>OW240914.1:171927726-172191166 GCA_933207985.1 Pelobates cultripes
CTTAAATGAACACTATAGTCCCCTAAACAACTTTAGGTTAATGAAGCAGTTTTTGTTTATAGATCGTGCCTCTAAAGTTTCACTGTTCAATTCATTGCCGTCTAGGAGTTAAATCACGTATGTTCCTATTTATGCAGCCCTAGCCACACCTCCTCTGGCTGTGACTGACACAGCCTGCATGAAAACAAAATGTCTCTGTAAATTGAGCTTTAATTACATACAAAAGTCTCCTGTATGGTATAGCAAGCTATTAACAGAGCAGGAGATAAGAAATTCTAAATTAAACATAGTTTGCAATAAAGGAAGTGTAAACATTAGAGGACTCTATACAGGAAGTATTTAGGAAGGCTGTGTAAGTCACATAAAGGGAGGTGTGACTGTAGCTGCATAAATAAAGTGATTTAAATTGCAGAGAATTAAGCAGTAAGACTGCAGGGACATGATCCATACACCAAAAATTAGTTGTGTTGGTGACTATAGTCTCCTTTTAAGGGAAGGACAGCCATGACAGCATCATTCTAAAATTGGACCTTAAGGGGTTTAATAAAACAATGAAAATCCCCCTGTGTTAAACTTTAACGTGATGCTCTGTCTTCTTTTACATTTATTTTACAGATTTAGCAAATGGCATCACAATTCAGTTCAATTCAGGCACAGTCAGGGCAAACATTGCAAATGAGGAGGAGAAACAGACACATTGTTTAATTTCTCCTCTATACTATATGCTTTTCCTATGCTTATTGCCAAGTGCAAAAGACAGAACTATCTCTACATTTCATTTTTATCTTCTAACATCACAAATGTGTATTTGTTAACTATGCAGGTATAAGAAGCATAATATTAAAAAATCTGGGAAGTGTCCCTTTCCTTTTCAATAAAACACAAATAAACTGAACACTCGCCTTTAAGCTGGTCCTAAATCCTATATCCATCATTAAACATCAGCTGCTTTTTAGTCTTTATTCGTACTTAAGCACATTTGACAGTAATAGAATAAAGGTCTGTGGCTGTTTTTACTATGCAGTCAATATTTACAGAGGAAGTGTATTACCGCTACAAGAATTTAAACATTTCAGCTTTTGTTGTGTATCTTAGGCCACAGTGGCTTAAACACACATATCTTGAATCACTTATGACTCAGTGGAAACACTTATTGATTACCATCATACTGTTTACCAGGGCTGCCCAAAAGGTAGATCCCCAGATGTTGTAAAACTACAACTCCAATGATGCTTAGCATGTCTTTAGCATGCCTTGAATGACAAATCATCATGGAATCTGTAGTTTAAAAACATCTGGGGATCTACCTTTTGGGCACCCCTGTATTACACCAAAGTCCATGAAAGGGCCTGCGTCCACTAAACAACACAATGGAACAAAACAGTAGTGCGTTAGGGACCAGAGAGTCTACATACCCCATAGGCATAATCAGGGCCGGACTGGGAAAAAAATTAGGCCCAGGCATTTTTCAATCAGAGCGGCCCCCTATGAAGGGGGCGGGGCCAGAGAGTGTGTGTTTTGTCATCACTAATGACAAGCACGCCCCCTCTCAAAGTGAGCATGTTGGTTCAATGCCCAGAGCCCTGCTGAAGAGCTCTGGCATTAGAAAAAGGCCCTGAATTTGTTCTGCGCAGCGCAAGCAAATTTAATAACATGCTTGCGCTGTGTTTGCTTTTAAATTGTCTCTGGTGTCTCCACAAGTGGGATACCAGAGGACAAAAGGGCCAGGAAAGTGCATGGTGCATGTGTTTGGAGCCTGCTTGTGGGATTGCGTGTGTGTAGAGTGTGGTGTGGTATTGTGTAAATAGGTCAATTTCATTTGTGTTTGTGGTGTAATATGTGTGGCTAGGGGCTGTAGATAGTGTGTGTATAGGAGGCATAGTTTTATAGGGGATGCAGCGAGTGTGTGCATACGGGCTGAAGTGTGTGTGTATAGGTGACGTAGTGTGTGTAGGGGTTGCAGAGTGTTTAGAGAATGTTGTATGTGTTTGCTGACAAGGAATGTAGTGTGTGTGTGTAGGAGATCTACTGTGTAAAGGACCCAGTGTGTGTGTGTGTGTGTGTAGAGGATTAAGAGTGCATATAGGGTAAGGGATCTAGTGTGTATCTGGAGTGTAATGTGTGTAGTGGTGCAGTGTGAGGGGTGCTGTAGTGTGTGTGTGTGTGTGTGTGTGTGTGTATATATATATATATATATATATATATATTTGTACTTATTGTATATGTGAGGGGCGCAGTGTGTGTATGTAAGAGGGGTGCTGTGTGTGAGGCTGTTTTTATCTGGTGTCACATTCTAGGTTTCTAATTCTCTTTGTCTGTTAACTCACTGAGGGTTATTTTATATATATATGTGTGTGCTGTATATGTGTGGGAGTGTGCTGTGTGTGTGTCTGGGTGCTGTGTGTGTCTGGGGGTGCAGTGTGAGTTTGGGTGCTGTGTCTGGGGGTGCTGTGTGTGTCTGGGTGCACTGTGTGTGTCTGGGGGTGCTGTGTGTGTCTGGGTGTGTGTCTGGGGTGCCGTGTGTGTCTGGGGGTGCCGTGTGTGTGTCTGGGTGCTGTGTGTCTGGGGGTGCTGTGTCTGGGGGTGCTGTGTCTGAGTGCTGGGTGTGTCTGGGGGTGCTGTGTCTGGGGGTGCTGTGTCTGGGTGCTGTGTGTGCCTGGGGGTGCTGTGTGTGGTGCTGTGTGTGTCTGGGGGTGCTGTGTGTGTCTGTCTGTGTGTGTCTGTGTGTGTCTGGGTTATGTGTGTGTCTGGGGGTGCTGTGTGTGTCTGGGGGTGCTGTGTGTGTCTGGGGGTGCTGTGTGTGTCTGGGGTGCTGTGTGTGTCTGGGTGCTGTGTGTGTCTGGGGTGCTGTGTGTGTCTGGGTGCTGTGGGGTGCTGTCTGTCTGGTGCTGCTGTGTGGGGGTGCTGTGTCTGGGGGCTGTGTGTGTGTCTGGGGTTGCTATGTCTGGGTGCTGTGTGTGTCTGGGTGCTGTGTGTGTCTGGGTGCTGTGTGTGTCTGGGGGTGCTGTGTCTGGGTGCTGTGTGTGTGAGTGAATGTATTTTTTATTTAAATATATTTTTTTTATTAATAAAAAAAAAAAAATTATATCCCCCCCCTCCCTTCTTACCTTTATCCTGGGGGGTGGGGGGAGGAGATCCGTTCTGCCTGGGGGGTGGGGTGCCATGCTGCCTTCCCTGGTGGTCCAGTGGTGAGAGTGAACTCTAACCTGCGGGTTAGAGTTCACTCTCGCGAGATCTGAGCGTTGCCGTGGTAACCGCGGCAATGCTCAGAATCCCGCGAGAGGACCCGGCGGAGCTGCTTGCTAGAGCTCCGCCGGGTCCTCTCTCCTGCCTCCCTCCCCAGCCTGCGGCCGCATCTCCATGCCTCTGGGCTGGTGAGGGAGATCTTTGATCTCCCCACCGGCCCACGGAGGCACATAGCAGGGCCGGCGCTCAGATAGAGCTGGCCCTGCAGGGGCCGGTCGGGGAGATCCCCTGCCAGCCTCGGCCCCACGGCCATCGCGGCCCACCGGGCATTTGCCTGGTATGCCCGATGGCCAGTCCGGGCCTGGGCATAATAGATAAGATGGAAAGAAGTCTGGGGACACATAGGATCCAAAAGGTGCAGACTTTATATAGAGTGGAAGGCAAGGTTTTGGCACCCAATATGAGCCTTTCTGAATTCACAATCTCCTCACAAATTAGTACATATGTATACAGAACTAAAAACAATTAATGCATTAATTTAATAAATAATTAATAAATTAATACTACATTTTAGGAGAGTGGCCGATTCATATATTATACAGGGTACATCTGCACTACATATGCTATGGATTGTTACTTCTGTCAATCCCAGCCGGACCTGGAATGTGATTGGAATAAAAGCTCATAACATCAACAAGGTTAAGAGACTCTCCAGCAGGTTAGTGGTATACACCTACACTCAATATGCTCCGTTCTTCGAAAAAACAAAAACAAAAAAGCAAAATTTCAGATCATTAAAACAATGCATAACTACCTTCAGAGCAACCTTGAGTGGTAACTGTGATACATCATCTTCACTGTCTTTTCCTGTAAGAGAGTTTAAATCCTGATAATCATCCATGTCGCCTTTTTCTAAACGCTGGAAAAAAAAGAATGTATCCATAGGTATGCATTAGAAAAGTATTTTCAATTTTATTTTTAGCAATGATTTAAAGGAACACTATAGGGTCAGGAACACAAACATGTATTCCTGGCCCTATAGTGTTAAACCCACCATTTAAGTGGCTTGACCCCTTTTAGCCCCCTTAAAAGCTAATAAAACTCACCTTATTTACAGCGCCGGGCTGGTCCGCCGGCGCTGGCCCAGCCTACTTGGTGACATCATCAGAATTGCCGATTTTTTGCCAATCCAATGCTTTCCCATAGGGAAGCATTGGATTGGCTAAAATCAACAAGGGGGCGAGGCCAAACACAGTTTTGGCCAATCAGCACCTCCTCATAGAGATGCATTGAATCAATGCATCTCTACAAGGAAAATTTTGCATCCCTATGCAGAGCGTGGAGACGCTGAATGGCACTGCTGCCTACTGTGCAGCACTGGGCCAGGAAGCACCTCCAGTGGCCACTTGGAGGTGTCCCTAGGGGCAATGTAAACACTGCCTTTTCTCTGAAAAGGCAGTGTTTGCATTAAAATGCCTGAAGGCAATGATTATACTCACCAGAACAACTACAATAAGCTGTAGTTGTTCTGGTGACTATAGTGTCCCTTAATAATTTTGAAAATGCATACTCTTATTCACAGTTTGAATGTTCCATAAACTAGTCATTATCCATCGTCCAAGCTGGAATAAATGACTGATAAGTAACAAATCAAGTTATTTTTCATTCCCTGGCCATACTTGCAAATTAACTCTTAAAGGGACACTCCAAACACCAAAACAATGTATGCTCTTTGCATATGTTGTAGTACAAGGAGTTCCTGTTACGGATTGCTATAGTGGTTGCTGATAACTGTAGGAATTTTCAAACAATGTAGATACATCAGATGCTATACTTAAATATTTGCCAAAATGTTGTGCATATGGAGAGAAAAAAAAAAATCAGGTTAAATAAAATATAGGAAGGTTAAATAAAATATTGGTGTGTTAAAGGAGCAATATAGGGTCAGGAACACAAACATGCATTCCTGACCCTATAGGGTTAAAATCACCATCTAGCCCCCCTCATGCCTCCATAAATATAGTAAAAATCTTACTTGTATTAAAGCCTGCAGCTGCTTGTTTATCCCTGTTTCCTTTAGACCTGTCCACTGCCTGCTGACATCATCAGAAGTGGTAACCTGATCCAATCATAGTGCTTTCCCTTAGGATTGGCTGATACTGACAAAGAGGCAGATCAGGGGGAGAGCCAGCACAATTCAAACACAGCCCTGGCCAATCAGCATCTCCTCACAAAGATGAATTGAATCAATGAATCTCTATGAGGAAAGTTCAGTGTCTGCATGCAGAGGGAAGAGACACTGAATGTTTGATGCATTTTAAGCAGCCATGACCCAGGAAGGATCTCTAACAGATATCTGAGGAGTGGCCAGTGAAGTTATCACTAGGCTGTAATGTAAACACTGCATTTTCTCTGAAACAAGCAGTGTTTACAGCAAAAAGCCCGAAGGCAGTGGCGTACTAAGGAGGGGGTGGGGGGGCGGTCCGCCCTGGGTGCCATCAGGCAGGGGTGCCACCAGGGCTGACCAGGCTTGGGAGTTAGTGAGCTGTGTGGCTGCACCGGGCGCCACAGCAGCAGAGGCACCGGGCAGCCGACACAGCTCACACGCAGGGGCAGGGAACACAGCAGGATATAGCTTGGTGCTACTTCTAAGTGCTGTTTCTAAGTGTGTAGTTGGAGATATTCTAGAGAGTTTTACAGAAGCTTCAACTGTCTAAGAGTTGTGCTAAGAGCTTTCTTTTCTACTGTTACAGGTAAGATTCATCTGAAAAGGTTACTGATTGCACAAGGTTTGAATTCCTGTTGGTAAGATTCATCTGTAGGAAAAGGTTACTGATTGCACAAGGTTTGAATTCCTGTTGGTAAGATTCATCTGTAGGAAAAGGTTACTGATTGCACAAGGTGTGAATTCCTGTTGGTAATTATAAGGCATTTGATTTGATTAAGCTAGTTACTTGCTATTAATTGCTGGTTAATTAGCTATTGTTTGCAAATAAGCAGAGACCTACCCAGGTGTTAAACATTCCTAGTGGGTGGTGATTTTAGGAGTTATATAAGGCTTGTTGTCATTAGCTTGGCTAATATAGCTTGCTTGCTACTTCTAAGTGTTGCTTCTAAGTGTGTAGTTGGAGATATTCTGGAGATAAACTGGAGGTAATCTGAGGTATTCAGGAGGATAAATACAAAGTTAAGATTTGTTAGATTTAAATTATTCTCCTAATTGGAATGGCAGACTTAGTTCAGTGTAACAATTGCTATGCATTTGTTTCACGTTCCACTTTTTGGAGGTTTGGTTGTTGTCTAATCTGTAGACAGTTCTCTATCTTGCGGCAGGAGATTGTATTTTTGAAATCTGAGATTTGTAAATTATCTGGTGTAGAAACTCAGACTGGAACTGCTGCAAAGCCACTGCCGCAGAGACATACTAGGAATGGCAGATGGATTACTGTAGGATCTGGTAGACTTAGAGTTGTGGATAAAAGGCATTTTGCACAGTCTGTTGCTCTTCATAATTTATTTTCTGCACTTTCAGAGTGTAGTGGTATTGTGGAGAGAGGCACTGAGGCTAGTGGTATTGTGGAGAGAGGCACTGAGGCTAGTGGTGTTGTGGAGAGAGGCACTGAGGCTAGTGGTGTTGTGGAAAGAGGCACTGAGACTAGTGGTGTCAGAACGACAGGCGGATGCGTATTAGGGACTTTAATTTGTGGCTTGGTGAATGGTGTCGGGAGCAAGGATTTGGCTTTATTTCTCATGGTAGCTCTGTTTGGAATGGAGATAAGCTGTACAAAAAAGATGGTTTGCATCTTTCTCAAAAGGGAACAAATGTTCTCAGTGAGCAGTTCAGAGGTTTTGTTAGGATGTATTTAAACTAGAAGGGGGGGGCAAAAGGGTGATAAAACATCAATCCAATTGTCCCCAAAACAAGGACAGAAGGTGCCTGTAGCAAGTGTGTTAAAAAATGATAAGCTTAGAGTCATGTCTACAAATGCTCGCAGTTTAGGGAATAAGATCCATGAACTTGTGGCAATAATGGCAACTGATAGTGTAGATTTAGTCGCTGTTACTGAGACATGGTACAGTGAGAAAAATGACTGGGACATAGCAATACCAGGGTACTCTTTATATAGGAAAGATAGGGAAGGCAAGAAAGGGGAGGGGTGGCCTTGTATGTGAAGGATAGCATAAAATCTAGCCTAATAAAAGTTAGTGAGGCAAACATAGAGTCCGTTTGGGTTACGTTAGAATTTGGTAATCACACAGTAACTCGTGTAGGTGTGATTTATAGGCCCCAGGACAAATTGAAGAGTTAGATAATCTACTAGTTGAGGAAATAGCTAAAATGACAATGAAGGGGGAAGTTATCATCATGGGTGACTTTAATCTTCCTGATGTAAATTGGAAAACAAAATTAGCTACTTGTGCCAGGAGCACACATATTCTAAACTCCCTACTGGGATTGTCTCTAAAACAAGTTGTTGAGGAGCCAACTCGTAAAGAGGCCATACTAGATTTAGTGTTAACAAATGGAGATTTGGTATCAGATGTTACTGTAGGTGAAAGTTTGGGATCCAGTGATCATCAGTCAGTGTGGTTTAATATAAGAACAGTGACTGAGTCACACCACACAAAAACAAAAGTTTTAGACTTTAGAAAAACAGACTTTTCTAAAATTAGAATATGGGTAGAGGAGTCATTATCAGACTGGAGCAATTTAAATGAGTCCAAGAGAAATGGGATTATTTAAAAGTTGCACTATTGAAGGCAACAGAAAATTGCATTAGGCTTGTCAGTAAAAGCAAAAAATTCAAGAAACCACTGTGGTACTCCGCAGATGTGGCCAAAATAGTTAAAAACAAAAAGTTAGCATTTAGGAATTATAAAAAAACCCAGAGTGAGGAAGACAAAATGATCTATAAGATTAGGCAGAAAGAGGCTAAGCAAGTTATAAGAGCTTCCAAATCACACACAGAAGAGAAAATAGCACAGTCAGTAAAAAAGGGGGATAAAACATTTTTTAGATACATAAATGAGAAAAGAAAAGTAAAACAAGGATTAGTTAGATTAAAAACAAAAGAAGGAAGGTATGTAGAAGAGGATAAAGGTCTAGCTGACTGCCTCAATGAATATTTTTGTTCTGTATTTACAGATGAAAATGAAGGAAAGGGACCTCAGTTGAGAAAAAGGATAAATGAGTCATTTATTACACGTGAGTTTACAGAGGAAGAGGTTCTATTTCAACTGTCAAAAGTAAAGACAAATAAGTCAATGGGACCTGATGGAATACACCCAAAAGCTATTAAAAGAGCTTAGTGGTGTACTAGCAAAACCATTAACAGATTTATTTAACCAATCATTGTTAACAGGAGTAGTCCCAGAAGATTGGAAGTTAGCGAATGTTGTGCCCATTTACAAGAAAGGTAATAGGGAGGAGTCGGGCAACTATAGGCCAGTAAGCCTTACTTCAGTAGTGGGGAAAGTGATGGAAACCATGTTAAAGGATAGGATTGATGAACATCTAAAAACACATGGATTTCAAGATCAGAGACAACATGGGTTTACTTCAGGGAGATCATGCCAAACTAATCTTATTGATTTTTTTGATTGGGTAACTAAAATTATAGATCAGGGTGGTGCAGTAGACATTGCTTACCTAGATTTCAGTAAGGCTTTTGACACTGTTGCACATAGAAGGCTTATCAATAAACTGCAATCTTTAAGTTTGGATTCAAATATTGTTGAATGGGTAAGGCAGTGGCTGAGTGACAGGCAACAGAGGGTTGTAGTTAATGGAATATATTCGAAGCTTGGACTTGTCACCAGTGGGGTACCTCAGGGATCTGTACTTGGACCCATTCTCTTTAATATTTTTATTAGTATTATTGCAGAAGGTCTTGATGGTAAGGTATGTCTTTTTGCTGATGATACTAAGATATGTAACAGGGTTGATGTTCCAGGAGGGATAAGCCAAATGACAAATGATTTAGGTAAACTAGAAAAATGGTCAGAATTGTGGCAACTGACATTTAATGTGGATAAGTGCAAGCTAATGCATCTTGGACGTAAAAACCCAAGGGCAGAGTACAGAATATTTGATAGAGTCCTAACATCAACATATGAGGAAAGGGATTTAGGGGTGATTATTTCTGATGACTTAAAGGTAGGCAGACAATGTAATAGAGCAGCAGGAAATGCTAGCAGAATGCTTGGTTGTATAGGGAGAGGTATTAGCAGTAGAAAGAGGGAAGTGCTCATGCCATTGTACAGAACACTGGTGAGACCTCACTTGGAGTATTGTACACAGTACTGGAGACCGTATCTTCAGAAGGATATTGATACCTTTAGAGAGGTTCAGAGAAGGGCTACTAAACTGGTTCATGGATTGCGGGATAAAACTTACCAGGAAAGGTTAAAGGATCTTAACATGTATAGCTTGGAGGAAAGACGAGACAGGGGGGATATGATAGAAACATTTAAATACATAAAGGGAATCAACACAGTAAAGGAGGAGACTATATTTAAAAGAAGAAAAACTACCACAACAAGAGGACATAGTCTTAAATTAGAGGGACAAAAGGTTTAAAAATAATATCAGGAAGTATTACTTTACTGAGAGGGTAGTGGATGCATGGAATAGCCTTCCAGCTGAAGTGGTAGAGGTTAACACAGTAAAGGAGTTTAAGCATGCGTGGGATAGGCATAAGGCTATCCTAACTATAAGATAAGACTAGGGACTAATGAAAGTATTTAGAAAATTGGGCAGACTAGATGGGCCGAATGGTTCTTATCTGCAGTCACATTCTATGTTTCTATGTTTCTAGGAGACCTGCACTGAGATTTGGGGGCGGAGCCAGATCGGCTGTGGGGGCGGAACCAAGCCGGCCGAGGGGGCGGAGCTAAATGCAGCCTCATACTACTGCACACAGAGGGGAAGCAGGAAGGAGTCCCTGCTTCCCCAACTACAGCACAGGAGCCAGAGGGACTGAATCCACTCCTCCTCCAGCCCAAGCTTACTGTAAGTAAGAGAGTGTGTGCTGTGTGTAACTGTGATTGTGACTGTCTTTGACTGTGTGTGTGATTGTCTGCTTGTGTGTGTGTGTGTGTGTGACTGCCTGTGATTGTCTATGTGACTCTGTGTGTGTGACTGTGTGACTGATTGTGTGTGTGTGTGACTGTCTGTGATTGTGTTATGTGTATGTATGACTGCCTGTGATTGTGTGTGTCACTGTCTGTGTGTGTGTGACTGTCTGCCTGTGATTGTGGGTGTGTGTGAGTGACTCTCTGTGACTGTGTGTGTGTGACTGTCTGTGACTGTGTTGTGTGTATGTGTGACTGTCTGTGATTGTGTGTGTGACTGTCTGCCTGTGTGATTGCCTACGTATTTGACTGTCTGCATGTAACTGTGTGTGAGTGACTGTGTGTGGGACTGTGTGCATCTGACTGTGTCTGACGGTCTTCGCCCTACAGTGAGCCGGCAGCCAGGATATGATGTCATCGCGGCCTCTGCATCATTACAGGGCTTGCGATGGACCTATGCAGAAAGAGCACAGAGATCCCAGCAGCAACCACTGACCACCAGGGACTGAGGATCCACTCCAGCCCTTCTAGAGCAAGGTTAATTATTAAATGTGTGTGTGTATGTAATGTTTGTGTGTGCATGTGATTGTGTGTCTGTGATTGTATGTGTGTGGGTCAATGATTGTGCTTGTGTATATCTGTGATTGTGTGTATCTCTGCATATGTGTTTAGTAGATAGCTCCCTTATTTCCTGTCCTCAAATATTGCAATCCCACATAAAGATAACAAATAAGGGATTTATCTACTAAACAACTGAAAATAAGAAAAGGGCGTTTTTTTTATCCTTTAGCTGTTTAGTAGATCATTCCCTGAATTGGTGCCCGTATGTGAGATTTCCATATTTAAAGATACCAAATGAGGGGGCTGTTTAGCAGATAGCACCTTACTTGGTGTCCTTAAATATGGCAATCCCACAAAGAATAGCAAATAGAGGAGTTATCTGCTAAACAAAGATTGAAATTAAGAGGTGTCAGCCCACAACAAGAAATCTGGGTGGCTAATGTGAATTATATGCAAATGTGTAGTCAGATGCCAGCATGCAGAACACAGCATGCTGGCATCAGACAGCCAATGGCAGCATATTACCCCATCCCTTAGTGAGAAGTTTTACCGCTCCACCTCCCCCTCCTGTTTTGACTGTGGTATCTTATGTGACCCCCCATATATATTGTTCCAAGAGTAGCCACGATGTCTGCATGTGTGTAAATGGTTATCTGTGTGTGACTGTGTTTGTGTTTTGTATGTCCATGTATGTATATATGTGCAGACATCTAAAAATCTCGCCAACACTACACACAAATACACTCTTGCATTTCAACGTCAACACTACATACAAACCCCACCATTATATATAACCATACCACTACATTCAAATAGCACACAACACACAAATGCATGCTTGCATTCAAACAACAACACTACATACAAACACACCGCTACATTCACTCACATATACTCCATACAAAAACATGCATACATTCAAAAACACAAACACTGCTTAGTGCTAAATACATTAAAACATATTTTAGTTGTTTTTATATTTAAAGCTGAGGGGGGTAGCAAGAGGAGGGTGCCAAAATTAGGACCCGCCACGGGTGCCAAATGCTCTAGGTACGCCCCTGCCCGAAGGTAATGATTCTACTCACCAGAACAAATTCAATAAGCTGTAGTTGTTCTGGTGACTATAGTGTCCATTTAAATAAAATATATTGGGGTCAGCCTAAGGTTTTTTTTTTCTTTTTGTTAAATTGACTAGATTGCTAAAGGCTCATCTGGTTGTTTATAGATATTTTAATAGGCATTACAGAATCTCAATTGGTTACACCACACCCTTTCTTGTATGACTTTATTTGGCATTTCAGACTAAACTGTTTTTAAAAGTTGTACTGCAAATGACCAGAAGTCGTGTGATGATTTGGCTGTCCTCCACCAATATTTCTATTACTTAGCAGCACATTTTTTTAATGATAAGGCAGACACACAGCAAAACCAGAGTTCGCTGGGCAAATTTAAACATCACCCCACGCTCGGTGCTACTGGGAAACACCTAGATTTTATAGTTGTCTCTCACCTAGAGATAACTCCTTTACACAACATTTTGGATGGATCGAAACCCATGCATTCCGTCATTGTCTGCTGGGAAATACGTAGTTTTCTTTTAAGACAGGCTCCATATGCCACACACATGAAATTTCTTCTAATTACAACATATGGCTTGTAGATAGCATAGCTCCTTTTTACCATTTTTATTTAGTAAAACCAGGGCTGGCGCGTCCATGAGGCGGCCCAGGCAGCCGCCCTAGGGCGCCAGAGCAGGGAGGCGCAGATTTGGGAACATGGACACGTAATGACGTGAAGTGCGTGACCCGACGTTCGCACGCACCAGGAGGTGGGGTTTAGGGGGTTGACGGGCTGGCAGAGGAATAGCTACCACGAGGTAGTGGCGTCTGAACAGAGAGGAGCTCGGAGAACGGAAAGACAATAGCCCTAATACTGGCACACTGAAGACTCGAGGTAGCAGACTGGAAGTTTAAATATACTAAAATCAACTTCATCAGCACACTGGCAGTAAACCCAGGAGGCAAAAGGGGAAAATAAAACACTAAAAGCAAGTATATTTAAAAATCTTATAAAAAGAACTGGTGATGGCATGTTTTGAAGTTCAAAAAGTGATATGTGTGTTGGTAGCTGAAAAACACTGAACCCCTGTATAAAGAAAGAAAAAAGGAAGGAAAAAAGAAAGATAGAGGAAAGGGGGGGGGGGAGGCAAAGGGAGATTTTTTTTGTTTTGTTATTACAAATTAATAAAAGGACATTATATGAAGACCTGAAGAGGAAACGAAAGAAAAGCTAAAAAGAGTTTTTGATATTTTTTTTGTTTGTCTGTGTGAAGTGGCACTAAACACTAAATAGCGATTTAACCAAGACACAAAATTAACTATGACAATACTACTAAGAAGAAACACAGTGGAATATAATAAAGAACTTTTCTATTATATATATATTTGTTATTATTTTTTAATATATGGGATTAAAATAGTGATTTTTGTCCAATTCACAACGTAATGTAAGATAAGCACTAGTTGAAGGAAAGGTATAGTAGATATATATTGATAAATAAGTATTTTTCACATGAAAGAAAGTGATACAAAAGAAAAGGGAATAGAACAATAATATAACAGTATATGCGGTTTTGGCAGGGAAATTGTAATAAATTGGGGAAAGGAAGGGAAGAAAAAATAGATGAGCACAGTGGGGAAAAGAGAAGAGAAGGAATAACTGCACAATATGACAAGCAAAGAACACAAAATACTAAGGGTATTATATAATAATAGTGGATGTAAGATAATTCATATGTAAGAAGTGTGGTTTATATTCACTTGGTAAACTTATAGTTTATGTAGTAGTTTAAGTTGTAATTTTTATCGTGACGTTCCTCTTCATGTTCTATGCTGGATAGATTGTGTCCTGAACTCACATAATTGTAGATATTGGTGTCCTTCAGATAAGGTTTTGAACTAACAATAATACAATAGGGAATCTTATGTATAGAAATCGCTGGTCAAGATTAACCCTTTAAATACCCCTGCTTGGAGGTCATTTAGTAGATCTTAGCCTTTGACATTATGGGTAATTATGTTAAGGAATACATTCAGAGGGGACTGCAATCCACCTCTCATGTAGGTGAGAATGTGTGGTGTTCTCCTGGTCTTATAGGAGAATCTTTATGTACTGCTTATGTGGGGAATGCCGAGACTGGGACAAGGAGTAAATAACTAGTATATAACTCTGAAGTGCATCGCAATGAATATACAGGGTTTAAATACCCCATTTAAAAGAAAACTTTTATATGAATCACTCAGAAAGGACCGGATAGACATAGCAATGATTCAAGAAACTCACTGGAAAAGGGAGGAGGAGATCAAATGGAAATATGAGTGGTATGAGATAGCCGCACATGTATCTTTTCAAAAAAGTTAAATAGAGAGACAATCTATACGGTGGTAGACAATGAAGGTAAATATCAGATTTTAGTATGTAAAATAGACTCGGTTAATTATACTTTTGTAAATCTGTATCTCCCCAATGTATTACCAACCAAGTACTTAAAGAAGATAATGGAAAGGGTGGGAAAAGTTAAATTGGGATTGTTAGTTATAACTGGGGATTTCAATTGGGTCCCCTAAGAAATATAATGCAAGAAAATAACTTAATGGATATATGGCGGGTATACCATGTGGAAGAAAAAGAATATACGCATCACTCTAGAGTACACCATTCACTGTCTAGAACTGATTTGGTTTTAGGAGAGAATAGCTTAGTTGAACAAATGCAGAAAATTATAATAAAGGACAATCCATGGGCGGACCATAGTTATAACTTGTTTGATATAAAGGAAATGAGAAAACATAAACCCTTTACTACGTAGCGCCTGGATGATAATATTTTGTCTAATATAGTAGACCAAAATCAAATTAGAAATTTAATAGAACTGTACTTTACTGAAAACAAAACGGAAGGAATGTCGTACGTAACCATCTGGTGTGCCTTTAAAGCCGTAGTGAGAGGGTATTTGATAAAACTTAAAAAGTAAAATCCAAAGAGAAAAAGGTACCTCAAGGGAAGAATTATATATAGAGTACTTGTACCAAAAACAACAAACAATATGTAACCAATGAAACGACAAAACAATTAGAGGAGATTAAAAACAAAATAAATAAAATAGAAATAGAATGGATTAATAAAAATTTAGAGAAAATGAAAATTAATTTCTACTACGATAATAATAAAATAACAAAATGGTTAACTAACAAACTTAAAAGGAAATCAGGGAAGAACAGGATAGTAAGTATCAAAAAGAACACACAACATATAGAAATCCAGAGACTATAGCTCAAATTTTTCAAACCTATTATGAAGAATTCTATAACATCCCAAAACAACCTAAAGAAAACTAAATAAAAAATTATCTAAAAGACATAAACTTCCCTAAATTAACATTGGAACAAAATAATTTTCTAAATGTACCCCTCACTAGAGCAGAATATAAACAAGCTATGGAAAAATTTGTAAACTTTAAAAATCCCGGCCCAGATGGTTTGACAAATAGTTTCTACAAAATGTATAAAGATATTTTATCGGAACACTTGGTAAATGCCTTTAATGAAATTGTAGCTAAAGGTATAGGGCTAAAAGAAATGTTATATGCTAATATTCTACCGATCCTAAAAAAAGATAAAGATCCCCAAGATCCGCCCGATTTCACTAATAAATGTAGATTCAAAGTTGTTCTTGTCAATTTTGGCAGATTGGATAAAGAAAGTGCTCCCAGGCCTGGTCCATAAATACCAGATTTGTTTTGTTCCCACTAGACAGGCAAGTGCCAATTCAAGGCGCTTGATAAATATTTTGGACTGGGGAGAGAGAATGAAAAGTCCCCTCCTGACCCTGTCACTGGATGCAGAAAAGGCCTTTGACAGGGTCGGGTGGGGATACATGTTTGGGGTGATGGAGGCTATGGGTTTTCATGGTTGGATGAGTGCAGCAATCAAAACTATATATCAAGAACCGATAGTTAGCGTGGTTGGAATAGATTTGTGCTCCGAATGGTTTCGATTGGGCAACAGCACCCGTCAAGGATGCCCGCTGTCACCAATACTTTATATACTTTCAATGGAGCCTTTAGCTATAAGAATAAGAGAAAACCCGGGTATAAGGGGGATTCCAGCAACCGTTAGGGAATTGAAACTGTGTATGTATGCGGATGACACCATAATGATCCTGACTGACCCAAAGGCTTCTGTCTCCCATTTGATGAATAAGATAACGCAATATAGCAAAATAACCAATTATAAGATCAACATAGATAAATCTGTGGTTATGTTTAAAAATTGTGAAGAGGATAGAAAAAAAACTATTCTTAAAGAAGCCAAGGGAAGCTCTGATTATCTGGGTATACTGCTGTCTGATAACATAGATAGAATAATAGAGATCAGCTTCTTGAAGCTGATGAAATCCACAGGGATGACTCGAAAAAAATGGAACACTTTGCTACCAAGCTGGCAGGGAAGAATTAATAATTTAAATGCCTATGTAATCCCCAGATGGTCTTATGTTTTTTAAAATGATCCCCTTAAAAATACCTGCAAGCTGGTTGGAGATTATACAGAAAATGTTTAGAAACTTTGTTTGGAGAGGGAAGAGACCTCGTATTAATCAAGAACAATTGACTAACCCTTTGGGGCAAGGAGGTA
This sequence comes from Pelobates cultripes, assembly GCA_933207985.1. Classification (NCBI taxonomy): domain Eukaryota; kingdom Metazoa; phylum Chordata; class Amphibia; order Anura; family Pelobatidae; genus Pelobates; species Pelobates cultripes. Next base: position 171,944,241 of record OW240914.1, read on the forward strand.
CAAATTTCCCCAATATTAAAAAACATTACAAAGCTAGCATAATATACCACACTCAAGCATTAAATAAGAAATACTTAAAAAAGGCTAATATGGCAGAATAAAAGACCCTTGGCAAAGAAATAAAATAAAAATATAATTTTAACCCATATTTGCTCTTCTTAGTATAAAATAAGAAAAAATATAAAAAACATAGGCAAGTTATACGGATTTATGGAGCTAGAAATCCTGGAATCTTCAATTTAAAATTAGATCTATAGAGAGAAAAAAACATTAAAATTGTAAATGATATAATAACGGAGGGAAAAATTAGAACATTTGCTACTTTAGTCCAAGAATATAACCTGCCTGCATCCGAAGTGTTCCATTATTTGAGAGTTAAATCACTGTTGCTAAAAAACTTAGATATAGTTCAATATATATATAAAACAAATCTTTGAAAAAGGAAAATCAAAAAAACTATTATCCAAATGTTACTCGTTGACAAGATCTATATCTAAAATTGTTTTGCCAAAACAGTTCAGAAAATGGGAAAGCAAATGTAATATTGAAATTGATATTTGTGTCTGGGGTGAAACTCTAGTTAGAACTAAGAAAAATATCCAAAATATAATATTGTTGGAAACACACTTTAAAGTGTGCAACAGATGGTATCTAGTGCCAACAAGATTAAACAAAATAAATGCGAGCGAGTCAGATATGTGCTGGAGATGTAAGAACGCAGTAGGAAGTTATCTGCATGTATGGGGGAGTTGTGACAAAATTAAAAGACTCTGGGTTCAGGTTTTTAGATTTTTATATGTGTGTGACAAGATTAGAATTGACTTAACACCATTAACAGCACTATTGCATTTAGGTTGGCCAGACTTGACAACACAGCAATATATTTTGGTCACCCACAGCTTCATAGCTGTAAAAATTTTAGTAGAAAGGAACTAGAAACAGTCATCTGAAATATGTTACAGTCAGTGGGTGAATCAACTGACAAAACAAATAAAAATGGAAATGGGTATACGCTGCAGGAAAAGCAATTTGAATAAAAATAAGCTATTAGGACAAAAATGTTTGCATCTGATAATGACATTTACATAAATCTGAGTAATATAGGGGGCGGGGCCTGGCTGCTGAGCTGAGAGGATGCCTGTACACATGGCTCCTGCTCTCACTGGCAAATAAAGCGACAAAATCATTAAACTACAGCGAGTACCCGACTCACAAGGGCCACAGAGCTACTGGTGACACCCGGGCGAATCAACAGGTACTAAACATGCCACAATTGAAGCGAGAATTGCCCGAGTACGGAATGCGGCCTACAAGCATGGCCGGCGCGGAGGAGGCGGCCGCTCCTCCGATGCCATCCTCTACTGGACACTCGACATTGGGCCCTTGTTCCCCCCCCTTTGGACCGGTGGGGGTCATCCCGGTCCTCATCGATGGGCAGCAGGATCTCGCTCACACCCTCACAGCCTGCAAACACCCAGGCCCAACACAAAGTGGGCATAGCACGCACGCCGCAACACAAATGGCGTCTACAGATACAGGCCACGGCGACAACATGATCAAGCGATCCCTCCGACGCATAGACAGGGCATTCCAGCGCTTCTGGCAGAAATTGGAGCAGCGTATGGCACTGCAAGCACTGAAGCATTTGCGGGAGGTGAGAGAAGCCGAGATGAAAGGGCCGCACATGCCCCGCTTGGGCAGACCCCAGCCGGGGGCACACACCACCCAGGCTCCCTGCCTACCTGGGCCGAAGGCCAAGAGGGGTAAACCCCCACAGCATCGCCCACGACGTCGGAGAACCGTCCGCCGCTGGCGGCGTCGCAATATCGGGGTCCTCCGCAGCGCCCATAAAGGGGAAGACCCGGCTACACTGCATGCCCGAGTCTGTGGAATACAGATGCAGACAATCCATGAGACCTGGGGCCTGAGCGGGAGCCGCCGCGGCCCACGAAACACCTACATGAGCATCACGCAGGACCACCGAGTGGATTACCTCATACAGCACACCAGTGGCATAGGGTGAGAGATCGCAGCCCAGCTACCAGCTCTGACACAGAACAGGACTTTGGATGCTCCCTCACGACTATAATAGACTGTAAGCCTAGAGTCATGAATGCCTCTTCATTTTAACTACCTAGGCCTAGTCATCTACTCAGTTTTATTGGCTGTCAAGCACGCTAACAACTCCATAAGCTTACCCTAGCATTGTTGCAGGTTCCTATAAGGATCTTTTTTTGTTTTTCCCATGCAAGCAATGTGACCTAATGCTGCCTAAACCAACAGCCAGCCTAATCTGTTAACTATGCTTATCTTATGCCCAGAGTGCACAATATGTCTATACCTTACTACATGGTATCTTGCAAAATACTTCTAACATCCCCACCATGCTAGTCTTACAATTTGGAATATACGCCAAATCTATGGAAAATGGCGCTGTTGGCAATAGCCCCACAAATGTCTGATATGTGATATATTGCTAGCCTGTACTATTTCCTAGGGCAACACAAACCTTCTTATAGACCGCATATACTGTAGATAAATACCCAACTGGCTCTACACATAATGCACTAAGCTTGTCTCTTCTCCAACTTGCTTTAGTATAGGAGCAGTCAGAGTAATCTTTCACTATAGCACGCTACAGCTGAGTTTAGCCTGTGTGAATATGTTTAACGTTATGAATCTGTGTCAGAATCCTGTTATTTTAATCAGAGCGCTTAACCTGTTGTGCCATAAGCTACCAATGCCATGTTGACAAGTACTGAGCGAGAGCCTGAGCTACTAATGTTATCCAAGCATACTCATCGTAATTTAACTGAAGCTGTTCATTAATAATTAACTTTATCACATGCATGTCTAGCGTAGAATGTTCATTTCGTCTACTAATGTTACAAAGCTTGTAATTTTACAGTTAACCAATAAGCCTGTTTAACCTTTAACGAACACTCGACTTGTATTAGCCTATTAGAATCATACCAAATAGACAAAGCGGATTATCAATCTTACGTTTAACTATTTATATGCCTAAATACTTTAACATGTTATTTCATATAAGCAATGTTTACTAGCCTGTTATATTCATTTTTAACAAAAAATGTGCAAATGTAAAAAACCATGAACATGTCTGCATGAACCTGCCTGTGTCTGCTGTCATGGCCACATGGGCCTGCATGTAAAATCTTTTGCACCAAAAATAAAGAATTAAAAAAAAAAAAAATCTGAGTAATATATGTTCTTTAGAGTATATAGAAGTAAAGATAAAAAATTTAAGATAAGAATATTCCGGTACCAGTCCTGTATTTTTCCCACATTTGCAGAATGTTGTTTGTAATGTAATAATAGTTGATGTATTACATTTCAATTGTATGTTTATTAACTGTATGTATGTTTTATAATGTTTTTGTACCATGGAAAATCAAATAAAGATAAAAAAAAAAGATATTTTTCATTGATGTATTCCATTAAAATCACTACTTTGTGGTTCTAAGAAACCCTTCTGTTTTTATAAGACGTAGCTTGAAAAAACACAATCTTGTAATATTAACAGCAACACAATTAATAAACATTATACAGAGGTAAAAAAAAAAGAGCAGGGGGGCGCAAAAAATTGAATCCATTGCTTCAGGCTGGGGACTCGGATTTTTCAGCTCACCTTACTCTCCCAGCAGCCAGTGCAGTCAGCCGGCCTCTCACGACCACCAGGGAGTCTGCAGATCCTGTCCCACCCCTCCCTGGCCCAAGGTAAGCCTCAGGGAGGGGAGTATATACTTGAGGTTTTTTTTTTTTTTAAATCCCCCTCCTCTGCCCCTGTCCCCCACCTCAGCCCCTGTGCCCTTTCCTCAGCCCTGTCCCCTTACCCAACCCTGTCCCGTTACACAGCCCCTGCCCCCTTTATCATCCCTTTCCCTCTTCCTCAGCCCCTTTCCCCCTTCCTCTGCCCCTGTTCCACCTTCCTCTGCCCCTGTTCTCCTAAGCCCTGTCCTTCTTCCTCAACTCCTGTCCCTCTTTCTCAGCCCTGGTCCCCTTATTCAGCCCCTGTCCCTCTTCCTCTGCCCCTGTCCCCCTTCATCTACCCCGTCCCCTTATTCAGCTCCTGTCTATTTCCACAGCCCCAGTACCTCTCCTCTGTCTCCCCTTCCTCAGCCCCTGTGCTCCTTCCTCAGCCCCCTTCCTTAGCCCCTGCCCCCTTTCTCACCCCTGTCCCTCTTCCTCAGCCTCTGTCTCCTTACTCAGCCTTGGTCCACTTATTCAGCCCCTGTACTACTCAGCCTTGGTCCACTTCCTCTGCCCATGTTACCCCTTCCTAAGCCCCTGTCCCACCTTCCTCAGCCCTTGTCCCTCTTATTCAACCCCTGTCCCCCTTCATCTGTCCCCTGTTCCCTTATTCAGCTCCTGTCTCTCTTCCACAGCTCCTGTCCCAGTCTCCCCTTCCTCTGCCCCTGTCTCTCCTTCCCCTGTTCCCCCCTCCCTCAGCCTCTGTTCCCCTCACCCTCAGCCCCTGCCCCCCCTCCATCAGCTCCATGCCCCCACCACAAACCCCATAACATTCCCACTACAGCCCGTCCCCCAGTTTCAACCCATATCATCCACACCACAGCCCCTTTCCTAAATTGAAGCCATCAACCTACTTCAGTCCCTATCCCCCACGACATTTCCTAACACCCCCCCCAATTACAGCCCGTACCCCACAGCCCCTGTCCACCCACTACAGCCCCTAACTTTTCAATTACAGCCACTACCAGTGCCATTACCGAGATTAGGCTCTGGATCCACCCCTGCTCTGTATGCCTGTATCTTTATGACTATAAGCCTGTGTATGTATGTCTTTGTATGCCTGTGCCTGTATGACAGTGTCTGAATGTCTCTGTGCGTGTCTGTATGTCTGTGTTTGTATGACATTGTACCTGTATGTGTAGATTGCATGACTGTGTGCCTGCATTTGTTTAATTGTGTGCCTGCATATCTCTGTGACTGAGTGCCTGTATAGTTGTGTGTTGCTATATATCCATGTCTATATCGCATGGAAAAAGACACAAAATGCGCTGAGGGGAGAGAGCCACAGAAAGGCGCTGGGGGGGGGAGAAAGAGACATGCAAAAAGAATGGGGCAGGAGAGACACACAAAGTGGCTGGGGAAAGATACACAAGGGGAGTTATAAGAGACACACAAGAGGGTGTTAGACATAGTAAAGGGGGGATAAAATACACTAAAGAGGATAAGAAAATCAAAAGGGGGGTTACAAGACACACAGATGAAGACACTTTTTTTTTTAACCGGGGGAGGGTGGCGAAACGCGTCTTTGTCTGTGTAGCCAAAAATACTTGCACCGGCCCTTAGTGAAACATTTTCATAAGTTCAAAGAACAGTAAAAATGCATGAGCAAAGAACATAAGCACTTGGAAACATGAGATATTGTGATAATCATGGTATAAGAAAAACAAGTAGGCAAGGTGCACAAGAATCCAGGAATGTCAGACAATGGGCAATGGTAATAATGCGTCAAAACAATCGTTAATAGGGCTGAAGGGATAGTTATGAACCAGTAGTAAAGAATTGGAATACCCAAAGAGAACGTTTTTGAAGGAATATAAACATTTTTAATGTTTTGTTTAAGCTCAGATTTAATGATATAAGTAGACAGCCACTAGAGGGACTTATGGCTGGCTGGGCATGGGCTTTTGGTCACCTAACTGATGCTGGACGTCCTCATGTTATGCATGAGTACATCCAGCATTACCCGAAACCCCATAGAAAAGCATAATACAATGGGGGGAGTCCTAATTCGAGTGTGGCAAATGCCATGAATGCGCATTAGCCTCTCCACCTGCCTGCTCACGTAAATGAGGGAGGAGCGGAGGTGGAGCCTGAACAGGTAAGTGACAGGGTTTTTAACCCCCTTCTGCACCATGGGGGGCAGGGGGCGAGGGAGGAAAAACTGTAGGGAACTATAATGCCAGACAAACAACTGTTTCCTGGCACTATATTTTCCCTATAACTGCATCCAGCAGTGTCAATTTTGTTCACGAGGAAGTGCCTCTAGTGGCTGTATGATTGCCTGATGGCCACTAGAGGCACTATCACTGACAAATGTAAATATTGCTGTTTCTGACAAAACATAACGCTAACATTTGCCAAAATGGAGGGACAGGATCTAGGCACCAAAACTACTACACTAGGCTGTAGTGGTTTTATGTCTCTCTCTCTCTTTTTTTTTTTTTTTAATGTGTTACTGACAAAAAAGAAAAATGTTAATATGTTACAGATTATGTTGATATATTGAACCACAAAATATTATCTGAGAACAAAGGTATTATTATAGAGACAAATTAATCGCAATGTAGAAAACCATTCTGCTGGAACTTCTGATGATGAAAAAACTGGATTAGGTTCTGAAATAAAACATGCTGTACAAAAATGACTTCATAAAGCCTGTTTCAGATTATTACACCATTCTGTTTTCTTGTTACTTAAACTGCAGTTCTGAAGCATGTTCATGACTTTTTGTGCCAAAGGTTCTTTGCAGTATAACATGTAACTCTAAATGAATTAATTTGTTCTGACTGCTTGTATAAACTAAAAACTATTTATAGAACAGATAGTCTTAGGGACAAATTATTTTAACTCCAATACGACAACTCAAGATGATGTTGGCATAATTTATAGCTTTTAGAAGTGGTATCAATGGTAGCTTTTATGTGTACCAGAAAATTGCGTCAACAACAAACAGATATGTGCAGGGAAATACAGGGGATAAAAAGGCACTGCTATGGATCAATAGATATTAAAAAAAATAATGTTTAACTCTGCACAGATTTTTGTGTTTTCTTTGGTATTTTTGAATTTGGAACTAATTTGTCCATATCCTGCCCACTAATTTTGAGTCAGGAGGAGAGGAGTTGGATACTATGAATCACCATACTATTAACTCCTTTAGTGACAGATCCTCATTTTGCTTGTTTGGTTCTTTAAAAAAAGAAGTGTCTGTCACCTTCAGGGGTTTCTGCATATTTTGTAAATACCCCTGAAAGTGACCTGCCTGCTTGGTGTGCAGTGGCTTGGGGTGTGAAGTGAACAGCTGGTATACTTACCGCTCTCTCTGATAGGCACCACCATCTCCTTTCCAAGGTTCATCTTCAGCTCCTGGAACTTTATCTACTAGCAGGGATATTCATTAAAATGAGAATTGTTGGGAATTCAAAGCAAATTTCAAATTTAAAGGGTTACACCAACCACCATGACACTTCAGGGTTTTAAGTGGTCATAGTGATAGGAGCCTGGATGTGCAGTTTTTCTGATTGAAGCACTGCACATTCAGATATATTTGCTCTTGTGTGCCGGGGGCTAGTTACACCCATGGCATAAGTGACTTTGGCAGCCCAGAACTCTGTTCCAGACTGCTAAATGCCAATTATGTACATCTCTCTCTCCTCCCTCCCACATGCAGCTTTCAGCCTGCGCAATGCCACTGGACCACCAGGGGATGTAATTTCCCACTCCCTCCTCCCTGGCCACAGGTAGGAGGCAGGATGGGGGAATAAAATTTGTATTATTATTATTATTTTATTTTTTTTAAAGAGCTTTTTGCCCACAGATAGCCGGTAGGCTATCCTTCTCCACAAATTTACACACATACACACACGATCCACTACACATACTGGATCCATAACACACACAGACTGCATCCACTATACACACATACTACACACACTCACTTTATCCACTATACACACTCTGCATGCACTACACAAACATTCTACGTCAAATATTAACACACTACATCCACTACACACACACACACATTTTATTATTGCAGCTCCGCTACAATTGGTGGCAAGCGACGGGATACAGACCCACAGTGGAAGGAAGCCACGGTTCGGTGAATATTAATATGCGAATGGAGAACGAATGGAGACGAATTACTCAGTTCTCAAACGAACAAAATTACAGGAACTGTTGGAAGCAAGGTGTAAGGTAGACAGCAACAAGGCGAAATCTACCCTTATCGCCGAATTAATGGAGGGGGATCGAGCCAGCAGTGCTGCACCTCTACCAGCAATGTTTGAGACAAAGTTTGAGAGGGTAGTAAGGAGAAGGCTGGCATTTTACAGCGGAACCCCCTCTGAAGAAACAGTGACCCATGTCATGGCAGACGCACAGGACTACATAATGGCCAGACAGCAGCAGGCAACCCAGTTACAGATGGCAGACCGGCAGTCCAGAGAGGGATCACCAACGATGTTTGCCAGCTCAGCGGGGAGACCAAAAATTCCCTAATATGCATTAAAGTCTTTCTTAGACACTGAGGAAGAAGTTGACGGATGCCTCCAAGATTTTGAAAGGTTGTGTCACCTGCACATCGGCCGCGAGGACTCGGTACCCCTGTTGGCCCGAAAATTGTCTGGACGCGCCACAGAGGCATACAGGGCAGTACCCGATGAGGACAGCAAAGACTATACCCGGGTGAAACAAGCTATCTTAGCACGGTATGCCATCACACCCGAGGCATACTGAATTCGATTCCAGTAACTAAGAAAGCAGGAAAAAGACTCCCACGCCGAGTGGGCATGTAGGCTGCAAAGAGCTGCAATGGGGTGGATACAGCCCACCCAAGCCACAACGGTGGAGGAACTCCTCCAACTTATACTCCTGGAGCAGTTTTTCAATGGGTTGGCACCAGAAGTACAAGAGTGGGTGAGGGACCATAGCCCCCTTACCCTCACACACGCTGCCCGGCTGGCAGACGAACACCACGAGCCCAGGCCATCACACAATTTATTTTCTAGATTAGCTATACCTACGCCAGCTAAACCCGCACCAGCACCACAAAGCAATGGGAGTACATTTAACCTAGCAGCACCTCGCTTTCAACCGAGCTCCAACACTTGGTGCCACCTGTGCCAGCAACGTTCAGCGAGAGTACCCCCAGAACCGGAACCGCACCCACTGGGTTCGTCTGAGCCAACCACCCGTGAACAGAGCAGCTGCCCATTGCTATCAGACGGAGACAGCGACCCGCATTTCAGGCCCTGAACACACCGAGGAACAAATGAGTATTCTACATGAGGCCGCCTCAAACAACCAACAGCACCACAGACAAACGGTGTGTCTATGGGGGGGAAAACATCCAGGGACTTTGTGACACAGGTGCCACCTGGTTCCGGACACCGCCCGTACAGGAGGATCCGTGGCAGTAAGGTTGGCAGGGGGAGCCGTACATTGCTTACCCACTGCCAAGGTCCATTTGAATTGGGGTGTGGCAGCGGGCATTGTGGAAGTGGGCTAAATGCAGGAGCTACCTGCAGATGTGTTCCACACCGAGGACTTTTGAGAACCTTCCCTTACCAGACCTCCTAGGGGAGGGGGATCAGACAGGAGCTCTTGAGGAGGTACAGTTAGGGGATCGGTTGAGCCCTCAGTACATACCCAAGTATGGAAATTGATCACGGCCAAGGGGGCCACATTCTCCAACCTGCCTGGGTACACTCCTCTGGCCACTCACTGGTTAGAGACCCCAGGACAGTTATCATTGCGCCAGTCACCTTACCGCATCCCTAACTCAGTGAAAGAAAATGTGAGAAAAGAGATTCAGTAGATGCTCCAACTAGGGGTTATCAAGCCGTCAGACAGCCCCTGGGCATCCCCGGTAGTGCTAGTACCAAAGCGGGACTACAATAGATCTTTGTAGGGGTACTGGCAGATTCCCCTAGCCGAGGATGCAATACCGAAGTCGGCGTTTGTCACCCCGTTTAGCCTGTACCTATTTCGGGTCATGCAATTTTTTGCAGATGGTAGATCAGCTATTGGACGGGTTCCAGGATTATTCGTGTGCATACCTGGACGATATTGCTATCAACAGCAACACCTGGCAAGAACACCTGACCCACATAGGGGCGGTGTTAGACCATATTAGGGAAACAGGGTTGACAATGAAACCTAGAAAGTGTCATATAGGGATGGCTGAGGTAAAGTACCTTGGCCACAGAGTAGGGAGCAGAAATCCAAACCGGCCAAAGTTGAGGCTGTAGCCAAGTGGCCTACCCCCTGTACTAAAAACCAGGTTCTAGCTTTCTTGGGGACCGCAGGGTACTATCGTAAATTTGTGCCCAACTATAGTGCCCTGGCCAAACCTTTCACTGACCTGACTCGCAAGAACCTCCCTAGGCAGGTAGTCTGGGCCCCAGAGTGTGAACAGGCATTCCAGCAACTGAAAACAGCACCCCAGTACTTGCGGCTCCCGATCCAACTAAACACTTTCTTGTTCACACAGATGCTTCTATGTTTGGATTGGCAGCAGTACTGAGCAAAGTCAGAGCCGATGGCAGAGAACATCCTGTGGCTTACTTAAGCAGAAAACTTTTACCCCGAGAAGTAAGCTATGCCGCCATTGAAAAAGAATGCCTGGCCGTGGTGTGGGCCCTCAAGAAGCAGCAACCTTACCTTTACGGGCAACCCTTCTCGTTGCTCACAGATCACAACCTGTTAGTGTGGCTCAACAGGATGGCAGGAGACAATACTAGGCTGCTTTGCTGGAGCTTAGCGCTGCAGCCATATGACTTTACCTTCCACTACCACCGTGGGAAACAGAATGGCAACGCTGACGGGTTATCCAGACAATCTGAACTAGAGAAGTGATCTGTGAGCACTCCCCCGAACATTCCCAAGCCTGAGATCATTGGGATTAGACTGTGTATGCCGGCTTGTGTTTACAGGGGAGCTGTGTGGCGGAATTGACCTATGTTATCTTATGATTCCCTAGTTTGTTCGGTATTCGTATGTATGAACACGTGGTGGCGGCCACCTTATTTCCCGCGAATGCAGGCAGTGGTGTTTGGTCGTTGAGTGCATGGAACTAAAATCGGACACTCGACCTCACGAACACCACTGAACTTCCACCTTCGCCTGCATTCGTTCCTATACAGCTGAGAAGAACACTGTTCAGTGGAATCATTCCCACGAATGAGGGGTACACAACCAGCATACAGGTGAAAGCATCCAGTCGATATTTTGTGCGTTTTCATGCCCCTGAAAGTGACCGACTGCTACCCTAGGTTCTATGGAACTATTTTGGGCAGGAGCCTTGTGTGCGGTCGGTCAAAACTTTACCCAGGTGGCATTTCGGCTGTGTTCGTGGAATCTGAGTGGTTTTCGGATATGTTGTGCGCTCAGACCCAGGCTATCCGGGGTATAAGACTTGAGGGGGTACATGGTTGTTTTATGTGTGTTTTGGGATGTCATAAAAATTGTAGATGTTTCTGTACCTGAGAGATAATTTAATTATATGGTTTTTTTTTTTAGGACATTATCTCTCAGGCACAGAGGATCATGGGAGGGATTACCCTGTAAGTTTGTATGGGAAACCCCATGTAGGGCTTTTTGCATAAAAGGCCGTGTGTGGCCCTGAATAAACCAGTTGAATCCCAGAACTGTGCCATCCAGTTACTGGGGAATTGGGATATATCTGCTAACCAATGCTTCTTTTCCAGCTTCTGAGAGCACCAGTGGAAATTTTGGATTTTATTATTGCAGCTCCGTTACATACAATTACTTGGATACGAAAGAGAAAGGAATGACTGTTGTCCATCACTTACATATCTCAAGTTGGAATTTGGACAGTCTACTGGGTATTTCGCAGGGCTTTGCAGCAACAAGATATATCTCTTATGATTAAAGGGACAGTATAGTCACCTCAACAACTTTAGCTTAATGAAGCATTTTTGGTATATAGAACATGCCCCTGCAGCCTCACTGCTCAATCCTCTGCCATTTAGGAGTTAAATCCCTTTGTTTATGAACTCTACTCACACCTTCCTGCATGTGACTTGCACAGCCTTCAATAAACACTTCCTGTAAAGAAAGCCCTATTTAGGCTTTCTTTATTGCAAGTTCTGTTTAATTAAGATTTTATTATCCCCTGCTATGTTAATAGCTTGCTAGACCCTGCAAGAGCCTCCTGTATCTGATTAAAGTTCAATTTAGAGATTGAGATACAATTATTTAAGGTAAATTACATGTGTTTGAAAGTGAAACCAGTTTTTTTTTTCATGCAGGCTCTGTCAATCATAGCCAGGGGAGGTGTGGGTAGGGCTTCATAAACAGAAACAAAGTAATTTAACTCCTAAATGACAGTGAATTGAGCAGTGAAATTGCAGGGGAATAATCTATACACTAAAACTGCTTTATTTAGCTAAAGTAATTTAGGTGACTATAGTGTTCCTTTACTTTTATTTTTATTTGGAAATAAAAGTATTTCTTCTGAGGCTCTCTGTCTGAAATTCCAGTTTTATCGTAAGGTAAGAGGTGTTTCTCCGTGGTGACACAGAGCTGCTGTACTCTTAAAAAACGCTCCCCCTTGTTTGTGCAATTCTGAATTCTACTATATGTAATTGCATATGTTAAAAGGATAAGAGTATTAGGAATATTTTCTGTGGATTTCATTTGAGGATCTTTCCCATATGAACGGATTCCTGGGAATCAAGAGTTGTGGTGGAACCTTAAAGACACTAGACATTCTATTCTCACAGCCAGACTTGGATGGCTTTAAATATTCTGAGTGTATATCACCAAATAACTTTTCTCTAATTATAATACACAGTACTCTACTATACTGCTCAAAAAAATAAAGGGAACACAAAAATAACATCCTAGATCTGAATGAATTAAATATTCTTCTGAAATACATTGTTCTTTACATAGTTGAATGTGCTGACAACAAAATCACACAAAAATGTAAAAATGGAAATCAAATTTTATAACCCATGGAGGTCTGGATTTGGAGTCACACTCAAAATTAAAGTTGAAAAACACACTACAGGCTGATCCAACTTTGATGTAATGTCCTTAAAACAAGTCAAAATGAGTCTCAGTAGTGTGTGTGGCCTCCACGTGCCTGTATGACCTCCCTGCAACGCCTGTGCATGCTCCTGATGAGGTGGCGGATGGTCTTCTGAGGGATCTCCTTCTAGACCTGGACTAAAGCATCTGCCAACTCCTGGACAGTCTGTGGTGCAACGTGACGTTGGTGGATGGAGTGAGAAATTGACAGGGGGGGAATTGATGGGGGAATGAGAGTGGGGAGGGGAGAAGAGAGTGACAACGGGGGAGAAGAGAGTGACAAGGGAGGGGGAGAAGAGAGGGACAATCAGGGGAGAAGAGAGTGACAAGGGAGGGTGGGAGAAGAGAGGGACAAGGGGGGAGAAGAGAGGGACAAGGGGGGGAGAAGAGAGGGACAAGGGAGGGAGAGGGGGGAGAAGAGATTGACATCCATCACACACACACACAATGCACCCCTTACACACAAAGACAATGCACCCCTTGCACACAGAAAAACACACAATGCATTACACACACAGACACACACACACAAGCAATGCAACCCTTACACACAATGTATCCCTTACACACAGAGAAACACACAATGCATTCCTTACACACACTCAATGCACCCCTTAAAGATGCACACACTCACATACACAGAAACACACCTTGCAGCCCTTACACATACAAACACAGATTCACACAATGCATTCCTTACACACATATCCGGACATCCCCCTACTCCACCCCCTGTGAACAAACTCATTGGTGGAACATGAAAGTGGACCCTGGGACCCAGACCTTGAGCTGTGTAAAGGGCCTTAAAAAAATGGAGCTGCTTCCCATTCTCCCAGAACATTGATTTTTGTGACCACAGTTACAAACAGCCTCCAGAGAGCCTGTTCTACACCAGACCAGTGGAGCCAGACTGCAGCTAGAGCCCATCATCATCCTCATCTGGTTGTAAGTAGGCAATCTAGTATATTATTCGTGGCACTAATCTCTAGTCCCCAGAACCACTTCAGCTTAATGTAGTGGTTCTGGTGTCCATAGCCTGTCCCTGCAGGCCTTTTAATGTAAACACGGCGGCACTGCAGCACTGGCGTTAGTTAACATGGCAGATCATATGGGTGGGGCATTGTGATGTCACATGGGGGGGGGCGGCAAACTTTACTTTTGCCTAGGGCGGCAAAAATCCTTGCACCGGCCCTGGCCATAGCTGTGTTTAAATCATGCTGGCTCTGCCCCTGATCTGCCTCCTTGTCAGTCTCAGCCAATAATGTGGGGAAGCATTGTGATTGGATTGGGCTACCACTTCTGATGATGTCAGCAGACAGATTGTTTTTCTGAGGCAAACAGCATGCAGAGTTACAGCTTCAGGCTTGAATACAAGTAAGATTTTTTACTATTTTTAGGGAGGCATGAGGGGGACAGGGTGGCTAGATGGTGGCTAGATGGTGGTTTTAACCCTATAGGGTAGTGTAGTGCTCCTTTGATGCTCTAGTACAAGGTCCCCCTGCCTACAACTAAGAAAAGGATGTGAATATGGCACAGTAGAAAATAAAAGAAAAAAAACCCAGGACAGTCACTTATTCCTTAACCCCTTAAGGACACATGACATGTGTGACATGTCATGATTCCCTTTTATTCCAGAAGTTTGGTACTTACGGGGTTAAAGACCTATTACTAGCATAATATTTGAATATTAACATTAAATAAATATCATTTGAGTCCAGAAATGTCTTGTATCCATATCCAAAGAAAGATTTGTTGATGGAAAGCTTTTCGCTTGTTTACATTACAGGGTACAGTAAAAACATTCAGTTTATTTTTAGAGATCTCATTTGCAGAGATCTCAGATAAGAATTGAACGTCCCTAAGCTGGAACCTGTAAATTAATATTAGACAGTGTCAACGTTACAAGTCTTTCATATAAACATACCTCAAAGTACTCCTTTTTCTTTTTAGAGTCCTGTGTTTCAGCATTCCAAGCTTTAAAAATCTTCTTCATGAAAGCCTTATTGAAAACATTCTGTATCCTGCTTGCTGCCACTAGAAAGAAAATCAATTAAACACTTAAGTTATGTTTATAAATTATTGCATGTGTATGCATATTAATCAATCCTTAAAGAATAGTGCAAAGCTGTGGAATGCTTTCCTGCTCTCTAAGCGAAGAAATGTTTGTCTCAGAGTAAATTTTTTCACTGTTGGTCCTCAAGTAACCTTTATGTCCTTTCTTGCATGAGTATGGGGATAGAGCTCATTTAAAAAAAATAAAATAAAAATAGAGTAACAGACAGACAGAGGCAGTGCACTGTGTGTTGTGCAACAAAAATGCCATCCATGGGTTCGGGCAACATCATAATACACCAACATAACACCATGAGATCCAAGAGCAAGAACCTTAATTCACAGTAATGCATATTGTAATTGTAATAACTGGCTGTGTTTTTCTATAGTTGAATAAGTCTTGTATGTATATATATATAGATATTTCTTCTTGTCTTCAGTTTATTGATATATATACGTCTTGGGCCAAATGCTCGCCACAATAATATATGTCTATATTATTGAAAATTAGTAATACGCAATCTGACGTTCTTTATAAAAAATGAGTATTTATTCTACATTCAACAGGAAACAGTTATATATACTTAACAGATGGTAATTCTTAACGATGTTACAGAGAGTCGTCTTGACATCAGAGAGGAGAGCAAACGGATCGTAGCAGGAAGAGAGAGCGTAATCCTTTGTCCTTGACTCTATATACCCCAAATTACGTCATAATGTTTAGTTTAGACCCTGCCATATAAGGAAGTTCCCTATATAAAGACCGCCTCAAATCTCTTATACAGGAAATTCCAGAGACCTCATATTACAGAGTAGCAAACACCATCTGTTCTGTTTAACCCATTAGACAGCCACACCTTAATATGTATTTGAATAGGAACATACAGAATATGCAATATTCTACAGTAATGGAGTAGAAGTATTAACTGCAATATCTCCGCTGGTAGACTTAATCAGCATTCAAGAGAAACGTAGCATGGTAATTCCCAGTCCCTTTCCCCAACAACGGCATGATACACAGCTTTGACAGTCAACTGGTTTTTATTGAGCCACCGCTGGCTTTTATACAATTCCCCATGCAAGGGGTTTCTTTAATCACATTCCAGGGGTTTTCCCCTGGTGGACCTTGTGGGGGACAGGGAACAAGGACACATTTCCCAGACTCCTTTTCTGCACTTGGAAGATAATTGCGTATTAGCATATTAGTATGTCAAAGGACCCTTGTGCTCCAGCGTCATATCAGTGTCATACCCAAAAGAAACATGAATAATAACCCAAAGATTAATAATTAAGCCTCATTTTTATTATATTTAGAATTGAACAAGCCCAATCTTCTAAACAATCATAAACATGATTAGTACAACGCAAGTCGTTTGGAAGAAATTACAAAGTCCGCTATATTGGGTCACAAGTGAGAAGTGTGACATATCTATGGATTGGAAGAATTTTAACAAATTCATAGATGCAATTATAATTTCTGTGGCAAGCACAAAAGAGGAGATAAAACCAAAAGTTTATATTAGGATTGATGTTGGTCTGGAACACAATGGGGTTGTCACTTATTGTTTTAATAGGTACACCTTATCTCCACCTCTGGGCCAGGCTGGAAAACTTGAGATGAATCCAGAGGGTATATATATCGAATGAAATGTAAATGTTTATTGTACTTGCTTGGGGCCAAAATTTTATTTTGAGTGAGTCACCATGTTCCTTGCCAGAGACCCCCCTTTAAAACGTAAGTGAGTAAGTAATTAGGACTTTTGTTAGTTTTTACTTTTTGTTTTTATCTATTAGCGTAACTAATTTGTTTGTCATCTATTTTTGTATGCACTGTGACTATTTCTGTTCATAATAAATATTCCTTGATTAAGTTCTGCCTTTGTCTGGTATAGAATCACGTTACCTGAAGAGACCAATTAATTTGTATTTTGCAATTGCATAGGTATTGTGCTAAATTGTATTTGGTGGGTTTTCTATTTCAATCTACCTGGGGGACCAAGGCACCCCATTTATAAATTGTCTTGGTGGTGGTAGTGTTAAAATAGTAATATTTATATTATTATGGTAAAGTGTGGGTGGCAAAGCAAATCACTACATATACACTTAATACAGCAAGCACAAACCACATACACACACTACATACAACCAGCACAAAGCACATAGAGGCACACACCACATACAGCCAGTACACACCACACATATACTTTATGCAACCAATACACACCACTAACACACATTGCATCCAGCCATTACACACCACAGTTACACACATTACATCCAGCTGACACACGCCACACACTCATTACACCTAGCCACCACACACACACTATGAGGGAGGACAGAAGGGGAGACACTAATTTTCACAAATTAAATCCGAGTTAAAAAACTAAGGCAAACATAGCAGTTGTGACTATAACAGAGTTAAAGAATTGTTTCACTCAGCTATTTTTGCCTCAGTTTTTCCATTTGGATTGAATTTGGGAACATTTTGTAAATATTGGAGGCAATGTCCAGGTCTAAGCAGGGTCCCCAAACCTTCTAATCTGAAATCATTTGTGTCAGGAAAAGTATATTGTATGAAGGATGCCCCGGCAACAAAACGGGACATTCCAAACTTGCTCTCTGAGATAAAGTCGTTATTAGATGCAAACATTGGTGTAGTACAAGTGGAGGCACAAGCTGTTGAGTTATTGTATAGTTTACATATTTGTAAACTCCTCTATGCCTCTTGTGGCACCTATGTTGTTAAAGTTGTGCTAACATTACCCTATTCCCTATATTTTGTTAGGATTATAGTCATGTCTCACTTTATAACAAACTCTTCCCACCCACTAGGTTAATTTCTCATCTAGAATCTCCCTCATTACCCACCACAGGTATTTTACTCTGCCCGGTGTTGTCTCGAACAAAGAGTACACGTCATTCTTATTTAGCTTCTACTTTACTAGATTTCTAATTGCTCCATGTATGACGGAGCATGACATACCATTCTTTTGCATTCTCTTGTACCTCTCATTTATTTCTTCTAGACCATGATAGTTCATTTTGATTCTACATATTGTTGCCACACAATGTCTCTGCCATACATCTGACCTTTCTGCCGATGATTTATACAATCGAATACAATACTCAATATAACCTATAATGTATGTTAACCTTTTCATAATTAGATGCAATGTTTTCTTTTACATTTTTATTAAAGATTTAGAAAATTAAATCATAATTCAGTTCAGACAATTCTAACACAGGGCAAACATTGCAAATGAGGAGGAGAAACCAGAACATAATTTCTTTCACCTCTTCTCTGTGTGTGCTTTCTCTATGTTGACTACAAGGCGCAAAGGACAGAGTTTTTAACAATGACTGACTCGGAGCGAAGATAGAGACACAAAATTGTAGCATAGGAGATGTGCATTTCTAATTTTAAATGATATTTTTCATAACTCGCAAATACATATTTGCTAGGGATCAGTAAACAAAATATTAAGAATTATGAAAAGGCACAGAAATCATTTAAATATTGCACATCATAAAATGTACGGTTAATGCTTCAAGTGACGCTTGTAGTCTGAGTACTTTGCACATTGTGAAAAATATTAAAGTAGAGGCAATAGTGCTACTGTAGGAAAACCTTTACTCAACAGATCTACTGATTGTGCTATTAACCACTATGATGTAGACATGCATTAATGACTTACATAGTCCCATTTAAATGCAACAGACACGTGTTAGAACTCTTCCATTTAGTGATGTAATAAACCATAAACATATCCAATGCAGCATTAAGAAAACAGAAAGAAAAAGGTTAATATACGTGTGGGCATTAAAACAAGGCAAAGTAAACCACCCTAGGGGAGAAAACTTACATGTTTGTTGCGTCATACGAAATTTCACCCAAGTGTTCCAGCAATGCACTATGGATTTTAACAATCTACTTGTATGATGTGCTTGTGCTGTCTGCAGCTTCAGCTGTGTAGAAAGCTTGGCAGCTTTTCTCATTGAGCAGTATGCTATCCATGCACTGCAAATGTTAAGGGTAGTAAATAATTAATCAGCTTTTTAGAAAGACTTTCAATATAAGAAATGAAACCAGTGTAATACAATATGATACAAAACATTTGGTTGATGAAACACCTGTCTACAAAAAGGTTTCTAGAAAGGGCAAGCTTTCTGACCAGTAACCGTAAATCCCTCACCACAGCATGCCACACTATGCAACCATTAATTCTAGTCTCAGGGTCATGATGTATGATGTGAAATTGGGCCTCTCAAATAGTGATAGTCACATTGGTGATCTTCTCCAGCAGGGAACGGCAGGCTACTTTATTGTAAAGCACTGGCAAATAATTTAGAAGATATTCTAAACATTGGTCCTCATCCTTAACAAACATACATGAATCTGGAAGTTTTCCCATGAAAACAATTGCTACAAAGTGCATAGGAGCATGCTCACAAATTAGACCATAGTTATTTTGGTGCATACTAATATTTTTTTAACGTCAGATCTACATTACAAACTGTTAGCTTGTTAAATTGATGTATGTGCGCAGAGTGTCTTTTTTTCATTTTACAAAAATGGCAGAATTAAATAGAAATTGGCCCTTTTATAAATTAACCTTGTTACACCCCCTGGCTTTCAAGCAGACAACATAGAAACATAGAATGTGACGGCAGATGAGAACTATTTGGGCATATAGTCTGCCCAATAAAGGTTGTGTTACTAAAATAATAAAGAAATGTAGAAATAATGGCTTGGTTAGCTGAGTGGCACTAAACTCAAGAGGCACCATTTGCCCAAAACACCTACCTTGCAAAGACTTGTCATGCAGCTGCATTGGGATGTCTGTGATTGGACAGCCACATAAATTCTGGGTGAGGTTTAAAAGTGGAGGGCTTGCATAGGCTTCAGACAGAGATCTACAGGTTTTGCAAGCTCTTTTTAGATATATCCCCAATTTTAAAAAAAAATGCATCATTGAATACATGTCATTTTTTATTTGGTTTATACCTACTAAAGAGTGATTTTTATTTATTTAGTATTTGGGCAGTGGAGTGTCAGCTGCAACCCCAGAAGCAGATAAAAAGACACGCGCAGACAGTTTGCGCTGTCAGTCAACATGGCAAAACAGCATAAGAGAATTGCAATGATCGTGACAGTACTTAACTCCAGAATCGCCCACAGGGCGGAGAGATTAGGGCTTGTGGGGAAAACAGGCATAGAACACACGGAGTAGACAGGACATGTGCACATCAGAGACTGTCACCCAGAGGGCAAAGACTCAGTTGAGTGCCCCTTAATTCTCCTTTTAAGTGCAGGCAGCCGGTGCACACTGGTATCAATGAGATCCCAGCATGCACCTGCTCGCAGACTTTCCCAGCAGCTACAGTGGCTTATAAAGTGATGGGGTTTTGTGTTTACAGTGAGGCTATGTTTCATGCGTGGGAGGTGACTGTGTATAACAATGACTAAGGGGGTGACTGTGACAGCGTGAGTGTGTAAGCATGACAAGGTTTGGGGTGTAAGTGTGGCACTGTGAGAGGTGTGAGCATGACAAGGTTTGGGGTTAGGTATGACATGGTGAAGGGAGGATAGTGTGAGAGTTGGTGGTTGGTGAATGTGACTGAGTTAGTGAGACGAATGTAACAGGGTGAGGTGGGTGAGTGTGGCAGGGTGGACATAGGTAAGTGTGACAAAGTGTGAGTGTGACAGACTTAAGGGGGGTGGGTGTGCGAGTTGGGGTTGGGTGAGTGTGGTAGGGGGAGAGGTGGTAAGGGTGATGGGGCTGGATGTGAGAGTTGTAGGGTGGGTGAATAGGACAGATATAAGGGGTTGGGTGTGACATGGTTAGGGATGAGTGTGACAGGGTGGTGAGTAAGTGTGACAGGGTTTGTGGCAGGGTGAGAAGTGGTGTTACAAGGTTAAGCTACCAAGGTGAGGGAGTTGTGTTATAGGGTCAGTGTGGCAAGGTGGTGAGTGTTACAACAGGGGAGGGGAGAGTGACAGTATGTGGGGTGATTCAAAAGATGATGACACTAGTTTCTAACACTGGACACAATTAAACAGTATTATGAATTCTAACCATTTCTGTGAATTAGATACAGAAATCTACACCAACTGAATATTGTTTTTCATAAGTAAAAAGCACTTTAGAATCATTTTGCTTATGTGTAATCTATCAAAAATATGTTTTTCTGGCAGAAGACAGAAGTATGTACTGTCAGTTAAGCAAAATGATATTAGTTCTATAAACAGATTTAAAAAGTCATAAACTCTAAAAAAAAACATCCACATAGATATTTCAGTAACACCTCGTATAGAGCTAGAAATAATGGCTTGGAAAATTCTGCCATGCTATAAATGGATGATGACATTTAATCTAAGTCCTTTTTATTAGGTAATAAAAGTACTCACTCAAAATACAGTCTCTGTAAATTACTGATGTAGAAGGAGTATGCCTTCTTAAATAGCTCTGGGGACACCTGAAAGGAAAAAAAAATATATATATATATATCTTGGTTATATATCCAACATCCACCAGAAAAACTATTTTATTTTTGCTTAGTTAGGTAAGCTTCAGGAAGATATAAAATATAAATTTGATTTGTTTTGAAAAGGAAACTAAGGTAAGGTCTTTTCATCTTTAAAAAACAAAACAAAAAAACTCTACGTTTGTTTAATTACAAATTGTTAAAACTTGTACTGTGTGTACTTGTACTTGTAAGTGGACTTGTTAGGAAGAGGGTAAGGTAGCAGTATACTATATCAGTTATGTGAGTGATCTAGTATGCTCAGTAATAGATAATAGATTGAATAACACAGTTAAAAATTCCATTTGTAAGTTACATAAAACCAGATGAGAAAGAAGAAAAAAATGAAATAACCCTTTCAGTGTTAAAAGGAATACACCGAAGCAATGTGAAAGTGTCACTATCATGGCTGCATCTGTTGTTGTTTTTTTAACCCCTGTCCACTACATTTTATTGTCCTCGTAGTCATTTCACCTTTTTTTAACCTGTTTATTTCTTATACGAATAAAGGTCCTTGGCGCCGCCATCCTACCCTGCAGGACACGTCATCTGCCCACACTAGATAGCGCTGTGAAATTCCCGCGCATGCCCAGATTAACAGTTGGGCATTTTCTATTGTCTGAAATTCGGATGTGAATTTCAACTATTCAACTATTTCAACCATTCTTCAGAAAGACAAATGAAACTAAACTAAGGTCCTACTGTCCCACCCGGACTATTTATTTGTCTGTCCCTCCGCACCTATAGTCTCCAACCCCCTGTCTCCCACCCATTAGCGGCAGGTTGGAACCCTAACTGATTGTTCCAATTGACCAACTGTCCCACCCAGTCTCCAACCATTGGCAATTGGTGGGGGCAGTGGCGTACTAAGGGGGGACGGGGTGGGCGGTCCGCCCCGGGTGCCAGCAGGGTGGGGGGTGCCATGACCAACCCCGCCGGCCCCCCCCCATGCTGCAGCCGCCCGAGCGCTCTGTAGAGAGCCTCAGGCGGCTGCAGCTTTGGCCGGGCGGTGCGTCCATGAGGGCGGACCGCACCGCCCGGGCGCAGCCTGAGGAGAGGGGCTGACAGGAGGGAAGCGCTCAGCACTCCCTCCTGTCACTCCCTCTGTTGTAGCGTGGCCGAGCCCTGTATAGTCCGCGGATACAGGGAGCATCTGTCTCCTGTACCCGGCCGGACTAACAGGAAGTGCCCACTGAGTGTGCACTTCCTGTTAGTCCGGCCGGGTACAGGAAACAGATGCTCCTGTACCTCCCCTGTACCGGACTAACAGGGCCCAGCCACGCCACAGCAAAAGGGAGGGGTGAGGAGGAGGGAGGGGAGGTAAAAGAGGAGGGGTGGAGGAGGAGCAGAGGGGTGAGAAAGAGGAGAGGGGGGTGAGAAAGAGGGAGAAAGGAGGGGGGGTGAGAAAGAGGAGAAAGGAGGAGGGGGAAAGGAGGGGGGTGAAAGAGGAGAAAGGGGGGTGAGAAAGAGGAGAAAGGGGGGGAGAGAAAGAGGAGAAAGGAGGGGGGTGAGAAAGAGAAAGGAGGGGGTGGGGAAGAGAAAGGAGGGGGGTGGGAAAGAGAGGAGGGGTGAGAAAGGAGAAAGGAGGGGGGAAGAGAAATTAGGAGGGAGGGAGAGATATTAGGAGGGGGGAAAGAGAAATTAGGGGGGAGAGAAATAGGGGGGGAGAGAAATTGAAATTAGGAGGGGGGGAGAGAAATTGAAATTAGGAGGGGGGAAGAGATATTAGGAGGGGGGAAAGAGAAATTAGGGGGGGAGAGAAATTAGGAGGGGGGTGAGAAAGAGAAATTGGGAGGAGGAGAAGGAAATTGGAGCGGGAGGAGAGATTGACATTCATCACATACACACAATGCACCCCTTGCACACAGAAAAACACACAATGCATTACACACACAGACACACGAGCACAGGATCCGCCCCGGGTGCCAAATGCT
The DNA here is from genome assembly GCA_933207985.1 of Pelobates cultripes. NCBI lineage: Eukaryota > Metazoa > Chordata > Amphibia > Anura > Pelobatidae > Pelobates > Pelobates cultripes. The sequence goes on from OW240914.1 coordinate 171,967,583, forward strand.
CTAGGTACGCCCCTGGGTGGGGGATAACTGAAAAAATAAAGAAACACCACACCAGTGACTAGGGGTCAATTAGATTTCTTATTTTTTTCTAAAATCTTCTTTTTTCAGACCCCCCCAAAAAAGGACAAATAAAAATCCATAAATCCAGTCTAACGAATTAACCCCTTAGTGACCAGACCGCTTTTCAATTTTCTTACCGTTTGGGACCAGGGCTGTTTTTACATTTCTGTGGTGTTTGTGTTTAGCTGTTATTTTCCTCTTACTCATTTACTGTACCACACATATTATATACAGTTTTTCTCACCATTAAATGTTCTTTCTAAAGATACCATTATTTTCATTATATCGTATAATTTACTAAAAAGAAAATTATAAAATATGATTAAATAATTTTTTTAAAAACACACTTTTTCTAAGTTTGACCCCCAAAATCTGTTACGCATCTACAACCACCAAAGAACACCCATTCTAAATAGTTTCTAAATTTTGTCATGAGTTTAGAAATACCCAATGTTAACATGTTCTTAGTTTTTTGGAAAGTTTTAGGGCAATAAATACAAGTAGCACTTTCTTTTTGCTATTTTTTTTCCCAAAACTATTTTTTTTCAAAATTAACAAAAATTACATTGTAATATTGTTATCTGTCAGGAATCCCTGACTAACCCTTCACATGTATTTATTTTTTAAAAGAATACAACCCAAGGTATTAAACCTGGGGTATTTTGACTCTTTTCATGCAACCATTTTACCACCAATCTATGCCAAATTAAAAAAAATAATTGGTGATTTTTTTGAAATTTCTCCAAGTTTAAGTGCCAAAATTTTAGCGAACAATTTTGCATCCGACTTCAGTAAAGGATATGGGTCTAAGTTTTGGGGGCAAGTTGGTGGCTTCGGTAGCGTGACTATGTGGGCTAGGAGGATTTCTTGCGACATCTGCTTATTGCGAATGTTAAAGAGATGGGTTAGGTGTGGGGCCAATATCGTCTGAAATTTTTTGTAATAGGAGTTGTCAAATCCGTCTGGGCCTGGCGCTTCGCCAGTGGGTAGAGTTTTAATAATATATGCTTTTATTGTATTAATTTTTCCTATCCAGGAAATTTCTAAATTTTTCCATGTTTGTAAGTTTTGATTTATTTCCTTAATCAACAGGAGCAGATTAAACTATCAATCTCACCGTGTTTTTACAGATTTTTATACCCAAATAATCAAGTTGGTTTTTTTTCTGACGTCCGTTGTTATGAGATACGGGATCTGTTGTCTGGCCTGCTTTTGCTTTATCCTTTGGCAAGAAATTTACCTGCCTTATTCCCTTGGGAGTAATGGGTTGCCTTCAGTTTACAAAGGCAGTAGCCTATTTTAGTAAGTGCTTGTTGTTGTATTTGTAGTTTGAGTTGGTCCAGCAGGTCTGAGGTGGGATTGTTTTGATGTTGCGTGTGGAGGTTATATAGCTGTGTTTGGGCTTTCTGAGTTCTTGTGGAAGAACGCCACCCGTTTAATCAGTACACCTCTGATTACAGCCTTGTGGGCCTGCCATAGTGCCATATTTGTGTTGAAGTAATCTGTTATTTCTGTGGCTAGTGAGCCTGTGAATGTAGAGTCGTGCAGCAAGGATTCGTTAAGTTTCCATGGGCTACAATTTTTGAAATCATATCTGTTTTTCAGGACGAGGGTATCCCACTATTCCTTGGAGGAGTTTGGTAGAATTAAGCTTAGGAGCCGCATGGGTTGGTTGGGCATTAAAGGGTGCGTGCGTCGTGCAGGCGGCTGTTCTGGCCTAAAATACAGGGTCAGCCCATCTGCCATGGTGGTTTTCTGCCTGCAGGACCACTGCATGGGGGTAGTTTGGGTAAATGTGGCTGTGCACCATAAGTCTTACTCTTTAATCCACAGGGGGCATCTTACATTAGCAACTCAGTGGTGGAGGGGTACAGCGGCTTTTTGCTAGGCGCAGTGGGTTGGTTGGTGTTAGGCCTAAATAATCGGGATTACCACTTACGTGTCTAGGGGCCTGATCAGTAAGCATATACTTGCGGCATGAAGAGTCTCTTAACCTGGAACAGCAGGTCTCCATTGCGGTCAGTATTATTTTGATCTCACGGTGTCCAAGGGTGATAGACCCCAGCTGCGGAGAATGCGCTGGCCTTCCACCTCCGTGTTGATCACGGTCGTCTTTCCGTTGAGCTACACGATGATCTTCGTGGGGTATCCCCATCTGTACCATATGCGTTGCTCGTGTAGGGCTCCGTTTATCAGTGCGAAGGATTTCCTCTGGCGGAGGGTGGCCATGGAGATGTCTGCAAAGATCTTCACATTCTGGTAGGTCACTGGTAAGTCTTTATTTGTTCTGCTGGCTTTCAGTACTAGGTTTTTAGCATCAAAATAATGTATCTTGAGAAGTACGTCTCTTGGCGGTAAAAATTGTGGTTTTGCAACCCGGTGTATGCGGTCTATGAGGAGCATTTCCACAGGCAGGTCCGGGGCTAGTGCATGTAGCAGGGTATTAGTATAGGCCTGGAGTTCGAGTGCAGTTACCGTCTCAGGGAGACCTCGAATACAAAGGCTGCTCCGGAGAGAACGTTCCTCGATGTCGGCCAGCTTGAGTTGATATTTCTCCAGTTGAGCTTTAAGTTCCTCTACTATGGTAGTCAAACTATTTTGGGTCTCCGCGTGGTCTGCCATCTTAGTTTCGATTTCTGCGGTCCATGTGCCCAGCTCTTGTATGTCGTTACAGAGGTCGCAGAAAGATTTTTGCAGGGTCTCCTGTAGTTTGGTGGCCATGGTATCAAACATGGTTTGTTTGATCACGACATGGTTTGTTTGACCACGAGTCCATGACAGCGCCATCTTGGCTGTCCTCTTGGAGTAGGGCCGTTTTGATAAGTCCCGATTTTACACCAAATAAGTTACTTTTTTCTGCTTTCTCAGCATGCCTCTTCCCTTTATGGTTCCGCATAAATAATCGCACCAACTGTTGTCACCTTCTCACCAAGATGCTTGGCGATGGTCTTGTAGCCCATTTCAGACGTGTGTAGGTCTATAATTTTGTCCCGGACATCCTTGGACAGCTCTTTGGTCTTGGCAATGGTGGAGAGTTTGGAATCTGATTGATTGCTTCTGTGGACAGGTGTCTTTTATAAAGGTAACGAGCTGAGATTAGGAGCACTCCCTTTAAGAGAGTGCTTCTAATCTCAGCTCATTACCTGTATAAAAGACACTTGGGAGCCAGAAATCTTGCTGATTGATAGGGAATCAAAAAATTATTTTACTCATTGACATGCAAATTAATTTATAACTTTTTTTTTAACATGCGTTTTTCAGGATTTTTTTGTTATGCTGTCTCTAACTGTTAAAATACACCTAGCATTAAAATTATAGACTGATCATTTCTTTGTCAGTGGGCAAACGTTCAAAATCAGCAGGGGATCAAATACTTTTTCCCCTCACTGTATGCAAGGCCGGACTTGCCCACCAGGATACTGGGGAATTTCCCGGTGGGCCAGTGGACTTGGGGCTGGCAGTGCAGCACCCGACACATTTGTTTTTTCCTCCTCTAAGTTTTTGTTTGGGGCCTGGGGCAGACAATTACCTAGGTAGCTGCAAAAGGCAAGTACATAGACAGAGGTGGCAGCCAGCTGCAGTAGGGAGGAGAGAGAAGCTCACAAGAAGTTGACATCCACGCTTGGTAGTCGTTTGTGGATGGGAGTCTGTATTTTTACCTCAATGATTATGGTTGAGCAGGTATTTTCGATGAACATATGACTTGAATGAAAAGTTCCTGCCTAGATATGAATTTTGACCTTGGTTGAGGCAGGTAGACAAATTGTCCCCATCCACTGTGGCATGCCAGTGGGACACATGTTGTATGGCACAGAAGAAAAAATAATGTATGTAGCTTGTATACTTCAACAAAAAGAAACTATAACAAACTGTCCCTAACTATAGAGGGCTTCCCAATGGCCTGATTGCCACGTTCCTACCTCTCCTCTGTCCACATGTAGGTAGAGAGTAAAAGTCCAGCAGGTTTGGCCATCTCACTTTGATAGGGGGTAATTGCAAAGGACTACCCCCAAGGTTTTAATATCATCATGTAGGGTCAGGGTCCATTGAAGCCTGTAGGCTTTTAAAATCATCATGTAAGTGAAGAACGTGAGGCATGTAGGCAGTTGTCAGTGGTATCTAATATTCTGTGCTAAGAGCATGTGGATGAGAGATTTAAGGGCCTTGCGGTAGCCTAGATTTGCCAGAACCAGATCAGAGAAAAGCTGCAGGCTTTGCTGATGGTAGCCCTGCTACAAATTCTCCTGTGCTGCCCTGAGTATCTCCTCCTTGAGGCCGAAGTGTTGTATCTGGTAAACCTGTATGTCATACGGCCCTGTGAGCGTGATCAAAGTAGATCGCTGCAGTTAGGTCCCTTTTCAGGAGGGCATTAAACACATCTGCTAGGATAGTGCAGAGGTGTGATCGCAATTCCTTTACTTCAGGCAGCGCCCTTAGTATCAGGTTGCACATACAGCCTCTGTTGTCCAGATCTGCCAAGTGCAGAGCCATGGCACGGAGTTGGTCTGTTTGATATTCCAAGGTGTTTGATTTGGCCTCCTGTGCTGCCAGTAGACTGTCACTCTCTGCTTCCAGACGACCCATGTGGTCTGTATGGCCCTGGAGATCCTCACCTAGAAGCTGCAGGTCAGTATGAATGGATGTCTGCAGGACAGTGAGACTCTTGGAGGTCTGCTTTAGTTGTTCCAGATGGACAAAATCCAGTAAAAATTACCAAATTTCGACAACAGTAGCAATTCTCATTTACTAAAGACAAATACGGTAGGAATTCAGTCGGCCTAAGCAAATCTTAAAGTCGCTGGATGCATTCGGTGTCCGGATTAAAATCAATTATTTCTAATCTGACTACTATAAAAGTATAGGATTTGGAATATTCACAAAGCAACGGTTTTCATAACATTTGGGACCAAATGCATTCGGTAGGATGCACATTCGCAAATTATCGTTCACTTACTAGACTAGACAGCCACCACATTAAAAAAGTGTAAAATAAATAATAAAAAAAAAGCCCTACGGGGGTCAATAAGTCTTTCATATAGCTGTAAAGGCGGTTTAAAACCTTTCTATGCCCGCACCTGCTATACAGCAGATTGGAACATATCTACTAAAACTAGCGCTAGTTAAAACTAGCCACTGGGCAGGCCATGGGTGAGACCGTTTAATTAACAGGGAATAGACTATGCCCCCCCGTCCTTGTCCCATCCATGGTGGGAGACATTAAACTATATAATTGGTGGGATCACTGTCCACCCACCTGCCCCCACCAATCTTAATATCCACTACTTCCACCCAAGTTATTATATTGTAAGGAGGGGAATCTAGTGTCTCCCCTCCCCAGTACCCATTGGTGGTGGGTGAGGGCCTAATTATAATATTAAAGAGGGGTAGTGCAGGGGCTAACCTTCCACATTCCAGATGTTTTGCACTACATTTCTCAGAATGCTTTTACAGCAATAATGCTGGCAAAGCATCAAGGGAAATGTAGTCAACAACATCTGGGGTGCCGAAGGTTGACTATCCCTGACCTAGTGTCCTCCCCTTGGCCCCAACCCATTGGCACAAGGTGGGGGCCATAATAGCAATATTCAGGGGGAAACTATAACAAACTGTCCCTAACTATAGAGGGCTAGTGTCTCTACCGTAAAAACCCACCTATAATTAATATAATAATTAAACAATGCCCATCCCCCAAAAAGAGGCATATCCCCTCCTCATTCCCCACATCCTAGGTGTCTTTGGTTGCCCAATGGCCTAGCTACCTCCTATTAAAATTATTGCATCCCATACAATGCAATATCTGACATACTGTGAGAAAGCCTTTATAAGGCTTTTCTCCACTATGAAAACAGAGAAAATGGCAAGCCTTCTCAGAGCAGCTAGGGATAAATGTTATTGCGTTGCTGGATTACATTTTTCTGTAGGTTTTTTGCTAATTGATGTTTTTTGGTTTATTTTTCATTAGTTGTGTTGGAAATTCTGGATTTTTTAAATTTGATTTCTTACGGTAAGTATAATATTTTCTTTTACAAGTATTAGTTTTATTTATTATTTTAAATACCCAACTATTACTGGGGTGACTTTTTTTGTTTTTTTTTACCTATGCCTCCGCCTGCCTTGCAGCAAGTGGAGGCAAATCTATAAGAAATGTAAAACTAGCAACTGTCTTTAATATTATAATTAGGGACCCCACCCACTGACAACAGGTCATGGCAAAGGGGGGAAATTAGGATGTCCTCCCCTTTTCTTTTTTAAATATCCATACCCGATGGCATTGGGTAGGGGCAAGCAGGAGCCCAGTGATTTGTCCACCACCGATTGTTTATTTATAGTCTCCCACACATTGCCATTATTTATCATGCCCCATCCCATGGGATGGAGCCTTTCCAGCAACTGGTTGCCCCGTCGCTAATTTTAAATTTCTAGTAGATTTGCCCCTACTTGTCGCATGGCAGGTGGAGGAAGCATAGGTAGGGTTCAAACCTCCGTTATAGTAATATAACTAGCCTTTCAGCACCTGCCAGCTGCCACATTTTTAACAACCTGCCACTGTTTTTAAACCATTGGCTCACTGGCCGCTAGTATTGCATACAAATAGTTTGGATTTAAAAAAAATAAATAAAAAGTTTTCAATCCAAGCACTGATTTAAAGCATTCGGGTCCTGATTTCAGATTACACTGCAGCAGTCAATCCGACTGAAATCCGCACCAAACTCAGGTTAGTTCAGAGACTGATTTGCAAAATACAGACATGGTTGAATACAGTAAACAGTGCATGGATTTTGCAGTTCGAATGTCCCAGTATGCAGCCAAGATGGTTTCTCCCCCCTCCCCCATTAGGTATGGGGCCATTCATACTTTAATGAAGATTAAAGGACCACTATAGTGCCAGGAAAACATACTCGTTTTCCTGGCACTATAGTGCCCTGAGGGTGCTTCCACCCTCAGGGAGCCCCTCCCGCCCGGCTCTGGAAAGGGGAAAGGGGTTAAAACTTACCCTTTTCCAGCGCTGGGCGGGGAGCTCTCCTCCGATCCTCCTCTTCTCCTCCCATTCGGCTGAATGCGCACGCGCAGCAAAAGCTGCGCGCGCATTCAGCCGGTCACATAGGAAAGCATTCATAATGCTTTCCTATGGACGCTGGCGTGCTCTCACTGTGAAAATCACAGTGAGAAGCACGCAAGCGCCTCTAGCGGCTGTCAATGAGACAGCCGCTAGAGGAAATAGGGGAAGGCTTAACCCATTCATAAACATAGCAGTTTCTCTGAAACTGCTATGTTTATGAAAAAATGGGTTAACCCTAGCTGGACCTGGCACCCAGATCACTTCATTAAGCTGAAGTGCTCTGGGTGCCTAGAGTGGTCCTTTAAAGAGTATGATTAGTGTATTTTACATAGTTGCCAACATTTTTTTTTAAATTCCAGGGACACTTTGCTACTACCGTAGCTTGAAAATGTACCACACCCACTGCTGCAAAGCTCAGCCCACTATTTCCAACACACATACTTAATCTCCGCCTACTTATCATAGTGCAGATTACAGGGTCTACTCAATAAAAAGAGAATTACAGGGAATTGAGATGGTAATTTTAAACTTAAGGTCAAAGTAGCTGAGTTGGAAAAATTCTCCCATTCAGCTGCACTATTTCGGCCTAAAGTTTGAATTTCCCATCTCAATCCCCGCAAATCTCTTTTTACTGATACAGTATACAGGTATACTGTAAGCACACAAGCTCACTGATACACAGGCTCAAAGACAGACAAGTTCACTGACACAAAACACAAACTGATACACACAAATAGGTTCATTGACAGACAAAACTCTGACTCACACACAAGCTTACTACAGACAAACTCATTTGTATAGACACACAAGGTTCACTACAGACATGCTCACTGACACACACAAGCTTACTACAGACAAGCTCACTGACACACACAAGCTGACTAAATATAAGCTCACTAACACACAAGCTCACTAAATACAAGACTACTGACACAAACATTCTCACTACAGAAAAGCTTACTGACACACAGAAGCTCACTACAGACAAGCTCACTTACACACACAAGCAATGCCATCTTAACAGCATTATGGACCCCCAGGCAAAGCAATGCACTTGGGCTCTTCCTACACAACAACTCACAGGAATAAAATTGAAATTATTGATAAAAATTAAGCTTATATTTGTTGGTACCTCCAATAAATGCAATACATACGTACAATACATACACACAGACTACCGAATACAGTCACAGACTGATGAATACACGCACACACCGACTGCTGAAAAAACACACACAGACTGCTGAATAAACACACATACTGCTAAATGCACACAGGCTGCTGAATACACACACACACAGACTGTTGAATACACACACACACACTGCTGAACACACACAGAGAGACTGCTGAATGCACACAGGCTGCTTTATACACACACTGACTGCTGAATACATACAAACTGCTGAATACACACACAGAGACTGCTGAATACACCCAGACTACTGAATACACCCAGACTGCAGTGAAGGGTGCAGTGTATGTGATTGTGTGTGTAGGGGTGCTGTGTGTGAGGGGTGCAGTGTGTGTGTGTCTGAGGGGTGCAGTGTGTGAAGGGTGCTGTGTGTGTGCGTGTAAGGTGTGCCGTGTGTGACAGGTGCTCTGTGTGTGTGTTAGGGCGCTGTGTGTGTGTATGTGTGAGGGATGCAGTGTGTGACGGGTGCTGTGTGTGTGAGGGGTGCTTTGTGTCTGTCCAGCGACAGCGGGGCAACTATGTTTACATTGATTCCATATTAATGCACATTTAAGCATAAAAAGCTATCTATAAGAACAGTGGCTATGGCAACAACAAAACAACCCTTTATAGAGTTATTGTTAAATTTCCTATGACAATCTATTAGAAAACAAGCCATTTTCTTGATATACGCTCAAGTTGAAAAACAATAAACACACACAAATGCAAGCAGAAATTACCAACTGATCTTCATCTTGTCCAAAGAAGTATTCCAGGTAACTTCCTGCCATCGCTCTTATTCTGGGTTTCTTAGATTCATCTATAAACACATCCCTGCAGACAAAATAAATGAGACATTCAAATGTAATGATTGCAGCTTAAAGCAGAAATGTGTAGCTCTGGCATTGAAATGGAATGTTACAGACACATATACATGCACACACAAACATATATATTATATACAAATAATGCAATTACAACAACCACTATAGATAGATGCCAAAGCCAAAATTACATAAAATGCCCCATAGACTATTCCCAGTTGATGGGTGACAGAAAGATACATGCTGGATTGATGCATAGTAAGATTAATGCTCTATGCAATCTGACAGTTTTTGTTTTGTTGTAATGGCTGGTAGGAGAAGAGTAAAGGAATACAGAAACAAAAGGACAGAGAGGACTGCAATGTAAGAAGGGGTGCTACGGAGAGTGGCATGGAGTGGCCCAAGAGTCATGCCTCAGGCACAAATAACATTAAAGATGATGTGTCACAACAGGTGCATCTAGATCTTCACACATAGATAATCCCAAATAATCCACAGAAAAATTATGTATACGAAAAGAGTGCACATCAAAAAAAAAAAAAAAGTATGAAAAAAAGTATCAAAAAAATTATGGTTTCATACTGTCACAGCAGTCCTGATCATTGGTGTATTTTGTTTTTTTGCTGCCCTGGGCATGACTAAACCTGGACACCCCCTTATCTAAATTTGCCCCGCCCTGTCAAGGCCACACCTCTTCCTGATTAAGAACCCACCCCTTCCTCTTTAGACTCCACCTTTTCCTACTCCTTTTAAAGGGATACTATAGTGCTCCCCTCCCTCATGCCCTCCCCCGCCACCCACTCGAGACTAAAGGGCATTCAGTCACTTACCTGAATCCAGCACTGGTGTCCCTCGGCGCTGGGTCAGGCTCCTCCTCCGTGCTTGCTTTAGGCTTTCCCCATAGGAAAGCATGGTATCAATTCTTTCCAATGGGGATTTAGCAGACGCAGGATGTCCTCATGCATAGCTTGAGGACGTCCAGCATCAGTTAGGCGACTTTTGGTCGCCTAAACACCCGAAAGTACATCTGGTAAACTAGAGGTGGAGTTAACCTCATAAGGTAAATATTGCAGTTTCTAAGAAACTGCAATAATTACACTTGTAGGGTTAAAGTGACCGAGACGCTGCACCCAGACCACTTCAATGAGCTGAAGTGGTCTGCGTGTCTATAGTGTCCCTTTAAGCACACACTCTGACAGACACATACACATTCACTGACTGACACACACTGTCTGATACACACTGACAGTCACACACACACACAATGACAAACACACAGATGTCACTGACAGACACAGACTCACTGATTTGACACACACATTCACTGACTGACACACACTGGCAGATACACACTGACAGTCACACACACACACACAGACATCACTGACAGAAACAAACTCACTAATTCGACACACAAACACTGGCAGACACTCATGGACAGACACTGATAGTCACACACACACTCAGTGACAAACAGACTCTCATAGATTTGACAAACATTCACATAGACACACACATACACACACTCACAAATCATTACAATTATTATAAATTTACATTTTCCACTTAGCCTCCCTACCTGGAGAGGTGGCATGAATCTGTTCCAGTGGCCACCCAAGGCAAATGGCTAGTTTACTTTGGGCTAAATACACCGGTGGCCTATATAGATGGTAAAGGTATAGGCATAGGCGTGCGCAGCCTATTGCATAAGGGTGTGCACCCTAAAGCACAAACACACATGCCGCATGTATATATATATATATATATATATATATATATAGCCCCCCTCCCTTCTTACCTTTTGCCTAGGAGGGGGGATCCTTGCTGCCATCCCTGATCCCTGGTGGTCCCAGTGTGAGTGAACTCTTGCGAGATCTGAGCGTTGCTCCGGGTCCTCTTCTGCCTCCCTCCCTGCCTGTGGGCCGGTGAGGGAGATATTTGATCTCCCTTACCGGCCCATGGAGGCACACAGCCCGCCGGCGGGCATTAGGGTGCGCCCAGGCCCAGGGTGTGCCCAGCACGGGCCGCGGGGATTAGGGTGTGCCCATGATTACAGGCATATCACACCAAACCATTGTAGTACATTGAGATTACACAAATTTCCCAGAAAGAAAGAGACATTTTTTTTTAAATGATGTTCAGAAAATATCAATTTGCCGTACTACCTGCAACTGCCAGACAGGGGAGAGACCACCCAGAAGACTACCCTGAAAAATAATGTGAAAGCCCTGGACGCAGCATTTCGCACCTTCTTTCGTGCTTTCTCAATATGGTTGATATTCATAAAAAAATTTAATAAATAAATGTGCACTCTTTTCATACACATAATTTTTCTGTGGATTATTTGGGATTATCTATGTGTGCGGATCTACATGCACCTATTGTGACACATTATCTATAATTAGGAAAAGTCTAGCACCATGGCAAGAATCCTGTTTTTTAAACGATGGAATGACTCACAAATACAATTTAAATTTTTTTTTGCATTTCTGAGATAATTTGGTATTGCGGTTATATATGTGAACAAAATAATTTTTCCTGTTCATACTATCTTTAGTTTATTATTAAACATTAAAGATGGTCCCTATTGTAACTTTTGCGCAAACATTAGTAGACCCTGGCACTCTGAATATTAGAGCTGACATTCAATAATGATGCTCATGAACATGAGTATAGGTGTGCAAGTATCAGAGTGTGTAGTGTATATATGTGCATATATATCAGTGTGTGTGTGTGTGCGCGCCCATGTGTTTGTCCCCAAAGAAGCAACATGACTTCAATGATCAATGCGTGGTATGGTATGTGCAACGTCATGGCAATATGACAACATATATTATACAATAAATATATACACATACAACAGTGTTTCCTTGCCTGCAACTTTATAATTTGTTAAATTGTTTTTTTACAGTTTTTTAGTCCAACCAAAATTTTCTTTTTTGTTTCCATATTGAAACAAAAAATACATTTAAATAATATTTTCCAGGACACCCAAACCCCTTGATAGTGAAGGGGCTAAACAATTGGGCGCTTCCAACTTTGTGGCAAACTTTGAGGCAAGCCCTTTCCTGATCCAGCATGATTGTAATACTGTGCACAAAGCGAAGTCAATGAAGACATGGTTTGACGATTATGGTGTGGAGAAACACAAATGGCCTGGGCAGAGCTCTCACCTTACCCCTATAAACACAGTTTGGATGAACTGGAATGCTGATTGTTGACCAAATTGTCTCATCCAACATTAGTGCCTAACCTCACAGATGCTCTTTAGGTTGAGTGGGTACAAATGCCCACAGGCACAATACAAATGTAGCCTTCCTAGAAGCTGTTATAGCTGAGAGGGCCAACTCTATATTTATGCCCATGGTGTGGGAAGGGAATCTCCAACAAGCTCATATAGATGTTATGGTCAAGTGTCCACATTTTGTATTCGTCTAGTGTGGCAAAAGGAATTCAAACACTCAATGGCAATTCATGTATTATATAATTCCATGTCATCACTGCTCATCAATTGAATATGTAGGGGAGAAAGTGTTTAGTATGTACTCTAGTCAGTATGCACAGACTCTCATGCCCTAGCAATTGGGCTGGTTTTAAATCTGCCCTGTTTCAGCAGGTTTTGCACATGCCTAGTGTCCTTTAATAAAGAATTTCCCTTGAGTTGCCATTTAGGCAGCAGAGCCAGCTGCCCATCAGTGGAGGCATGCTATTGACCTCTCTATTTAGGGATCATCATCTTAAAATTTTACCAGCCACCACTCCCCATGTTGACAAATAAGCTGCATGCAACACTCAAAGAGAGAGCTGCTTACAGCTCGTTAAATGTCAGCTCGCGCTATTTTTAGACTGACAGATTAGCTACATGTAGCGCTCAAAGTGAGCTAGATATGAAACTCTTTAAATGAGGATATAAATCCCCATTTGCTGCAGTGCTCTGTGTGGGAGGTTAGATCCATGCTCACACCATCGAATACCAATGTATACCTAGGGCTTCTCTCAGCTGGGGCCGCAATTAGTGAGTGAATCAACTAACTTACATAATGCAAGTTGGTCCACTTCCGTTGCCTATGTAAAACAACATGTCTCATTTAACTGGTGGCCGGCAAGCTGGGAGGCTCCTCAGATGTCCCTCACACTTAGGCACACACGATGGGAATATCAGATCAGGGGAGCAGCAAGGTGCCACGGCCATTTAACAGCACAACCTGATCTCTGTCATATCGGCAGTGCTGGGAGAAAGTGATTTCAGGTCACTTCTACCCAAATAACAGAGCACCATGTGAAGAAGGAGGAGGAAAGGAGACAAAAAAAGCCTGGGCCAGACGCCCATCACTCTCATCTAGATCCCACTGGACCACAGGGAAGCCACCTTCCTGCACCAAAAAAGGTATGGGAGGAATAAAATGATGTAAATTATGACATGTGTGTTTGTCAGTGTATATGTATAACTGTGTATATGTGTATCTGTGTCAGTATGTGTAAATGTAATTGTTTCAGTATGTATATTTGTATGTGTATATGTGTCGGTATGTTTGACACAGTGTATCTGTCAGTATGAATGTGTTAGTGTGTATATCTGTGTCAGAAAGTGTGTGTGTCAGTTTGTATGTGTGTAAGTGTCAGTATGTGTTTGTGTATCTGTATGTTTGCGTATATATGTGTCTGTCAGTGTGTAGCCTTGTATGTGTATATATCCATAGATCTCTGCATTCAAATGCCAGCACTTCATAAAAACACTCCCCTGCATTCAAACACCAACAATACACATAAATAAACTCCTGCATTCAAACACTAGCGTTATATAAAAACACACTCCTTCATTCAAACAGCAGTACTGCACACCTGCATTCAAATGAGCACATTACATGCAAGCACACCGGTTACCGATTTAACAGATGAAAGATCAAAAAAAAATTAAAAAGCATTTTCTTAATTTTGATCTTTCAGCTATTTAGCAGATAGTTACATGTGGGTTGCCACATGTAAAGATACCAAATTTGGTAGCTATCACGGACTGCTGAAGGTTCAAAATTAAGAAAAGGCCATTTTCTGAATTTTGATCTTTTGGCTGTTTAGTAGATAGATCTTTAATTTTGTATATGGCAATCACTTTACTTAATATCCATGTAAATATATAATCCTGATAGTGGGCTTCAATTGTGCAAGTGCAAATAAAGTACTTACAAGATTTTGCCCCTAGATGGCATGAAAGATCAAATCAAGCTTACTTTAAATGAACAAGCTAGTCATCCTATTAACTTGTATTTCATGCGTAAACCACTTGTAACAATAGCTTAGACCAGGGATAGGCAACCTTCGGCACTCCAGATGTTGTGGACTACATCCCCTATAATGCTCTTACACTCATAATGCTGGTAAAGCATCATGGGAGGTGTAGTCCAAAACATCAGGAGTGCCGAAGGTTGCCTATGCCTGGCTTAGACCATGGTCAACTTAGGGTGTATGGACCATGGCTCCGCCCACATCCAACAGCAATAAAGAATAAGAGAAATGTCCAGCACAAACCTTTAATTCCAAAGAACCTCTTTTTAAGGTGCCAAAGAACAAGGTGACATTTTAGCCACGCAAGGCTTTTTTTTTTTTATTCTTTATTTTTGCATCAGATGTTGCATTATATCATCAATACAAAGACTTGTGCAAAAGCCAAGTCATACATTTTACATCAGTGCCAATGTTGTACAGAAAGGAAACCTTGCGTTATTATAACAAGCAATATGATATACAATGGCACTTTGGTATGGTCTGTTTCTTTTTTGTTCTCCCCTTCTATAATAAAAAGGAACGCATCACTTTAAAAAGATATAACATAACTGCGTTGTCTAGACATATCGGATTAGTTTGGTTCGTAAGTCACACTGTCAAATCTGCCCCATGCCCGTACCTGTAATAGGAGTAAGGGTGAACAGGCAGGGTTTTTGGCACCTTAAATAAAGGATGTTTGGATTTAAAGGTTTGTGCTGGACATTTCCTTTGCATAAACCACTGCAGCTGTAAGCCTGCCCTTTTTCCAACAGACATCAGTTGAGACATATAACTGCAGCTTATCGGCCAAGCTAGCTGGAAAATTACTAGGCTTTAATTAGGATGTGTTAATAATAATTTTAAACTATTTAATTTCATGTTAATAGGTTAAGGGGAACTTGTTTACCCCACCCCCCAAGCTACTAATTTCATCTATACATTGTGCTAGCAGTTTCACAAGTAAATGTATAGATTGGGAAAAAAATTTACTTTTACAGACTCTGTGTCTAAGAATTGTTTGACAGAGAGAGCAGAAGGGACAAAGGCAATGTGTCCACATCATGGCAGAGGTTTTCCCTGCTTAGGAAAGCTTTCCCAAGCAGGGCAAATCAGTGATGAGCATGGGTGGACCGGAGGTGTGTGTTATAGAAGTGTAATACCCACCTATTTAAAGAGATTGTGCTGGATTGGTGAAGGGTCAGGTAAGTCATGACAGGTTCCCTTTAATGGAACAATTATAGCACCATAACCACTACACGTTCTGTAGTGCAGAGTGCCCTGGCACCAACCCAATGTAAACAGTCAAACTATAGCTAACTACTGGGCGTCAGTCAGTTCCTTCATTTAGAACTTGAAGATCCTGCCATTAACTTCAGTTAGCTCTCCTGGGCTAAATCGTAACGTGCAGGGATAGTTTACTGACAGAGAGTGGCAGCTAATCACTCTCAGGCAAAAAGGTAAGCTTAGCAGGGTTTAGCTCAATACACAGTTTTTTTTTTTTTTTTTCATTTATATAAATTCTTTATCTTCTCCTTTGTACCTTTCTTTTGCCATGACATAATGAAAAGGAAATACATATATGAAGAAATTAATCTTTACTGTAAACTGATACATAAATATGTATACATTAAGTTTGTGCAAAAAGTCACAATTTCCGGTAGGCCCCTACTGTCAAATCAAACAGCTTGGCATTGGACACTTGTCCTTGTTTGTCCAGCAAGAAGTACAGTGGCCTTCCCTTGACCTTGAGCGGTATCATAGCTGGGACCTCAGATCGATGAGCCATTGAAGAGATGTGACGCAAAGGCACAGTAAAAGATGAACCAAGACCAAACACACCAGCAGTGACAAGGGTTACCTTCTCTCCTCCACGATGAAGGGTGACAGCACTGACAGAACGCCGAGAAAACAACAAGCCGGCTGCCATTATAAGTCCACCCACTGTCAGGCAGCTAAAGGTAAACCCTGCCCTCCATAGCGGAGACCCTAAATTCCTCTTCTGCCCGTCCTGCTGTTGCCCCGAACTCTTCTCTCGGGTGTCTCTCAGCTCGGTGAACCCGAAATGTGCCAGGTAGGCCCAGAACCCGACCTGAGCCCCGCAGAACAGCCCGAGAAGGCGGAAAAAGCGGGGACGGTGGTACCGGAACAAAACCACATCCTGAGACACCGACTCCGCGCGGAGAGACCGCGACAGGGCAGGGATTAGCGGGGTCTCAGGCCGAAACCGTAGCCTCAATACACAGTTTTTGAGTCCGATAAACCCAATTTAGGTTGGCAAACAGTTTGACTAGCAATAGTGGTTATGGTGCTTGGAGTGTTCCTTTAAAGGAACACTGGAGGGTCAGGAATACAAATGTATATTCCTAACCTTATAGTGTTAAAAAACACTTTATGTGGTTGCCCTCCTAACATTAAGCTGTAATTGATCTGGTAACTATGGTGTCCCTTTAAGTGTGATTGTGCTGTTAAATTAGCTATTAACCCCTTCAGGACCGAGGACGGTTCAGGACCGTCATCTGCATTTTAGCGTTGCCGACCGCTGACGGTCCTGAACCGTCCTAACGGTGTAATGTACTTACCCGATCGCCGTCGTTACATAATTAAATAATTTTATTGATTGCAATTTGAGGGACCTGCCTGCCAACCCAGGCCGAAAGTCCAGAGAATTTAATTTGCTAGCACTGTATTTTACCCTGTAACTTTCTATGACACCCTAAAACCTGTACATGGGGGGTACTGTTTTTCTCGGGAGACTTCGCTGAACACAAATATTAGTGATTCAAAACAATAAAACATATCACAGCGATGATATTGTCAGTGAAAGTGACTTTTTTTTTAATTTTTCACACACAAACAGCACTTTTACGGATGACATAATTGTTGTGATATGTTTTCCTGTTTTGAAACACTAATATTTGTGTTCAGCAAAGTCTCCCGAGTATAACAGTAGCCCCCATGTACAGGTTTTATAGCGTTTTTGAAAGTTACAGGGTCAAATATATGACCCTGGGTTATATGGGTCAAATATGTTTACATTGAAAATGGCCAGGTTGGTTACGTTGCCTTTCATAGCGTATGGTAGCCCAGGAATAAGAATTACCCCATGATGGCATACCATTTGCAAAAGAAGACAACCCAAGGTATTGCAAAGGGGGTATGTCCAGTCTTTTTTAGTAGCCACTTAGTCACAAACACTGGCCAAAATTAGCGTTCAATTTAGTTTTACCCTGGGTTGTCTACTTTAAAAAAAAAAAAAAATATGTACATGTGGGGTGTTATTCAAAGATTTATGACAGATAATAGTGTTACAATGTCACTATTGATAAATTTTCAAAATTTATGTTTTGAAACCGCAATATCCTACTTGTACCTATAGCCCTATAACTTGCACAAAAAAAAACATGTAAACACTGGGTATTTTTAAAATCAGGAAAAAAAATTTAATCTATTTAGCAGTTTTTTTCATTCGCTTTTGTAGACGAGTAAAAGATTTTTCAAGTAAAAGTCAAAAAACATGTATTTTTTTCAATTTTTCATCATATTTTTTATTTTTTTTAAATTAAATTACATGAGATTATGTAAATAATGGTATGTAAAGAAAGCCCCTTTTGTCCTGAAAAAAACAATATATAATTTGTATAGGAACAGTAAATGAGAGAGCGGAAAATTACAGCCAAACACAAACACCACAAAAGTGTAAAAAGATGCCTGGTCGCAAATGTACACCATCGCATCCCATTAAGGGGTTAAACTAAAAAAATTTAAACACGTTATCATACAATGCAAAATAAATATACAAAGTATTTTACATACCACATAAGAGCACTGTCACCCTTCTCAATCATTTGCTTGATCTTCTCTTCTAAAAACTCCAGTGGGTTTTCTGGGCACATCACACACAGGCTGCACAGCAGAGCCTATTAGAAACAGAAAAACAAGCCTTATTATCAAAATGCACTTTATACACTCTTTCTTAGCTCTTCAGGATGTTTTATCCCACCAGGAAAATAGTGGGCTTTAAGTCAATAGGATGGCATGGAACATCCTGTAATTTTGGTGCTAGCAGGGTTAAATCTCTGCTCACACTATGAAGACCAAGTTATCGGCCTCTGTCAGCTGGAGCCATATTTAGTGGCCCCAGACTGAATGATTAGTTGTGTGTAGTGCTGAAAGTGAGCACTAAATAAAGCCCTTTAAATCACTGTGGCTAAACGATCTCATAGGGAAACCTTTGATTCAAACATTTAACTGTATTAGAGTGCATGTGCACACTCTGAGCGGGAAAGACGATGGGGGAAAGGGAGGGAATGTTGGACAGGAGCAAATAAAAATATTGAATGGGTTAGGGAGGTACGAGGGCTGCAATCAGTGTGGGAGGGAGGCAGGGCCAGATTAAGAGCCCAGTGGGCCTGGTGCTGACAATTATGATGGGGTCTAATTACAGAATCGTATCGACCAAAAACAATAAAACAGTCATACCTCCCAAGCGTCATGTATGTGATGGAGATGGTGTTTGAGGGAAACTCAAAGGATGCAGCTATAAGAAAACACATACTCTATGCTAATCTCTCTCTAATTTAGGCTTTCATCTTTCAAGTAAATCCATACCCCCTAACAGCAGTGTCCAGTGAAGCAGGAAGTCAATGGGAGGGGTAAAAGGGTGGGTCACTGACGCGAATCACGTGATCAGAACTGCCAAAAGGTTCGAACATGCCCAAAAAGGGGGCATGTCTGTCTAAAGAATTGGAAGGCCAGCCTGGCCTCAGTGTCCCTATGTATCACAGTGACAGGGTCCCTATGACGCCCAGTCCCCTAGTCTCCCAGTGTCCTCATTTCTCCCAGTGTCCCCATGTCTGTGTTTCCCGTGTCAGTAGGATACTAGGGGACACTGAGAGACATGGGGACACTAAGACACTTGGGGACACTGGGAGTCATGGGGGCACTGACACACTTGGGGACACTGGGAGACATGGGGGCACTTGTGGATACAGACATGGGGACACTGAGACATTTGGGGACACTGGGAAAAATGGGGACACTAGGGATACAGAGACATGGGGACACAGACATTTGGGGACACTGGGAGAAACGGGGACACAGACACTAGGGACACAAAGACACGGGTACACAGAGACATTTGGGGATTCTAAGACACTAGGGACACTGAGACATGGGAACACAGACACTGGGAGACTAGGGGACACTGGGAGACATGGGGACACTGAAACACTAGGGACACTGGCTGGGAGGCATGGGGACACTGAGACACTTGGGGACACTGGGAGACATGGGGGCACTTGTGGACATAGACATGGGGATACTGAAAAATTTGGGGACACTGAGAGACATGGGGACACTGGCTGGGAGACAAGTGGACACTGGAAGACTTGGGGACACAGACATTTGGGGACACTGGGAGACACGGGGACACTGACACACATACACTGGGAGACTAGGGGACACTGAGACACTGGCTGGGAGACATGGGGACACTTGGCGACATGGAGACACTGTTTCCCTAGTGTCTCTGTGTCCCAATGTGTCTCCCAATGTCCCTATGTCTGCCTTTCCCCCTATCCTTCACTTTCCTGAGTTGTAGTCTGTCTTTGCAGGCTGGGAGCTGCGGTCTGAACTCTCTGTGCTGTGTAGCTGCTTCCCTGCGGATCAGTGAGTAGAGAGAGGCAGGGAGGGATATGCTGTAACTTCCTATTCCTGCCTCATGGCCAGGCAGCCTCAGATACTGGCTGTGCTGGTAAAATACCAGTCAGGTGGCAAACGCAAGAGTAGTGTGTAAAAAAAAAAGTAAAAACATTTTTTTAATGGGTCTATTCCATGGGCTGCAGCTCCATCAGCTACTATGTTAATCCGGCCCTGGAGGGAGGAGATCAGGAGCTTCTCATTGTGGGCTCTGCCTGTAGCATACCACCCAAGTGACCCCAATTATGAGGTATGCAGTGCATGCTGAAGGCAGACATAAAATATGCATTGAATTGATATTAGGCAGTCCCGAATAGTTTTGGGCTTCCTATGTCATATGTGTTGGGGTTGTAATTAGCCCCAATAACTCTGAATGTGAACACTGCCCATCCAGACATTAAAGTGTCTTACTTTGTCCATTTATAATGTTAGGAAGTATGTAGAGGCAAGATGCAAGGAAGGCCCTGCTCAAGCAAGCTCACACTCCATGGCTGCAGTTGTTATGGTGTTTGGATTGTTCCTTAATTTTCATGGAATGGTTTGAGGCTGCAAGTTCTCCCATGTTAGGGGTCCAGGGAGACAGCCGTCCTCTGCCCCTTTACAGCCCTCCCATGCAGCCCGCAGAGGATGGTCTATTATGGTCTATTATGGTCTAGTACAGTATCGTATGGTCTGTTATGGTTTAGTATTGCTAGTTGGGGCTGGTATGGTCTGGTATGGTCTGGGTTACCTCATAGATGTGGGGCAGGGAGTGCTGCCTGATGTAGGTCCTGAGCTGGGTGTCTGCGTTGCGCAGGGAGGCCATGCTGGGGCTGTAACACTGATTGCTAATATCACGGCTGGGTTGTCAAGAAATTTTGAGCGTCTGTAATCCCGTCTCCTAGCAACATGGAATCCCGCCCTCTAGTCCGTCAGTCTCCGCCCCTTTAGTCTTAGCCACACCCAGTCCCAGCTATCGCGGCCGACCAACCTACACCCTGGGTCCCGGGCTCTCGGGTACTGCGCATTAATCCATCCGACGGAATCGATCTTATAGCCAGTGGGTGTTACCTCCCTGTAACCCCGCCCCTTAGCGCGTGCTGACACCAACACGTGGAGCAGGAAGGTGTCAGTCTGTCACCATGTTAGCCGGTCGCCGTGCTGCGGTCAGCCAGCTGCTCGGTGTGTGCGCGGGGGCCGCCGCCTGTTACTGGGTGTACCGGCTCATAGCCGGAGCTGGAAGGAGGCGGAGGGACTCGGGGAGCGGAGGAGGAGGAGGAGGAGGGGGGAAGCCCGGTAGCCTCATTGACAGAGTGTCCGGGATATCCCCCCGGGCCGCGGGTAAGGGCAGGGCTGGCCGACACATGGGTATAAAGTAATAGCTTTATAGGAACCACAACAGCAACGTTTCCACCCCAGAAGGTCTTTGTCAAGGTCTTTGGGGTCGAAACGTTGCTGTTGTGGTTCCTAATAAAGTGCCTGTCTTGAACCACAGAGTGCCTGCACCGCTATTACTTTATTAATTTTTGTAAATCTGGTGTTTGATTCCGGTACAGCAAGCACCCTGGTTCAGATTTATGGGAGTGAGTGCAGTCACACACACACACACACACACACACACTACTAAAGATACGCAGGTATAGACTGCCTTGTGCAGGGCTGATGCATGTGTTTGAAACCTGCGTGTCCCCCAATTGTTTGGGAACCTGGAAAATCATATTTATTGGGTTTTTTTTAATAATAAAAAGGAATCTACACAAAAAAAAAAATAGTTCTTGCCTGCCCATTAAAATTATCCTGTGCTAGTATTATGTCTTCTACATTTTTTTTTTCCCTTTAGCCAGACCAGATAATGTTCCACAGTCAGCAGGTGATCTGAAGCCTCACCATATAAAAAAACTTCTTGAGATTGTTGCTACAAGTTCTGACACATCACTTCGGGAACTGGCCTTGGTCTCACTTTGTAACAGTGCTGCATTCTCTGTAAACCAAGTAAGTAAATGGGAGGAGGTATTAAAGGGATAATATCACCATTACAACTTTAAAGCCAAAACTAAGTAAATCTAAACCAAGTTAGTTCACTACAGTATAACCATCACTAGAACTGGCACAGGACGTATCTTTGCTTTTTCTTTTTATACAATGACACCTAACCACAATGGTTATATCACTATGGGTGATTATCAGCTTTTTCACGTATTACGTTTTCTTCTATTCCCTGTGGTTTAGACAGGGACCCTTTAATGAGCTTTTTGCTCTCCATACTTTATTTTACAGTAGGGTATGTGTCCTACTTATGTTTCAGTTTTTTTTTTGGTGCTACGAAGCACCTCTGCTATTAGGTAGGAAACTACATTTGTACCAATGCGACTCCAGAATTATCAAGTCTGTAATTCTTATCTTGAATACCTCAGCGCTGAGTGTGTCGGCTGATGCTTTAAGGCAACCAACCAGTAGCTCCCCATCTTTAGAAATGACTTATGAAAGATACATACATGTCTAAAGCCATTTTGTGAATGGGCTGCTATTGATTGACTTAGAGCATCAGCTGGCACTCAGCCAATCAACACCAGCCCTGTCAGGGGCAGAGCTAAACAGCGCAGGAGAGAAGACATTGGGGTTATACTGCACATGCACAGAAGTTGTTATGGTGCATAGAGGTTCCCTTTATCCTAAAATAGTTTTGATTATTTTCTAAAACTGGTTTTGTATACGCAAAGCCAGAAAATCTAGTAAGTCAAACCGGAGATACAACAACTGGAAAAAGAAACACAGTTTTAACAGGTACTCCTTGTAACAAACCATTCCCTATGTCTAATCACATAGTAAATCCGAGTAAGAAAAATGAGTGTATGAAGAGAATCTCAATATTCTAGCTTCATTGGTAGGTTATGAAAAAGCTAAGGTAAAGTGTGTTGGTGCTTCAAATTAAGAAAATAGAAATAGAGGGGTGTCTAGTGAGGTGTATCCCCTTTACACACCTATAGTAATTGTGAAAGTAAAAAGGAATAATACACCCCCCAAAAAATTTGTGAAAACACATACTTAACACAGAAGCTGGACACAAGGTAAGCAGAGCGATCTACAAAAGATACAATTGAAAACATATAGTGTTCACTGAATAAAATAAACCATACATAAAAATACGTAAAATTAAACTTATAGTGAAGAGCCGGATCAGGCTCTATAGAAGATGCTGCGAGGTAAATGTGGAAGAGATCAATGGTCCAAATGTAAATTCAAAATGAAAATGTATTGGATGGATATATATATATATATATATATATATATATATATATAATATATAGATAGATAGATAGATGGGACAAAGTAGTTAGCAGGTTCTGAACTTGCAGCTAACTGAGGAAGGACTCCAGCTCAAGAGGACTATTGTGTAGCATATTTTATTTTACTGGTATCATTATATTGGTTTTACACTATGCATTTTTAGTTTATATTTGCTAAGCACATTAAAAATTGAGAAGATTAAACACACTACTATTACAGATCCTGTTTTGGACTTCTATGTATCAGTATATTGTATATGTATTTATATAGAATGCTCTAACATTTTGGCATTTTTCACCTAGAGCAGGAGTTCTCAACCCAGCCCTCAAGGACCCCCTATCAGTCCAGGATTTATGTATTACCTGGGTGTATCTAAAGTGTTTAAGGTGTTGTTTGTTTGTTTTCTAAACACCTTAGACACACCCAGGTAATCCCTAAATCCTGGACTGGTAGGGGGTCCTTGAGGACTGGGTTGAGAACCCCAGACCTAGAGTAATTTTCAGATGCACAATAGTGTGTGTCAGTTTCAGAATTTACCAGTGTGGTGGTGGATCTTTTTAGGTTATTACTATTGGTTGTGTTTTTGTTTTCATATTCTCACTGACTGGCTTTAGCATTACCTTGCCATTTGATATGTGTGCGAAATGAAAGCATTACAGAAAAAAAAAAATGCTCCCAATATAATGTGGTGGTGTAAGTTCTACTGAGCTGCAGCTTGCTCTTCCCTCCTAGTATTTCTGCTACAGAGGATGTAGATTAATCTGTCTGATCCCAGAGTATCGCTGATTTATTGAAGAAAAGCTCCAAATGCATGTATATTTAATTATGTCTTCATTTATTTTAGGATCTTATTCGGAATCTTGATGGCATAAGGGTTATAGGAGAAGCACTCTCAGATTTAAATTCTGAAGTAAAAGTTAAGGCATTAAATACATTAAACAACTTGAGTATGAACGTTCAAAATCAAAAACTGATAAAGGTAAGGGTTTGCCTTCAGTGATTCTTAACTGTATCAAATGTAAATCTACATGAAGATTATGTACCAACCGGCTTCATGCTTCTGACTTCATTTAGCAATGTAGCACTGTTTTAAACCGCATGTTTTGTGATCAAAATTTCTATGAAACTTTTTTGCTAAAAAAGATTGGTAATGGCATTTTATAGTAACTGTTCTTGCTTATTTTGGTATATCGCATTACACTGTTTCTACGTTAACCTGATATTTTTTTTGTTTTTTGGGAGGAGGTTCTGTAGGAGTGATATCAATTCAGTTTCTGGGCATTAGTAATTTTAAAGAGCTGTGACTCAAACAGTTCTCCATTGAGGGTGCCTGCTGAATTCTGGGAAATTTGTTGGAAATATGACTTCTTGGAATTTCTGTGCTCAGGGTCATACTTGAGCTCATGTAGGTGATCTGCAACAATAAACTTTTTTTTTTAACCTGTATATAACCCAGTGGGGAGTTTTTTCCTGCTCTAGGCTAAACCACAATATGTTTAGAACAGAGTTAATTTCCCCAATATCCTCCTTATTTCATTGTTCCTTATGACACATATAAATTATCTTTAGGGTAAAGATCTATTCAGATTAGGGGAATAAGCACTAAATGCATGCAAAACTGATTTCTGCTATTGATTTTTTTATTAGGATTTTCTCCATGGAGTCTGTGAAATGATCACTTCAGCTGCACTTAATTCAGAGTTACAATTGGCTGGACTTAGGCTGCTAATTAATATGTCTGTTACAAACAGTCATCACAACCACTTCATCGATTACATCTCTTTCTTTTTAACACTGCTAGCGGAAGGAAATCGGTATACTCAGGTATTGTACATGCAATGACTGCAAAACTATGCTGTAGTAATGAACACAATCATGGCACATCTTGAATTTTTCACAGTTGATAAAATGTATTCTGCACTATTCTGTTATTTTTTTTATTTTTTTAAATCACTGATGTGTGAATATAGCATAATATTAATAATTTTTTTGCCATGACTTATAGGATATGAAATTGGCTCTGCCACTTAAATAGGGGGATGAACATTTTATGAATACATCTTTGTAAAATGCTCATGAACTGTCAACATATATCACAAGACAATCTAAGGACTACTATGTCTTGTGTAGAATCATCAAGTTGACAAAACTTGACAAGTCGTCCTACCACTATCAAGTTTTGTTACTTTCCCCAGCCATTTTTTTTTTTTTTTTTTATTCTTTATTTTTGTCGTGCAAGAATTTACAACAGTGTCTTTGTAGCCACAACAGCTGTAACAGACGCAGTCAAATATAACATAGTAAAACATTTTCGTGGCATAAGTTAACTCAGCACATTTTTGTAATTTAGTGAACAGGAAAGACAACCTTAAGCAGTGTACGGTTCAACACATGTATGGGCAAAAGCGTTTAAGTAGCTGGGTCACATGTTGGTTTATGCCTTTATGTGAGGTATACAGTATTGTATTCCAGCAGTGTTTGTGGGTGTTGTGGTATATGTATCGCTTGGGGCCTATATGCTAAGCAGCAGCTTGATAACATTTCGCAGTACTAAACCAGCTAAAGTATATTATTGGCCTAAGTCAGGGCTGATCCTGTGTGAGTAAGTATTAATCAGAAGCAATCGTTAGCTGAGGTATAGTGTAGGACAGAAACATAGCTGATCTTATGGTGCTCCAGCAATATTTGTGGGTCCAGGAGCATATATTTTGCTTGGGGCCCACCAGTTAAACAGCAGTTTACAGACATGGCGCAAAGCCAAGCATACTATAAGTAAATTAGTTGCTTAAATCCTGGCTAATCTTAGCTTGTGTACTCATATTATACAATTGCTGAACTCTGACTTTAATCCCCCCGTGCTCCCCTGGGCGAACAGACCAGAAAACAAAATAGAAAGCAAAAGAAGTAAATTATATGTTCCAGTATACATTCGTGAGAGTTCAGTTGGGGCACAGAGAGCTGTGTGACAGATGGTACTATGCCCAGATTTGAGTCTTAGTCCCTTTGGGGGTCAGCCGATGCCTTGTTGGGGCTGTGTATGTACCTCCTGTGGTAATCGGTGCAGCTGGTGCGATCTCCTCGGTGTGAAGGAGCTGATGTCCCCTAGGCTATGCAGTGTTGCTGTGGGCGCTGAGTGTAGCTCCAGCCAAGCTGTGCATCGGGGAAGGTTTGCCTGTCTTGGGCTGGGGTAGCTCTGTATGTACCTTCCTGACGCAGTCACCTCCCCTGGTCCTGTTCCCCTCTGCTTCACTCGCCTTGTCTGGGTAGGTCTTGTGCTCAGCTTCGCTGGTCCCCTCCATTTCACTGCCTTGCATGGGGGGTGCGAGTACTTGACCCTCCGCCGCTGTCCAGCTTCCGTTTTTTTGGGGCCTTGTGACTAGCCTCTGCCCCTGCCGGTTCGGGTTAGCGTCACCCTTGTGATACAGCTGTTGTTGGGGCTGCGCTGCTGTTTGTCCCCATCTGGCCTCCTGTGAGGTGCGCTGTGGTGAAGTCTGGAGTGGTTCTTCAGCCTCTGAGGCTCTCATGCGGGCTTCCAGGGACTCCCAGAAAATAGCGAAGATGCTGTTCAGTCGCGTCTCCGTTTCCCGCCATGCGTCGGAGGTGTGGGAGGTTTCCGCCATATTAAAGACCGCTGGGTCTGTTGGTTTTGGGCTCCACGGAGCCGATTCTGGCCCATTGCTTTGCCAGGGAGTCAGTTGGGGGTAGACCGGGATAACCCCCACCGGTCCAGAGGGGGGGAACGAGGGCTTGCAGCCAGATTCTGGGCATGGCATTGCAGCTGGGGAGTGGCAGTCTCCCCTGCGCCCGCCATGCTTGTAGGCCTCATTGTGAGTTGTGCTCGGTTTGTCGCTGGAGAGGTATCGTTTTCTTCCCCTCAGTGTCTACTCTCGAGTGGTAGCTTTAAATTCACAATTAAGTGCCTGTGTGACGGTGAAATTTAGCGTTAAGTGCCGAGTTTAGCAGGAGCTGCTGTGGTGAGCTTCCTCACAGCTCTGCGGCCAGGCCCTGCCCCCCCCAGCCATTTTGAATGGTGTTGGAAAGAAGCAGTGTCTCGCTCGTTGTGCGACAATATCTATAGAAGCTCTCACTGAATTCTTTATAGACCTCAGTGTTGTACTATTGTGCATGTGTAAGAGTACAGAAGTGATGTGGGCTGTTGGGAGATGTAATCAGCCAAAAGCTAAAGAAAGAAGGCAGTGTCTGTGGGGGGAGGCAGCATCAGGTAAGTTCAACTTGCATCTGCTGCACCCCCGGGCCATTGCATACCAAGCTATGATGTCATAATCTGAGGTCTTTGCAGAATATATTAAAATGTATCTGTCATGGTACACACCAGTTAGGTTGATCTTAAAGAGAATTAAAATATATCTGCATATTGTTAGCAGAGATTTTAATTAAGCTTTTTTAAATTGTCTCCTCTCCCATCTGTTAATTAATTTTTGGCATTACATAGTTTCCCCAAGGCAGTTTTCTTGCTCCCTGTCAGTATTACTGCTCCAGGCATATCTCATGCCTGGATAGGCCAGTAAAACCAGCGTATTGACTGTCCTGCTTGAGCAAGTGTCACCAAGCCAGGACAATTGCAACAAACAGGGAGCAGCATCAGAGGCACCAATGGAAGTGCTAGAAGAAAGTAATGCTATAAGCTCCCAATGCAATCTTATATCATTTATCACTGTGATCAACTTACTGCCTTGGATGTTGTCAAGTGTTCGTAAACCTGTCATGATGGGTTCACTTTAAGTGGTTGTTCAGAATTTCCATATAATGCTGGGTTCCATTCTCCCCCTTCTGTGAAGAGGGTCTATCGCTGCGGTTTTCTCTGCTGTTTGGAATTGTAGCCTCTGCTAAACTTATTGATGAACACAGCTACCAGTTTGCACGTTCATGCTTTCCCTTCCAGTGGATATATATGTGGCTTGTTTTGTAGAATGAAGTGGCCTTTCCATTCTGTGACATCAGCAGCAATGGTTGTTTTCAAAGCAGTATTTAAATGAAACACTGCTTGTGATGTATTCACATACAAAACACTAGGAATATAATAAACTTAAAGGGACACAATAGTCACCAGAAAAGCTACAGCTTAATGTAGTTGTTCTGGTAAATACATGTTTGTTCCTGACCCCATAGTGTTCCTTCTAAGAGCCAGCAATTAACATGGCAGTGGTCTGAGGAGAGCAAAAATGAACACCCAAAGTAAAAAGTATTAACCCCCCCAGACCCCCTTTTGTGATGTTATTATTACTAATGGCTTGAATGCAGTCAGATGCTTTTGGTTATAGTGCATAAATTGCAAATGCAGTGATCCCTCAACAAAGTGGGTTTTTTTTGGGGGGGGCGGGGGGGGTTAAACAATCATTGAATCCTAGAAGAAGCACTACCTTCTACTTGAAAGTGGCACTTGTGGGGGAAAAAAAAAAAGGTTGAGGGGACCTGTAGTTAACCACTGAAGCATTTATGCAAACTGAGGTGCTTTAGGGGACTGGTGTCTCTTAAGGCCTATGAAAATGTCTTAACATTCTTTCTTTAGTAGATTACTGGCCTCTGTAGATTGTGATAAGGCCTATAATCCAGATCAGAGATCCATCTGCTGACCTATGTCAAAGTGGCAGCAATCTTTTCACTGCACCAATGCAATGCTTCAGAAGCATTGAATCCAGCTGAAGGGAAGAGGTGCTGAACTGACAGGGGCTTTGGGGCTAAACCCTTCATAAACTGTTAACCCGTTTAAGGTAAAAGGGCACCAAGGACCTTGAAGCATAACAATTTCATTGAGGTGCAGTTCTTGTACGCAGAGTGTTCCTTTCAGGATGAAGAGCCTCTATTGACTGCCTGACAGCCATCAGAGGTGTATTTCAACCAAATGTAAATATTGCTGTTCTGAAAAGGCAATGTTGTGTTTTTTTTTTTTTTTTTTTTTTGCAATGACCGAAATTGAGATATATCTGCAGAATGGAGGCTTGTGCAAAAGCCATAATGTGTTTTATACAACATTATCCAGTGATACAGAAAGCAAGCGTTGTTTCGTTAAGATGTGTTTTTGTTATACGATGTTAATTGGTCGCAGTCCGTCAAGGTTTTTGCATTTTCATAAAGACAGAAAATCAGTACCGAAAAATAAATAACCCTGCTTCGCTGCCACTCTCGCTACAGGGGAGAGCTGCATATTGCATTGCCCACCTATTGACCATGGAAACCGTCCCACCCCCGCGCACCACCAAGAGTCCACCGGCCAGGGCTCCTTTAGGCAATGCTTTTTATATTGGCCAAGATAAGGTACCTATACACTAAAACCACTACATTAATATGTAGTGTGTTTGCTATAGCGTCTACATTTAAGTTTTTTTGTTACTTAAGTTTGTTTGCTTATTATGGACTTTTTGTTTGTAATATTACCACTTTTCAGCTAAACTTTTTTTTTTTTTTTTCTTATTTTCTATGTGTGGGATAATTTTCTTGTTGTACACAAGAAGAAAATCTTAATCTTGCCATTGTGTACTACCACACATATAATACAAATCTCAATGGCATGTGTAGTGTCCTTATAGATGCTCCTGATTATTCAAATGATGTTCATAGAAAACAGTTGAGTATTTGTTCGCCTCCCCCACCCAATACCCAAAGTAAGGTTCAGGCCATAGGAAGAGACAGTAATACCAAGTGTATTCTAAGAGCAATGGTGTTGGTGCATAGAGCTCCCTGAGTCTTATCTCTCCTCTGAGAATACATGCCGTAGTTTGTAAAATTGCTGCTCACTGTACATTTGCTCCATCAGAGCTGACAATTAGGCTGGACTGAATTCTCAGTGCTTAGTTCCCTCCTGTAAATGTTGTTTGTGTGGGCGCAGGCATGTGAACTTTGCAGCCACAACTTTGTCTGCACGCAGTCCTCACAAAAGACAGCCAATCATTGGCTGGTCTGTCAAATCAGCAAATCGGGCTGTTGTAAGCTGATAGCAGAGGCAGAATGGCTTCTATTTGTTTATAGGGCAATTACATTCACTCTATGTGATGAGTGAGACTACAGTTTGGGGATGAAATACTTCTCCAATTAACGCATTCTAGAAAAGAGCAAAGTGAGACTCTTCTGATTCGAGCAGCTCTAGCTGGTCTGGAAACCATGATTCTCCTGACGTAGGGGTATATACATTTTACTTCTTTTCCCCCTGCTGTCCTCTTCATTTATTTATTTTTATAATGCATTAAGAAATAGGGGGTCAATTTTATCAGATTCCCTTCTGATGGTTCTTTGCATCAAACTGGGTTGCAAAGATTAATCTCTGACTGCATTAGAGGAAAAAACAGATTTCCTATGAACTTTCGAGTTCACTTCTTATTGTTTGTATTTAACTTTTCAGATCCACGCATCAAAAGTTCTTGTGAACTTGTCTGCTAATCCTTCAATGGCAGCACCTCTTCTCCATAGCAAGGTAAAGGTGACTTTTTTTTTATTTTTTTTATTTAATATAAAGTCTGGAATGGTTTGTGTGAAACTTTCTATTTGAGACTAGAGGGAGCAATGTGACAAGTTTCTCCATGTCTGTTGATTATAAAGTAAATGGGTTTTGTTCTGAGGTTTAATGTTAATCTTGAAACAAGGATACTTATTAAAGCAACATATTTATTTTATTTATTTTTTAGTGTTGCATATAATTTATTTTAGAGAGCGATCTGTTTATAACACAACTTAATTCCTGTAAAATATATATATATATATATATATATATTAAAAGAACCCCTGATTTATTTGAGAAATACTATTTAATTTTTATTTATTTATTTTTAAATCACCCCTCTCTTTACAGGGCTCATCATTGCTGAATGCTCTTTTTGACAGTTGTGTCCATACAGACATCCTTAGCAGAGTTCTGAGATTTGCTGCAAATGTCTCGGAGAATCTGGAAAGTGCGCACAATTGTAATGGACATTATGATGAGAATTCACTACATACTCTGCTGTTTGGGGACTCTGCCCTATTAAAAATGAATCTGTCCTCTTTATCCGAGCACCCCGAGGTAGAAGTTAAAGAACAAGCTGCAAGACTGATACAATCTTCAAAGTAAAAACAAGTAATATTTATGTAGAGAAAAGGTGCTGTTTTTGGGCATGTACAGGTTTTTATTTTAATTGCTCGGAATCCACGTGCTTTTGATCTTCTAGTGAGCTGCTTTAAAGGGGCGCACAACTGGAAAGAGGGTACTAGAAGCAAAAATATCGCTTTCTCTGCAGATATATAAACATCGATTTAAAAAAAAAAAAAAGTTATTCACTAAAGTGAGAATTTAAAGTGAGTTTCAAATTCAAGGTATAAAAAGCTAAATTCTAACTATTCTGTGGCCAGCTATGCTTCCAGTTTGTTTGGCCTCAAATTTTAAATTCACTATGAATTCTCACTTTGGTGAATAACCCTAATAAAGTGGAATTAAAGATGTAACAATTTTGGTTGTTTTTTTTTTGTTTTTTTTAATTTACACTTTCATATTTTTATAGATTTAGATCACATTGCATCTGAAATAAGGTTCACTTTAAATGCACTTTTGATAATTTGAAATTAATATATATATATATATATATATATATATATATATATATATATATATATATATATATATATATATATATATATATATATATATATATATATTTTTTTAAGTCTCCTTTTATGTGTGTGAGGGGGTATTTGGGTGGGTTTTTTTTTTAAGTCTCCCTTTTTATGTGTGTGGGGGGTATTTGGGTGGGTTTTTTTTTTTTTTTTCTCCACCTTTTTACAGCTAAAATGAGTTTACTGCGAAGAAAAACATGTTCATGTACTACAGACACTGCTTAAGAGCCAGTAATATAACATGTGCAAAGCCAAATCATGATGGACTACAGCAATTAAATGTGTATAAATTACTTTGTAAATATTTGAACATGTTTGTTTTGTTCTATTTTAAGGGGCACTGTAGTGGTTATGGTGCCATCCCATGGGAAGTAATAAAACTTTTTGAATAGTTTGACTCCTGGTTTTTGTAATTGTTTCTGGACAACACTCTCTGCTTATAAAATTATATAAAAAGTCAGTCATATACAAGATCTGTGTACAACAGCCGTATGGAAGATGATGATTCTGCAATCCTTAGCAAAGGTAAGGTGAATCTGTCCACCTAGGCCAGTGATGGCGAACCTTTTTGAGCCCGAGTGCCCAAATTGCAATACATGCCAATTTTTTTCCCCTCAAAGTGCCAACACAGCAATTAAACCTGAATACTTAGGTTTAAGTTTAGAATAAAAACAACTCATACAGTTGTCCGAGCTAATTCTCCTCTTCTCTCCCCCCAGCATCTTCCCTTCTCTCTCCCCAGCATCTCCTCCTCCTCTCCCCTTCTCCCCCCCAACATCTCCTTCTCCTCTCCCCAGATTCTCCTCCTCCTCTCCCCTTCTCCCCCCAGATTCTCCTCCTCTCCCCCAGATTTTTCTCTTCCTCTCCCCTTCTCTCCAATCCTTCCCCAGAATCTCCTCCTCTTCTCCATCAGATTCTCCTCTTCCTCCCCCCTCCCCGGCATCTCCTCTTTTCTCTCCCCCCCCAGCATCTTCCCCTCACTACCCCAGCATATCCCCCTTCTTCCCCCATACCAGCGCATAAATAATATTTTTGGTGCAGGTGGGGGTTTGAAGTACACCCAGGCTCCCTAACTGGTGGATCCGATTCATTCCCGCTCCTGTGAGGGGGTGTGGGCGCCAGGGAGCACTGACTTAAGTGCTGTTCTAGCACTGCTCCCTCCGCTGATGCCGCTGGGAAACAGGAAATTTCGTCAATCAGGCAGTGCCTGATTGACGTAATTTCCTGTCTCCTGGCGGCATCAGTGGAGTGAGCAGTGCTGGAACACCACATAAGTCAGTGCTCCCTCGCAGCCTTCCATCCCTTCCACCCACCAGTGCCACCTTAACATTATGGGCCCCCAGGCAAAGCAGTGCATTGGGGCCCTGCCTACACACAACTCACAGGAATAAAAATGTAAATTATAGATAAAATTAGGCTTATATTTATTAGTATCTCCAACAAATGCAATACATACATAAAACACATTCACACACAGACTGCTGAATACATGCACACCAACACACAGACTGCTGAATACGTACACACAGACCGCTAAATACACACACAGTCTGCTGAATACATACACACAAACACACTGCATTGAGGGGTGCAGTGTATGTGTTTGTGTGTGTGGGGGGATGCTGTGTATGGGGGTAGGGTGCCGTGTCTGTGTGTGTGGGGAGTGCTGCTGCAAATATATATAATTAATAATACAATCTGTGTCCCCCTTCCTCTTACCTTTTGTAAAGGATGGGGGCCACAGAAATCCCTGGTGGTCCGGTGGTGGTAGGAGGGAAGGGTCCTGCATCTCTCTTCTCCTGCGCGCATAATGCTGTGTGGAGCATTGCCATGGTTACGCGCGGCAACGCTCCACACAGATTGCTCGTGGGTGAACAGGAGAGCTGCTTCCTAGAGCCCTCCCCCCTGTCCTCCCGACACGGAAGCAGAGTAGGCGCCTGCCTTTTTGGACAGGCAGGTGCCAACTCTGCATTGATGGTGACTGGTGTTCTATCAAATAGGGGATTTTCACCGGTAGGCAAATTTGATAGAACACCGGCGACCTATGGCCGTGTGCCCACAGAGAGGGCCCGGCGTGCCACAGGTTCGCCATCACTGACCTAGGCAATGGCATCTCTTCCTTCAATGGCAAAAGTGGTAGGGGAGAAAAACAAAGAAATGCAGTCCAGACTTATTGGATCTCTGGCTGGCAGACATAATGTTTATCCCTCTCATGTATGTTGGTTATGTACACTCAAATTTCTCACACAATCATTAATCTATTAAGAATAAAAAAAATCGGAACAAAAAGCAGGTTTGCCTCTACTCTGGGTGCATCGAAAGGCAGATTTTAACTACCTGAAGCTGTCCATTTAATCTGCCATTAGCCTGTGGCAGCTCTGTACTCTTACGCATTCGTGGGAGCCTCCATAGACTGACTTTTTTTTTTTTTTTCTCAGCGGTCACTAAGAGAATTGACTAAATATGATGGTTGTAGCTCTATCTTTCGACAAGTGAAAGGAAAAGACATAAGTAGTCTGTACTTTGGTTATATCTTTTAAATGTGTTGAAATTTCATAAAGGGGATTTATTTTTATTTTATTTTTTTTAAACCTCACGCAAGGTAGAGGAAACCACAACGCAGCTTTAATGCAGATGTTGGGCTTGCTGTATCATATGCCTAGATTTGTTTGTGTATAGAAGATGAATAGGGGGTAGCCTACAATGTGTGAGTAACTGCACAAGTATCTTCCAGTGAATGCATGTGACTGCAGTCACTGCTGCTCCACCTCCTAGATATTTAATAAGGCTACGAAACCTGGTCTCTTTGCTTTTCCTAGTCCTCCGCTGCATCAAAATGCCTGCTTAGTCTCTGGTGGCAGTTACTTGATGCAGTTAACCCCTGAGGCATCACTCTCCTAAGCTACTTACCAACACAGGGACAAAGCTTATCTTAAAGGATCACTATAGTGTCAGGAAAACAAAGCGGTTTTCCTGACACTAGAGTGCCCTGAGGGTGCCCCCACCCACAGTGTTCCTCTCCCGTGGCGCTGAAGGGGTTAAAACCCCTTCAGCCACTTACCTGGTGACCTCTCCTCCCCTGCCGACGTCAGCTCTGACGTCACTGGAGCAGCATGCGCAGCAAGTGTAGCACGCACATTCAAAGTTCCATAGGAAAGCATTTCTCAATGCTTTCATATGGACGCTCTGCGCGATGGAGGTAAAATATACCTCCAGCGTCGCAGATGCGCCTCTAGTGACTGTCCGGAAGACAACCACTAGAGGCTGGATTAACCCCAAATGTAAACATATCAGTTTCTCTGAAACTGCTATGTTTGCATCTGAAGGGTTAAAACCTGGGGGACCTGGCACCCAGACCACTTCATTGAGCTGAAGTGGTCTTTGTGACTATAGTGTAGCTTTTAATAAATATTTTAGTCTTCCAAACCAAAAGAGATGTTGAGCATAACAAAGGAGTGACAAAGTCTGAGCTTATGAAGTATGAGTTATGGGAGAAGGCTGTAGCTAGAGGGAAGAATGCATGAGGCTACAAGACTGTTGTGGTAGGAATAAACATGACTAGGAAGATAACGTAATTGCTGTTAAAGTTGCTAGGAGGGTCATAACTAGAAAATGAGGAGTAGGAACATTGGGGGGAGCAGGGGGAGTTGTGCGCAATGTTACTCATTTCGATGGATGACCTTTCCATAGGTGTTTGTGTAGTACAGGGATAGGCAACCTTTGGCACTCCAGATGTTGTGGACTACATTCCTCAAAATGCTCTTACACCCATAATCCTGGCAAAGCATCATGGGAGGTGTAGTACAAAACATCTGCAGTGCCGTTTGCCTATGCTTTGTGTAGTAGATGATTGTTGAAAATATAAAAAAAAATACCCCTCTCTGTCTCAGTGGAGATATCTTTGCCAGAAGCTCAAGGAAGCAAGGTGAAGGGTCAGTGTAGGGCCCGCTTAGGGTGTCTGCCTTGACGTTGGCAGGCGGGCCTTCCCTCCAATGGCCATTGGAGTAACTAAATGACCTCCATTTGTCTAAATATACATAGGGAACTTTTTGTTCACTAGAGCAATCAAGTTTTTGAACCAGTTAAATTACACCTTCATGTCACAATTGGTAGAAGCACCAAATAGAAAGGATGCTTGGATATGGTTATAAAAAACAATGCTGATCTTTTGTCAAACATTCAAGTAAGGGAGCATGGTAGAGGAAATGGGCATCTTAATACGGTACCTTTGAAATAAACTCAAAAATGCAAAAAACATAATTTTAACAATCTAATTCAAATAAGATAAGGGCTGCTTTACAACTCATTAATTGGCATAAACTCTTTAACGAATGTTGAGTCTTCAAACAAATAATCGAAATGTACACATTTCCGTATATACTATTAGATAACAAATATAAAAGACTGTGTGGCTTATTAAGGTAATCCAAGAAATTAAAAAGAAAAGGGCATTTCCAGGAGTGAATGATAAATGCGGACATCTCCCCCCCTACCCCCCCCATTTGCGTAAATTTTTGTATAGCACATTATTATTAATAATTATGCCTTTTTGCACCACACTGTTTTCTTACTTCACTTTTAATTTTGGTGTCCAAAGTGAATCAACACAGTAAAGGAGGAGACTATATTTAAAGGAAGAAAAAATACCACAACAAGAGGACATAGTCTTAAATTAGAAAGGCAAAGGTTTAAAAATAATATCAGGAAGTATTACTTTACTGAGAGGGTAGTGGATGCATGGAATAGCCTTCCAGCTGAAGTGGTAGAGGTTAACACAGTAAAGGAGTTTAAGCATACGTGGGATAGGCATAAGGCTATCCTAACTATAAGATAAGGCCAGGGACTAATGAAAGTATTTAGAAAATTGGACAGACTAGATGGGCCGAATGGTTCTTATCTGCCGTCACATTCTATGTTTCTATGTGGCGGAATGTGCACAGACTGTACACACAGTATACTTAGTTTTAAGTTCAAAACTGTGGAGGTGCAAGCTTTTAAAATATACAAAGAAGAAATACATTTCAAAACACTTTATTAAATTGGAAAATTTGAACAGGTTTAAAACTCTTACCAAAAAAAAGAGACACTCTTTAGAACACTTTGCTAAATGTTCATTTGTATGCAGTAGACAAACTTTTAAGTATTGTATTACAGGCTTGCATTTGTAAACACAATGAAAATTTAAATTTCACCTATTTCTACTTCTTTCATTGCATTAGGAAACATACATAATTGTACATTGATTTTGTTGCCTGTATGCTCATGCCTGCCTTGATTTGCTAAGATATGAACATGACTTCATGATTGAAGAGGCACTGTCATTGTAGGTTTTTAAATTAATCAAGTTGTTTACCCCTTGATTTTAGTTATTTAAATTCTCTTTAGTTATACATAAGAAAATTTACTTTTTCACATGGGGAGTGTGATCTTTGGCAACAGGTGGAGTTTAAAGGGAGACTCCAATGCCCATAAGCACTTGAGCTTGCTGTAATGCTTTGTGTGAACAATGTGTCCTCTTTATTTATTTTTTTCATTTTAAAAAAGTGCAGATTTTAATAGCTCTTGGCAATGTTATAAACTAAACTTATAACAGCCCCCAGGCTGTCAAAATAGGCAGCCAGTCCTGTTACTTCCTGGCTTGGTTAGCTTGGTGGAGCTTAACTCAAGAGGCAGCAATTGCTTAGAGCACCTGCCTTGCAAAGACTTCTCATTGGGCTGCTTTGGAAAGTCTGTGATTGGACAGAACCAGAAAGTATGGGCTTGGAAAGAAGGGAATGGTTTGCAAAGGCAGCAGCTTTTGCAAGTTGTTTTTAGATATACCTCCATTGGAAAAAATTTTTTATAATTAAATGCATGCATGTTTTCATTTAGGGTATATCTACTAAACAATGTTGTTTTTTATTCAGGCAGTGTAGTGTTTCTTTAAGCAAACGTATTTCAGTTGCTAAGCTAGTTTACCCACAAGACATCAGTAAAAAGAATCCCACAGAAAGGCAAACTACACACATTATGGATAGAGGACAAAAAAAAAACACAAGTGGTGATATCTTTATACACAAAACATGATAGTGCCTTTTCATTCAAGATCCAATTCATATCTGTTGGGAAACTACACAACAAACCAGATATTTAATGTATATTACACATTTTCTGTATTTTATTAATCATGTAATGTAATATATACTTTGATAACAAATGTGATCATGTATCCCTCGGTGTGTCTTTATCTCCAATTAGTAAAATGTTCTCTTCTTCCATTTCAGAACGTTTATTAAAAATAAAAATGCAGATAAGATAACTTTAGCCACTCTTCAAATGCATAATTGCTTTCAAACTTTTCTATATCTCAAGAATTTAAAATCAATACATAAAATTAATCTCACATATTTATTCACTAGACATGTAATTAAGGAGAACTGACAATTTAATTACAGACACTTGGTCAAAATAGCAAAATTGACAAATTTGTCAAATATTACTACCCTCGCTTAATATTGGCAATTCTCTGGTCAATTCTGGCAAACAAAACAACCGTCAGAAAACAAAACAAAAAACAAAACTGTCAACACACACTTTTTTTCCCAGTTCGAGTCTCCACAATACCTGATTTACTAAATAAACTTTGCATCTCTTTGTCATTCTATAAAACTCACAATCCTACCTGTTTGTATTTTATGTGAATAATAAAACATATTTAGGGTTATTAACAAAAATGAAAAATGTCGGGAGTTTGAGAATTAATAAAATTTAGCTATTTTGGCCTTAAATTTACTTTGAATTCCTGACAGTGTATATACATAAGTTAGTCAGCATGGCAAATGTAAAATGCGCTGAGGATATGCAAACCAACAGCGTGGCAGGTGAGTTTGACAGCAGTCTTCTAAAAAAGGCACACTTTGTTTTAAGAGGTGTTTTGTTATCACCTACTTAGCAAGCAAGGTGAATAAAGTTATGTGTTTTACAACACACACATTCTGGAAGACTTATACCTTAATTATACAATTTTACAAAACAAGTTGAAAATGTTCATTTCAAGTAAATACACTTAATTAATTCTTCCCTTTTTTTTCAAATATATGTGAAGTAGTTGCAAATCTTTTCTCTCAACATCCCAAACCCTATATTCATTATCAAACACTCACATCATCACAATCATTCACATTTATCACTGTTCTCTATATTAAACTCTCTGGATTCTCCATGATTTAGAACAAAGAAATCATCTGGGTTCAGTCCATATTGGTGGAGAGCTTCGCTCAGCTTAACTGGAGGATCCAAGTAGAACTATAAAAAAACAAACAAAAAAACAAAAACATAAGACAAATCATTAGTCTGTTTAGGAGATTCAGAATACCAGCCAGGCAGCTTCTCTTCCAGTTAGCCCTGCTG
The DNA here is from genome assembly GCA_933207985.1 of Pelobates cultripes. Classification (NCBI taxonomy): domain Eukaryota; kingdom Metazoa; phylum Chordata; class Amphibia; order Anura; family Pelobatidae; genus Pelobates; species Pelobates cultripes. The sequence continues at coordinate 172,006,917 of OW240914.1, forward strand.
CGTACAAGTAGATCACCACGTTGCCACTTTATGTATCTGTAATGGTGAGTACTGATGCCAAGATCTTCTAGTACGCAACAGGCATGGCCAGGCCTCACTGCCAATGGTATTTGGGGCCAAGCCACAGTTTTATAGTCTGCATGCGCCAGACTCCCCCAGACCCATAGGACCATTTCTATCATGCATGCCACAATTCAACACCGCATCTTGTTAAAGCAATTATCTAAACATCATATACACAGAATGCACCTACCCTCAAAAAAGGATCCCCCCCACACCACCACACTTTTTTTTTTACTCTATATATTTCCACATCAATCCATGGAAGCATCACTAATGGGCAGCTTTGCCAATATTGGCTAACAGGACAGAAAATAGAACAAAGATTATAAAAAAATGATACTTACAGACAGTCACCAGGACTTTTCTAGTCCTCATGGATGCTGGACAGTTACATATTATCTATCTACCTACCTAACGCAGGTTCACATATCTACATTAATTTTCCCTGGGAGAGTTTACCCACTCTCTTCCAGGAAGCACCTATAAGGAATGGACCCTGGTGATATGGTTAATAGTGCACATAAAAAGTCACTTGCCTGACTAAGATACCATGTCTCTCTCTCCTGTTACCAAGTATGATGCCAGGTTTGTTTCTTCATGTATCATTATCTTTCTTTTTTTTGCATTAACAAAAACGCAGCATATCCTGACTTTTAATATTTACTTATTTTTATCATGCCTCATCTTATGTGTCTACATTGAAGCAAGTACTTAAATCTGCACTTCAAACATAAAGAAAAGGACACTACAGACTCCTAAAGCACTTTAGCTTGCTGGAATGCTTTATGTGTGAAGACTGTGTCCTGTTTTTTCCATGTTGCAAAAAAGTGCAGATTTCGATAGAAATTGACATATTTTAATTAACCTGGTTACAACCCCCTTGGCTTTCAACCAGACAACAGGTCCTGTTACTTCCTGATTCGGTTAGCTCAAGTGAGCCAACTCAAGTGGCAAGCAATTACTCAGAACACCCCGCAAAGATGTCTCAATGAGCTGTACTGCGAAGTCTGTGATTGGACAGCCACAGAAGGTCTGGGAGGGGTTAGAAGGTGAGGGTTTGGCAAAGGCTACAGACAAGAGAACTTGCAGGTTTTTGTAAGCAATTTTTAGATATACACCCAATGGAAAAAAAAAAATAATACATGGGAGGGGGGCATTATAGATCACCATAGTGCTATGAAAACAACTTTGTTAAAGGAGATTTACTTTTTGGAAACCCAACTTGAAGAAACAACAAATATTGTCTGTTTTTTGTAACACATTCTTTGGGTCCCTCCTGACTTTTTTTCCATTCAGCAACAATAGCACCACGCATGAGAATTTAACAGATCTCACACATGGAGAAGTGGTCAGATGAGAGGCACCAATAGAAAATCTGGATCCTTTCAAGGAATTTCTAAAGGTACCCCAGACAAGGATCTCAAGATGGGGGCCTGTCTTCATCACTCTCAGGATACCAAGATTTAGATCAACCAGACCATAATATCCTCAATATTGCATACTGACTAGAATACCTTCATGGTCCACAATTCAACAGTTGCTTTCTCTTTCGCCCTCCGACCAATACTCTAAAATTAAATGGCCTTGATAGGGGCGTTGAGGAGGTGGATTTCTGAAGCCTGTAAAACCAAATACCCCAAAAGGCATCAAAGCCCATTCATCTAGGGTTCTCCCATCAACTGGGCACCTGCAGTGAACATTACAGTAGAAAATATTTCTAGAGCTGTAACCCGGCCATCAACACATTTATGAGATATTGCTTCCTTGATGTCCGTGCCTCCCAGACTTCACCTTCAAAACAAAAAGCATTAAGGGCTGTGTTTATAATTATATTTTTTCACTGCACTGGTATAGGAGTGTGCCTTTGTGATAATTTTATAAAGAATGTCTTACACACACTTTTGTGATGGGAGGCTAGATATACCCCTGGCACATGCGACTTTGTTACTAGATTGGTGACCAAAAGGTAGGTAGTTTGGTTTAATAATTTTTGTTCTTTTTCCAGTCAGGAATGGAGGAGCTGCCCATTATAGTTATGCTGCTGTGGATCTACCCAGGAATAGAAAATCATGGTAAGTATAAATATATTTTCCGTAATACAAAAGCCAACACAACTGAATATACTCCTTTTACAAAACAAGTTGAAAATGTTCATTTCAAGTAAATACACTTAATTAATTCTTCCCTTTTTTTCAAATAAACGTGAAGTAGTTGCAAATCTTTTCTCTCAACATTCCAAAGGTGGAAGGTGGAATTTCAAAACATAAATTGCAGTACTTAAAGGACCACTATAGGCACCCAGACCACTTCAGCTCAATGAAGTGGTCTGGGTGCCAGGTCCATCTAGGGTTAACCCTGCCTGCTGTAACCATATCAGTTTCAGAGAAACTGCTATGTTTACATTAGGGTTAATCCAGCCTCTAGTGGCTGTTTCATTGACAGCCACTAGAGACGCTTCCGCGCTTCTCACTGTGATTTTCACATTGAGAATGCTTTCCTATGGACTGACTGAATGCGCGTGCGGCTCTTGTCGCGCATGCGCATTTGGCGGAAGAGGGAGGAGAGCCCAGCACTGGAGAAAGGTAAGCCTTTACCCCTTCCTCCCCCTAGAGCCCGGCGGGAGGGGAGGCCATGAAGGTGGGGGGGACCTATTAACACTATAGTGCCAGGAAAACTAGTTTGTTTTCCTGGCACTATAGTGGTCCTTTAAAGTGGGTGTAATACAAGCATGCCAAACTCAAATGCTAATACTGGCCAAATAACCAAGGTTTAAGTTTATGTGGGCTGCAAAAAAACAAAAACTTCAGTTTTCATAGAGACATAGGTTTATTTCGAACAGTACAGCATTAAAAAATAAAAATAAAATGCCTAACTGACACTGGATGTCCTCATGCTTATAAGGCTTCAAAATAAACAAAAGAGCAAATTTATTGTAAGGAGACGTGCATTTGCATATAACCAATGTTTCAGTTCAACTACCTTGACATATTAAGAAATGTTTGGTAATGGGACTGAAATGGTGAATGTATGCTGTTGCACAGCTGTAAAAACAAATTCTGTTATCTTGTTGATTTTAAAGCCTATAATTGTGTTCTTCACTTTGGCCGAGATCAAACATGATGATAGGAAAGCAATAGGAGGCTATTGTGCATGTATGGCAAAAATGCTGCGAGGCCAATTAGGACATCCATGCAGATCCAATCTAATACACTGCCCACAAATCCAATACATTGCCGCCCAATTCAACACCCTGTCCCCCATCACTCCACCAACTGAATACACTGCCCCCGCCAAATCTAACACACTGCCCCCTCCCACCACTCAAATACACTGCCCTCCCTCCCAAAATGAATACACTGCCCCTCTCCCTAACTTGCAGTAGGTCTCTCACGTTTGCAATGTATTCAATCACTCGCAAAAAAATAAAAAAATAAAAAATTGTATTTTGACACACAAAAGAGCATAGATGCAACATACTTCATTAGCTAATGCAAAGGTTCCCCAGTGTATGCCAAGTGATTTCTTTGCACGGACATCAACATGAATTCGCACAGCATCCTCTGGATCTACATGCTGAGATTTCATGAACCACCTAATAAAACAGAATTTAAGATTTGTTATGAAAAATACTTTTTACTGAGACTATTTTAGAAAACAAAATTACAGCAGTTTATAATGCAGCTCGTGAGTAAACCTGTTGTGGACAAGAATATTAACCCAATCCATGTTGGTAAAATGCCTATTTACTCAGTACAGGGAGTGCAGAATTATTAGGCAAATGAGTATTTTGACCACATCATCCTCTTTATGCATGTTGTCTTACTCCAAGCTGTATAGGCTCGAAAGCCTACTACCAATTAAGCATATTAGGTGATGTGCATCTCTGTAATGAGAAGGGGTGTGGTCTAATGACATCAACACCCTATATCAGGTGTGCATAATTATTAGGCAACTTCCTTTCCTTTGGCAAAATGGGTCAAAAGAAGGACTTGACAGGCTCAGAAAAGTCAAAAATAGTGAGATATCTTGCAGAGGGATGCAGCACTCTTAAAATTGCAAAGCTTCTGAAGCGTGATCATCGAACAATCAAGCGTTTCATTCAAAATAGTCAACAGGGTCGCAAGAAGCGTGTGGAAAAACCAAGGCGCAAAATAACTGCCCATGAACTGAGAAAAGTCAAGCGTGCAGCTGCCACGATGCCACTTGCCACCAGTTTGGCCATATTTCAGAGCTGCAACATCACTGGAGTGCCCAAAAGCACAAGGTGTGCAATACTCAGAGACATGGCCAAGGTAAGAAAGGCTGAAAGATGACCACCACTGAACAAGACACAGAAGCTGAAACGTCAAGACTGGGCCAAGAAATATCTCAAGACTGATTTTTCTAAGGTTTTATGGACTGATGAAATGAGAGTGAGTCTTGATGGGCCAGATGGATGGGCCCGTGGCTGGATTGGTAAAGGGCAGAGAGCTCCAGTCCGACTCAGACGCCAGCAAGGTGGAGGTGGAGTACTGGTTTGGGCTGGTATCATCAAAGATGAGCTTGTGGGGCCTTTTCGGGTTGAGGATGGAGTCAAGCTCAACTCCCAGTCCTACTGCCAGTTCCTGGAAGACACCTTCTTCAAGCAGTGGTACAGGAAGAAGTCTGCATCCTTCAAGAAAAACATGATTTTCATGCAGGACAATGCTCCATCACACGCGTCCAAGTACTCCACAGCGTGGCTGGCAAGAAAGGGTATAAAAGAAGAAAATCTAATGACATGGCCTCCTTGTTCACCTGATCTGAACCCCATTGAGAACCTGTGGTCCATCATCAAATGTGAGATTTACAAGGAGGGAAAACAGTACACCTCTCTGAACAGTGTCTGGGAGGCTGTGGTTGCTGCTGCACGCAATGTTGATGGTGAACAGATCAAAACACTGACAGAATCCATGGATGGCAGGCTTTTGAGTGTCCTTGCAAAGAAAGGTGGCTATATTGGTCACTGATTTGTTTTTGTTTTGTTTTTGAATGTCAGAAATGTATATTTGTGAATGTTGAGATGTTATATTGGTTTCACTGGTAATAATAAATAATTGAAATGGGTATATATTTGTTTTTTGTTAAGTTGCCTAATAATTATGCACAGTAATAGTCACCTGCACACACAGATATCCCCCTAACATAGCTAAAACTAAAAACAAACTAAAAACTACTTCCAAAAATATTCAGCTTTGATATTAATGAGTTTTTTGGGTTCATTGAGAACATGGTTGTTGTTCAATAATAAAATTAATCCTCAAAAATACAACTTGCCTAATAATTCTGCACTCCCTGTATAACTACAATCAGCATTGTTCAACTTTCTATATGATTTACCTAAAATGGCCGCTAGGGAGTCTCCCTTTGACATCGACTAACACCCTCATTAACAAGATGGCGCTGGAATCTGGGGGAGACCTCCAAGATACCAGTGACATCACACCCGGTAGGAAGAGCATTAAATGAACCACTTAACACCTAACTAATTATTGATGTATTATTCCATGTTATCTCTGACAATGCTTATAATGTAATTTTGCTTTATAAGGGACATGCCGTCCCCTCAGAATAAACATTCCTCAAGTTTTTCATTAAACCGAAACCTATGACTGGTGTGAATTACTTCAGGAGCGTGCACGCATTACTTCTTTCATTTGGCCAGGGGCAGCTAAGCAAGATAATCAATTTATTGATTGATTCCACATCAAAACCAAAAAGTGTTAATTTCCAGGAATCCAGTGTACATTTAAAGTGAATTTCAGATTTTAGGCCAAAATATTTTCTGTTTGGATATTTTGACCTGCAATTTGAAATTCAGTTTGGATTCCTTAAACGTAACACTTCAGTGAAAAAGCTTGTTAAGAATCATCAATTGCTCAAAAAGTAAATATAAATCTGTATGTGCACTGAACCATTTCAGATTGGAATATTGCCTATGTGCAGGAATTAGTACACTTGGAGTGTAGTGAAGGCTGCTGCTCATCCAATCCCTCCACGATGCCCATAACACATTTCTTGTTAAATAGTCCTTGATTAGGACTGAAACGTTGATCCTTTTTAATATTACCCAATAAAGACTGGATTTTATGGAAGACCGTGAGTGCTACTGACAATATTCTCAATTAAGGTGCAATTCAATATACAAATGTCTTCATGATGCTTAATAAAATGGTTTAAATAATGAAGAGAATTAAGGAGTTTATCCAAAAAAACAGGGAACTGTGGCAAAGCAACATCAGAGTTGCAAAATGTAGGCCAAAATATAGATTTTATTAATTCAACAACTGTATTGTTAAATTTGCAACACTTTACAACCCCATTCCTAGACCACAAAAAAAAAATTATTATATATCTCCAGAATCTCAAATTAAGGTTAAAAACTTAAAAACTTGTTGGGTTGCTCAGTTGTTTTTATTTTTTTTATAAAACATCTACATAAAATGGAAAGTGCATGTTTTTCTCAATACTACAAATATTTAAATTGACGCATAACCAGTGACCACTAGAGGGAAGCATTTCATTGTCAGGTAAACCGATCATTATGCTACACTGCTAATAATACCCCTGTAGTCTACATAAAGTAAGTGTACCAACGGCGAAATTAAACAATGTTTCTGTTTCTTCTCATTTGCAAAGTCTGCCTTGGTTTGTCTTGAGAGAATTAGATTGTTAATGTAAATTTAAAAAAAATGGGAATGAAGCGTCTGAAACCAATAAAAATTGGTTAGCATAATCCAGGTATGCCCTAGCTGAATCTGTCCTACTACCGATGTGCAATCTAATGAAGGCGCTGCTGGGAGATTTATCTGGCTACATTACCCAAACGATTTCTGTTATATATATTGTGTATATATATATATATATATATATATATAAAATCCTGACGGGGTTTGTGCTTGTAAGCGTAAGTCGTCTGAGAATGCGTTAATTACAGTAAAACTTTGTTTGCTACAATGTTGATCCTTGAAATATGCACTATTGTTAATGTAACTGGTTTTTGATATACTGGACCTTGTTTGTACACTGTGAGTTATGTACTAACCTGTCCGTCAAAAATAAAGATTTAAAAAAAGAAAAATGGTTAGCATAGGTTGTCAGAGATTTCCGAGATTTTACTCAATGGTAGATTTTAGAGAAGGGACAGTTCTCCTTCAAACTGCCAGGAGCTGTGAGAGTACAACATTGAGGATCTCACAAGATAATGGGAGCCTCCATAGATCACGTCATGCGATAAGTGAGGCAAAGCCCAATCCCCACAGCCAATAGTTGCAAGATTATATGTTAATGCAATACTCAGAAGTGACAGAGCCACTAGAATGGAGATTGGCTTCCAGTAAACCACCCTTTACCCATTATTGGCACAAGTAGGTATGTCAATGCTGCTCACCCCTTAGAATCTGTGTTACCCATAGTATGATAGTGAAATACTTTGTCACACTAAAAACAAAACACCAAAGAGCAACACATTGGACAAAATGGCCATGCAAAAGTAGTAAGTCATGGAAGCCCAAATGTGTGTGAAAAAAAATGTCTTTGTAGCTGTACAGTTCTAATATTCCAGGACCATTGGCTGTGCTGTTCCAGCTAATCACATTGTCTCATAGCAAAGATGCAAGCATTTAAATTCACTATGTTACAACAATGTGAAATAATCTGACCTATGTGCACATCACAGTAAATTCCTTTATGCTTTATAACCACTTCTACATGGTGCAAGTGAATTAGCTCATTTTAAAAATGGCACTGTGGCGGTGACAAAGTGATACATACTGTCAAGTGCCATTATTTAGCACATACACATACCTGGGCTCATAAGCTCCAATGGGAATAGCAGCAACATCAAAAGGCCCAAATCGCTTTCCAATTTCTTCAAAAGCACCACAATAACCAGTGTCTCCTGCAAAAAAGAATCGATTTGTAGGTCCCAGGACAGACCAGCTTCCCCACAGAACCTTGTTGTCATCAAAAGCTCCCCTTTTGCACCAGTGCTGAGCAGGAGTAAAAACAAAAGTCACCTCATCATGTCTAGGTACACAGTTCTGCTCCCACCAATCTAACTCAATAACATTCTCACAGCCACAACTCTGCATCCAGCTCAGGAGGCCCAACGGAACAAACCACCTTAGTTCTGTGCCAAAGCGGGCATTGAGACTTAGTACTGTTTTATAGTCCAGATGGTCATAATGATTGTGGCTGATTACAACAGCATCAATCTTTGGAAGCTGCTCTACAGTGCATGGTGGCCCACGAAATCGCTTTGGGCCTGCAAAGCTGAGAGGAGATGCTCGCTGACTAAATATGGGATCAGTAAGAAATATCAATTCATCCATTTCCACCATAACAGATGCATGACCCAACCAAGTAATCCGTAATCCATTTTCTGTCTTTCCAGCAAGCTCCATGTGATTAACAAAATAAGGTTCAAGTATTGGAAGTTCTTTGTCAAGCTCCTGTAAAAAGAAACACATTTTCTTTAAAAAAAGACAAGGATGGAAATACTCTCACTCTCTCTTTATTTGCTAACATAGGTGATTTTAAGTAGCCTTGTTAAATGTAAAACTGTATTTTTGTTTGTGTGTGCGCTGTTTCTTTAGCCTGTTCCTGCAAACTTTTTGTTGTAAACGCTGATTGGCTAGGATGGCATTTGGCTACGCCCATACCCCACCTCCTTGGCCGAGATCATCCTATGGAAAAGAATTGTAACTGGCAGAGATCATCAATTCTTATGATATCAGCCAAGGAGGTGGATCCAGGGCGGAGCCAGTGTTGGCAGACCTGCGCCACATTGGAAATAAGAGTTTTTATCGTATTTAAGGAGGGAAATGAGAGGCTAAACAGTGATTTTAACACTATAGGGTCAGGAAAACACTTTTGTATTCCTTATCATATATATAGTGTTCCTTAACACATGACCTAGAATTGCCTAAATAAATGTTATGGTAAGTCATGTTAATCGGAAAAGGATATTTAGAATAGGATTTACCTCCTTTGAGCTTGGAACATTGCTGTTATCCTTCTCTGTCATGGCCCATTTTAGTGCACTCAGAAAGGCAGGTGACTTCCAAGTAGGCCAAGGGTTTACGAATCTACCGTTCTTGTCTCTTCTAGACTTAGTTACATCCTCCTCTAGTCGAAGATCCAACTTAAAGCTCTTCCTTGATGATCTGGAAGAATCGCTGCTTCTAGAACTGTGTGAAGAATTCTGCCGTTTACGGAGCTTCTCTTTGGGGTATTGACTGCTAGAAGTTGGACGATCATTTTTGTCACATCCTTCTTCCATACTTGTTAGGAACCTAAAATGAAACAGTTATTTTTATTTCAATAACCAATAAACTAAAAGAGTTGGTTTTGAATTATAGCGCCAGCAACAAAAGCACAAGCTAACTAATTGCATCTTTTTTTGTTAAAAATCAGCAGAAAAAAGTATACAAACCGATACACATACACCATAAAACAGTCCCTGTTGAGGTGACAAGTCTTAAAAAGGGGTAACAATGTCAATATCATCCCACAGAGTGGATTATAAAAAAAATAAGAATAAAAAAAAAAAAAAACAGTATTATATTTAAAAATAATAATAATCACACAGGCCTGACAAAACCTGGATGCAACGAATAATGGATACATTAAAGGAACACTATAGAGAGTCTGGAACACAAACATTTATGCATCACCCTAGAGTGTTAAAACCCCCATCTAGCCCACCTGCCCCCTAAATATAGTAAAATCTTACTTGTATTCCAGTCTGCAGATGATGTGTCTGTCTCTAATCTGCCTGCTTGGCTAACATCATCAGAAGTGAATCTCTAAAACAATCACACTGCTTTTCCATAGGATTGGCTGAGACTGTCATGGAGGCAGATCACACACAAGCCAAACACAGCCCTGGCCAATCAGCATCTCCTCATAGAGATACAGTGAATCAGTGCATTTCTATGAGGAAAGCTCAGTGTCTTCATGCAGAGGGTGCAGACACTGAATGGCCCAGGATGCACCTCTAGTAACATCTGAGGAGTGGCCAGTGGAGGTATCCTTTGTCTGTTATGTAAACAATGTATTTTCTATGAAAACACAGTGTTTACTGCACAAAGCCTGAAGGGAATGATTCTGCTCACCATAATAAGCTGTAGCTGTTCTGGTGACTATAGTGTCCCTTTAACAAAAACAAAACAAAAAGACTTAATATGACAAACAGTAACAAACAAATAAATGTTTTGGTTAGTGTTTTTGATAAGTGAACCATGTGAGCGAAGGGTTGCATAGTAAGGTTTGCATACTATAAACCAGTACAGGAATATACATCCTTCTGCACTCCAGATGGTGTGGACTTCATGTCCCATAATGCTTACAGCCATGATGCTGGCAAACCATCATGGGAGATGTATTTCACAATATCTGGAGTGCAGAAGGTTGCTTACTCCTACTACAAATTATTTACCAATAAAAGGAATCTGAAGCTGCTGTATATTTCTTAAAGGAACACGTCCATTGGCCATTTCATCTCAATGATGTGGTCTGAGTGCCACTTGCCTCCCGTTTTAAAGGGATTCTCCAGTGCCAGGAAAACAATGTTTTCCTGGCACTGCAGGACCCTGGAGTGCCCCTCTCCCTCCCACCCCCCATCCCAACTTGCTGAAGGGGTTAAAACCCCTTCAGTGACTTACCGGAGTCCAGCGCTGATGTCCCTCGGCACTGGGTCAGGCTCTGCCTACTCTCCTCCGTCGTCAGCCGGTGGAGGGCGGGGACCTAGTGCGCATGCGCGGCAATGGCCGTGCACGCTTTAGACCTCCCCATAGGAAAGCATTATTCAATGCTTTCCAGTGGGGATTTCGGCAACGCTGGAGATCCTCACATAGCATTTTATGAACACAGAGAGCGCTGGTAACTTGTTTTTCTTTAGTTTTCACTATATATATTGGGGCTCATGTGTACTGTAGTCATTGCTGCCGCCCAGGAGTGATGGAAGTGAGCGCAGGACTTATCTTTCTGTATTTGTATTCACTTTTTGAATCACACAGCTTTGTTACAATGCTGCTGCCCATCCCATGTGTTCCCTATTAAGGGTTAATAAGTATATAGTGGTGTATATAAAAAATACCCCTCTCTGTCTCATTAGAGATATCTTTGCCAGCAGCTCAAGGAAGCAAGGTGAAGGAAGGGTCAGTGTAGGACTCGCTTAGGGGGTCTGTCTTGACGTTGGCAGGCGGGCCTTCCCTCCAATGGCCATTGGAGTTGTTGTAGAATTATTAGGCCTCTATAAATTTGTAAGGCCCCTTTAAATCCTCTTGCTATACCTCTAAGAGGCCCCCATAGTTTTACAAGGAAGCTTTGTCTATAGAACATAGAATTTGCATGTCAGCAAGAAATAGCTTTGATAAAATGTGTATTTACTAAAATCCTTGAAACTTAACCTTGAGAAACTAACAAGTGCCAGCTACGCTCCAAATGGATAGCTGCCAAAAGGCCCCTCCCGTCGAGTGAGCTCCTCATTTTAACAAGATGGCGCTAAAACCTGTAGGAGTTAAGAAATTACGTAGATAGTGACCTAAGAATGGGGAGGGCATTTTACTAACATCTTAGCACCTAAGCCAATTAACAATGTCTATTTGTCTATATCTTGATTTTCTTCAATGATGTAATAATGCCTTTATAAGGGTCTGCGCACCCATTTTCTGTCAGAAGCCATTAAACTTCTCTGAAGTTCTTTCATTACCCTGAACCTTGTGTCTCAGTGTGAATTTACTTCTGCGTGCACGCAACTTTATTATCTTTAATTTGGACAGGAACAGATAGTCATTCAAACTAATTGGTTTGCAGTAAATCATCTAGAACAATTGGCGCTCTCAACGTGGGGCTCTGGGCTATGTCCAGTCTGGGCAGCTGTCCAAGAAGACGCTGGGGGGGCTGAATCCTGGGGGAAGGAAAAGAGCCTGATCACCTCTGAATACACGGTAGAGATTGCTGCAGCACCTAGCCGGTATGTTCCTACCCCTGTGATTGACCTGCCCCAGTGTCTGTGACTGCTGCCGAGAGGACATCAAAGTCAGGTAATAACTTGCCCAGAGTCTTTGTATTGTTAATGATACCTAGTTTACCTGCATGTTGACTATCTGTTGCCTGGGTGTGTTTGTATTGGTATGTGTTTAACTTAGTACCCGGGGAGTGTAAGTGCCTGTTTAACCCCTTTTAGGTACCACATGCCTGTGGTAGTAAGGAAAAAGGGGGGTGGACCTGTGGAAGTTTTCCTGGGGGTCCTCTATTGCCTGTTTAACTCTTTTAGGAGCCACGTGGCTGTGGCTGTAAGGAAAAAGAGTAGGGGGGATCTGTGGAGGGCAGTAGACTCACTGCTTCCTGGGGATCCCCAGAGTGTCATTTTGACCGCTTAGCTAGCCTCATCAGACACTTCTTCTTGGTAAAATTCCAGTCTCAAGCGCTGAGACAGGTAAGATTCCAATTCTTTAGGCTATACAGGATTCGGGTTGGAAGCTGTTGCTGTTTCCTGTGGCTGCTGGTAGTGAGACTTGCGGGTGGGTCCGCAACAGGGACACTACGAGGTTGAGGGAGGTGGCTTTTGGCCACACGAGTAAAGGCAAGGGATAAAACTGTTGAACTTATTTGAACTGTGATGCATGCACTGTATTTACACTGAAATGTTATTGTCTTAATTGTCTGTCACACAGATTCCTGTGTTTACTTTTATCTTACTCACTGTACTATTTACACTTTCCCCTCCTATTTCTCTTTGTTGAGAGAAGTGATTGGTCACACACTTCTCGCCACGCTCCAATCCGCGGCTACCACGGGTAGGCGGAATCAGTGACTAGTCTACGTTTTGGGAAGACGTACTTAAAGAGCTTGCTCTTAAAGTAGCAGTCGAGCACGGTAGACGTTCTGTTCCTTTCTCTCTCTATATCTGGGACGCCTTGTATAGGGAGGATGGGACAGAAGTTAGATAAACCCAGTAAGGGTTGGTTAGCATGTGATCTAGTGGAAGACAGAGAAGGAGAAGAGATGGTTAAGAAAGTGAGGAAGATTGCTAAAGTATGTGGAATTACCGTACCTCTGTGCGGCAGATTGTAGCCAGAGAGCTGGCGTAAGTTACTGACAGAGAAGAAAGAGAAGCTGTCGGACCAAGATTTGGTTTGTACAGCAGAAGCCTGGTACCGAGTAGCAAGAGCTATTCAGCAAAAGGGATAGGTTGAGGAAGATATTGATCACAAAGGTTTAAGATTGTATGTATATCATAATAATTGTGTTACTGGGAAGTTATCCCAGCCAGTGCCCTGTCCAGGAGGTGACCACTTCCATCATCCTGTCAGTAATGACCGAAATGTAGCTGACCATGGTCACCATCCCACCCCAATCTTAAAACGCTGTGGGGTTTTTGTATTTTGTGTTAGCCATTACCCTGGTAGAGGGTGGGGGTATAAATGAAATGTTGTGTTTTTGTGTCTCTTTGCTTTGTAATGTAATTGTCCTTCTGTCTTGTTACTGTACAGCGTTGACATGGTTAAATTCGTGCTGGCAGGCAGTCTCTCTCTTGTTCCACTCAAATCCCCCTCTGCTAAAACACCCCCCCTCCCCTCGCTTCTGTGAGACGCGCGGAGGGGGGTGGTGACATGCTTGCGATTTAGGTCTGTCTCTTCGGTGTTCTGTAGAGTTATTCAGAAGCTACTGATAAGAGTATAAGGTACTGAGGATTGTGGGAGTGACGAGGTCACAAGATTGCATTCAGTGTTGAATACGGGATTTAGGAAGGTGTAGAGGGAATATGCGATGTTGTTAAGTCAGTATAAGAGGAGGAAAGTGATTAATGGTTTGAGGAAGATAAGGGAATTTGGTTGAATTCCGCGAGTTTATTTTGCATCATTTTATTATTTTAAAGTTATTTTAAAGTACATGTTTCTAGAAACAGCTGTATGGGCTGTTAAATGCATAATGTTCTCAACTGTCTTATTTAACCTGCCAGGTCTGTTCATAGTTTAGTATTCCATTTTGCAGAACAGAATGTTGCTTCTCTGACTTATTTTAATAGTTTTAATATAGTGTATGGTTGAAAGTACATCAACCACCACCCTAAAGATGGCGCCTGCCAGTCCCGTGACCTATCCACAGTCACGGTTGCTTCTAAAGTAACGTCACTTCCGCCCTTACCATGCCCACACCTCCTGTCTTCCTTTCCCACACCTATCATGGACGTCATCTCACTTCCTCCCTTGCTGTCATTTCCTTCCCCGCCCCTGTCATGGCTGCCTCCATCATGAGGCCTACCCCTATTATGCTCGCCCCATTTAGATAATTACTAAAACAATCATGCCATTTGTTTCCCTGTATCAACAATTTGTCCGTGATATAAAAAAAAAAAAAAAGAAGGTTGCTAAAATGTAATTTGCAAATGTGGTGTGACCTACATATGAAATCTGTTGGACACGAATATAAGAGCATAACAGCTGATTATCCAGATTAATCTTGCAACAAGGGAAATAGCCAAATAATGCAAGTTATTTTAAACATTGTATCTTTGCTTAATCGAATCTTGCTAGTTACAGATCGTAGGTTTACAGTAACATCCTTTACTTTAAATGATGGTTTAGCATTAGAAGGGTTTGTGGCATGTTTTATTAACCCAGCCACTACTGGTTGTTTACTTAGTTACAGGGTGGTATAATTGTTATAGTCTAATTAATATAAATGATAGTACCGCAATAGTTAATGTTTTATCCAAAGACATATAGGAACTTTACTTAACTTACTATTAACCATTATTTATAATGATAGACATGTTCAGACTGCAAAAAGCTATGGCTAATGACATAGAAAGGGGTTTGAGTCAGTAACACAGCCCATACAGAGGAGAGCAAACCCGCTGATGCTTAATGCCCCTGCCATGGCAGTGTCTACAGGGAACAAGGGGGGCCACTAGCCACTGTAACTTTACCTATTGAAGGTCACCCTACTGCTTTCCTGGTTTCCTGGTTAACACAGGTGCATCCCGCAGTGTTCCTAGAGAACAAGACCTGCCTGACTCATCGTTCCTGCCTGACACCGATGTCTCTTGTGTTGGTGCTGATGTCCTATCCTGCCTCCAAGCATCCATCACCCTCACTGCAGACGGCCAGGTTCAATTAAATACGCCTTTGCCACGAAAAGACACTACAGTTCTTTGTTCCCTTCCCATTTTACTGTGGAGATGATCTACCCACAACAGAACAATGCTCAATTAATCTTCTTTGCTACCTAGCAGAACAAGGATGTAAAGCTTCACGTCCCAAGCTGCAATATTGCCAATCTACTGTTATCTTCCTTGGCCATTGTCTGTCTCAGGGAACCAGACATCTCACTCGTGACCGAGTTAGAGCAGTACTGGACATTCCACCTCCAAGGATCTCAAAGTCACTACACGCCTTCCTAGGCCTCATTTCCTATTGCCGAGCATGGATCCCAGAAGCCTCGCTCCTTATGCAACCTCTTTATGATGCTCTCAAGTCAGACCCATTTTGCTTGTCCACAGAAGCCCTTGACAACTTCTGTTCTCTCAAAAGT
Organism: Pelobates cultripes; assembly: GCA_933207985.1. Lineage (NCBI taxonomy): Eukaryota > Metazoa > Chordata > Amphibia > Anura > Pelobatidae > Pelobates > Pelobates cultripes. Next base: position 172,022,544 of record OW240914.1, read on the forward strand.
GCTATTGCTTCTGCTCCTGCTCTTGGCCTACCAGACTATACCAAACCCTTCAAACTGTTTGTTTCTGAAAGACAAGGCCATGCAACAGGAGTACTCACTCAGGCCCATGGTCCTGGAGGCCGCCAAAGGCCTATTGGATTTTTCTCCTGCCAACTGGATATTGTGGCCAGAGGACGTCCCTCTTGCCTTCGGGCCGTCTTTGCTGCCAGAGAGCTCATTGAAAGAACTGGGGATCTTGTCCTTGGCCACCCCCTGGTTGTCTTGGCCCCTCATGACATTTCTGCCATAGTCAACCAGGTCCAACTTAAGCATGTTACTCCTGCTAGGCATCTTCGCCTTCAATGTCATCTTTTGTTGCCTGACAACATTACCCTCCAAAGATGTCAAGTTCTCAATCCGTCCACTCTTCTGCCACTCCCTGAGGGGGGTGTATACTACGGATTCATCATGGACGAAACTTATGTTTTTCTTCTCACTGGCACCATCAAGAAGGAAATGCATCCCAACCTATCCTTTCATGATGGACAAGCACTCCTTCATGACGGAGCAGGATATGCCTTCTGTACCATGTGGTACAAACCAAACATCACTCCTGAACCCTGCTATGAAGATGAACTCTATAATCTGGTCGAAGTAAAACTCACTGCACAAGACTTCTACTGTGATTCTGAAGGCAACAGTATGGTCTTGATTCATCTACCTCCGGAACTCAAGCATTTGTACCGTCATTGGGACACTGCCATTCCACATGTCCCTGTGACCAAGTTGAAAACAATATCATGGAATGATCTTGGGCCTATGGCAAAAGTATGGGCCACTATAGACGAATCACAGCTACAGGAAAATGGTGTTGTCAAATATCCAACAACTGACCACCTAAAAGCATGGCCACATCATTTCCTGGAAAATGAGTTCCAAGATTTAACCATAGTAAATGAATACGACCCAGATACACCTCATGACTGTTTTGAACAGATGAAAATGGAAACAACACATCTACCAACTGTGCATGAAGACCTATTGGTAGATCCCGATCTCACCCTGTTTGTGGACGGCTCAAGATATGCTGATGAAGAAGGAAGATACCATACAGGATATGCCGTAACCACAACAGATGAAATTGTCAAATCATCATCTTTACCATCAACTATGTCTGCACAAGAAGCTGAATTGCAAGCCCTGACTTCAGCATGCAAGATCTCTGAAGGAAAGCGCGCCAATATCTACACGGATTCAAGATATGCACTGGGCGTGGCTCACGACTTCGGATTAATTTGGAAAACAAGAGGATTTCTTACCACCGCCGGTACACCAGTCAAGCACGGTTCCGCAATCAAGGAGCTGATGGACGCCCTCCCACTCCCAGAAGAAGTGGCTATTTTAAAGATAAAAGCACATGGGAAGTTGGACTCAGATGAAGCAAAGGGCAACCATCTAGCTGATCAGGCTGCAAAACAAGCTGCAAAAGAACCACAGGAAGTGGAAAGAAGAGTGTCCGGAAATGAAGAAACTCCCATATTTACTCTGCAGACTCTTCCAACTGACCTGAAAATCCTGCTGGAACAACAGGCTACAGTTGCCCCTGAAGAAATACAGAAGTGGAAACAGAAAGGGGCAGTTCTGAAGGATGGAGTGTACTCCAACAACCTCAATTTCTGCCTCCCTAAGAATTTGTACCCAGCAGTCGTACAATGGGCACACGGACCTGCACATTTATCAAAGGATCTAATGAATGCTCTTGTACAAAATGCTACCTCACTGTCCCCATATGAGATTCTATTTGGGACTGCACCTAGGCTAGGTTGCTATTTTCCCCAACAACTACAACTTCAAACTGATGTTTTAGTAGATTATGTAACTGAACTCGCAAATGCTTTGAACAAAATCCATGTCCAAGTTTTCTCTAAAATTCCAGATCCTGATTCTGACACAGGCAACCACAGTCTGCTCCCCGGTGACTGGGTTCTGGTCAAGAAATTTGTGCGAAAACACACCCTGGAACCAAGATTTGACGGACCGTTCCAAGTTCTCCTGATCTCCCCTACCTCTGTCAAATTGGCCGGAAGGCCTAACTGGATCCACGCTTCCCATTGCAAGAAGACACCTGCCCCAGAGGAAGCTAACTCTATGCAACCATGTGCCTCTGGTACATTATCTCCTTAGTTGGCCTCCTTAAAGCCCAGCAGGTGGCCATCACCAAAGATGCTAGTGGGTACACTTTCTGGTATAATTCATCATGTACCCATGTGGCTACATTCACTTTTGATTACTGTGATATTGTAGAGTGCCCATTCCCTAAGTCACAGATTCAAGCCATTTATAAAGATATACCACAAGCAAAAGACCCTTACGTTTGTGTAGTAGATGAACAATGGGGTTATGACTGTAACTACTGGGGGGCTGCGGGATGGAATACTGGGCCTGCCTGGGGTTATAAACCCAAAAGTGCTTTATCTAAGATAGACAATCAGGGTAGATCCCTCCTTCAAAGAATGACTTTAAGAAAGCCTGGAGGAAGTACCCCTATGAAATTAATGTTAAATATTGAACATCCTGGCCCCGAGGATGCAGACCGATATGTAATGGGAATGTATTGGAAGAAAGGTTCCTAAAACAAATTAGGTCATTTCTACCTCAGAGATATGTACCACTCTCCAGAGTGGCAAGGGGCTGATCATATGGTCCCAAATCCGCTAAAACCACATATCCAGTCCTTTAAAGATATGATGGTCATCGCTAACCCCACTTTTGAAGATACCATGGCCGCTGAAACTGGATTCAATGACATTAATTTGTGGTTAGAATGGATGAGGTATAATGCTAACAAACATAATAAAACAGCATGTTATGTATGTGGCGGTGCCCGACCCCACCTTGGCACCGTCCCCCTAACTCTCCCTTTAGAGATAGAAGATTGCTTCTTAAGCCTTTTTGCCTACCAATATGACTTTAATAGGTCCCTCTGCATGGCATGGACGGCAGAATACCCTCTCTTAGTTGAAAATGTTAAGCCACCAGATGGAGTCACAGTCTATAGAGGTAATTACACTTGTTATGCCATGTATGACGGGATTGGTAAATTCATGGGTAACTTTTCTAAAGGTTATTGCGCCACTTACAGAACTGTTCCTATACGCCTGTTGCAACACCATACCAGGTCATTGGGGGATATTTACTGGTTATGTGGGGATCTACAGTTAAGATCTAGGCTGGAAACTGAGTGGTGGGGTGAGTGTACCCTGGCCAAAGTTATCATGCCCATTCATATTATTTCTGATAATCATCATGACACATACGACCCTCCACATACATCAGCCAGAGTAAGGCGCGAAACCCCAGTAAAAGGCAGTTTTGACCCCCACATTTACATAGATGCCATTGGGGTGCCTAGGGGGGTACCCAATGAATTTAAAGCTAGAGATGAAGTAGCTGTAGGTTTTGAATCACTTTTTACCATAGTCACTGCCAACAAAAACCTTAATTGGATTAATTAAATCTATTACAACCAACAGCGCTTCGTGAACTACACCAGGGATGCCCTCCAGGGCTTGGCCGAGCAATTACAGGCCACATCCCAAATGACCTTCCAGAACAGACTGGCCTTAGACATGATCTTAGCCGAAAAAGGGGGGGTCTGTAAAATACTTCCCGACACTATGACTTGTTGCACTTACATTCCAGAAAACACAGGTCCTAATGGTAAAGTCACTCTGGCCATAGCTAAATTAAATAGACTCTCAGAAGAGTTAAAGAGAAACTCTGGAGTTACTGATCCCTGGGAAAAATGGTTTGGTTGGATGACTGGTTGGCAGAGAGCTTTAGTCCAGATTGGTATTGCCTTACTAATTTTTCTTTTTATTCTCGCTCTTCTCATTTGTTGTGTCCTCCCATGCCTAAGGAAATTCCTGCAGAAAACTGTAGACCAAGCAACACCAACCTTCACTCATCTGACAATCGATGATCAAGACCTCATCTCACCCTGTATTCCGCTACAAACTCTCCCTTATACTGATGAAGTGCAGAAAGTCTAGGAAGGGACAGTACAGGGACAGCGTCCGTCTTTATGGGTAGACTGCCGTACGGAGAAGTAGTGGATAAGCCACTATGGGTTACCAGCGGAGTGAAGAGTGTTCCTGAACCGTACTGACGGATGTGCTGCAGCCTGTTAGGGTCAAGAGAGGGATAGACTTGCACTTTGCATTAACACTAAGTCAGCGGTCATGGGGTTTCTGTGTCTTTGGGCTAATACTTCTTCTGATACTAACAAATAAAGTTTTGTCTTTTAGCAAATAACATTTTAGGGGGGACTGTTGTAGAATTATTAGGCCTCTATAAATTTGTAAGGCCCCTTTAAATCCTCTTGCTATACCTCTAAGAGGCCCCCATAGTTTTACAAGGAAGCTTTGTCTATAGAACATAGAATTTGCATGTCAGCAAGAAATAGCTTTGATAAAATGTGTATTTACTAAAATCCTTGAAACTTAACCTTGAGAAACTAACAAGTGCCAGCTACGCTCCAAATGGATAGCTGCCAAAAGGCCCCTCCCGTCGAGTGAGCTCCTCATTTTAGCAAGATGGCGCTAAAACCTGTAGGAGTTAAGAAATTACGTAGATAGTGACCTAAGAATGGGGAGGGCATTTTACTAACATCTTAGCACCTAAGCCAATTAACAATGTCTATTTGTCTATATCTTGATTTTCTTCAATGATGTAATAATGCCTTTATAAGGGTCTGCGCACCCATTTTCTGTCAGAAGCCATTAAACTTCTCTGAAGTTCTTTCATTACCCTGAACCTTGTGTCTCAGTGTGAATTTACTTCTGCGTGCACGCAACTTTATTATCTTTAATTTGGACAGGAACAGATAGTCATTCAAACTAATTGGTTTGCAGTAAATCATCTAGAACAGAGTAACTAAATGACCTCCATTTGTTTAAATATACATAGGGATTAAGGAGAGAGCGAAGGTAACTTGTTTTTCTTTAGTTTTTACTATATATATTAGGGCTGATGTGTACTGTAGTCGTTGCTGCCGCCCAGGAGTGATGGGAGTGAGCGCAGGACTTATCTTTCTGTATTTGTATTCTGCAGTAATGACAATATTTTCTTTGCATGGTTAACCTGCCTTGAGTAGCAGTGAATATGACAGCCAAGTGTGGCGCTTCCATGAAATGGAGTAGAACTCTGCTATTTACGGACCATCTGATTGGCACAGCATGGCATTTTGCAGCGCATGCACACTAGTCTTTCAATGCTTTTCTATGGAAAAGCATTGGATTGTCTTAGATTATGATTATTATTAGATTATTTATATAGCACCAGCAAATTCCATAGCACTGTGAGATCATTAATTTTGATAATTTCAGCCAAAGAGGCGGAGCTACACACCAGAGACAAGCACTGTGACGGAGTATAGAAAAGTTAACTTTTTTTTTTTTAATTTAATTTTTTTTTTTAACCCTGGCAGTGTAGGCCTGGTCATCTAAACAAGGACTAGTGTTAGGAATATACATTTGCATACATACACCTAGAAAAACCTCTTACTAGAAAACGTACAAAAGGCCATTTATTTATATGTACAGTAAGTTGTTCCTACCATCAGAAATAGAATGGTATAAGAAAACATACCTGCACATAACTAATTACTAGGATAGAAACCCATAAAGATTACTTGGGGCAAGATGCTAGACAGTTTCACTAGTCATAGTATGCAGAGTTTGGAGTTATTTGTAAATGTGAGCTGAAATGAACCATTTCTGTACAGCGTGACAGCTGAACTCAGCAGAAAAGACTTCAATACTACACTCTGGACTGTTCTAAACAAGACCTATAGCTTGATCATCAGCAACCCTGCCCTCACACAGGTTCTGGACAGTAGATTTTCCAGCCAGTTTATTCACAGCTAGATATAGATCTATTAACTAACCTGGTGGAGAGTGGGCTAAATATTCAAGTTGAAAAAACTATACAACTCAGCAGTTTAGGGAACACCTAAGCTTTTCTTTAGGAACATAATGGATGGACTGCAAAACCTTCCTTCCGATTAAGCCTCTCTGCAAGGAACTACTGAGTTTTCAGATATAATCAACAAAAAAGTACACAAAAGCTGACCTGGTATTTTTTTTTTAATTTTTTTTTTTTAATACATAAACAATGTGTTCCAAACTTCCAAAGGTGTCAGTTAACTTTAAATAAAGCATGTGCCTGAGGATATATAAGCACAAAGAAAAGAAAAAAAAAAAACCAGATACAATAAAAGCAGGTTTGAGGTGAATCTATGCTTAATGCTACTGGCATGCACAACGACAGGAATTTAATAAAACAAGACATGGCATGCAATAAATATGGAAATGTCAGCACACCAGGAAAATAAGATTTATTTAATTGAACTATCGTTTATGGTTATACCAGCAATTAGAAGCTGACAAGAGATACTGAGGAACAACACACCCAGTTCCTCTTTAAGGCAGCAACATGTTCTGAGTGTAAATAGACAGTGCACATTTTGCAAATGTGAATATATACAGCCATATGAACGATATGTAAGAACATACAACTCTAAAGTAATGAACTGCTTGAGCTAATGGGGATATGTAATCTCTGCATTAGCAATAATGCAAGCAAGGGCCTGAAACACCAGTGTCCAGGGGACCTTTATTTTTGTCAAGCAGCTCAAAATAGATAGCAAGTTATCAAAAATTACTTTCAAAAGCCCTGCCCACACGCCTATCATGAAAGTGTCCCTATTTCTCCATTTGAAACGTTGGACACAACTAGTTATCCATCATGGATATCTGCCTTCATAACCATTTCTGACAGAGTGATTTACTAAATTTAGAATTCAAAGTGAATTTAAAAATGTAGGTCAAAATAGCTTAGATGGACCATGTAGGCACCCAGACCACTTCAGCTAATTGAAGTGGTCTGGGTTCAGTGCCCCTATTGCCCTTAGTGCAGCAATGTTAAACATTGCAGTTCCAGAGAAACTGCAATTTTTACATTGCAGCTCTAAGTCTGTCCACAGTGGCTGTCTACCAGACATCCACTAGAGAGTTTCTTGAATCGAAACAGACCTTTGGTCCGGTATCGTACGCTGGACGTCCTCACACTCTGCATGAGGACATCCAACGTCAGGTTTTTCTCTACAGGAAAGCATTGATTCAATGTTTTCCTATGGAGAGGTCTAATGCACGTGGCATTTACCCCGCATGCACATTAGCACCGCTTGTCGCGGGCTGTCAGAGCACAGCCCAGCACCAAGGGACATCAGCGCTGGGTAAAGGTAAGCAAATAATTTTTTTTTACCCTTTATCTATGCCGGTGGGGGGAGGCATAGGGAGCTATAGTGCCAGTAATACAGCTTTATATTCCTGGCACTTATAGTATTCCTTTAACGGAGGTCTTCAGACACCTATAACTGTAACATATTAATAGATATACACTGACTAAGGATATATCCTTGACCTTTCCTGCATCGCTTGAAACCACTCCTCAGATGAACTCACACAATACCCAAATAGCATCCTATCCTCCTAAAGCAGGACACCATTTAATTTCACAAATAATGTAGCATATGGAACTTAAACACATGCCCTGAAGAAAAACCTTTCAGAAAACCCATTTTCCACCATTTTATTATCTCAGAAAGTGTGTGTTTGACATAGAATGCAAAACTGAAGCAATTCACATTGACGCGGTCATATTATTTATTCATACCATTCTCTGGTATGAATAAATAATTCTCTAAGTGCTTAAAAGGTTTATGCAAGATTAATCTATTTTTTTATTGATTTTAGGCCTTTTGCCTCTCCAAATAATCCCAGAGTTCAGCAGCCAGTGCTTTCTGGACTATGCCTTAAATATGTATCTTACCACGCGATGACCGTTAGCCTCTCCCTGAAATATTAGCAAATTCCCTGGAAGATAATTCCTCTTTTTTTCCCCAGATCCTTAGTGCAATGCGATCTTGTCCTTTGACTAGGTTTTATTAACCTGTTTCCCTTTAATGTGGCCTAGAAAAAAAAGCCCTTTTAAATCTTTTCTATCCTGATGTTCATTTCATCGTGCAGCCTAAGCATTTATCCTAGAGTTATTTACACTGGGTCTGCTTTTATTAAACGCAAGTGTATATTAGCCTTGTCCCTGATGAAGCTGTTGGTAAGGCAATGAGATGCATGTTGAGTATTTCTTTAAATCTTTCAAAGGTCATTTTGGTATGCACTGGTATTTTTCAACAAGCTAAATAAGAGTGATTTTTCTGCACTCTTTGCAAGTATTACATGAGGCAAAGTATGCGGCTTTTTCGTCAAATTATAAACATGCAAGTGTACTCCTTATAGCCATTTAAAGGGACCTTATAGTCACCAAATAAACTTTGGCTTAATAAAGCAGTTTTGGTGCCACTGCAGTCTCACTGCTCAATTCTCTGCCATGAAAGTGGCACTATATAGTGTCAGGAACTCAAAAGTGTTTTCCTGACACAATAATTCTAAAACCACTGTTTAGGTGGTCGGCCCTCCTTACCTCGGTTTAGAAAGGTGATTTAGTCACCTTTTTCCAGACCCGCCAACAATCCGCCTCCTTGGCTGACATCAGATATGATTCATTTAGCCAATCCCATAGAAAAGCATTGGGAGGCTATTGGGCATGTGTGACAAAACACTGCACTGTGCCAATCAGCATCTCCTCATGGAGATGCATTGATTCAATGCATCTCTATAGGGGAACGTTCAGTGCCTCTATGCAGAGCAGTGACACAGGAAGCACCTCTAGCAGCCATCTGAGGAATAGCCGCTACAGGTGTTCTTAGACGGTAATGTAAATAATGCCTTTTCTCTGAAATGGCTGTTTACATTTAAAAGCCTACAGAGACAGGCAGTAGACACCAGGACATCAACATTATGCAGTAGTTATTCTGGTGACTACAGTGTCCTTTTAAAGGGGTTATAGCTCTTGTTTCTGTGATGCAGCCCCAGCACCACCTCCCCTGGCTGTGACTCACACAGCCTGCATGAAAAATAATAACTTCATTTTAAAATCAGATGTAAACTTGAATTAAATTTAACTTTAAGCTCCTGTAGGGTCTAGAAGGCTATTAACAGAGCAGGAGATAAGAAATTCGAAATTAAACAGACTGTGCAATAAAGGATAAACATTAGATGTCTCTTTACAGGAAGTGTTTAGGAAGGCTGTGCAAATCACATGCAGGGAGATGTAACTAGCACTGTATAAACAAAGTGATTTAACTCCTAAATTGCAGTGAATTGAGCAATGAGACTGCACAGGCATGATCTATGCACAGACATGGTGCATCGAAATACAGAATATCAGTTAATGTATATTACAGAACTTCAGTTAACTCAGTGAAAACTTAATCTTTTATCCATTACAGTATACAAAACAGATCCCATTAATAATAGCCAATAAAGCTATACCACTAGGACTTTATAAATATAATCAAATCCCTAATGTAGTGAATTGCCTCTTTAGCAATATCTGAAGAGCAATCATAATGGTGTTTTGTAAATGCAGTTTACTTACAATCTACCTGGGGCATAAAGTATGCACTTTAGACTTGTTATTAGTAAGCACAGTTCAACCAGATTGCAAAGTGTTTCAGCATCTGATTATACTACAAAATATTACCATTAGTGTAAACGTTATTCTCTTCTGTAGGGTTTACTCACCATGGAACATAGTTTGACATGGAGCCAGGAGAGGACCTGGAGGAGCTCTATCTTGCAGAGCATTGGGAGGCTATTGTGCATGTGTGGCAAAAACCTGCGCAGCCAATCAGCATCTCCATGGGGAGTGTTCACGGCCTCCATGCAGACCCAATCTAACACACACTGCCCCCAAATCCGCCGGGTTCCTCTCGCGAGATTCGGAGCGTTGCAAGGCTAGAGTTCACTCACCACCAGGGACTGCAGCACGGTGGTTTTTTGTTTTTTTTAAATCTGCCTCCCCCCAACACACAATCCCTCCAAATATATATACTCACACACACACACACACACGTCAAATTTTGTCCCCAGTCCGGCCCAGCATGGAGCTGTTAACTCTTTGTGTCCCTATAAATAATTCAAAATGGTGCAGTTCCATACATTTACACAGGAAGAACATTTCAAGTCTAATCCAACTATAGGATGCACTAAAATAAACATATGGTAACATTAATTGTGTTTTAAAAGGACCTTTATTGAACAATTGCCAAAACATAACCAAGCAGTATAAAGCATAAACAAAAACCCTTCCATGGCAGAGTGACAGTAAAACTTTAAATTGCAGGGAACTTAAATTCAAATGGCAAAACTGTGGCTAAAATAGCTAAGTAGTGGCTATAGCCAAATTGAAAAAGGATCCCATATCAATGAGCTAATCTCAATTTTTACATACATTTCTTCTTTTTTTTTCACTTTACTGTTAGAGTGTAACAATATGTACTAAAAGCATGTCCAACTAAAGGCTAACGCGGGCTAAATAAACAAGGTTTAAGTTTATGTGGGCCGCAAAAAAAACTTTATTTAGAAAAGTACCGTATAAAAAAAGAAAAAAGTTTCAAAGTAAACAAAAGTACAAATTTGTTTTAAGGAGAAATGCATTAGCATATAACCAATGTTTCAGTCCAACTACATTGACATATTAAGAAATATTTGGTAAATGGGACTGAAATGGTGAATGTATGCTATTGCACAGCTGTAAAAAAACAAATGACGTTATCTTGTTGATTTTGAAGTCCTTTGAGTATGTTCTGCAGTTTGACTGAGATCATCAAACTTAATGATCTCAGCCAATCCAATGCTTTTCCACAGGAAAGCATTGGGAGGCTATTGTGCATGTGTGGCAAAAACCTGCGCAGCCAATCAGCATCTCCATGGGGAGTGTTCACGGCCTCCATGCAGACCCAATCTAACACACACTGCCCCCAAATCCAATCTAATACACTCCACATACCCCTCCTCCCTCCAAAGAGCCCAATATTTTTAATTTAAACATTTTTATGTCAGGACAAATAGATTGTTATGAGGAACAAGTAGACTGGACTACTACTTTAGTCACTTAAAGGACCACTATAGTGCCAGGAAAACATACTCGTTTTCCTGGCACTATAGTGCCCTGAGGGTGCCCCCACCCTCAGGGACCCCCTCCCGCCCGGCTCTGGAAGGGGAAAGGGGTAAAAACTTACCTTTTTCCAGCGCTGGGCGGAGAGCTCTCCTCCTTCTCTCCTCCTCCATTCCCCCCGGCTGAATGCGCACGCGCGGCAAGAGCTGCGCGCGCATTCAGCCCGTCTCATAGGAAAGCATTTACAATGCTTTCCTATGGACGCTTGCGTGCTCTCACTGTGAAAATCACAGTGAGAAGCACGCAAGCGCCTCTAGTGGCTGTCAATGAGACAGCCACTAGAGGATTAGGGGGAAGGCTTAACCCATTCATAATTATAGCAGTTTCTCTGAAACTGCTATAATTATGAAAAAATGGGTTAAGCCTAGCTGGACCTGGCACCCAGACCACTTCATTAAGCTGAAGTGGTCTGGGTGCCTAGAGTGGTCCTTTAAGTAGATTGAATTGAAAAAAAAAAAAGAAAAAAAGAAATAAAGAAAAAAAATAATGTACACACCCCTGTAATTCAAAATATGTTCTGCGTATTGAGAATACGTACCAATACATACGCTTTTGGAAATAATTTCCAGGTAGTCACTGGACAACCTGCTGCAGTGTATACAGAAACATGGCCCCACAAGAAGCTTGGGCACCAAACTGCTGAGAAATGCTTTTAGGACACAGCACAAAATGCCTGGAGACTGCAATGCAGACAAAGGTGTAAAATTACCTGTTTACACTGAGAGCAGAGAGCAAGCTATGCAATTAGTTATACAAGGTCAGGTCTCTATCCTCTGTGTGTGATAATCAGTGTACAATCACTATTATCCTGATAATGCATTCATGATAATACATGTTGACAACTTGTCCATACCTGGCTTATTGGATTTAAAATCTGGTGCCTGGTATGGGTTGTTCAATTGTGACTTGCTCTAGCAAATACATTATATACATTTTAAAGGGCACATTTATAAATGCCACCATAATTCGGTACAAAAAAAATTACAAAATTTAAAAAGCAAAACCTTAAACGTCATAAATGTTAAAGTTCATTGTAATATGTGATGATACAACATACTCTCAAATTTCCAATGTCTTATGGTTATTGATGCTCCTTTTGATTGTGGACATTCATAATCTGCAATATTTATGTATTTGTACTGAGCATCCATCTTTTCTTCAAATAATAAAATAAAAAAACAAAAAATAAAATAAAAAAAACAACCCATGCCAAGGATAATGCAGAAACAATAATTGCATGTCTAAAGAGGAATACCATTTTTTTTAATATATATATTTATTTGTCCTAATTTAGAAAATATATCATATGTTGATATATTGGTTTTCACATATTTTTTGTAAATTACATGCCAATTATGAGTGTGTTTCACTCTAATGGAAAATAAACACACTGTTAAATACACCCACAAATTCATTAAAGGAGCCAGATTTGGAACAGTTTTCAAAACTTCACTTCGTCATGGCCTGCTTGGCATTCAAGATTTAAAGGACCACTATAGTGCCAGGAAAACATACTCGTTTTCCTGGCACTATAGTGCAGGGCCCCCCTCCAGCCGGACTCTAGGGGGTTTACCTCTTTTACCAGCGCCGGGCGGGGGAACTCTCCTCCTCCATATCGCCGTCATCGGCTGAATGCGCATGCGCAGCAGGAGCCACGCGCGCATTCAGCCAGTCCATAGGAAAGCATTCTCAATGCTTTCCTATGGACGCTGGCGTCTTCTCACTGTGAAAATCACAGTGAGAAGCGCGGAAGCGCCTCTAGCTGCTGTCAATGAGACAGCCACTAGAGGCTGGATTAACCCTATTATAAACATAGCAGTTTCTGCGAAACTGCTATGTTTATAGAAGAAAGGGTTAATCCTAGCTGGACCTGGCACCCAGACCACTTCATTAAGCTGAAGTGGTCTGGGTGCCTATAGTGTTCCTTTAAGGGTCTTGCTCAAATTTGAGATATTTGCATTAAAGCTTCTAGACATGGAATTTAAACCACTTGCTTACCTGGGCTCAAGTCTTATATGATCATTTTAGTAGCACACCACTTAAAAAAAACAAAAAAAAACCATAATTCACACAAACGCATACACTAAGAAGAAAGGTTTAAAAAAAAAATACAAGATTTTTTTGCAAGAAACACTGCCACTTTTCATGCGACTATGTTACCATTAATCTCAATGTTAACATTTTCCATCTGATTCTAATTATGTATGCTTATCCATCTAACTAAATTACAAGATGATGTATTTTTTATGGTTGTATTCATGAGCCCTTAACTACCTACAGTTTGCATTTAATAAATTCCCCACTACCTACTAACCACTAAAACTTCAAAATCCTAAATATCCTATATTTATTACATTTACACATTTTCCATTATGCAAAAATAGAAATAGATCACTTTAAAATGCAAAGGCTCAAAGAATTACATCTGACGTCAGCAAACTGGCGACACAAGAAATGAGCTTCAATCCTTGCAGGCGCAGGGAGCGCTCCTACAAGGGGAAGCCTAGATCTTCTCTCCCTCACTATATTTACTTTTTATATATACCGTCCCTTGTCTATCCCTACTCCTTCCTTTCACCTAGCATATGCATGTGTTCTGAGCCAGTGAGTATGGCCCAATCAAATGCCTTTAAAAGAAGCATTTGATTGGACCTTGCGAAGGAAGAAACCTAAATGGGAAGCTTCGCCCAGCGTTGGATTCAAGGTAAGTTCAAAAATTATTTGTTTTTTTTTTTTGTGTGTTTTTACTTGACTCTAAAAAGGCGATGGTACCTAATTACTAATGCTCAACAGGGCATTCTAAATAAAGAAAATTACAATAAAGTGTTGAACTAATCCTTTAACTGGATGGGTTTGGTGAGCTAGTTGGAAGAAATATCTGGGGAAGTGGGTTAGGGAGAATAAACTGAGGGTTTGATTAAAAAGGGTTGTAGTAATGTACAACATATTGGCATTGCACACACACACATTAACAGCAATATAAACACACACAGGAACAACAAGATACAGACATTGAACACACAGAGGAATTAGCACAGACAGACGTACTGACATAGGACACGGACTCAGGAACATTAACATAACACATACAGACATATACACACAGTTGTGCACATACAGGAGTACTGACAATGCACACATAGATTCTACAATAAGTACACACTGACATTGTTCACTCAAAACACAATTATATTACTGAAAGTATGAAGAATGGAGGAGTGTCAGGAATCCAGGGATGACATGAGGGGGCGTGTCCCTTCTCACATATATAACAGCCTGTCTCCTAGCCCTCTTTGCTAAGTTGTACTGTGGATACTGTACTGTGGATACTGTACTGTTTTACTTAACCTGCATCATCGGATATTCGACACTCTGCTTGTCTTATCGTTTCTAAATTTGTACTGCCCAACCTTTGGCTTTTCCAACAACGCCTCTGCTCATTCCCTATCTGTACTTTGTTTTGTTAATTTTCTCCAGCTACCTGCTGCATTGTGGGCCTTACTAGCTATTAGACAGAGCCTGTGCATGTTACCAGCCAATCATTAGAGAGAGCCTGTGCATGTTACCAGCCAACCATTAGACAGAGCCTGTGCATGTCACTAGCCAGCCATTAGACTCAGCCTGTCACTAGCCAGCCATTAGACTCAGCCTGTCACTAGCCAGCCATTACACTCAGCCTGTCACTAGCCAGCCATTACACTCAGCCTGTCACTAGCCAGCCATTACACTCAGCCTGTCACTAGCCAGCCATTACACTCAGCCTGTCACTAGCCAGCCATTACACTCAGCCTGTCACTAGCCAGCCATTACACTCAGCCTGTCACTAGCCAGCCATTACACTCAGCCTGTCACTAGCCAGCCATTACACTCAGCCTGTCACTAGCCAGCCATTACACTCAGCCTGTCACTAGCCAGCCATTACACTCAGCCTGTCACTAGCCAGCCATTACACTCAGCCTGTCACTAGCCAGCCATTACACTCAGCCTGTCACTAGCCAGCCATTACACTCAGCCAGTCACTAGCCAGCCATTAGACTCAGCCTGTCACTAGCCAGCCATTACACTCAGCCTGTCACTAGCCATCACACTCAGGCTGTCACTAGCCAGCCATTACACTCAGCCTGTCACTAGCCAGCCAATACACTCAGACTGTTAACTAGCCAGCCATTACACCCGCCTGTCACTAGCCAGCCATTAGACTCTGTCTGTTACTAGCCAGCCATTACACCCAGCCTGTCACTAGCCAGCCATTACACTCAGCCTGTCACTAGCCAGCCATTAGACTCAGCCTGTCACTAGCCAGCCATTACACTCAGCATGTTACTAGCCAGCCATTACACTCAGCCAGTCACTAGCCAGCCATTACACTCTGCCTGTTACTAGCCAGCCATTACACTCAGCCTGTCACTAGCCAGCCATTACACTCAGCCTGTCACTAGCCAGCCATTACACTCAGCCTGTCACTAGCCAGCCATTACACTCAGCCTGTCACTAGCCAGCCATTACACTCAGCCTGTCACTAGCCAGCCATTACACTCAGCCTGTCACTAGCCAGCCATTACACTCAGCCTGTCACTAGCCAGCCATTACACTCAGCCTGTCACTAGCCAGCCATTACACTCAGCCTGTCACTAGCCAGCCATTACACCCAGCCTGTCACTAGCCAGCCATTACACTCAGCCTGTCACTAGCCAGCCATTACACTCAGCCTGTCACTAGCCAGCCATTACACTCAGCCTGTCACTAGCC
Source organism: Pelobates cultripes (assembly GCA_933207985.1). Lineage (NCBI taxonomy): Eukaryota > Metazoa > Chordata > Amphibia > Anura > Pelobatidae > Pelobates > Pelobates cultripes. Next base: position 172,038,414 of record OW240914.1, read on the forward strand.
AGCCATTACACTCAGCCTGTCACTAGCCAGCCATTACACTCAGCCTGTCACTAGCCAGCCATTACACTCAGCCTGTCACTAGACAGCCATTACACTCAGCCTGTCACTAGACAGCCATTACACTCAGCCTGTTACTAGCCAGCCAAAAGTACACACTCAGCCTGTCCACTAGCCAGCCATTACCTCCAGCATGTCACCAGAAGCTGCATTACACTCAGCCAGTCGCCTAGCCAGCCATTGGAGCTCAGCCTGTCAAGCGGCAGCCATTACACTCAGCCTGTCACTGCCATTACACTCAGCCTGTCACTTTAGCCAGCCATTACACTCAGCATGTCACCTAGCCAGCCATTACACTCCAGCCTGTCACTTCAGCCAGCCATTACACTCAGCCTGTCACTAGCCATTTACACTCAGCCCTGTCGCATGGGCGTGATGCGGCTCAGCATGTCACCTAGCCAGCCATTACACTCAGCATGTCACTAGCCAGCCATTACACTCAGCATGTCACTAGCCAGCCATTACACTCAGCCTGTCAATAGCCAGCCATTACACTCAGCCTGTCACTAGCCAGCCATTACACTCAGCCTGTCACTAGCCAGCCATTACACTCAGCATGTCACTAGCCAGCCATTACACTCAGCCTGTCACTAGCCAGCCATTACACTCAGCCTGTCACTAGCCAGCCATTACACTCAGCCTGTCACTAGCCAGCCATTACACTCAGTCTGTCACTAGCCAGCCATTACACTCAGCCTGTCACTAGCCAGCCATTACACTCAGCATGTTACTAGCCAGCCATTACACTCAGCCTGTCACTAGCCATTGCACTCCAGCCTGTCCGTGTTTGCTCGGCACATCACTAGCCAGCCATTACACTCCCATTCAATACCATCACTTCAACCATGCATTACACTCAGCCTGTCACTAGCCAGCCATTACACCCAGCCTGTCACTAGCCAGCCATTACACCCAGCCTGTCACTAGCCAGCCATTACACTCAGCCTGTCACTAGCCAGCCATTACACTCAGCCTGTCACTAGCCAGCCATTACACTCAGCCTGTCACTAGCCAGCCATTACACTCAGCCTGTCACTAGCCAGCCATTACACTCAGCCTGTCACTAGCCAGCCATTACACTCAGCCTGTCACTAGCCAGCCATTACACTCAGCCTGTCACTAGCCAGCCATTACACTCAGCCTGTCACTAGCCAGCCATTACACTCAGCCTGTCACTAGCCAGCCATTACACTCAGCCTGTCACTAGCCAGCCATTACACTCAGCCTGTCACTAGCCAGCCATTACACCCAGCCTGTCACTAGCCAGCCATTACACTCAGCCTGTCACTAGCCAGCCATTACACTCAGCCTGTCACTAGCCAGCCATTACACTCAGCCTGTCACTAGCCAGCCATTACACTCAGCCTGTAACTAGCCAGCCATTACACTCAGCCTGTCACTAGCCAGCCATTACACTCAGCCTGTCACTAGCCAGCCATTACACTCAGCCTGTCACTAGCCAGCCATTCTATGTATTGGTTATATAAACAGTGCTGTAACACAGCGGTCTATAGCCGCCAGTCCCTGTCCAGCCCGCACGGATAGTCTCACCGGTCCTCCTCCTGTCCATGCTGCTCATTCTCCATGGTCCTGTTGCTGTACCCCCGCCCGTGCCGGATGTGCCCCCCTCCAGTCCTGCCCGCTCTGTCCCCGAGCTGCTTCCTGCCAGGCACGGACACGGCCACCAGCTGCTCCACCTCGCCACCAGCATGTCAGTGCGGCCGGCCCCGCCCCCGGCAGGACACGGCAGCCAATCAGCGGCCAGTCACAGAGTAAGGCGGCACGCGCTGCAGGCACTCAGCGTGCACAGGGCACATGACTGACCGGGAGGGGGCACTTACTGTAACATACAGTACTGGGAGGGAGGAGTAAACAGCTGGAATCACTGAGTAAAGCAGGATTTTATCCAGATGGACAAACCCCAGAGCCAGAAACAGGATTCCCAGGACCCTGTGCAGTGTGCCAGCTTTACCAAGACAGCCTTTAATAATGGAAACCCACTACTAATTCAGCTTGGCTCTCAGAGTGGATTAACAAATTATTTGGGGTTATAGTCACTTATCTTAGCCCAGCACTTTTGAGGGGATAGGGATGGAATTACCGTGTTATGGGGGCAGTTAATCTATTCCCAAACCCTGCCTGACCATGTAAAATGGTGAATATGGAATTACAGATACTTCTGGTCTCCTTGTAACCAAATCACATCATATCTGTGAATCCAGACCGTTTGAGAGAAAACATTAAATATCGTTCATACATAATTACCCAAAACTAAAATAGCATCTAAAATCCTTTCAGAACTTTGTTGAACTTATCAGGCTCTGGTGGTAATACATTTCAGTTTCTTTCTTCAGAAAGGGGACATCCAATAAGAGATGGAAGAGAAGCAACTGGTAATGCATTCTTGGACATCAGGAAAGAGATCAGCGCCAACGAACACAGTAAAGACCTGAACTAGGCATTCCGCTGAGTTTGGGACTTCGGCGCTCCAAAATGATGCCAACCAATAGTTTAAATGTTCTGGCTAGTTAAAGCCAGAGCTTTAGGGAACAGGTTGCTCTGTTGTGATTCTCATATACCCAAGAATGCATTGTATTGTATTTTCTGTTACTGACTTTGACTTGTTTAACCTTTTCCTGCTTTCTATTTTCCTGACCTTTTGGCTTCTTTATTGATTATCCCGTTCTCTACTATTCTTGACCTTGGCTTTCTCTCTGACTTTTCTAAATGTTAAAGGGACACTATAGTCACCTGATCAACTTTAAGAATGTAGCGCTTATACAAAAACAAAATGAATGAATCACCTTTTCAATTTGAGGTAAAATGTCACTGGAAAATCGACAAGGAAAGATGTAAATGGAGAGCTGTCGAATTAGCTCTAGTTTAAACGGCTTCTGGGTCTGTACAGGTGGCCCCAAACCCTTCTTATAATGTGTTCCTGGGGTCTGTAGATGAATAAAAATACACCAAATTGCGCAATATCGTTTGTGATGTTTCAGAGAAAATATATGTGATCTTTTACGTGGGTACTCACAAGTGTGGAGTCAAAATATATTGACTCAATTTCATAGCATTGTGCAAATTCGGGACTGCACTCCCCATTCAATGAACCGATATCGGAAACCAGGATCATCCAAAAGTAAAAACAATTATTTATTTAATACACTCATATATATAAATAAATTAGCAACAATGTGCTTTAAAAATACCGGGACGCGTTTCGCCACTACCGACGTGGCTTCTTCAAACCGGATTGTAGAAAAGCAACAGTGATCCTGGAACTCCTCTTCTTGAGTTTAAATATACAAAAACGGCGGGCAAATTCCACAGCTCCTTAACCGTCGCACATCGGTACCACCCACAGGTACGACGTGTGCGGTCCATGCCTCCCTTTCATGTTAATATCGGGAGCGAAGATGCTTATATTCTTTCTTACCGTTCCCATTCGTCTTTGTTTTTCAATAGCTGATATATATATCTTAAAAGTTCATTATTAATATAAAAATTAAATCCTCTAATGTCCTTAAAAGTCCGTCCAGCAAAGAATAATATTTGTTCTCATATATAAAAAAAAAAAAACCAGGAAAGAAAGCAAGAAATAAAAAAAAAAAACAAGGGACAGCATCAGTTTTCTTCTTGTTACAAATATTACGGTCTCTTTCATCTGTAACATTTTGTTTTGCCAATTCTGATTCACAATGATATTGTAATAGATACATTGTCGGTCTTAGTTATTCCACAGTAACTTACAAATTATTTTCTAAACAACAAATTAGTTAACTCATTACAAAAAAGATTAAAATATTGCAAGATAATTGTTATAAAGGCTATTACAATTATTATTGTTTGTAGCCTAATCAATTTAATTAACAATACTAGCAAAGTAATTTCCAATCCTTTTAGCATACATGTTTATAAATTATTATAAATGAATTATTTAAACGAAATCTTCAAATCTTTATATGCTTATATCGTTATACATAAATCGTACATATCTATCTTATCTATATAATGACTTCTAAAATCCAATAATATATAAATAAATTACTTGCATAAAATATTATAAAAAGTGACTGTATATGTTTCCCCACCTAAAACTAAAAAAGGGGTTTATATAACTACTAACATAATACTTCCCCTTTTTTTCTTTTAAAGAATTCCATTATAAAAAATGGCACAACTCAAAATCCGCGTTAAGACCATATGGAATTAGCGTATTTAATCTATAGATCCATTCCATCTCACGCTTACCTAAATCTCTTACGAAGTCCCCTCCTCTCCAATTTCTATTTATTTTATTAATCCCCATAAACTGTAAACCCTCTGATTTTTGGTCATGACATAATTTAAAATGGCTCGAGACGCTATGTTGCTCGAAACCTGTCTGGATTTTGTATATGTGTTCTCTGATTCTAGTGTGCAGTGGTCTTGTAGTCCTCCCCACATATTTCAGTCCACATGGACAGATTAGAAGATATACTACATTTTTAGTATAGCATGTTATGAATTGCTTGATCTGAATTTTTTTCCCCTTATCCGATGTTATATCTTTTATTATTCTTCGTTTACATCCTGACTTTTTACAGGCAGAACACTGGCCACAACCATAAAATCCTTTCTCATTATTAAATATAGTGAAGGTATGGTTTTGTTCCTTAAGAGAACTCCGAACCAAGCTATTCCTCAGATTTTTTGCACCCCTATAAATCATCCTAGGTTTTGCAGGAAGAATTTGTTTAAGTGCTGGATCCTGTAATAGGATCGGCCAATATTTCCTGATGATTCGGTTTATTTGATAGTTATTGTTGTTATAATTGCAGATAAAAGGAATATCTTGTGTATTAGTAATAGTTTTGGTTTTATATACTAATAAATCCTTTCTCTCCCTATTCCTTATTTCATTTCTCGATTTCTCTAGTTTTTCTACATCATAGCCCTTCACGGCAAAATCAGCTTTTATCCGTGATGATTGTTCATCATAGACTTCCAAATCGCTGCAGTTTCGTCTAATTCTAAGAAATTGTCCCTTGGGGGCATTTTCCAACCACGGAGAGTGGTGGCAGCTTATACTCTCTATAAAACTATTGCAGTCAACTTTTTTAAAATGATTTTTAGTTTTAATTTTACCTCCTTCAATAAAAATATCGAGATCTAAAAAGGTTACTATTTCTTTACTCCAAGTGCTACTTAGCCTGATACCCCAATCATTGGTATTTAAAAATTCTAAAAAGGAGACTAAGTCATTTTCTTCTCCCCTCCAAATCAATAAAATGTCATCAATGTATCGGCCATAGAAGGCCAAGCTTCCCCCCCAGCCATGCCCCTCATAAACATAGGATTCTTCCCAAAAAGACATAAATAGGTTTGCATAGCTGGGGGCAAACTTGGTCCCCATGGCCGTCCCATTCGTTTGTAGGAAAAAGGTATCATTGTACCAAAAAAATTATTATTTAAAATAAGTTTTATTCCTTCCACTATGTATTCTATCTGTTCCTGTTTAAATTCTTTTGATTCCATTAAAAAGTGTTTTGCTGCTCTACATCCATAGGAATGGGGAATGTTACTGTAAAGGGCCGCCACATCACAAGTGACTAAAATACAGTCATTATCCCAAGGCATATCTTCCAAAACTTGTAAGACTGTAATCGTATCTTTAATATGTGATCTAGTTTTCATGACTAAAGGTTGCAATTGAACATCTATATATTGTGATAGTCTGCTTGAAATGGAGTCTATGCCTGCTATAATGGGTCTTCCTGGAGGTTTTTCTACATTTTTATGGACTTTAGGTAAAAAATAAAAAACTGGTATTTTGGGGAATTTGATATTTAAAAACTGGAATTCTTTTAAACTTAAAATATTCTCATTAAACCCTTTGTTAAAAAAAAGTTAAAAAAAGAGAATTAATACTGTCACTTGGGTTCATCCCTAATTGTTGGTAAGTATTCGAATCTTTTAAAATATTATTTGCTTCTGTATCATAAAACTGTTTAGACATAGCACTATCCCCCCTCCCTTATCTGCCGGTTTAATAACTAAATTTTTATCTGTTTGAAGATCTTTGAGTGCCTTCTTTTCCAATATTGTCAAGTTATCTTTAAACTTGTCTTTAGGGATAATTTTATTTATTTCTGTTGTAACCATAGTTTCAAATGTTATTATTTCGTCTGATAGCATTTGTTTGGGGTAGAAGGAGGATTTGTTTTTAAGGGAGGTATGTTTAAACCCAGATTCATCTTCTAGATTTATATTTTGGTTAATTTGTTCCCTATTAAGCGGGTCTCCCCAAAAAAATTTTTTTAAACATAAACTACGTTTAAAGCGGTTTAAATCTATATACATATCAAAATGATTTAATCCTGTGCTAGGGGCAAATTTTAACCCTTTATTAAGTACTGATTTATGATGATTGTCAAGAATTTTATCACTTAAATTAAAAATGCCTTTTATTAATTCCGTAGATTCAGATCCCTTCTTTTTGATCTGTATTCGTTTTCCTCCCCTTGTTCCTCTATATCTGAGGCTCTCCTTTTCTTGGAATTTGTTGGAATACTTTGCTCTTGGTCTAACTTGTGTCTGTCTTTGGTTTTGGATTGTCGAAAAACCTCTTCTTCCCTATAGTCTGACAGAGCTTCATATCTGTTATAAGTGGGGATTCTTTCCTGATTGCTCTGGTATTGTCTATATGGTCTCTGTTCTCTATAATTCTGAAAATCTTCCCTATTCCTATAGCTTCTTCTCTCTCCTTCTGAATTCTTCCTTATATTAGTGTAATTATAATTATCCCTAGTGGTATTCAATCTTGGTCTCCACTTCTCTCTTGTTTCGTTATGAAAAAATCTCCTAGGGTAATTAGATTTATAAAGGGTTAAAATTTGCCCCTAGCACAGGATTAAATCATTTCGATATGTATATAGATTTAAACCGCTTTAAACGTAGTTTATGTTTAAAAAAATTTTTTGGGGAGACCCGCTTAATAGGGAACAAATTAACCAAAATATAAATCTAGAAGATGAATCTGGGTTTAAACATACCTCCCTTAAAAACAAATCCTCCTTCTACCCCAAACAAATGCTATCAGACGAAATAATAACATTTGAAACTATGGTTACAACAGAAATAAATAAAATTATCCCTAAAGACAAGTTTAAAGATAACTTGACAATATTGGAAAAGAATGCACTTAAAGATCTTCAAACAGATAAAAATTTAGTTATTAAACCGGCAGATAAGGGAGGGGGGATAGTGCTTATGTCTAAACAGTTTTATGATACAGAAGCAAATAATATTTTAAAAGATTCGAATACTTACCAACAATTAGGGATGAACCCAAGTGACAGTATTAATTCTCTTTTTTTAACTTTTTTAACAAAGGGTTTAATGAGAATATTTTAAGTTTAAAAGAATTCCAGTTTTTAAATATCAAATTCCCCAAAATACCAGTTTTTTATTTTTTACCTAAAGTCCATAAAAATGTAGAAAAACCTCCAGGAAGACCCATTATAGCAGGCATAGACTCCATTTCAAGCAGACTATCACAATATATAGATGTTCAATTGCAACCTTTAGTCATGAAAACTAGATCACATATTAAAGATACGATTACAGTCTTACAAGTTTTGGAAGATATGCCCTGGGATAATGACTGTATTTTAGTCACTTGTGATGTGACGGCCCTTTTACAGTAACATTCCCCATTCCTATGGATGTAGAGCAGCAAAACACTTTTTAATGGAATCAAAAGAATTTAAACAGGAACAGATAGAATACATAGTGGAAGGAATAAAACTTATTTTAAATAATAATTTTTTTTGGTACAATGATACCTTTTTCCTACAAACGAATGGGACGGCCATGGGGACCAAGTTTGCCCCCAGCTATGCAAACCTATTTATGTCTTTTTGGGAAGAATCCTATGTTTATGAGGGGCATGGCTGGGGGGGAAGCTTGGCCTTCTATGGCCGATACATTGATGACATTTTATTGATTTGGAGGGGAGAAGAAAATGACTTAGTCTCCTTTTTAGAATTTTTAAATACCAATAATTGGGGTATCAGGCTAAGTAGCACTTGGAGTAAAGAAATAGTAACCTTTTTAGATCTCGATATTTTTATTGAAGGAGGTAAAATTAAAACTAAAAATCATTTTAAAAAAGTTGACTGCAATAGTTTTATAGAGAGTATAAGCTGCCACCACTCTCCGTGGTTGGAAAATGCCCCCAAGGGACAATTTCTTAGAATTAGACGAAACTGCAGCGATTTGGAAGTCTATGATGAACAATCATCACGGATAAAAGCTGATTTTGCCGTGAAGGGCTATGATGTAGAAAAACTAGAGAAATCGAGAAATGAAATAAGGAATAGGGAGAGAAAGGATTTATTAGTATATAAAACCAAAACTATTACTAATACAAAGATATTCCTTTCATCTGCAATTATAACAACAATAACTATCAAATAAACCGAATCATCAGGAAATATTGGCCGATCCTATTACAGGATCCAGCACTTAAACAAATTCTTCCTGCAAAACCTAGGATGATTTATAGGGGTGCAAAAAATCTGAGGAATAGCTTGGTTCGGAGTTCTCTTAAGGAACAAAACCATACCTTCACTATATTTAATAATGAGAAAGGATTTTATGGTTGTGGCCAGTGTTCTGCCTGTAAAAAGTCAGGATGTAAACGAAGAATAATAAAAGATATAACATCGGATAAGGGGAAAAAAATTCAGATCAAGCAATTCATAACATGCTATACTAAAAATGTAGTATATCTTCTAATCTGTCCATGTGGACTGAAATATGTGGGGAGGACTACAAGACCACTGCACACTAGAATCAGAGAACACATATACAAAATCCAGACAGGTTTCGAGCAACATAGCGTCTCGAGCCATTTTAAATTATGTCATGACCAAAAATCAGAGGGTTTACAGTTTATGGGGATTAATAAAATAAATAGAAATTGGAGAGGAGGGGACTTCGTAAGAGATTTAGGTAAGCGTGAGATGGAATGGATCTATAGATTAAATACGCTAATTCCATATGGTCTTAACGCGGATTTTGAGTTGTGCCATTTTTTATAATGGAATTCTTTAAAAGAAAAAAAGGGGAAGCATTATGTTAGTAGTTATATAAACCCCTTTCTTAGTTTTAGGTGGGGAAACATATACAGTCACTTTTTATAATATTTTATGCAAGTAATTTATTTATATATTATTGGATTTTAGAAGTCATTATATAGATAAGATAGATATGTACGATTTATGTATAACGATATAAGCATATAAAGATTTGAAGATTTCGTTTAAATAATTCATTTATAATAATTTATAAACATGTATGCTAAAAGGATTGGAAATTACTTTGCTAGTATTGTTAATTAAATTGATTAGGGTACAAACAATAATAATTGTAATAGCCTTTATAACAATTATCTTGCAATATTTTAATCTTTTTTGTAATGAGTTAACTAATTTGTTGTTTAGAAAATAATTTGTAAATTACTGTGGAATAACTAAGACCGACAATGTATCTATTACAATATCATTGTGAATCAGAATTGGCAAAACAAAATGTTACAGATGAAAGAGACCGTAATATTTGTAACAAGAAGAAAACTGATGCTGTCCCTTGTTTTTTTTTTTTTTTTTTTTCTATTTCTTGCTTTCTTTCCTGGTTTTTTTTTTTTTTATATATGAGAACAAATATTATTCTTTGCTGGACGGACTTTTAAGGACATTAGAGGATTTAATTTTTATATTAATAATGAACTTTTAAGATATATATATCAGCTATTGAAAAACAAAGACGAATGGGAACGATAAGAAAGAATATAAGCATCTTCGCTCCCGATATTAACATGAAAGGGAGGCATGGACCGCACACGTCGTACCTGTGGGTGGTACCGATGTGCGACGGTTAAGGAGCTGTGGAATTTGCCCGCCGTTTTTGTATATTTAAACTCAAGAAGAGGAGTTCCAGGATCACTGTTGCTTTTCTACAATCCGGTTTGAAGAAGCCACGTCGGTAGTGGCGAAACGCGTCCCGGTATTTTTAAAGCACATTGTGGCTAATTTATTTATATATATGAGTGTATTAAATAAATAATTGTTTTTACTTTTGGATGATCCTGGTTTCCGATATCGGTTCATTGAATGGGGAGTGCAGTCCCGAATTTGCACAATGCTATGAAATTGAGTCAATATATTTTGACTCCACACTTGTGAGTACCCACGTAAAAGATCACATATATTTTCTCTGAAACATCACAAACGATATTGCGCAATTTGGTGTATTTTTATTCATCTACAGACCCCAGGAACACATTATAAGAAGGGTTTGGGGCCACCTGTACAGACCCAGAAGCCGTTTAAACTAGAGCTAATTCGACAGCTCTCCATTTACATCTTTCCTTGTCGATTTTCCAGTGACATTTTACCTCAAATTGAAAAGGTGATTCATTAATTTTGTTTTTGTATAAGCGCTACATTCTTAATTTGTTTTGTGTGTTTATAGGAATCTTTGAATGTTTGGCAGCTATTGATTATTATAAGTTATATTTATATTTAACATTAACTTTAACATATAAGCGCTGGTTCCATTGTCTATACCACCTGATCAACTTTAGCTTAATGAAGCAGTTTTGGTGTATAGAGCATGCCCCTGCAGCCTCACTGCTCAATCCTCTGCCATTTAGGAGTTAAATCCCTTTGTTTATGAACCCTAGTCACACCTCCCTGCATGTGACTTGCACAGCCTTCCATAAACACTTCCTGTAAAGAGAGCCCAATTTAGGCTTTCTTTATTGCAAGTTCTGTTTAATTAAGATTTTCTTATCCCCTGCTCTGTTAATAGCTTGCTAAAGTTTTAATTTAGAGATTGAGATACAATTATTTAAGGTAAATTACATCTGTTTGAAACCAGTGAAACCAGTTTTTTTTTCATGCAGGCTCTGTCAATCATAGCCAGGGGAGGTGTGGCTAGGGCTGCATAAACAGAAACAAAGTGATTTAACTCCTAAATGTCAGTGAAATTGCAGGGGAATGATCTATACACTAAAACTGCTTTATTTAGCTAAAGTAATTTAGATGACTATAGTGTTCCTTTAAATCCAGCCATTCTAAGGCCCGGTAATATGTGGTATCTCTCTTTTAGTAGATTAGGGTTTGTGAGTTTTGGGTTCCCTTACATAACTATGACAGGATGGAGAGATATAGCTGTTTGTAATTGGCATACAGATGGTAGCAGAATCCAAAGTAATTAATAAATTTGCCCAGAGAGGTAGTATAAAGAGAAAACAAAAGGTGACATAGAATGGAGCCTTTGGGGACTCCAGCCGAGACAAGACAAGGGAAGGAGGTGCTCTTAGTAAAGGAGACACTGAATGTTGAGAAAGATAGGACGAGAACCACAAAATGACCAGTGTTAAAGGGACCAATGGAGTAAAGAGTTTACAGAAGGAGAGCATGATCAACAGTGTCAAAGAATAAAAAGAAAATAGTATGGAGTAGTGCCGTTTGCATTTAGCCATGATCGTTAGTGTTGTGGAAATGAGATATTGACATAATTTCTAGTTAGTAAAATGTCTATTTACTCATCTAACCGAAATCAGTGAATGAGCTATTAACACATGTTTAGACAAAATGGCCACTAGAAGCTTCTAACCCCTCCCCCCCATAACACCGACTAACTACCTCGTGTAACAAGATGGCGCTGGAATCCGGGGGAGACCCTTGTGGTCCCAGTGACATCACCCTTAGTAGGCAGAGCATTAAGAGAACCACTTAACACCTACCAATTAATAAAGTATTATTTCATGTTGTCTTTACCCGTGTGTCCCGCTTCCTTAATTCCAACTCTCTCCTTGACCCTCTTCAGTCTGGCTTCCGCCCTCTCCACTCTACTGAGACTGCTCTTATCAAAGTGACTAATGACCTAATCTCCGCTAAATTCAAAGGTCACTACTCCATATTAATTCTCCTTGACCTCTCTGCTGCCTTTGACACCATTGATCATGCTCTCCTCCTTCAAACTCTTCAATCGCTCGGTCTCTGTGACTCTGTCCTCTCTTGGTTTTCCTCCTATCTCTCCCAACGCTCATTCAGTGTCTCCTTTTCCAAGAACACCTCCTCCCCTCGTCCTGTCTCAGTTGGAGTTCCCCAAGGGTCTGTCCTTGGTCCCCTTCTATTTTCTCTTTATACTGCCTCTCTTGGTAAACTTATTGCCTCTTTTGGATTCCACTACCACCTGTACACTGATGACACTCAGATATACCTCTCCTCCCCGGACCTCTCCCCTGCCGTCCTGCAACGTGTCACTGCTTGCCTTTCTTCCATCTCTGACTGGATGTCCTCATGCTTTCTGAAACTTAATCTCTCTAAAACGGAACTCCTTGTCTTTCCTCCTCCTCCTAATACTGATCCTCCTCTTTCGCTCTCCCTTCAAGTCAGTGATATCCACATAAGTCCATCCCTGCAAGCGCGCTGTCTTGGCGTCATACTTGACTCTGGTCTCACCTTTGAGTCTCACATCCAGTTTGTTGCCAAGTCCTGTAGGCTCCAACTAAAAAACATAGCCCGCATTCGCCCCTTTCTTAAGCAAGATGCTACCAAGGAGCTTGTCCATGCTCTAGTAATTTCCCGCATGGATTACTGTAACCCTCTCCTGATTGGTCTTCCCAAAAGCCGTATTGCCCCGCTACAGTCTGTAATGAATGCTGCAGCTAGACTGATTTTCCTCTCTAGTGGGTCCTCTCACACCTCACCCCTCTGCCGGTCCTTACATTGGCTCCCTGTATGCTATAGGAGTCAATTCAAAGTGCTAACCCATACATTTAAAGCACTGAACAATTCTAGCCCCTCTTATATCTCTTCACTAATCCATAGATATGCCCCTCCGCGTACCCTCCGCTCTGCCCGTGACCACCTCCTGTCCGCTGCTCGCACCCGTACAGCCAACTCGCGCAGGACCTCTCGCGGGCGGCTCCTCTCCTATGGAATAACTTGCCTACTGCCATCAGACTCTCCCCTAGTCTTCAATCATTTAAGAAGGGCCTTAAAACCCATCTCTTCAGGAAAGTGTATGGCCTCCCAGAGTAATCTCTACCTTACATACCTGTCTCCTGCTCTCTCCTATGGGACAGTGCTTTGCTCTCTCCTCCAGCTCTGCTTCACTCCTACTTGATATTCCATGTCCTAATGTTTCTAATACCCTACCTCCTATAGTCTGTAAACTCGTTTGAGCAGGGTCCTCTTCAACCTATTGTTCCTGTAAGTTTTCTTGTAATTGTCCTATTTATTGTTACATCCCCTCAAAATATTGTAAAGCGCTACGGAATCTGTTGGCGCTATATAAATGGCAATAATAATAATAATAATGTTATCTCTGACAATGCTTATGATGTAATTTTGCTTTAAAAGGGACCTGCCGTCCCCTCTGAATAAACATTCCTCAAGTTATTCATCAACCTGAAACCTGTGTCTGGTGTGAATTACTTCAGGGAGCATGCACGCATTGTTTCTTAATTTGGCCAGGGCAGATACACAAAGAATAATCAATTGATTGAATTGATTTCCACTTCAGTTAGTTAATTTCATCCGAGCAGTCTCAGTAGAATGGAAGGAAGCCAGATTGAAGAGGATCAAGGAAAGAGTTGGAGTTGAGAAAGCATGCCAGATGGGTAAAGACAAGTCATTCCAGAAATTTTGAGGAGTAAGGTAGTAGAGATACGGGACGGTAGTTAGAAGGGGAAGATGTGCCAAAAGATGGCATTTTTAGGATTGGTATTCCCACATTCTCCCAAACACATATGCACACTGTCTATAAATAAATGTCTACATTCTTGCTCACAAATACATTATCATAATACTAATTTTTATTTTAAGAGCATTGTTACTAATCTAGACTTTTCATCAAAGCTTTATTAAAACAGCAATTCTACCCATGAATGTGGTCTGGAAACAATAAGAGCAGCTTGGAAAGTGTAATGCCTTTTTTTTTCCACTTGTTATTTTTGTGTGCAGTACCCAAAGGGTTTATGCACCAAACCATGAGTTATGGTGAATTGTGCTGGAATTGACCCAGTTGCAAAAACCTGACTAAAATAGCTAAAGAAGGAGAAAGAGTGGGTCACGATGGCCATGAGCTGAGGCCAATAGGGGAGTTCACAAGATCTCTCCTGATGTCCCATGAGGGGTCCGCGCTAAGCAAGCGCCGGCTTGCTTTGTTCCATGATGGGCCGGTGGGGAGAACAAAGATCTCCCTCACGCTCACGGCACTTCAATCCGGCAGAGGAGTACCTGGGAGCTCTAGCCAGTAGCTCTGCTGGGTCCTGTAGGTTCCACTCACCAGGTCAAAGCATTTGATTGGTTGCCATAGCAACACTCCAATCAGATCTTGCAATAGTGAACTCAAGCATGAAGAACTACAGACTAAAGTTCACTCACCACCGAAACACCAGGGCTTAACCACTGGACCATTAAGGCTTGCAAGCAATGAGGGGGGAATAATGTTTATTAATGATTTTGTTTTCATTTTTTTTTAAATTGCCTTACTACAATTTTTTTATTAAGGGTGTATGCACTTTATGTTAAGTGGGTACAGGGTCTTTATGTGAAGGGGGCAGTGGCGTACACACAACCCATGGGGCCCCGGTGCGAAAAATGATCCATAGGCCCGCCCCCCGCGCTTACTCTGCGTTGGCCGGGGCAGCAACACATGGCGGCGGGCACCTGGTCGCAGGGGTCACAGGGCTGCGACCGCGGTATGTACACCAGTGCATGCAGATACACATACACTTAAAGGACCACTACAGACACCCAGATCACATCAGCTCAATGAAGTGGTCTGTGTGCCAGGTCCCTCTAGTTTTAATCCTGTAGCTGAAAACATAGCAGTTTCAGAGAAACTGCTATCTTTCACTGAGGGTTAATCCAGCCTCTGTTGGCTGTCTCATTGACAGCTGCTAGAGGAGCTTCCGCGATTCTCACTGTGAAAATCACAGTGAGAAGATGCTGAACGTCCATATGAAAGCATTGAGTAATGCTTTCCTATGGGTGGTTTGAATGCGCGCGCGGCTCTTGCCGCGCATGCGCATTCGGAACTGAGAGGCGGATCGGGGCGGAGGGATCCCCAGCGCCAAGGGAGTCCGGCGCTGAAGAAAGGTAAATGCTGAAGACACACACTCTCACGAACAGACGCATACACACTAGCTAACAGACACACACATTTACTGACAGACACACACTCAGTGACAGACATACATACACACTCACTGACAGACACATACACACTCACTAACAGACACCAAACAGACTCACTAACCGACGCACACAAACTAACACACTCAGTAACACACTCACTGGCATACACACTGACACTAACACACACACACTCTAACACACACACACTCTAACACACACACACACTCTAGTGTTAGTGTTAGAGTGTGTGTGTGTTACAGTGTGTGTGTGTGTGTGTGTGTTAGTGTTAGAGTGTGTGTGTTAGAGTGTGTGTGTTAGAGTGTGTGTTACTGATAGAGTGTGTTAGTGTTAACACACACACACTAACACACACACACTCTAACACACACACTAACACACACAAACTAACACACTCAGTAACACACTCACTGGCATACACACTGACACTAACACACACACACACTCTAACACACACACTAACACACACACACACACACACACTCTAGTGTTAGTGTTAGAGTGTGTGTGTTAGTGTGTTAGTGTTAGAGTGTGTGTGTGTTAGAATGTGTGTGTGTTAGTGTTAGTGTGTGTGTGTGTTAGTGTTAGAGTGTGTGTGTGTTACAGTGTGTGTGTTAGAGTGTGTGTTACTGATAGTGTGTGTGTTAACACTAACACACTCTAACACACACACTCTAACACACTCTAACACACACACACACACTAACACACACACTCTAACACTAACACACGCATTTAAAAAAAAATTTAATCCTCCAGCCTCCCTACCTTTGGGAGTGCCGAGGGGATTCCCTGGGGTCCAGTGGTGTTGCTGGGCGGCCGGTCACCAGACGGGCAGGCTGGCGCGCACGCGAGGGAGCACTCTCCCCTGAGTGCTTCCTGTTCAGCTCCCTCACACGCCGTTTACTGATGCCGGTGCCGGAATATGACGTCATATTCCGGCTGTGGCATCAGTGCGGTGAGCGAGGGAGCTGAACAGGGAGTACTCAGGGTAGAGTGCTCCCTCGGGCATGCCAGCCTGCCCGCCCAGTGACACCAGGGCCAGCCTCGGGGGGGCCCTGAGGTGGCCAGCTCCTGGGCCCCCCAGGAGAAGAGGCTGGCCCCACTGGGTACATACCGGGTCGCAGGGCGGCCGGGCCCCCTGGTGGGTCGGGCCCGGTCGCAGCCGTGACCCCTGCGACCCCAGTATGTACGCCACTGGAAGGGGGTATGAATTTGATGTATGTGGGGTGTAACATTTTATGTGTAGGGGCTGTATGTGAAGAGACTGAAAGTGTCTTCCGGGAAAAAAGGGGGAGGGGCTTACAAAGGCTGCAGTTATAAGAACTGCAGCTTTTGTAATCTATTTCAGACTATCCTCCCAATGAATACACCCATAAAAATATGCATGCTTGTATTCATTGGGAATATATCTACTAAACTGTGAGGGTTTTTTGGGGGTGGGTTGGAAGAGAGGAGTGGACCTTTAATCAAGCTTTTATGTTGTGCTGCACCCATGCCCGATAAGCTGTGAGGTCTGCTGGCAGAGGAGTGCAAGGCCAGATCATATTCTGCTGTAGAGAGTCTCTCACTTGTACTTTGCATGCATGTAGAATAACCCAGCAGTACTGGACACATAGTACGATTAAGTTTCTGAGATCTTGCATGGCCAGCGTTCTATAGTGATCCTATAGGCCCCTGTAAAACAAATATCAAAGTCTTCTAAAGTTGAAAATATGTCTTTATGACATTCGACAACAGGTGGCCTGACATCATTTAGAGCAGGGATAGTCAACCTTTCCTATTAT
Organism: Pelobates cultripes; assembly: GCA_933207985.1. Taxonomy (NCBI): domain Eukaryota; kingdom Metazoa; phylum Chordata; class Amphibia; order Anura; family Pelobatidae; genus Pelobates; species Pelobates cultripes. Next base: position 172,055,479 of record OW240914.1, read on the forward strand.
TTTTTCCTCTTTTTCCTTTCTTTTTCTTCTTCTCTTTTACCTTCCTTATTGCAATGACCAGCAGGAAGACTGAACTAGGTAGCCCACTTTATTATTAGTCAACAACAACAAAGATAAAAGGAATATTAATATATCAGAGGTCTATTCCTTTGCTTTCTTTTCTTTTCCTTTTTTTAAATTTTATTTTACAGGTAAACAGATCTTGGCTTACCAAAACATCAGCCACTCACTCATTAAACACAATGCTTCTGACTGTCCCTGCTTTCACATCCATGCATCACCTCCCCTCCTCTCCCTCCTTTTCTGGTGTTTTACATCATCACGCCCCCAATCAGGAGTGCAGTCACGTGCGCACTTCCTTTTAGGCATCAAGAGAAAGTTAGCAAACCAAGGAGGTCATCTCTCTCGATGGCTGGCTAGAGGGAGGCTTGTGACTGCGTGGAGTATGTAGTTGTGCTGCAAAACCCACCACTGCACACTATGAAAGCCTAAATCGCCCACTACTGGACAGTAGGGACCAGGTTGATGACCCCCTGATTTAGAGATTGTCTGGTAGATTGCAATCAAACTTTGGGCCAACCCAAGGATCAAGATAAAGCGCGCTGGTAGTTTCTTGTTCATGTATTGATCTTCACAACAATGCCCATTATGAGAAGGAAGTAGAGCAGCCATACTGTTTCATTGCACGTCCATTTCCACTTACTGCACATCAGTTGTGGGATGTGGAATGTGCCACAACTGGTTACACCAAGATCTCAGCAACCTCCAGATATCCTCCAAGGCTGAATATGACAGGAGGCAGTGTAGGTAACTGCATACAGTCACTTGTAACTGTATCTTGTTTTTTTTGTTTGTTTTTTTTTTGCAGAGGGAGAGAGTACTTTCTGACTGTCCTCAAAACCCTGTTTCTCAATCTGTGGAATGTGTACCCCAGGAAGTATGACCACCATGGGCAAGAGGTACATAGCACCTCACAGGACCACAGGGAATCTTATACCAAAATATACATACACAAAGCATACACAGCTCCTCCCCCTTCACTGCTTCCCAACACAAAACACACAGCCAAATTCACACACAACCCTACATACAACTCTACACACACAACCCTGCATACAACTCTACAATTATTGATATAGCACCAATATATTTCATAGCACTGTACAATAGCTAAAACAAAACAAACAAAACACGTTTAATATAAAGGAACAGTAGGAGATGAGTGTTCTATCCAAGCAAGTTTATAATCTAAAAGAATGAGGGACAAATACACAGAGGGAAATGAGGAATTCAAATAATCTGGATATACATGAGAGGAAAGAAGGGTGTTTGGGAGGAGGGACAACAGCTAATAGAAGACAGCAGAGGAAGGTTATCAGGGATGAGGAATTAAGGAGCAAGCGGTTTTAAAGGACCACTATAGTGCCAGGAAAACATACTCATTTTCCTGGCACTATAGTGCCCCAACCCTCAGGGTCCCCCTCCCGCCGGGCTCTAGGGGGAGGAAGGGGTTAAACTTACCTCTTTCTCCAGCGCCTGGCAGGGGACTCTCCTCCTCCTCTCCTCCGCCTCGGCTGAAGGCGCATGCGCAGCACGAGCCGCGCGTGCATTCTGCCAGTCTCATAGGAAAGCATTCACAGTGAGAAGCGCCTCTAGCGGCTGTCAATGAGACAGCCACTAGAGGCTGGATTAACCCTATTATAAACATAGCAGTTTCTCTGAAACTGCTATGTTTATAGAAAAAAGGGTTAAACCTAGCTGGACCTGGCACCCAGACCACTTCATTAAGCTGAAGTGGTCTGGGTGCCTATAGTGGTCCTTTAAGGATTTTTTGAAAGACATCAGTGATGGGAAGAGTCGGATGTGGCACAATGAGTTCAGTATTGTTGAGTTTTAGTAATAATGAGCTCATCTAGCCAGAAACGAGGATAGGGAATCAGTGACACAATCAAACTGATGTGGAAAAAGATTAGATGTAGAGAGGTAAATCAGTGTATCATCAGTGTACATGTGATACTAAAAGCTATAAGATCATCTCATGTCAGCAAGAGAGACAGTGTAAATTGAGAAAAGAAGAGGGCCGAGGACAGAGCCTTTAGAATTCCAACAAAGAGACGTATTGAAGGGAGGAGGAGTCGGTAATCGTGATATGTATTAAGGCAGTTTTGCCTGTATTTGTGGGAGGGGCTTAAATTAATTCACTCCCCTATATAAGGGACACCCCTTACCTGACTCATATCGCTTGAGGTCAGCATCAGAATGATTTCCACTTCCGGGTCATCCAGACGCCATTTTACCTGATTACTCCATGAGGTTTTCTAAGCTGAGCTGTGTCAGGAATTCAGCCACAGGCTTTTCCGGCCTACCACCTTCTTTCTTCAATCTATCGCTGTGGATGGTGTCCAAGTGACTCACAAACCGTAAGTTGACCTACCCATTACGCCAGGCATCAGTCCCACGGCACCATGCAAGGGTCAGGTCCTCACTTTACTGCTGCATTTTGTCTAAGTCTGTTCTAAAACCATTGCATGTTCATGCATATCATTCGTTTAAACCCCCTACTGGTCTTTGGGTGTACTACAGACTTCTTAGACATTATCACATTTCATGTACAAACCAACGAACCACTGCATCTTTGCTTACACACTGACCCCTACCGGTCATTCGGTGTACTACAGGCTTCTCAGACATTATTGCATTTCATGTACAAACCAACGAACCACCGCATTTTTCACCTACACACTGACCCCTATTGGTCATTTGGTGTACTACAGGCTTCTTAGGCGTTGTTTGCATTTTCATGTACAAACCAATAAACCACTGCATTTACACCTACACACTGACCCCTACTGGTCTTTCGGTGGACTACAGGCTTCTTAGACATTATCGCATTTCATGTACAAATCAACGAACCACTGCATTTGCGCCTACACACTGACCCCTACCGGTCATTCTGTGTACTACAGGCTTCTCCGACATTATTGCATTTCAAGTACAAACCAACAAACCACTTAATTTTTCACCTACACACTGACCCCTATCAGTCATTCGGTGTACTACAGGCTTCTTAGACATTATTGCTTTTCATGTACAAAACAATAAACCACTGCATTTTCACCTACACACTGACACCTACCAGTCATTCTGTGTACTACAGGCTTCTCAGACATAATTGCATTTTATGTACAAACCAACAAACCACTGCATTTTTCACCTACATACTGACCCCTATCAGTCATTCGGTGTACTACAGGCTTCTTAGACATTATTGCTTTTCGTGTACAAAACAATAAACCACTGCATTTTTACCTACACACTTACACCTACCGGTCATTCAGTGTACTACAGGCTTCTCAGACATTATTGCATTTCATGTACAAACCAACAAACCACGGCATTTTCGCCTACATGCTGACCCCTACCGGTCAATAGGTATACTACAGTCTTCTCAGACTTTATTTCACTTCATAAGCAAACAAACTAACTACAGCATTTTCGCTTTTATACTGACTCCTATCTGTCATACGGTAGGATTAACTCCTTAGGGACACATGACATGTGTGTCATGTCATGATTCCCTTTTATTCCAGAAGTTTGGTCCTTAAGGGGTTAAAGGGTATTTTTACCATACAATCAGCATTTATGACCCCTACTGGTCAACAGCAAAACTGTCTTCACATGTCATATACAATTTACCAGCCATATAAATTACACATAAGATTGTTTTAACCCCTTAAGGACACAAGACATGTGTGACGTGTCATGATTCCCTTTTATTCCAGAAGTTTGGTCCTTACGGGGTTAAACATAACCATAAACCATAAATGAAACTCCAGCATGGGCTCAAATTCAGGTTTAATTCACAATAATTTACATTTCACATCAAGACCAACAGTGGTTCTATCAACACTGCCACCTACAGGTCTGTCAAGTACATTGACAATTTTCATGGGGTTTTACAAACACCAAAACACTTACACCTATAGGTCAACAGACAAACAACATTTCACATACCAATCAGTATCCAACTACACTGCCACCTATAGGGCACTCGGCAGATCTCCAGTGCACTTGCATTTTGCAACACCATGTTCACTGACCCCTACCATTCAATAAGACATACAACAATTCACATAGCAAGCACTATATCAACATCAGGTATAAATACATATATTATTACACAGTAGCAGACGCGTCTGTATATACGTAACTGGTAATATAGTTCACATACATTTTTCACAGCACGCTGCTCACGCAACAGACTTTCCCCTAGCAAGGGGACATACAACATACAAAGTGGGGACAGACCACATTTTCACTTGTACATACGGCACTTAATGGGTTAAGATTGATACATATTTAACCAGTATGGCTACGATGTTTAATATTTACACATCATGGCACTTTACTTTTCACATATACTGTACGTATTAAGATAAGCTTGGTCTATGCCATATTTCCTTATTCCATACGGTTTTATCTATTCAGGTTACAGTTACTACTAAAAAACCTATACGGATTGTCAGGTTCAATACCATACTACCAGGTACATACACCTGCTCACGTAGTTATCCATCTCTTACCTTCCCTGGAATAGTAATAGTGTACTGGCAATTAGGGTTCTAGGGCCCAATAGGTATTACCCCCTTTTTTCTCTGCATTATGCTTCGGTTAGTGGTCCCGCGAGGCCAACACCCCGCCTCACACTCGGAGGCATACACCCCTCGGGCCACTCGTGAGCTAGCCGCCTCGCATTGTATCATAGAGAGGGCCTCACCTGTCACTCCCCTTCCTATTTTCTGGTTACTGTCACCGAGAGGCCAACATCCTGCCACAATGTTCGGTGGCCACACAAAATCCCCTCGCGCCAAGCATAGATAGAGCCTCTCAAGCCACTTGGCAACTAGCAGGGCCTCACCAGTCACCAAAAAACACCAAGCCTAATCGTTTCGCCTTACGGCTTAGCTAGCAAGCCAGTACAAGAACCCTGGGTACAAATAATTGCATCTTTATTGTTATTTAAGTATTTTTCCAAAAGATGGTGAAGAATCACCTCTTCCTAGCACCCCGGCTAGAATTGATACACCTTCAAGCAGAAGAGATGTTGCTAGTCCTGCAGCAATCAGATCCTGGACGATCCCACACATTACCACCGACCTAAGGAGGTGACAAATCCCCTACCCTGCTACAGCAAGGAAAGCAGAGTTATTCAAACTCCTCCATACATCAACGGACAACACGGAGGCAGGGGAAGGCCCAGCTACATCTACAGGCTCCAGGTACCAGCACCTCTGAACTACCAGAGACGATTGATATGAGTAGTTGCATTGCATATAGACTGTTGCATATATGTTCAAATGGTTCAGGGCACATGACAAACCATGTGGCCCAATACAACTTACAAATAACGTACTCACCATCTGTACACACCAATGCATTTTCAACACTACTGACTCTTCACCCTTCCAGACTTGTAGTAGATTTACTAAAGCTCTGGAGCTTCAAAGGGCTCCCATACAGGTATCATAAACACACCTTCAAGGAATATAGCATGCCCTCACTTACAGTCAGCACAACAAAACCATTGGCTGAAACACACTCATAGCCAAGATTTGCAGAGTGGTCTTCCAATCTCCACCATTTACAGCATGGCACCAAACACACACATTGGTATTGTCACAAGGAATCTTCCCTTAAACAAAGACTAACCATAGACTTATTGGCACCACACACCTCCGCTACCCCAAGTCTCAACTCCCTTCTTACTATACAACACCATTGATCTACCTTTACAGCTATCACTCAAGCATGGGTTAAAGCTTGGTTAAGTAAGACCAATATCATCAACGCAGTAAACAGCTACCATCTACCCTACACACTGGCACTTACATGGCATAAATTGGGCAATCCTTTCCCTGCTCAACTTTCGAGCTACAGATTAACCTACTATCGATATTCGCAGATACTCTGTGCTGGTTATGATAACATATCCAGAGGCATTACAATCATACACTATCTAGAAGACTTCTTGTTGCTCAAAGAAAGCATATTTTTCACTAGAAGCCTCATGGCAGCTTAGTCTGGTTGACCACTTGGGCGTCCCAGTACCCCATAAGAAACAGAAGGCGCAGACACTATCATCACATTACTGGGCATATGACTTGAGTCGGCATCCATACACGCAAGTTACCACAAGACAAATAGGGAACATTCTCAACTAAATCAATCACTACCTCCTGCTTAGTACTTACAACTACAAGGAACTACAATCCCTACCAGGTTCCTTAATTTTGCCATGCCAATCATACCACAAGACCACGCTTTCACATCCAGAGTACTTTCCCTTTTTTCCACACTTCCAACATGACGATCAGAGGAGGTGCCTAGACACCTCAGCAACAGCAGACCTGCACATGGGGGGGGGATTTCTTAACCACTTGGCATGGTAAAAGCATGTTCCTTCCAGGATTGTCTGACACTTCTCCAACCAGATGGTCAGACGCAGCGTATACCACGGGTTTGGCAGCGATCTACCGGGAACAATTGCTTTGGGGCTGTTGGCCATGGCATCCAGGTTTGGAAATTTTTCCACCACTTCAGCCCCTTTGGGAGATCTACCCCATTGTAGCAGCTGCTGTGGCATGGGGTAAATCATGGTCAGGGTCATCAATCCGTTGTTACTCAGACAACTAAGCACATATCATATCATCAACAAACGCCACTACTCATCCATAAGTTCATGATGTTTCTGGGGAACTCACTTGGTTGGCCACTTATCACATTTCACTTTCATGTACCAGACGGGGGTATACATCCCTGCCGACAACTGTCTCATTTATATTCCAGGCATGTTCATCATACGCTTCCTACAGCCGCCCATACAGTCACGTCCACTCTTTCGTTCCAGAGACAAAATCATGGATTAGACATACTCATGCAGCATAGCATGCACTATCCCACCTAGCACTTTCGTCCCATACTTGTAGAACGCATAACACAGCTTTTCACCTGGCTTAAAGAATCTCATTGGAACACGACATAGCTCAACCTGTGTCACAAAATTTCTCCTAAGTTTTGCTTATTTTTGCCACCTTAAACTTAAACTATCTCATACACCATTAATTATATATTTTACAGGCATTCAACAACACATGATAACCTATGGCCAAAACTACCATAAACTTCATGCTATCATACCAGAAAAGAATATACTCAGAGGTTTTCAGGAATCCATTCCCCCACGTTCCTCTCAGAGATTACCAATAGCCATCCAACTGTTCATCCTTATCGGACCTATTAGATCTACAACCATTCAATTATACTACCAAGTCGGCCATTACCAGCCATGCACATTGCCTTTTATGCCTTTCTCAGGCCAGAGAATCCACTACCATCACCACCACTCAGACAGATCATTGTCTTCAACGATCCAACGTACGTAAACACATATATCATTACCTATTGGCTCTACCACGTTCCGAAATGAGTCAACAGGCACCAACAGTAGAGATAACATACTATCCTACCCACAACAAATGGTGCCCACTTTCGGTCCTAAATTCCTACCTTCAAAATCCTTTCAGGAATTAACTACTGTAATGCATTTAAGGAAATGTCTGGTTAATTTGTATATATTTGTTGACTGTATTAAATCTTTGATTATTCATTTTTGCCCTCTTTATTTACAGGCCTACCGTATCGTCGGTATCGGCACACCACAACCGACTTGCTCCCTTTACACTATCCTAAGCTTATGCTGGATCCTTACTCCATATACGGCTATTTTGCCCCTTACACAAATATATATATATATATATATATATATATATATATATATATATATATATATATTCATAGGCGGCCCTGGCACCTTCAAGTGTACAGGTGTGGCAAAAACTCAGACGGCCACTAGAGGTGCTTCCTGGGTCAATGTGCAGCAATGACTTTCAGTTTGCTGGAGTCGCTGAACGTTCCTAATATAGATGCATTGATTTAATGAATCTCTCTGAAGAAATGCTGATTGCTGCAGAGCTGCGTTTTGCCTTGCATGTGCAATAGGCTCCCAATGTTTTCTCACGGAAATGCATTGAATTGTCCGAGATCATCATAATTGATCATCTCAGCCAAGAAGGCAGAGCGATCAGCGTAGCGTGGGAAAAAGGTGACTAAAATACCATTATTCCATGATGTTTATCTAAACCCTGACCTATAGTGTTAGGAATATACGCTTATTTCCAAATGAGGGTTCAAATGACAGAACCTCAGCATCCATTGATATTGCTGCTTTCTATCAAATGCTTCACACAAATAATTGTGACTGTGCTGTGCTGTGTCACTTAGCAAGTATATCAGCTGATCTAGTGTTTATTGTAAAAACAATTTAACAATACAACCCTACCATATTCACAGTACTCTATTAACACGACCACGAAGTGTCAAGTGTTTTGAGAGTATATTCACACACACATATCTGTGTAAAGAAAAAAAAAAAACAAAGAAAAAAATAAACTGCTCATGGTGACAAAGCATTCTGCTTGTTGAAAGTGACGTAAGACAAAAATTTGAAAGAAGCTTTTAGGATCACACTAGAAGGTGTCCCTCTGCAATATGGTGTGGCCCTGGCCCGTGCAGTACTTGCGCTGAGGCTGCGTGTCGAGGGGCCCATCGGGTGGCCCATGATCTTAGGGCCACCCAATGCCAATGTGTTTCCAGGGGCCCGTTCAGCAATGCAGCACTTTAATAGTGCGACCAGGCCACCTGTGATGATGTCTGAGCCACGTCCTCCCAGCTTACGCAGAGCAGGAGAAGGAGAGGAGGGAGTTAGAGTGGTAGCTCTGACTTCCATTAGCCTGAGCCAGTCACTGGATCCCAGGTTAATCACCCTCCTGCATCTAAAAGCTAGGAAACAGAAGTGTGACTAAAAATAGTTTTACATTTTGTGTGTGTGTGTTAGTGTATCTGTGTATGTGCCTGCCTACAGGACCGGATTAACGTAGGGGCTGATGGAGCTGCAGCTCCAGGCCCAGGCCCAGGCCCATGGAATAGGCCCATTGATTTAAAAAAAAAAATAATCTTTTTTTTTTTTTTAATTTTTTTTCACACACTACTCTTAGGGATTCCACCTGGCTTTTATTTTATTGGCACAGCCAGTATTTGAGGCTGCCTGGCTGGTGCCAATATTGCAGTGATACTGGCAATACAAATGCTGGTATTTTTCTCAGTATAAACAAGAGATTACTCTGCAATACCAGCACTGGCCAGTAGGGGTCACTGTATGTGGAGACAGGCAGGGATAGGAAGTTCCAGCATAGCCCACCCTGCCTCTCTATACTCACTGATCTGCAGGGGTGCAGCTACAGAGAGTCCAGACAGCAACTCCCACCCTGCAGAGACAGCCTACAGCTCAGGGAAGTAAGGAATGGGGGAAAAGATGCAAGGAGACATATACTGAGACACTAAGGGACACTGGGAGACATTATGACACATACACATGGGGATACAGTGTCCCCATGTCTCCCAGCCGGTGTCCCTTGTGTCTCAGTGCCCCCTAGTCTCCCAGTGCCCCCAGTCTGCCAGTGTCTCACTGTCCCCATGTCTCCTAGTGCCTCCATGTCTCTCAGTGTCTCAAGTGTCACAATGTCCCCATGTCTCCAAGCTAGTGTCCCTAGTGTCTGTGGCCCTGGTGTCTCAGTGTCCCCATGTCTCCCAGTGCCCCCATGTCTCAATGTCCCCCAGCCAGTGTGTCTAGTGTCTGTGGCCCTGGTGTCTGTGTCCCCATGTCTTCAAGTGTCCCCTATTTTCCCATAGTCCCCATGTGTCCCAGCCAGAGTCCACTAGTCTCCCAGTGTCACTGGTGTCTCCGTGTCCCTAGGTCTCCCCGTCTTCCTAGTGTTCTAGTGACATGGGGACCCTGGAATACATGGGGACACAGGGAGACATGGGGCATTGAGACACTGTGATACATAGGATCACTGGGAGACCTGGGGACACGACACTAGGGGACACTAGGAGACATGGGGCACTGAGACACTGATACATAGGAACACTGAGACCTGGAGTAATCGACACATGGGGGCACTGAGTCATGAGGGCACTGGGAGACATGAGGGCACTGGGAGGAATCCATCTATACCGCAGAATCAAACTAAGTAGTTTTTTGGTGATTTTACAGCATTTTCTCTTATGTCACTCCTTGTGATTTACATCATGTGATGTCACCCATACATATTTAATTATGCAAATTAGTAAGGCCGGTATGTTTTTCTAAGAAAGGTGGCAACCCTAACTACTTTTCACATACTCTTACTTAAGTATGGAAACTTAAGAGGGATGTATGGGAACAAAACTTGTGTGGACTGGCTGACAATGAATATAGTTAAAGGGAAACTATAGTCACCAGAACAACTACAGCTTATTGAATTTGTTCTAGTGAGTAGAATCATTACCGTCAAGCTTTTTGCTATAAACACTATCTATTCAGAGAAAATGCAGTCTTAACATTACATCCTAGTGATAACTTCACAGGCCACTCCTTAGATGACTTTTAGAGATCCTTCCTGGGTCATGGCTGCCTAAAATGCATCCAAACATTCAGTGTCTCCTCCCTCTGCATGCAGACACTGAACTTTCCTCATAGAGATTCATTAATTCAATTCATCTATATAAGGAGATGCTGATTGGCCAGGGCTGTGTTTGAATCATGCTGGCTCTGACCCTAATCTGCCTCTTTGTCAGTCTCAGCCAATCCTATGGGGAAGCACTGTGATTGGATCAGGCCACCACTTCTAATGATGTCAGCAGACTGTTTGTTTTTATGAGTCTAACAGCATGCAGAGTTACAGCTTCAGGCTTGAATATAGTAAGATTTTGCTATATTTATGGAGGCATGAGGGGCCCAGGGGGGCTAGATGGTGGTGTTAACACTATAGGGTCATGAATTCATGTTTGTGTTCCTGACCCTATAATGATCCTTTAAGGTAATGCTGACTTTGGTCTCTCTAACACTGTGGCATGTTCCCTTTCTTCTACACTCACTACATACAGCTTTTCTCTGTCCCAGACTATATGCCAGGAGCTTCTACCTGCTAGTAAGAAGGTAAGGAGACAAGTGGACCAGCGAGTGCTAGGGGACAGTCCTTAGAAAGTGTTGAGCGAGCGCATCATTAGATGCATTTATGCCAAGCTCAGAGTGCTGTCTGCATAGTATGCCCTTAGTTTGCCAGCTGCATGATTGGCAGGCAGTCTGACATGCATTCATGCCATGCTGGCCTTCTAATTCTTTGAGCAGACATGTCCTCTTTTTGGGCATGTTCGCCCCTTTTGGTGGGTTACGTGATTTGTGTCAGTGGCACACCCTTTTACCATGCTCATTGACTTCCTGCTTGACTGGACACTGCTGTTAGGGGATATGGATTTACTTGAAAGATGAAAACATAAATTAGAGAGAGAGATTAGCATAGAGTATGAGTTTTCATATAGCTGCTGTTTTATTTCTCTCCAGCACCATCTCCATCAGATACATGACGCTTGGGAGTGTTTTACTGTTTTTGGTCGATATGATTCTGTAATTAGGCCAGTCATAATTGTCAGCACCAGGCCCACTGGGCTCTTAATCTGGCCCTGCCTGTCTGTATTTGTGTCTGTGAGTCTGTATGTTTATATGTTTGTCAGTGTGTGCCCCTATGTATTTGTATGAGTGTCATTCTATGTATCTATATGTGTCTGCATTTGTCTGTGTATCCGCGTGTGTATCAGTGTATGTCTGTGTATCTGTGTGTATGTCAGTGTTTGTATCTGTAGGAGTGTCATTCTAAGTATCTGCATGTGTCAGTGTGTGTATCTATGGATGAAATAAACCATTACTACAAATTAACAGTGTAAATGGTGATAACAAAACTTAAAGGACCACTATAGTGCCAGGAAAACATACTCGTTTTCCTGGCACTATAGTGCCCTGAGGGTGCCCCCACCCTCAGGGTCCCCCTCCCGCCCGGCTCTGGAAGGGGGGAAGGGGTTTAAACTTACCTTTTTCCAGTGCTGGGCGGAGAGCTCTCCTCCTCCGATCCTCCTCTTCTCCTCCCCGTCGGCTGAATGCGCACGGGCGGCAAAAGCTGCGCGCGCATTCAGCCGGTCACATAGGAAAGCATTCATAATGCTTTCCTATGGACGCTGGCGTGCTCTCACTGTGAAAATCACAGTGAGAAGCACGCAAGCGCCTCTAGCGGCTGTCAATGAGACAGCCACTAGAGGAATAGGGGGAAGGCTTAACCCATTCATAAACATAGCAGTTTCTCTGAAACTGCTATGTTTATGAAAAAATGGGTTAACCCTAGCTGGACCTGGCACCCAGACCACTTCATTAAGCTGAAGTGGTCTGGGTGCCTAGAGTGGTCCTTTAATGAATTTAAATACTTATCTAAAGAGTGAATGGACAGCCTTCCTTAGATCACTTTCCAGATAGTAATCTTATGACAACCAGAATACAAACAAAACATATGGGATACGGCAATACAGTTTGGTATAAATGTGTGCGCTAAAATTAGATGCACTCACAGAAAGACGATATAGAATGCGCTCAAAGGGTGCCTCCTCCGATGGTGATGGGGGACTATTTATCCTTCCCTGATCCATATACACCACTGCAAGTCAGGACTCCGGATGGTGGATTGAAAAATAGCAGCTTTTATTATAGATGAAATAAAAATAAAATAGCACTTTAAATGAAACTAAAAGCAATAGTGGGTCGTACGCGTTTCGTTTCCAAACACAGTACTTCCTCAGGGACCATAAAAGTTAAAACAACTTGTAAACTTTCAAAAAAGCAGCCTAACAACCCCCATCCGCAAGTCCCTTAAATAGGTCTGTGGCAATGCCCTGCCACTAAAATACTAACTGTTCTGTGTGAATGAACACTGGAGTTATTACAATAAGCGAATGGGTGCAAAGGCAGAGACTTCATTCGTGAACGGACTATACTGTTATTCATGCTGTCATTTATGCGAATGCCCTGAAACTACCGAACGAGAGACCACCCCAGGGTGGTCGTGTGTCTCCTATTAAAGGACCACTATAGTGCCAGGAAAACATACTCGTTTTCCTGGCACTATAGTGCCCTGAGGGTGCCCCAACCCTCAGGGTCCCCCTCCCGCCCGGCTCTGGAAAGGGGGAAGGGGTTTAAACTTACCTTTTTCCTGCGCTGGGCGGAGAGAGCTCTCCTCCTTCTCTCCTCCTCCGTTCCGCCCCGTCGGCTGAATGCGCACGCGGAGCAAGAGCTGCGCGCGCATTCAGCCGTCGCATAGAAAGCATTTACAATGCTTTCCTATGGACGCTGGTGCTTTCACTGTGAAAATCACAGTGAGAAGCACGCAAGCGCCTCTAGTGGCTGTCAATGAGACAGCCACTAGAGGATTAGGGGGAAGGCTTAACCCATTAATAAACATAGCAGTTTCTCTGAAACTGCTATGTTTATTAAAAAATGGGTTAACGTTAGCTGGACCTGGCACCCAGACCACTTCATTAAGCTGAAGTGGTCTGGGTGCCTAGAGTGGTCCTTTAACAAAAGATACAATGTTGCAAAGTGTACTAAGGGCGAGTATGTGTGGCCGCCATTTCGCATACCGAACACATGGCGGCGGCCATCTTACGCACGAACAGCGGTACTTGGTCGTCGAACGCCTGGAACTCAAACCGGGCATTCGACTAACCAAGTACCGCTAAGACCTCCAGCACGCTCAAAAAGCACGAAGCAAACACACGAACACCTCGGCATTCGGTATGTGGAATCCCACGAACGAGGGGATTCATTCGAACGGTAACAGATGCCTGGATGCCTAAGCCGTTCGGGACTTTTGATTCACTAGAAAAGACCGACCGCAGGGCCAGAACTCATGGAACTGTTTTCAGCTACTGAGCCCGTGCGGTCGGTAAAATCTTCCACTGGCTGTAACTCCCGAACCCCTGGTCCGATCTGGGTGAATTTTGAGTATGTTGCTCACCCAGATCAGGGCTACCAGGGGACCCCTTATTTAACCCTGTACCCACTGTATTTAGGGGACATCCTACTACTCTGTACATATTAATATGGTTAATTGTTAATCTAAGGGGAGGAGAGGGATGGGAGGTGACCACGATATGATTGGGTACTGTAGTAATTGTGAAAGTTACCTCCCTTGCATGGGAGAAATGCATAAAAGCAGACCTGTGAATAAAGCTGACAGTTGACTCCCAGACTATGTGTCGTCTAGTCCTTGGGGAGGTGGATTATGCTGTGTTCCTTTGATTTTGTATGCTGAATCTTTGTTCCCAGCAGAGAGCTAATGGATTAACCCATGCTACTCCGCTACAAGGTCTAATCCCCAAGTTCATTGGTGGTTCAGTGGGCGTCTTCCTTCCTCCAGGGTCTGATTAGTCTGGTCCATTACCTGGATAAACTGTTGTCCTCCAGTAATCGTCTCTCCTCTTCCGCAGCTGGTGTCTGTTCTCCTGTTGATGGCAAACAACAGAAGTGCGTTCCACTATGCACTTCCATGCATTCTGCTCGTGGTTTTCGTTTATGGTAAGGGCCAATATGACCATGCGTTCCACTGTTGGTGATAATATCATTGCGTTTGTCCTCTGGTGGTCGCCAGTGTGATGGAATGCACCAGTAGAAATACAATTGTGGAAGTCATTCAAGTCAATATCTGCTAAAAAAAAGAAAGAAAAAAAAAGGCTTCTATTAATACCATATCACAATCTCTCATAAAAAAGACATATTTCCGAAAGCTGAGGAGATGCAGGGGCCTGCAACAAGCGGTGGCACTACACCTAAAATGGCGGAGGCAGCATGCTCCCCCAATACTCACAGCAAGCAGCCAGACATAGAGCTGGACAGGGCCTTCCAGGCTCTATGGGACAAGCTGGAAGCCCTTATGTTCCCGGAAAACACTAAAGCAGTGCCTGTCATCAAGCCACGTACTCACCGAGCGAAATCAAACAGGTGCAGGCACGGACACCTCGAGTACCGAGCCGCCCAGAAGGTCGGAAGCAGCGAGACACTCACCAGTGGCAGGAGACCGAAGACCTGTCAGGCGGCAATAGGAACCGGCAAGAAATCGTGCGGACGCACATCAGCCCGACCTCCCACCAACCTAACAGAGAGGGCTTGTCCCCAAAGATCATGGCAGAAGTGCTGGAGGAACGGAAGGCCGCACAGTGAGTACCCCCGCAAGCCATCATTAACTTTGCCGCCAAGCACAGCTCACTTACAGCGGAGCCGACTTTACACGCACATCCTGCAGCGCGGCGGCATCGAAGAGGGAATAAAGAAGACACTCAGCAACAAGCCACAAAGAGCGATGTCCAACTACCTCTCACGGCGCACACCAACCTCCAGAGGCACAGATGTGGCAGGCTTACCCCGACAGGGCTGCAGCCCAAGGGACCTGATAGCTACACCGCAAGGCAACACCACGAGCAACAGCAGCCCCAACGAGGCATCGGGTGAACCGGGACACTAGCTTTCCTGGCCGTGAGACCTCACACAATGCCCAAAGTCATAGCAGGAACTCACGACCTCGGGGGCATATCTCACTAACTGCCGACTTGATGAGAGCGGGACTTTTGCCTGTGGGACCCCAGCGGACATTATTATTTGTTTGGTAAGACTGATCTCTCCGTTGGCACTGTCTTCGTTAACCTGAAATGATTATCCCTCACTAGCACAGCTAACGATTATAGGATTTTCTTTTTGTCGAGAATCACTGCCAGTGATCCTACAATCTGTCATGTCTTGCTAACTCAGCCTGTAGCTAGTATAGCATGTCTTATCAAACTTACGTTTAACTCTTAACACGCTTAGTTACCCTAGCATGATATGTTATATAAGCGACTTGTATTAGCCTGATTCATACTACAGCAAACACAGTATGTCTAACTATGTCAAACTCAGCCTGTTGTTAATTTAGCATGTTTTATCAAACTTACGTCTAACATTTGACACGCCTAAATACGCCTAATTACACTGACATGTGTTATGTTATATAAGCGATCTGTACTAGCCTGGCCTAACCGAACCATACCAAAGCAAACACAGTATGTCTTAACTCAGCCTGTTATTAATTTAGCATGTTTTATCAAATTTACGTTTAAATTTTGACACGCCTAATTACACTGGCATGTTGTGTTATATTATATAAGCGATCTGTATTAGCCTGGCCTAGCCGAAACATCTCACGGCAAACACAGTAGGTCTTAACTCAGCCTGTGGTTAGAATAGCATGCTAAATCGCACTCACGTCTCACCTTTAATATGCCTACTTATACTAGCATGTTATGTTCTAAAAACAATGTTTAACAGCCTGTTATTTTCATGATTATACAAAAATGTACTGACCAAACTGCCACACTTTGAAATGTCTTGAAAATGCTAGTAGACGCTGATGTGGCTCTACACACCTGTTGATATCGTATGCACCAGAAAAATAAAGAATTATAAAAAAAAAAAAAAAAAAGACGTATTTCCTTAAAATATTTATAAATTCTTACATTTAAATATATAAAGTGACAGGTGCATCCAAGAAAAATATATCCCTTTGTCACAACAAGGGTGCATAATTTATTGTTGCACAATAGAATATTATGGCAATTTGTATAGTGCAAATATGAATTGACCACTTGGTAAATATCAGATGACAGAAGGGGTAGTGTGAATTGCATAGGAATGTGAAAGGGAGCAGATGGTTTATCATCTTTTCAAAAGCTCTGTGAGATGTGAGAAGTCACACATAAGTGGCCTGGAAGTCTGATTTACACGTAAACTAACTCTCTAATGTGTCATATGTCTAGATTCCCTCTTAGATAGGGGGTCCTTTGATATGTTAGTGGCCATTAGTCTTGTTCCAGTATCATGTCCAAAAGTAAAAAATTATATTTACGCACAGAATAATAATTAAGCCTCATTTCTGTTATATTTGGAATGTGACAAGCGCCATCGTTTAAACAAGCCCAAACATGATGGGCATAATCTGACCATAGGGGAAGGGATTGCAATGTCCGCTACATTGGGTTGCAAGTAAGGCGTGTACATATCTATGGAATGGAAAAATAATAACAAATTTGTAGATACAATTATTATTTCTGTGGCAGGTACAGAAGTGAAGATAGAACGAAATGTTTGCATTTGGATTGATGTGGGTTTGGACACAAGGGGATGGTCACTTAGTGTCTCTATAGATACGCCTTAACTCTACCCTCTACCTCTGGGTGAGGCGTGGTAATCCACAGGGTATATCTCTAATGATACTGAAATATGCCTTGTACTTGCTTGGGGCCAAAATCTAATTTTGAGTAAGTCACCATCTTCTTTGCCGGAGACCCCTGGGCAGAAGTTTTACTTTGAAAACCTAAGTGAGTAAGTGTTTAGGACTTCTGTTATGTTATCCCTTTTTTTTTTTGTCTGTTGTTGGTGTAAAGAATGTTGATTGTCATCTTTATTTTTGTATGCACTGTGACTATTTTTTGTTCATAATAAATATTCCTTTATTAAGTTCTGCCATGGTCTGGTACAGAATCACGTTACCTGAAGAGACCAATTAGTATTTTTGCAATTCCTTTAAGATTGGGCTAAGGACCAAGGCACCCCATTTATAAATTGTCTTGGTGGTGGCAGCAGTAAAATAGTAATAGTTATATTATTATGCTTAAGTGTGGGTGGTGGTAAGTGGAATTTTATCATTATTTCCGGTCTAGTGCAGACAAATAGTGAACTCTAACCCTTTCACCACCACAACTACGTCACGCACACTCTTGCAGTAGGGTGTGTTCATGACAAATTGGTGGCATAGCCGTGGGATAACTAAAAGATTTTTATCACCTTTTTGTACCAGATTTTAGTGTTGCTGGATTGGTTGGTTGATCCAGGAACTAAAATAAATTGTGTCTCAAAGGCTGAACTCAACAGCCCCCCCCCCACCCCCCTCCCCCTCTCTTCTCTGTTTTTCTTTGCTATCTTTTATTTACTAAATGGATTACCAGGCGCAGTCCAAGCCAGTGCTAGATCAGCTTTGCCGGGAGAGCTCTATGTCCTGTCAGGGAAAAACAAAAAAGAGGAACTATTACAAGCATTGGTTGACGATGATACTCAACAAGTAATGCCTCAAACACCGCAGAGGAGATACCTGCAGCTTTTGTCCGTGACATGCCGAGATCTGCAGATCCCTTGGATTCTTACTTGCAAACTTTGTTTAAATATGTGGACTCAGCAGATGCAAACCAAAGACTTCAGGAGGCTGAGAGAGAAAGGCTGCTGAGCACCAAGCTGAGAGGGAGAGAGAAGAGTGCCAAGCTGCAGAGCGTCAAGCAGCCAGAGAGCATGAGCTAAAAATGGCTGAGTTGGAGAGGTTGACTGCCTCCCCCATATGTACTAATTCAAGGGACTCTTCTGCACCCAAACCACATGCAGAAAATTTTCCAATTTTGGACAAAGATGGTGATTTGGAGGTTTTTCTTCACAGTTTCGAAAAGGTTTGCAGGCAATACCAGCTACCAAAGGACCAGTTCCTCACCCCTGGTCTCAGAGGTCCTGCACTGGAAGCATTTTCTGCACTTCAGCAGAATTTGACCAGGACTGTGATGCGATTAAGGCTGCCTTGCAGGAACGGTACAACCTTACTCCTGCGGTGTACCAAAAGAAGTTTAGGACTTTGCAGAAATTTCCTACAAAGAGTTATGCAGCAGTTGTGGGGCAACTGGCGACAGCATTCCGAGAGTGGACTACTGGGCTGGAGAAAGTTTGCAAGACCTAGTAATAAAAGAACAGTTTTTGCAGCTCTGCCCAGCCGATGTACAAGAATGGCTGCTGGACCGGAACACCAAAACAACATTGGAAGCGGGTAATCTGGCAGATTTCCACACTGCCAACCGAGCAACAGTGGACTAGAGCAAAGGTTTTGCCAAGGGAGCATCCAGCTGGAAGACCACACCACCACGACTCCACATCACCAGGCCTAGCGGGCCATCTTTTGGTTCAGCTTCTACCTCAGGGAGAGGGGGAGCTAGTGCCACGTCTGCGCAAGGAGATAGTCGCAGATGTTTTATTTGCAACCAAATGTGGCACATTAGTGTTTCTTGCCCTGGGAAACGGCAGCCGGAATCATCAGCTGGGGAGGGATGCTCCTCAGAGTTGTTTGTAACCAGATCAGAGGGCAGCAATAATGTATTTACAACCTGTGACAGGTAAAAAGGAGGTAACTGTGGGACTAAGGGACATTGTGGCAGATGTGACTCTTGTGCGTCCAGAGCTAGTTCGCTCTGAGGACTTAATTACTGGCAGGATTCTAGCAGTTAAAGAAATTGGGGGGGTACGTCTTGTAGTGCCAATGGCACGAGTTTATTTGGATTGGGGAGCAGGGAAGGGCTTCAGAGAAGGGGGGGTAGATGAGAATATCCCTGAAAATGTATTACTTGGTACTGACTTAGGTAGATTGTTATCCCGTTATGTGCCAGAAAGTAATGTGTGTTATAAACCCAAGCCTCGTAGGGGCCCTACTGTGCGGAGGGAAAAATTTAAAAGTGTACGTAGACTATGCCACAAAAGGATAGAAAAAATGTAGGCAGGCTTAGGATGTCTTAACAAATCCCAGTCTGACTACATTGTCTGGAAATACTATATAGTAATGTAGAGTGAGAAAATATATAAACTAGGGAATATATACAATAGAAACAATCTAGTAAAAAGTATATAGAATGAATGTAAAGTCCATACTAGTATTCCTATACTCACTAAAGGGAATGCACATAGGTCACAGCAAAAAACTGGCAATATATCATATGGTAAAGAACCTTAGCTCCTATATGAC
Organism: Pelobates cultripes; assembly: GCA_933207985.1. Lineage (NCBI taxonomy): Eukaryota > Metazoa > Chordata > Amphibia > Anura > Pelobatidae > Pelobates > Pelobates cultripes. Next base: position 172,075,314 of record OW240914.1, read on the forward strand.
AGCTTTAATAAAGTACATATGCTAAATAGGTAAAGGTATTCATTTATCTGTCTAGTTGCCAATATCTGTCTTCCTGAGTGCAAAAAACCCACAAATATCCTGTATCCATATATATAGTTGGTAAAAAAACCCTGGAGTAAATGTCTGCTGCTAGCGTATACAAACTCAAAAAAATGAGTATTAAATCAAGCCATATATGGAAAAAGATCTTACAAAGCAGCAGACCTTACCTATATACAGGAAATAAAAGTCTAGAGTAGTCCAATATGTAGAGAGATTGAATATAGAATAGAGAAGAGAGTTTGTAGAAACAAATGGTCAGTCCAAAAATAAACTGCCATGTATATTTAAATTATAAAGCCTCTCTCCCTGGTAAACTAACTAGACAGGTATAGGAATATGAAAAAAAGAGAAAAGTGTTAAGTGCAATTCATAGTGCTAGGGTGCCATTCAGTGCCCAGTGTCAAAATTGGCAAAACGCCCAACGCGCGTTTCGGTGCTTAGAGAGTGCACCTTCGTCAGGGGCCAACTTACTAATCATAGTAGTATCTCTTAAATACCTTAAGTGTCCAGGTGTTCCTCCTACCGACAGCCAATCCGTATATAGCTAGTCTGTTCCCCACGTGTGTATAACTAGCTGCTCCTACTTCCGTGTTGCGTCTGCCGCCCAGGTGGTATAAAGGGGGCGGAGCCAACACGTCATCCGTCCTGCTCCAGGACGAACATATTAATCAAAGGTACGCCCCCACATGTCGTCTTGTGGGCGTATCCATACATGATCGCCTCTGTGTCCACGAGACGTCTATCACTCATGTAGGCGTGTCCAGGATGTATCAAGCTTACGAGATGCTATTTCAAGCCTCTGTTACCCTTCATATTAAACGGTCTATATTAAAGTGTCCCCAATGTGTATAATTATGTATATGGGATCGCTATTGTATTATAACATGTAAATAGACTTGTAGATATGTGCAAATGATTCTGCATTGATATTAATCCCATGTTATAAGTTCCAGATCTAGGGATCATATAGAAAACATATCTTATGATGGTAACAAAGGCTAAATCATTAACTTTAGTACTAGTACCTCAGGTTACAAAGCTAGAGAACATAACCACTATCCTCATGACTGTAGGTAGGTTGAGATTAAAAATACATAAAACCCTATATATATAGTAATCTAAAAAGTGGCTATATAAGCCCACATCTACATCTACTATTTACAGAAATTTACAAGTGCAACTATCAAGGTATAGATCTTTACCACCCTTCATGCAATGCTTATTTACAGAATTTATGATGGTATATAGAGATACAAAGTGTGTCGACACAGACCAAAGTTAGGTTGTACAGTTTTAATCTTGTATGAAAGGTGCATACGAGAATCCCTCATTAAGGCCCAGGGGAGAAAGCGTTTTCAATTTGTAGATCCAAAAGCTCTCTCTTTGGAGTAGCCTTTTATCCAAATCGCCTCCCCTTGGTCCAAGTATCACCTTTTCAATGCCACAGAATCTAATGCCCTCTGCTGAGCCACCATGATGTAATTTAAGGTGTTTAGAGACTGGAGTATCGACCAATCTTTTCGGATTGACCGAGTTTACATGTTCCCCAATCCTAAATTTAAATTTTCGTGAGGTCTTGCCCACGTATAGTTTCTTACAGGAGCATGACAGTAAGTACACAATACCCGTAGTTTGACAGTTAAATAAATTTTTAACTAGAAATTCTTGTTGTTCCAAGGAGTCTTGGAACTTTTTTGATGGTCTACGTATAAATTTACACGCCTTACATTTGCCACACTGGTATGTACCTAAGACGGTGGATTTTAGCCATGTAGTTTTTTGAGGTGTATTCTTTAGGTGGCTAGGGACCAAAATATCTTTAATATTACGTCCCCTTCTGGCTGTCACAGATGCTCTTGGGGTAATGACTCTCTGTAGGTGTATATCTTGATGTAGGAGGGGCCAAAATCTATCCAGAATTTTCATAATCTGGTTCCAACCTGCATCAAAATTCCCTATACACCTAATTATCTCTTGTGTTGATTTAGGAATTATTTTATCCTTTAACAGTTCTGACCGCTCTTCACATAATGCACGTTTATATGCATATTTTAAACACCTATTCGGGTAGCCCTTCTGTTTAAATTGATGTTGCAAAGCTCTAGCTTTTATTTTAAAGTCTTCAATATTTGAGCAATTTCTTCGAAGGCGCAGGTATTGCCCAATTGGAATCCCTCTTTTTAATGAGGGAGGGTGATAGCTCGTCCAGTTTAACAGGTTATTCGTTGCAGTCGGTTTACGAAAGAGTGTGGATATTAGGTCTCCTTCATCTGTTAAAGAGATAGTGATATCGAGGAAATTAATTACATTTCCCCCAATTTCACTGGTTAATCTCAAATTGATGTTATTGAGATTAAGGAGTGCCACGAACTCTAAAAAGAGCTCAGCTGTATCCGTCCAAATAATTAACACATCATCGATGTATCTTTTCCATAACTTAATGTGTCTCGTGTATTTTTCCATATTGGCATTGAACACCATAGTGCTTTCCCACCATCCCAGGTGGAGGTTGGCATATGAGGGGGCACAAGCCGTCCCCATAGCTGTCCCTCTCACCTGGTGGTAGTATTTGCCTTGAAAGATAAAGTGGTTATGAGTTAAAATGAATCTCATTAGATCCTGAATAAATTCATTATGTCTTAGCGAAACCACTGGTGTTCTATCCATGATTGCTCTAAGATGTTGCAATTCCACATCATGGGGTATAGAGCTATACAGGCTTTCAACATCAAGACTGCATAAGATGGCATCCCCATTAAGTTTGATACTTCCAATGATGTTTAGCGTATGTTTCGTGTCCTTCAGGTATGAAGGGAGCTCAAAGACAAGTTTCCTCAAAATCTGGTCAACATATAAACTAGCATTTTGGGTCAAATTTCCTCTGCCTGATACTATTGGCCTCCCATTAAGTGTTGGTTGCTGTTTATGCACTTTTGGAAGTGCATAAAAAGTGGCTGTAATGGGTTTTTTGACAAATATAAAGTTATATTCTTCCTTAGAAATCAACGAAAGGGACAACGCATTGTCTAGAATCATTTTCAATTCTGCTAGATATTTTTTTGTTGGGTCCCCCTTCAATAGTTCATATGTATTTTCATCCTCAATCAATCTATGTACCATAGAGACATAGTCCGCTTTGTCTAAAATGACCGTATTGCCTCCTTTGTCAGAGGGCTTAAAAATCACTTCTTCTAGTTCTTTTAAATGTTTAAGAGATAGATTTTCTTGTGTGGAGATATTGCTATTTGGTTGTAACATATGATCCCTGTAATTAATTTTATCAATTTCACTACAGGTTAACTCCACAAACAAGTCTGTATATTTGAAATCCACCAAATGTGGGGTAAAGAGGCTTTTTTTTCATTAGATTTGTGAAAGGAGGTAGTGGATTGATGGAGTTGTCACTACTGGTAAGGAGATCAACCAGATTGTCTAACAGACCAATATCTGTAACCTCTAGGCCTAAATTCTTAGCTCTTTTTTCATTTTTCAAACAATGGACTTTGTGTAAAGCCAGTTTTCTTGCGAACAGATGTATGTCCTTCGTCCAGACGAACTTATCGAAGTTAGAGACTGGAACAAAGGACATACCTCTCCGCAATACCTGTAGTTCTGTTGGTGTTGGAGTATATGAAGACAAATTAATAATTTGGTTAGAATCAGTGTTCTTTTCTAATACCGTCTCCTTCTGAAATGTTGAGGGGGTCTGCCTCTGTAGTGTGTCCGTGGGGCTACACTCTCTTCCATATTGGGTTGCCCTAAAAAAGAGACCCCTCTTTTTAAAATGCTTCTGGTATTGCTTTCCGATGTAATGGAGGTACTCCCCTTGGATGAGTCTGTGTCAGAACCGCTCGTCTCGTATTCTGACGTGGATATTGGCTCAGAAAAACTCTTTCTAAAGTTTTTACTCTTCCTATATATATTCCCACTTTTAAAATCATTGTTGTCCCTAATAAATTTAGAGTGTTTCCGAATTTTTATATTCTGTTGGAACTTATCAAGATTATTCTTAAGTTTAAGCTCCAAAGATTCAAAGTTGGGTTCGTCTTTGAACACTTCAATTTTATTAATTTGCTCATCCACTTCCTTGTTGATTCTTTCCAGTCTCTTTGTTTCAAATTTACACAAGATTTCCATAAATCTTTTTGAACAAAAGCCTGCTGCTTCCTCCCACTCTTTAGTGAATTCTGCCTCTTCTATATGTGATGCTGGTATATTTTGCACCCTCAGTCCCCTTGGGATTAGTTGTTTCTTTAAATAGTTATCCAGTGATGCAATTTCCCAACCTGTTTTAATCTGTTGTTGAAACAGGTTGGTAAGGCGAGTAAAGGATGAAATAATGTCATTTTTAGGGATATTCGTCAACTCTTGTTCTGAAAATACTTGGTCTGTATCTGCACACCATGCATCTCTCTTTGATTTATCAAAAATAAAACTTGCCATAGTGCACTAAGTGCGGTATAAAGTTATTGAAACCTAATAATTAACAAACGAACATATAGTTAAGACCATACATGTATCTGTGTTTCCCACCCCCCTAAACAACAGGGAGGACCCACTTATACAGTAGAGTCTCAAATACCGCCAAGAGACTCCAGGTGTCTCCACGGGGCTTAACCCCAAATAGAAAATGCCACAAAAGGATAGAAAAAATGTAGGCAGGCTTAGGATGTCTTAACAAATCCCAGTCTGACTACATTGTCTGGAAATACTATATAGTAATGTAGAGTGAGAAAATATATAAACTAGGGAATATATACAATAGAAACAATCTAGTAAAAAGTATATAGAATGAATGTAAAGTCCATACTAGTATTCCTATACTCACTAAAGGGAATGCACATAGGTCACAGCAAAAAACTGGCAATATATCATATAAATTGGTAAAGAACCTTAGCTCCTATATGACAGCTTTAATAAAGTACATATGCTAAATAGGTAAAGGTATTCATTTATCTGTCTAGTTGCCAATATCTGTCTTCCTGAGTGCAAAAAACCCACAAATATCCTGTATCCATATATATATTTGGTAAAAAAACCCTGGAGTAAATGTCTGCTGCTAGCGTATACAAACTCAAAAAAATGAGTATTAAATCAAGCCATATATGGAAAAAGATCTTACAAAGCAGCAGACCTTACCTATATACAGGAAATAAAAGTCTAGAGTAGTCCAATATGTAGAGAGATTGAATATAGAATAGAGAAGAGAGTTTGTAGAAACAAATGGTCAATCCAAAAATAAACTGCCATGTATATTTAAATTATAAAGCCTACGTAGACTTCCATGCTCGGAGGGGGGGGGGGAAGAATGATCATGTGTGCGTATCTGTGCCCAAACTAGAGGTGTCTGCAATATCATGTGAGAATGTGCCAAAACAAAGTTGCTGGGCGAAAGGGCAGAATGCGCACGCGTGCCAGGCTGTGCCAAAACCAGAGTTGTCTGTGGTACAAAGTGAAAGTTTGCCAGGGCAACTTCACTGGGAGGGAGGGCAGAATGTGTGTCAATCTGTTCCGGAACCAACGGTGTCCGTGGAAACGTGAAAATGTATCCAGGCATTTACTGATAGGAAGGACAGAATGAGCATGCGTGCCAGTCTGTCAAAACTAGAAATGTCTGCAATACCAGGTGGGAATGGGCAAAAACAACTTCACAGGGAGGTAGGGCAGGATGAGCATGTGTGCCTATCTGTGTCAGAGGCAGGGTTGTTTGAGATGCCAGGTGAAAGCGCAAGTTGATCAACTCGTTGGGAGCCAGGGCAGGATGAAGCGCAAGTTGATCAACTCGATGGGAGACAGGGCAGGATAAAGCGCAAGTGGATCAACTCATTGGTTGGTTCACCTGTGTCTCATTAGTCCCTGTCCTTATTTTATAGTTAGGATAGCCTTATGCCTATCCCACACATGCTTAAACTCCTTTACTGTGCTAACTTCTACCAATTCAGCTGGAAGGCTATTCCATGCATCCACTACCCTCTCAGTAAATTAATACTTCCTGATATTATTTTTAAACCTTTGCCCCTCTAATTTAAGTAGTTTTTCTTCTTTTAAATATAGCCTCCTCCTTTACTGTGTTGATTCCCTTTATGTATTAAAATGTTTCTATCATATCCCCCAAGCTATACATGTTAAGTAACTTTACTCTTTCCTTGTAAGTTGTATCCTGCAATCCATGAACCAGTTTAGTAGCCGTTCTCTGAACTCTCTCCAAAGTATCAATATCCTTCTGGAGATACGGTCTCCAGTACTGCGTACAATACTCCAAGTGAGGTCTCACCAGTGTTCTGTAAAATGGCATGAGCACTTCCCTCTTTCTACTGCTAATACCTCTCCCTATACAACCAAGAATTTTTCTAGCATTTCCTGCTGCTCTATTAAATTGTCTGCCTACCTTTAAGTCATCAGAAATAATCACCCCTAAATCCCTTTCATCAGATGTTGAGGTTAGGACTCTATCAAATATTCTGTACTCTGCCCTTGGGTTTTTACGTCCAAAATGCATTATCTTGCACTTATCCACAATAAATTTCAGCTGCCACGACTCTGACCATTTTTCTAGTTTACCTAAGTCATTTGCCATTTGGCTTATCCCTCCTGGAACATCAACCCTGTTACATATTTTAGTATCATCAGCAAAAAGACATACCTTACCATCAAGACCATCTGCAATATCACTAATAAAAATATTAAAGAGAATGGGTCCAAGTTCAGATCCCTGAGGTACCCCACTGTTGACAAGTCCATGCTTCGAATATATTCCATTAACTACAACCCTCTGTTGCCTGGCACTCAGCCACTGCCTTACCCATTCAACAATATTGGAATCCAAACTTAAAGATTGCAGTTTATTAATAAGCCTTCTATGTGCAACAGTGTCAGAAGCCTTACTAAAATATAGGTAGGCAATGTCTTCTGCACCACTCTGATCTATTATTTTAGTTACCCAATCAAAAAAAAAAATCAATAAGATTAGTTTGGCATGATCTCCCTGAAGTAAACTCATGTTGTCTCTGATCTTGAAATCAAAAATCCTATCCTTTAACATGGTTTCCATTACTTTCCCCACTACTGAAGTAAGGCTTCCTGGCCTATAGTTGTCCGACTCCTCCCTACTACCTTCCTTGTGAATGGGCACAACATTCGCTAACTTCCAATCTTTTGGGACTACTCCTGTTAACAATGATTGGTTAAATAAATCTGTTAATGGTTTTGCTAGTACACCACTAAGCTATTTTAATAACTTTGGGTGTATTCCTTCAGGTCCCATTGACTTATTTGTCTTTACTTTTGACAGTTAAAATAAAACCTCTTCCTCTGTAAACTCACATGTAACAAAGAAAGCAACACCCCTTGATCTCGAAGAAAACCAGATCGGAGGTAAAGAAAGGGGTTACCGAGGTAGTGAAGGGCCTAACCCTAGAGATCAACAATAGGAAAAAAGAATATAACTGGGGAGTGGAGAAAACTCCTAAAGGCCCCCTCTCCCCCAGCACTACCTCTAATGTAGTAAATTGATAGAACTTGCACATAAATATTAATTTTATTAGAAGTCAACAAACAACAAAAAACAGTGTATGTCTATAGGGACCCACGAAGTGGGTCTAAATGTGAAACACAGTTAAAAAGACTGCTAAGCTTACCGCTATGTTGGACAAAATGAATACACATAAATTTAACCATATGTATACATAACAATCTCAATGGTAAATGGTTAAATATGGTAAATCAGAGATCATAAAGTAGGGTATATATTGCCACACAAAAAAGCGTATGTATCCAAGCCTGGAAAAATACCAGAGGTATATATGCCAATAGGAGCAAAAGACCTACTTGAACCTCTATACAGAGATGGGAAGAGAAGGGAATAGAAATATACCCCCTCTACAGTAATTTAAATACACACGAGGAGATCAAGGTGTACCAAATGTTTCCCAGTCAAACGAAAATGAGTAAGATGGGGAGATCCCCTAAATCTTGCTGATATGAAAATGGTATTGCACACCGGTCCCCTGAAACCTCTACATGCAGGACTCAATTATATAAGGTTAGAGTCTGAAAAAACCTCCCCTTCTCTCCCTAAATCGACTACCACTAATCAGAAAAAAGAAGAAGAAGATTAGCCCATAAGATAAATAGCATAGAAATGTGTTACTAAGGTATAGCCTTCTATCAGATGAACTGTGGGAGGCAACCTCAATCAATCTGAAACTAGTTATCCAAACCAAGGGGCTAGTAACATAAACTGAGCTTCTAGGGTGGGATGACCCCATAAAATAATCATGCTAGGGAGTCATTCACTCAAAGTATGTAGCAACAGGTAGGTAAATCGAAAGGATAGGAGATTAGAGGTAGTGGAAAAACAAAGTTCGAATATTCATAGAGGAGAGTCAGATAGAGTAAATAAGTATTAACCAATCTACTTGGCTCTATAGAGTAATAAGGGGGAAACCAGGCCGGCAAAGGGTCCCCCTAGCTATATAGCAAAAAAAGGTCCTAATCTAGCAGGCTGACAATGTGAAAGATTAAAATCATCAGAGCATGGTGGAAAGAAGCCCAACGCGCGTTTCAGTGGTACATTCCGCCTTTCTCAAGGGCAGCCGGAAACATATGTGCTGACCGGGCCATTTTTAAACTGCCCACACAAATCCCTCCCCTCAAAATGGGACGGACGAAACACACCTTCTAATTACAGGTGGGGTGTCCATGGTGCATGCGTGGTCCCACCCATCTCTACACCTTCTTAGAGTGGGACCCACGCATGCGCAAAGCCTCCGTTCGTCGTGGACCCCATAGCGCATGCGCACGGATTTACGCATGCGTGCATACACGCGTGAGAGGGCCACCTCTAGTCCGCCCCCAAGTGAAGATTGGCAGACCAGGGGTGGCATCATAGTTGCCGGCCACTGACACATGTGCAAAGACTTAGAGTCGTGCAGTTACAATATGAAAACCGCAAGGTACGATAGCGCATGCGTTGGGGACATAAAATTATATAGTGAAATTAAAGATACCGTAGGAAGCCCCCAAATGCCCACAGGACAAATAATGGGAAAATCTCAATGCCTTGAAACCTCCCCATATGATTGTAATTGTCAGTCCCATATAGGTCAAACGGTAATAAACTCACCATACCCAGGGTAGAATGATACAAGGGTACCCACCTTAATGGGAAAAGGGTGATGCCACAAAATACAGGGCATAGTCTAATGGTTAAATGATGCCACAAAGTGGGACAATGAGGAGGGGATTAATGAGGGAGGGGGAGAGAAAAATCCTATTTATTTCTTAGAGTGACCAGCCTGTGTCTCTCACGAAGAATAGTGGTCCTATCAAGGATCCAGAGAAAGATTGAACTCAAAACTTGTCCATTCTATAGGACATGAGAGAAAGAGGCAAGTTGAATCAATGTCAGGACGGAAATATGCAAGTATAGGCCCAGTATAAATAAGATTAAGTTAAAAAGCAAGTGAATACAGCACTAACGAGCGAAATGCCCAACATTTGGATATCACCAAAAAAGTGGGATTCCTTAATAAACTATGAGGATGGACATATATTGATATATGTGCCATAAAGGAAAACCAAAGAACTATATACAAATATACATATATTCATAAGTAATAATCAGAATGCCACCCATTACAAACTGGAGGAGACATCAGACTACTGTACTAAGAACCACAGGAGGGGCAAAGATATAGTCTAAGACTGGACTTGCAGAGTCCACTCAGTGTAAATTAAATGAAAGGCACAAACGAAAAACCCTCATTCAAGCCTAAAGACTGAAGGGTTTTCAGCTAATAGATCCATTTGGACTCTCTTTGTCTAACGTTCCTATCATCGTTGTTCCACGTCGTTGATCCCTCTTCACTAGTTCTAGACCACAGAATTTTAAGTTTATGGGGTCACTGCCGTGCATTTCCTTGAGGTGTCTGGAGATTGGTGTGTCAAGACGGTTTCTTGGTGTCCTGACATGCTCCTTCATCCTTTCCTTAAATGCACGGAAAGTCTTTCCCACGTATTTACGACCACAACTACATATTAGAAGGTAGACCAAGCCCATAGTATTACAATTGTCGGTACTGTCGGTAACCATTTTAGAATCCTTTTGGATATACCTGTACATCACGCATCTGCCACAGGCATAAGTACCACATGGAGGAGTCCCCAACCATGTAGTTCGAGTGTGTGATTTCACAGAAAAATGGATCGGTACCAAAATATCTCGCATGTTCCGGCCCCTTCTGGCTGTAATGTCCACCCGTGACCCTAGTACCTCCTTCAAGTGGACATCATTCAACAGAATTGGCCAGAATCTATCTAAGGAGCTCCTAACTTGGTGCTAACCTGTATCAAAGGTGGAGATCACGTGGATCTTATTGGTCTCTTTGTTAGCTGAGGTAATGGGACGATCTACAAGAAGGTAATTTCTGTCTGTGTCGAGGGCCCTTTTATAAGCCCTATTTAGGCATCTATTAGGATAACCTTTTTCCCGGAACTGTGGCCTGAGATGTTGTGCCTTAATTTTAAAGTCAGCAAGGTTGCTACAGTTCAATCGAAGGTGTAGATATTGCCCTACCGGGATGCCCTGTTTAAGGGTTCTTGGGTGATGACTTGCTCATTGTAGTAGGGAGTTTGAAGCCATGGGTTTCCTAAATAGTGTCGAATGGAAGGTGCTCTTATCATTGATTGAAAGAGTGACGTCTAAAAAGTTAAGGGAACGACCCCCAAATTCATACATAAATCGCAGATTTTCATTGTGGATGTTAAATAATGTTACAAGCTCAGAGAATTCCTGCTGGGTTCCCTGCCATACAATTATAATGTCGCCTATGTAACGAAGCCACCAGAGGATCTTGGGTAAAAATACTTTCAAGCGATCCAAAGATTTTATCTGGGGCTCCCACCACCTGGGGGGAGGTTCGCATATGAGGGGGCACAGGCCGTCCCCATTGCAGTCCCTCTCACCTGGTGGTAGAATCTGTTGTTAAACAAGAAGTAATTGTGTGATAATATGAAACCCAGGAGACGTATCGTAAAAAGCATGTGGGCCTCGTCATTAGGTCCCCTCTGGTCAAGGAAAAACTTGACATGTTCCATACATCTAATATGTGGGATGGACGAGTAAAGGGACTCCACGTCTACATAGACTGGCTGTCAGCGGGAATTTCAGACTTGCAAGTAGCTTTAGGGCCTGTTTAGTATCCCTAATGTACGAGGGCAAAGTCTCCACATATGGTCTCAGGATTCTGTCGATATACATGCTACCGTTTTGTGTCAGGTTGTCCACTCCCGACACAATTGGGCGTCCCGGTGGATCCTCCAGGTTCTTGTGAACCTTGGGCAGGAAGTAGAGGGTTGCTATCCTAGGGTGACGATTCAGAATAAATTCGTACTCGTCCCCAGACAGCAACCCTCCACTGCGGCCTTCATCCAGGATCTCCTTATATTTCGACAGGAAATCGATGGTAGGATCTGATTTTAAGACCCTATAGGTCTCCGTATCACCCAGAACACGTTCCACCATATTAAGGTATCTTGCAACATCCATTACAACCACATTACCCCCTTTGTCCGCTGGTTTTATGATTATACTAGTATCATTTTGTAGTGATTTTCAGGCTTGTTGTTCACTCACAGGGAGGTTGTCATTCGGGTGGATACTCAAAGATCTTTAGTTTTTTTTTTCCTATTTCATTTTTTGTCACTTCTAGGAACAATTCAATATTTCTATAGGCGGCGAAATTTGGCGTGAAACAAGTTTTGCGTTTAAGTTCTGTGCGATTTCGGGAGACTTCTGGATCACTCTTGTCAAGGAGGGACAAAATAGTGTTCAGACACTGATAGTCTTTTGAAGTAAGGCCAAGATCTTTTCCCTCTTCTCTATCCGCAGACTATGGAACTTATGTAGGGCCAGTTTTCGTGCGAAAAGATGTAAGTCTTTAATCCACCCGAACTTGTCAAAAGGTGGGGTTGGCACGAAAGAAAGGCCCCTTTCCAGAACCCTCAGGTGATCCTGGTCTAAAATTTGAGAGGATAAGTTGACGACTTGTGGTTTCGATATTGTGAGTCTTTGTTCAGTAGTGTTAACTAGTGCCTCCTAGTAACAAATGACGCATTTGTCCTTCCTAACTGAGGTCCTTTTCCTTCATTTTCATCTGTAAATACTGAACAAAAATATTAATTGAGCCGTCAGCTAGACCTTTATCTTTTTCTACATACCTTCTCTCTTTTGTTTTTAATCTAACTAATCCTTGTTTTACTTTCCTTTTCTCATTTATGTATCTAAAAATGTTTTGTTCCCTTTTTTACTGACTGTGCTATTTTCTCTTCTGTGTGTGATTTGCAAACTCTTATAACTTGCTTAGCCTCTGCCTAATCTTATAGATCTGTATCTTCCTCACTCTGTTTTTTTTTTTTTTTTTATAATTACTAAATGCTAACTTTTTGTTTTTTACTATTTTGGCCACATCTGCAGAGTACCACAGTGGTTTCTTGAATTTTTTGCTTTTACTGGCAAGCAAGTGCTTTGTTTCCCTCGCATCCGGGGGAGCAGCAAGAGGTGGCCAGCTGACTCGTAGTGTAGATGGGCGGTGAGGGAGTGCAGTCCCTTGAGCTCTTCCTGCTCCCTTGCGCCCTTCTATGATGCAAGGAGCCGGAATATATCATCACTCCGGCCTTTGCGGTGCACAAAGGATCAGAGCAGGAAGAGTTCAGTTCCCTCACCACCTCTATTAAGCGCGCGCCTGCCCGCCCACCCAGCCAGCCGAGCCGGCAGAAGCTAGCAGCCCCAGGAGTCTGTCCGCCCAACCAGCAGCCCCAGCAAGGAGCCCAGCAATGGTGAGTTTATGAGAGTGTGTGTCTGTCAGTGAGTATGTCTGTGTCTATCAGTAAGTATGTCTGTCAGTGAGTGTGTCTGTGCGTGTGTCTGTCTGTGAGTGTGTGCGTCTGTGAGTGTGTCTGTCAGTGAGTATGTCTTTGTTGATCACTGTGTCTGTCAGTGAGTATGTCTGTGTTGATCACTGTGTCTGTCTGTCAGTGAGTGTGTGTGTGTCTGTCATGGAGTGTGTGTGTGTGTAGCTGTCAGTGTGTGTCTGAGTGAATGTGTGTGCCTGTCAGAGTGTGTTAAATTAGCGAGGATGTTTGTCTCAGTGTGTGTCTTTCAGTGAGTGCATGTCAGTGTATTTGTATTGGAGAGTGTGTGCCTGTCAGTGAGTTGGTGTGTCAGTGTGTGTGTCTGTCAGTGAAAGTGTGGGTTGTTTAAACAGTGTGTGTGCCAATGACTGTATCTGTCAGTGAGTGTATGTCAGTATATGTGTCAATGAGGGCATGCGTCTGTCAGTCTTGACACGAAGCGTGGCCTTGACACAAAGTGGTGGTGCAAATTTAGATTGGGGGGGTGTCGGAATTTAGTCATGCCTAGGGCAGCACAAATCCAAGATACACCACTGAATTGCATAGGAATGTGAAAGGCAACAGATGGTTTACCATATGCATTGACCCTTTTCAAAATCTCTTTTAGATGTGAGAAGTCACACATAAGTGGCCTGGAAGTCTGGTTTACATATAAACTAATTCTCTAATGTGCCATATGTCTAGGTTCCCTCTTAGATAGGGGTTCTTTGATGTGTTAATGGCCATAAGCCTTGTTCCAGTATCATATCCAAAAGAAGGAAAACAAAATTATATTTATTTACAGAATAATAATTAAGCCTCATTTCTGTTATGTTTGGAATGTGACAAGCACAGTCTTTTAAACAAGCCCAAACATAAAGGGCATTACTTGACCTTAGGAGAAGGGATTGTGATGGCCGCTATACTGGGTCGCAAGTAAGGAGTGTGACATATCTATGGAATGAAAAATAATACATTTGTAGATGCAATTATTATTTCTGTGGCAGATACATAAGAGAAGATAGAACCAAATGTTTCCATTTTGATTGATATGGGTATGGACACTCTTAGTGCCACAAGGTATATCTCTAATGATACTGAAGTGTGCATTGTACTTGCTTGGGGACAAAATCTAATTTTGAGTAAGTCACCATCTTGCTTGCCAGAGACCTCCTGTGCAGAAGTTTTACTTTGAAAACCTAAGTGAGTAAGTGTTTAGGACTTCTGTTATGTTATCCCTTTTGTTTTTTATCTGTTGCTATAAAGAATGTTGATTGTCATCTATATTTTTGTATGCACTGTGACTATTTTTGTGCTCATAATAAATATTCCTTTCTTAAGTTCTGCCTTTGTCTGGTAAAGAATCATGTTACCTGAAGAGACTTATTAGTATTTTTGCAATTCCTTTAATATTGGGCTAAGTTGTATTTGGTGGGTTTTTATTATTTTATAAATTTTCTTAGTGGTGGCTGCTTTAAAATAGTAATAGTTATATTATTATGCTTGGTGGGTGGTGTGAAGTGGGATATTATCATTATCATTTCCGGTCTAGTGCAGACAAATAGTGAAATGTACAGACACAGTAGCAAAACGTGACCGAAAGACCTTAACAAGACACCCCCACACAACAAGACTGACTGGCGACACTACAAGAATGATGCAACCCTACACAGCGCCACAAGAAACTCAACCCTCAATAGACCCATAGACAGCCAAGACACAGAGTGGGGCAACACCGCAGACAGCACAGGAAGGAAAAACACGCACGGGAGACATAGGACCAAAAGTTGGCCACGCCACATACACACACACCTAACCGAAGCCCTTAAAACCAGACACAAAGGGGAACACCCATCAGAACACGTACAGTGACAAACGCAGTGCACAAATAGACGCACACGACCATGAAACACAAACTACACAAAGCAACGGATATACAGACGCACAGGTAGCTTGCAAGCACAGGCACCAGAACAAAACAGTACAAGATTAAGCACCAGATATATGCCCCACTGAGGAATCACAAATAGGAAGCTAACAGACCGAATGCTACCAGCGGAGAAGCAGGATACAACGAGTATGCAGCTACGGCACACCTGGTTTAGACATGACGCAGCACATAAGCAAAAGGTCACGGGGCCCACAGGCAAAAATAAATAAAAATTTAACATGCACAGGGCAGAAACACTCAAAACAATATTCACAGGTGCAACCATAATATAGTTACACTACAAGTCTTACAGATGTAAAATGCGAGTAACTAATTATGCATATATCTGCTGTATCATGCATGCAATGACCAACCAGCCTCTGTGTAGGCGACGGAACGCAAACAAATGTATGTAATGCAACCTTGCGCCCCTGCGTGGGCAACCTTTACTTCACTACTCACAAAGACGCTACCTGCACATGTGTTATGACAACAATAAAAATATTCAAAACAAATAGTGAAATGTAACCCTTTCACCACCACAACTACGTCATGCACACTCTTGAAGTAGGGTGCGTTCGTGACACCCTTAATTAATAATTTTTCCATATGAATTTCTTATTTTCCAAAAGATGCAATTAAATAAAATTATCATATACAAAACCACACATACCTCCTCTAATTCTCTAATTTGATCGTAATTAATTGGTTCATGGTCCAACATGTTATTGTATTAAAACATCCAAATTAGAAACTACAGGGAAAAAAAGCAACAAGTAGGACGATCCCAGTTACAAGAAACAGACCAGATCTATGTCTACATTCAGTCCCTTAGGATCCCGTGTTTAAAGTTTGTGAATCCAGTAGGTTTCATGTTTGGCCAATTTCTTAACACTATCACCTCCTATCCAATGTGGCATCACCCTTTTAATGCCAATACATTTGACATATTTGAAAGAGAAATGAGGACAGGAACTACAATGAACCGGGACTGAATGTGTCATGAAACCTTTTTTTAATATTATTTAGATGTTCCAAAACTCTCACTTTTATAATTCTTTTTGTGCGGCCAATATATTGTTTACCACATGGACACTGTAACAGATACACCACTAAGTCCGTTGCGGCACCCGACACTAGACTTGGTCTTAAAGGTTTCACCTATTGTAGAACTGACAAAATGGTCCGTCCTATCTAGAAGAATGGTAGAACAAGCTTTACATGAGTGACAACCCCAAAATATCCCAGTATTTGCAATGGGACTGCTAGTATTGGTTTTAATGGCATAACTAGGTGCCAGTATATTCTTAAGATTCCGATTTTTTTTGTAAATGAGTGTGGGATGTTCTGGTAAAGAGGCTCCCAAAACTGGATCCTCCATTTTATTGCAGGCTGGGGGATGAGACGTGTGTGTGTGGGGGGGGGAACACGAGGCAATTTTCGCACCCGGGCCCTGTGGTTTCTAGTTACGGCTCTGGTTTGATGTGTGCAGTGAATGTAGTGTGCTTAGTGGATGCAGCGTGTGTGTAGTGGATGCGGTGTGTAGTGCATGTAATGTATGTAGAGGACTGTGATCAGGGGGTGATCAGATTTTTAAAAATGTATAATTAAATTTATTCTCCACTCTCTGCCTCTTACCTGTGACCAGGGAGGTGAAATGCTAATTTCCCTGGTGGTCCAGTGGCACATTATGTTTTATGAAGAGTGGCATTATAAAGAGGGGGCCCATAAGTCTGCCTCTCCTGCAGATTCATGTCCTCTCCTCTTGCAAGCCGCGGGAGAGTTGCTGCCCTGAGCGGCACGTAATGCATGATGGATTGTTACTGTGGTAAATCAGGCAACGCTCTGACAGTATGTGAGAGGAGAAGATATGAAGCTGAAGGAGGGGAAGAACAGACTTCTGGGCCCTCTCTCCACAGGACAAGGTAGCGATATATGGGTATAACCAAAAATGTTATGGTGGGGAAAAAAATTGTGATTGAGAATTCCTTCCACCTGAAGTCTGTGGATAGTTAATACAATGTTAAACAAAAATCTGCACACCGGTCAAGGCATGAGACTTGCTTTTCCCACAGAAATCACAAGTTTACAGTGATGTTACTACTGCAAAGTATTCTGGGTGGGCATATGCAAAATAGTTCAACAAAGAATCACATTTTCGCCTCATTCAATTTTAAACATGGATTCCTTTGAGTCTGTGTTTGCTGTATATAACAGCTTTGAAACACAACTTAGGAATAGGTGCAAAGCCAGTGAACCACTCGTATACTGCAAACACAGAGTCAAAAGAATCCATGTTTAAAATGGAATGAGGCAAAAAAATTATTTTTTAAACTAATTTGCATATCCCTACCAAGAATCCTTTGCAGTAGTAACATCACTGCAAACTTGTGATTTCTGTGGGAAAAGCAAGTCTTATAGCTTGACTGGTGTGCAGATTTTTGTTTATATATATAGCGGTAATAGCATATGTGGCCCAGGCCCCACAGTGGTCACCTTAAACTATACAGGTAAAAGTGCTGCCTGAAGCCATGGTGCCACTGGGGCCTTGCCTCTAGTGGCATTCACTCAGATGGCCACTGGAGGTGCTTTCTGGGTCAATGTGCAGCACTGACGTTCAGAGTCTCCAAGCCCTGCATGGAGGTGCTGAACGTTCCTTACAGAGATGCATTGATTCAATTAATCTCTGAAGAGATAGACGTTTTGCCATGCATGTGCAAAAGCCACCCAATGTTTTATTATGGAAAAGCATTGAATTGTCTGAGAACATCAGAAGGCAGAGCGATCAGCATAGCCTGGGAAAAAGGTGACTTAAAACAGAAAATCTATACCATACTCACTGATATTTTCTTTTCCGGGATATAGGCCATGGCAGCACTACGGATGGGTATAGCTCCTCCCCTCTTAAATTGGACAGGAACCAGCTCCTAATTAAATAATAAAAGAGACTTTCTCTCCTGTCTCTTCAGTCTTAGTTTAAAGCCACAAACCCAATTTTTTTTTTTAGAAAGGGTGGGACCGTAGTGCTGCCATGGTCTATATGCGGGAAAGGAAAATATCGGTGAGTATGGTGTACATTTTCTGTTTTCCCCAAATATATCCATGGCAGCATAACGGATGCGTTATACCCAAGCCGAAAGGGGGGGGGGGAAATAACCAAACCAAAAAACGCCAAAGTCAATGCAAACCAAAATCCTTTATTTACAAAGGCAGCGGAAAGGACACTTCTACAAAATTCCATGGTAGAGGACCTGACTACGTCCAGCTGATAGTGATGAATAAATGTGTTAAATGAGGACCGTGTTGCTGCTGAACAAATGCGGTCCAGAGCAATGTTGGCTGCAGCTGCCCATAAAAAGGGCCAATGATCTGGTGGAATGAGCTCGAAGACCTGATGGAATTGGAACACCGGAAGCTGTGTAAGCTTGAGTAATGGCTGAGATTATCCATCGGCCAATAGAATTAGAAGAGGCAGCTTGACCCCTCTTGTATAGTGAAGGAATGATGAACAAATTAGAAGATTTCATTATTTCAGAAGTACGGTTCAGGTAAGCAGACAGACAAACAACGAACCAGATCCAGACAGACAATTTATTTTCTTCTTCAGATGGGGGATTAGGAAAACAAAAGCTGGCAAGATGATGTCCTGATTCATATGGAAAGAGGATAATACTTTAGGATGGAATTCTGGAACCGTACGAAGAATCACTCTGTCTTCTTGCAGAATTAGAAAGGGGAATTCGCAGGAAAGTGATCCGAAAGCTCTGAAATTCTTCTACCTAAAGTCAGTTCCATCAGAAGAACGGTTTTCATTGTTAATGTCAGCAGGGAAATATTATATAAAGGTTCAAATTGAGTACCAGACAAGGCCTGCAAAACCAGAGGCAAGTACCAAGAAGGGGAGCAAGACCTCGAAGGAGGGCGGAGCTTAAGGATGTCTTGAAGAAGCCTTCCCACATCAGGATCAAATGCCAATTTCTGATCCAACAGAGCAGAAAGAGCTGAAATCGGTACTTTCAAGGAACTGAGGCCCAGACCTTTATCAAATCCATCTTGCAAGAATTGCAGAACATCACTGATACTGGGTGACAGAGGAGAAATTTCATGGACCATACACAAGCTACAGAAGATGGCCCATATCCGATAGTTAACTGAAGTAGATTTCTTTCTAGCGTGAAGCAGGGTACTGATTACCGAGGTAGGGAAATCTTTACCGGAGAGGCGTTGCCTTTCTTTTTCCATGCCATCAAATTTAAAGACTGGTACTTGCTGCAGAAGATGATGATGGTCTGAGAGATATAGAGGGAGGTCCCAAGAAAGCTTCTGCAGCAGGGAAAACCAAGGGTATTTTGGTCAACAAGGGATCGCTGCCAGAATTGTCACTTGCTCTTGAAGGATCCTCCTCAAAAGCGGAAAATCAGAGGAATTGGGTGAAAAACATACCCCAGATGGAATATCCATTTGCAACAAAGAGCATACTGGTCCTCCACCAAAGAGGAGAAAAAACGCGAGAAGAACCTTTCCACTTTGCGATTCCTTGCTGTGGCCATCAGGTCTACTTGAGGAAGGCCCCACATCTAGACTATGCGGTCGAACACCCAAGGAGATAGTGCCAATTCTGTGGGGTCCAGAGTTACTCTGCTTAAGAAATCTGCAACTTGATTGTTCTTGCTTGGGAGGTACACTGCCTTGATTCCCTTCAAATTATTTTCTGCCCAGGACATCAAGGGAGTCAAAACCCAAACATTAGAAGTTTGCTCTTTGTATCCCCCTAGGGGTTGATGTTGGCCACTGAAGATGTAGGGTCTATCCTTACTCTTTCCCAGTTTTACAATCAGTGAAGGAAAATGGAGAAGGGCTTGGAAGACTCCAAAATGTTTGAAGATTGATGATACTGTTGGTTTTTCTAGAGACCTTGGGCATAATGAAGATTCAGATGCGCTCCCCAACCCGATTGACAAGCATCGTGGTTAAGGTGACCCAAGGAATATTGTTCGGAGGGAATCCTTGATACATATTCTGATCGATCAACCACCATGACAGCTCCCTTTTGATCTCGGATGACAGAACAATTGCTTGGTTCAGGTCTTTGTTGGCAGACTGGGATAAAAATCCTTCTTGAGGAATCCTCATATGCCATTGGGCCCACCTTGTAAGGCCTATTATAGAGGACAAGCTTCCCAAAACGCTCATGAATTCTCTTGCCGGAATAGAGTTGAGGGAAAGAAGGTGAAGAATATTTGACTGCGAAAACACCCGGGAGTGACAGGAGAAGAAACGCAACACGGAGGATAAAGCGACCGGTTGGTCGGAATGGGCAGGCAAGAAAAGCAGGACAACCTCCCAGCCGAATGCAGGTTAGAGGGGGCTTCCCCCCAATGCCTGATGAACTGGCCCTTGATTCTTGCACCGCCATCCCACCCTGTGGCGTTGGCTGATTTCTCAAGCGGACGACTGCAATGCCCATCACCCGGGACTTCTACTAATCATTGCAAGGGTTATAACCGGTACCAAGCAACTGTCACACCAGGCCTAAGCCTCACGGCATAAGACTTAGCAAAGTATTACTAACTGTGTATTTCCTTAGTTACTCACCTAAGTGTAACCTAAGCCAATTGACAGGTTACCCTGCGAGGTAGAACTAGCTAGGCTTTGTTTATTTGATTGCTGATACTAACATGTTAGAATAATTGTTCACCCAAGCAGTGTTAGCATCAAAACACAGATTAGCAATGTTTTAATACTGAGTGGAACCCTTGTGTTGTACCTACCTATTTGTGATGCCACGCTACTACCTTGAAATGCTAAATTCAAGCTCTCTCCTCCCTAGGCTATGCGGTGTTATAAGCTTACTATAATATTCAAGCACACAACTGATTAACTGCTTTACCTAGTTTAACGACTAGTACATTCAGGTCACACTACGCATTTCCTAACAAAAGTACTACCAGCTTTATTTTATTTTATGCTATTGTTAAGCAGTTACAACCTTACTTAGTTAAGCTTGACAGTTAGGCACCCGTAATGTGCAAACCACTAGTGCTACCATATGAATCACCTACATTATCTTGACTAATTCATGTTTCTTCTACAAAACTGTTCGGTTTAATCGTTTTTACTAACCTACCTAGCACGCAATGAAACCAATTAGTCACAAAGATATTCTTCACCTAGCCAGCCAAGTGTCAGGTTTCACTATCTCTATTACCCCAAATATAAAAATTTTGTGCTATGTTCTCAAGATGCATAATATTATCTCTAACTGTTCTCAATGTCATACTACATGTATCTTTGTATGTTCTACGGATCCTCGCGTTTGCAGTTGTGGCAACGCAGGATGTATTGTACTTACAAGCACGACCAAAAATAAAGATTTAAAAAAAAAAAAAAAAAGAATATTTGACTGGATACGAAGCCCTCTGTCTGAGAATAGGGAGACTTGTGACTGTATCATGTCGAATCTCGCATCTAAGTACACCATTACCGGAGATGGAGACAGCTGGCTCTTCTTGAAATTTATTATCCAACCAAAATTTGGAAGTAGTAGGAGAACTCGATCTCGATGAAGAAGGAGCTGATCCCTGTTGTTTGAGAGGATCAGGATGTCTTCGAAACAATGGTATGTTGATATGCCTTCCATCTGAATGTGAGCTATTATTGAACCAAGGATCTTTGAGAAAGTTCTGGGAACCGTGCTCAAACCAAAGGGAAGAGCCTGAAATTGGACATGCTGGTGATGAATGGCAAACCTCAGGAACTTCTGGTGTGGCAGGGCACTTGGAATATGAAAATATGCATCTGGAAGGTCTATGGAATTCAACCATTCCCCAGGGGAGACGGCTTTGAAAATGAAACTTGATGGTTCCATCTTGAATTACCTCACACACTGTTCTACGTTTAGTTCGTGAAGATCTAAAATCGTTCTCCATTCTCCCAATGCCTTTGGAGTAAGGAATAGTTTGGAGTAGACTCCCAATCCTCTTTCTTTTACGGGAACTGGACAAATTACTCCTTCTGCTGAAAGGGAAGTTACAAAAGAATGAAAGGTTGCTGCTTTCTCTGGTTCTTGTGGACTCTGTACTCTTGTAGACACGAATCGAGTGTGAGGGATAGTGGAAAATTCCAGGAAGTAGCCGTACTTTATGATCTTCAGCACCCACTTATCTTGTATAATTTGAGCCCAGACCCCAAAAAAGTTTAGACGTCTTGCCCCCATTCCTAATCAGAATTGTTTTGATTGTCTGGTAGTGCCACCTCGTCCCCGGGAGCTTTTGGAGGAGGAATATCCCCCTTTCCAAGATTGGAATCTGGAGAACTCTCTACCAGGCCTTACCCCGAAAGGAACATCTGTCCTGTGGGAAAGATCTTTTAGGTCGTCTGTCTTGAGGAAGGAAAGCTTTACTCCCTTCCAGAGCCCTTTTAATACATTCATACAGATATTTGCCAAAAAGCATATCCCCTTGAAAGAGGAGGGCACATAGGCTATTTTTTGAAGATGTATCTGCCACCCAATTACGTAGCCAAAGAGCTCGTCTTGATGCTACTGACAGGACCATGCTTCTGGAGATGGATCTTACCAAATCTATAGAAGCTTCTGTTGAAAATTCAATAGCCAATTTAACTTTAGTCAAGGATTTCAACAGTCTGGATCTAATGACCTCACTTGAAATCTCCTCTTCGAGATCGTTCAGCCATTAGTTTAAGGCTCTGGAAATGGATGTCATGGCCACGGCTGGATGAAGCCCAGAGCCAGAGGCAATATAGGCTTTAGATAAATTAGAATCCATACGTTTGTCCGTAGGATCACGTAATGATCCGGCATTATCCACTGGAAGGGTGGTCTTTTTCGCTAAACGTACAATTGCTGCATCCACTTTGGCGGCAAGATCCCAAGAAACACGGTCATCTGATTTAAAAGGGTGAAGTTTAGAAAAACGAACCGGAATAGAAACTATTCTCTCAGATTTTTTCCATTCTTGTTGAGGTCCTCAATGGCTTCATGCAATGGAAAAGTAGGATTGTGCTTTCTTAGCTCTGCAAAGTGCTTACTGGAAGCTGGTTCTTCCTCTCTCTTATCACTGAGGTCCAAGGTTTCACATACCGCCTTGATTTTCTATTGTCTATGAAGACAGGAGAGGCACTAAACTTCATCTTGAGATGAAAATTCGTCTTCTTCAAATACTGGGGGCATATAATCATCTGAACTGAAATCAGGATCTCCTTCAGGGTTAGAGATTTACGTCTTTTCTTCGCCTTCTCGGACTGCCGAAGACCCTCTGAAACTGCTTGACCCATGTAAGAGAGAACATCTGGATCCGGTTCTGCAGGACCTGCTGCTGCTTTAAATAAAAGTGACTTACTCCAAACCTCGAGATTGCGACGTATTATTATTATTTATATAGCACCATTAGATTCTGTAGCGCTGTACAATGGGTGGACTAACAGACATGTAATTGTAACCAGGCAACTGGACGTACAGGAACAGAGAGGTGGAAAGCCCTGCTCAATGAGCTTACATTCTAGAGGGAGTGGGGTCTAGTGACACAAAGGGTAAAAGTAGGGGTACGAAGTAGGTTGTTAGAAAAGTATTCATTGAGGGCTTGGTAGATAATTTTTGACAGTTGCAGGAAAGAAGTCATGGGGGGTGGAGGATAAATAACCTGTTAACAGTTTAATTGATATGTTTTCTTGAAGAAGTGAGTTTTCAATTATTTTTAGAATGAGTGGAGATTGGGTGAAAGTCTTACGGAGAAGGGAAGGGAGTTCCACAGAAGAGGTGCAGTCCTGGAGAAATCTTGGAGGCGAGCTGGGCATACTTGTGTATTAGGGAGGATAGGTAGGTTGGAGCAGCATTATGTAGGGACTTGTAAGCAAGCACCAGAATTTTAAATTGAGCCCTATATCTAACTGGAAGCCAGTGCAGGGACTGACAGAGCGGGGAGGCATGGGAGGTGCGAGCGAACAGGAAAATTAGCCTCTCCGGGCATACTTGTGTATTAGGGAGGATAGGTAGGTTGGAGCAGCATTATGTAGGGACTTGTAAGCAAGCACCCCTAAGCTCTGCTACAGACCTACGTATATCCTCTGTCCGTACTCTCACCTCTAATGCTCGCCTCCAAGATTTGACTGGGCATACTTGTGTATTAGGGAGGATAGGTAGGTTGGAGCAGCATTATGTAGGGACTTGTAAGCAAGCACCAGAATTTTAAATTGAGCCCTATATCTAACTGGAAGCCAATGCAGGGACTGACAGAGCGGGGAGGCATGGGAGGTGCGAGCGAACAGGAAAATGAGCCTCTCCGCCGCATTCATTATAGATTGCAGCGGTGCAATCTGGGAACATGTAAGACCACTCAGAAGGGTATTGCAGTAGTCAAGGCGAGAGAGAACAAGAGCATGGACCAGCACCTTAGGATCTGGGGTATCTGGGGTTAAATAGGGGCGGATGCGCGCTATATTTTTGAGATGGAAGCAACAGGATTTGGCGATTGATTTGACATGAGGGGTGAAGGAGAGGTTGGAGTCAAAAAGAACACCCAGGCAGCGAGCCTTTGAGGTAGAGGTGATGGTAGCGCCGTGGGAGATAGACACGGGAGTAGTAACACTTGAGGGAAGAAAGACCAGAAGTTCTGTTTTGGACCGGTTGAGTTTAAGGAAGTGAGCAGCCATCCAGTTGGAAATCGAAGAGAGGCAGTCAGAGACACGAGTCAAGATGGGCGGAGAGAGATCAGGAGAGGACAGGTAGATTTCCGTGTCATCCGTATAGAAAGGATAATGGAAGCCAAAGGAGCTGATGAGTTCACCAAGGGAGGTAGTATAGATAGAGAACAGTAGGGGACCAAGGACAGAACCTTGGGGGACGCCGACAGAGAGTAGTTTGGGGGGGGGTGGGGAAGAGGCAGAGTCAGAGAAACAAACACTGAAAGGGCGCTGGGAGAGGTAGGAGGAGCACCAGGAGAGAGCAGTATCCCATAGACCAAAATTATGGAGAATGCGAAGAAGCTGTTTATGATCAACAGTGTCAAAGACAACAGAAAGATCAAGGAGAATTAGGCTGGAGTAATGGCCGCGAGATTTAGCAGCAATTAAATCATTGGATACTTTGGTCACAGCCGTTTCGACAGAATGACCAGCGCGGAATCCAGACTGAAGGGGGTCAAGCAGAGAGTTGGATTCGAGAAAGTCAGTCAGTCTGGTGTACACAACTCTCTCAAGGACTTTGGAGGCAAATGGCAGTAGCGAGATAGGGTGGTAGTTGGATGGGAAGTTGGGGTCAAGGCTGGGCTTTTTCAGAATCGGGGTTACCGTTGCATGTTTGAAGGGTGAGGGAAATGTGCCAGAGGAAAGGGAGAGATTGAAAATTTTAGTGAGAAGAAGAGCAAGAGAGGGAGACAAAGTGCGGATGAGATATGAGGGAATGGGATCGAGGGAACAGGTAGAGGGGCGGGAGGACCGGAGCAGAGCAGAAACCTCTTCTGCTGTAGCAGGTGTGAATGAGTGTAGAATGGTGGAGGGATTGGGGTCTTGAAGAATGACCGGGGGACTCCATCCTAAGTGGGCAGCTACAAAATTAAAAACAATGTTTCAAGCAATCAAATATATTCCACTTACCTGCAGCCAAAAGATAAAGGATGATCAATGCAGAGCAGACTGATAGTGAGATTAATGAAGGGATACAGGTACCAACCGAGGAAGTTCAAATGGCAACTTTCACCTTTAAATATAACTAAAACCAAGAAACCCGGGAGGATTAACCTCCCCTTGTTACAGGCCTCGCTCTGGTGTGCGTTCCACAACTGTAGCGAGTACCGCGATAGACTCAAAAAGCGGAAGTGATGTAACTGGACGTGTAGAAAACGGAACGCGCGCAGCATCGGCATGCGTTCCAAATCCGGAACGCGAAGACAGAAGGCCAACCTCATTACAATTCAACTTAAAAATGAGATAAAACAAGAAAGGAAAACCCCTGGTCAGGCAGACATTTACCATGAACTGCCACTTACTATTTTACCAGGAGACTGGCCAGGATCCATACTAGTCTCAGGTAATGGGAAAGCCAAGAAAACCCAAAATTATGCAGCAGGTAGGTGTACCCTTTTTCAGGAATTATCACCACAATGGGTCTGGTACCTCCAGCTGCTACCTATAGGGTCACTGCAGCACAGCTCCCGGTCGCTGAGAGGAGAATCCTCCAGGGGGTGGCCGTATCCTGAGGCTTCCACTGGGAGAGAGGCTGAACTCCCCATGGGCTAGGGGTACAATTAGACCCGAATAAGCCATAAAATAAAAAAAGAGGAGGTGAAATATTCTGTCCTTGCGTAGTGGACAGGAGAAAAAAAAAAAAAAGAATGAAGGGACAGGGGAGGAACTCTCTTTTATTTATTTAATTAGTAGGTGCCTCCTGTCCAATTAAGGAGGGGAGGAGCTATACCCATCCTTAGTGCTGCCATGGATATATCCAGGGAAATACTATTTTCGTAGGGGGTAGGAAACCTAAATGGTGTTTTCATACCTATAGTGTCAGGAATAGAGATGTCGCGAACTGCTCGCCGAACTGTTTGCCGGCGAACAATAGCGTGTTCGCGTTGGGCGAACATATGCGATTTCCGGTCCGCCCCCTATTCGTCATCATTGAGTACACTTTGACCCGGAACCTCACAGTCAGCAGACACTTCCTGGGAGGGAGGGTCTGCTGCTGATTGGCTGGAATGTGTCTGCTGACTGTGAGGTTCCGGGTCAACGTGTACTCACTGATGACGAATAGGGGGCGGACCGGAAATCGCATATGTTCGCCCAACACTAACACGCTATTGTTCGCCGGCGGACAGTTCGCGACATCTCTAGTCAGGAATACACGCTTGTATTTCTGACATTAGTTTTCATTTAACCCTGCAATGTAAACATTGCTGTTTCTAAAAAAAAAATGTTTGCCTTGCAGGGTTTAAATGACAGAATCTCTGCACCCAGAACACTTCATTGAGATTACCACTTTCTATCCCATGCTTCACACTGAGAATTGTGACCAAGTGCTGTGTCACTTGGCAAACAAATCAGCTGATCTAATGTTTATTGTAAAAACAAATTCACAATACAACCCCTGCCATAGTCACAGCACTCTATCAACACCACCACGGAGTGTCAAGTGCTTTGCGAGTATATTCACACCCCCCCGCCCCCTCCCAAAAAAACCCACTCTGCTCATAGTGACAAGGCATTCTGCTCGCCGGAAGTGACGTATGACACAGAGAGGGCAGAGATGGCGGCGTCCTTGTGCATGCTCGGGGGTCTGCTCGGCAGGACCGTCACTCGCGGCTTAGCTGCCAGGCCCCAGGTAAAACATCACACGGAGACCTGGGAAGGCGATACCGGGTCAGCCAAAGGCACGATAAGCCTGGTCTCCCAATATCATTGTGTGCTGGGCAGGGGGCTGCCATATAGCCGGTGTCTAGCTGCCCATATGGGAAGCACTGCCGCCTGTCTGCACGAGTGTTCCTGGCTTTTGGATAAAGTTCAGATTGTGACACGTGCTTTCTATTCTATAATGCTGTTAAGGGCTCAGTGATGTGACAGTGTAATTGTAATATACTAACTGAGCGACTGTGTAATGGTTTACATCACAGCAATGAAGTAAATATGACAAGTCAATATTAGAGAAATTAGGCATTTTTACATCAGTTTCGCGATGCCACCTCTAATGTATTTCAACAAGTTTCAACATGTTATTGACAATTTCTAAATAAGTCACCAAGACTTTTTCTTAATAAAAGTAATTTTGGCTCAGCAAATGTGGCTTGTTTTGTATTCAATTAATATACCTCCTATAGAATTGAGGGATGTCGAATACCGACACTTGGTGACACTTTTCGTAATCAGTTTGGAACAGGCTGGATTGACTGTTTAACTACAGAGTGGAGTACTTTGTAGTTTTTGTATTATCCATGCAATAGAGAAGCTGCTACTCTCTGGGCACTGGGAAGATCTCTGTTTGGGGCAGGGATGTAGTGTTTGGCATTCAAATGCCAACACTATACTCGCCTGCACTCAATCGCCAACACTTCACCCAAATACACACTTGCATTCACACATATCCCCTACAAAAACACACCTACATTCAAGCACATGGACAATGCACACAAATACAACCATGCAATGAGAAAATGGTAGATCCTCAGCTGGCAAGTTTTATTTCAATCTTTTGGTCATCAGTGTTCTAGTATAAGGGGTTAAAAAAAACTGTCTTGCACCAGGGCCCTCTCTTCATTAATTGACTGACTGCACAAATGTAAAAATCATAGGATTAAATGTTTTCCTTTTTTTCTTTTAAATATAACTTTGCAATATCACCCATAAAGAGTGTCCTTTTTGATACTTCTTGGTGCTAGTTATGTTCTCAGCAACTAAGTCTGTTTGAAAATGTTGTATATCCTTGCTATAAGACTTTGGGGGAGATTTATCAAAGTGTTCTTTTCTAAAAAGCAGTGTAAAGGCATAGTGGCACCAATGCAATGCTCTTGGTAGTTATGCGTGTTTCCATGGTGATTGCAACACTTTTATTACACTTTGAAAACTTTCTTACATTGATTGTTTACCAGCACCGTACATCTAAATGTTTTTTAAAGTTTTTCTTCACTGACATATCTTCTAACACACTCTTTCTGTGCAGCTGGGACTATTTGGATCAAACAGATGTAGATCCACACAAGTTGCAGCACAAGCAGTTTTAAACGTGCCAGAGACAAAAGTAACCACACTGGAAAACGGACTCCGTGTCACCTCAGAGGACTCAGGACTTTCAACATGTACAGTAAGAAAAACTCTTAAAGTTGTGCTTCTAAGGTTTTTAAGGCATACTCTAAGCACCAAAACAACTTTAGCTTAATGAAACAGATTTGGTCTATATATTGTATGCCTGCAGTCTCACTGCTCAATTCTGTTTAGATGTGAAGCCCTAGCTACACCACCCACATAGCCTCCGTGAAAAAAAAGTTTCCTTTTTACAGCACAGTGAGTTTACTTCACAAGTTCTTATCTCCTGGGGCGTAAGTCACACATTGGAGGCTGCCGTAGGCTCTAGAGTGAGTTAATGCAGCAGGAGCCTGTAAACTAAACACACTGTGCAATAAGGGGAGAATAATTTTTGTAAGTGTGTGGTTAGGGATACATAAACTAAAATAATTTATTTTTATAGGCAAAATTAAACAAGCACTACAAACACCATATGATGCCAGGAGAGCCATGCCTCCATCCCATTTTAAGATTCCAATCCATTCTGGCATGGTTTGACAAATTACCTGGGTCTCCTTGGGTGTACAAGGCTGCATTCCCTTTTGGTTTTCTCCAATAGGAAAAGCCAGGTGTCTCTGTTAAATAAAGCATTTATTTGCAAGGCCAAACTCATTGACTGAGAGCACTCCGCTTACACACTCATCCAATGAGAGTTGCCCTGTTTTGCTCTATTGAGCAATCTGGATTTCCTGTTGGAGAAGGCAAGGATTCTGAAGATGCAACTGTGGATGCTTGTTGGGACTAAGGTAAATTATCAAACTGTACTGAAATGCGTTGACATGACATATCCATAGGCGTGCGCACGGGGTGTACCTAGTCCCTAATTCCCGTGGCCCGCGCTATGTGCCGGAGATCAAAGATCTCCCTCACCGACCCACATGCAGGGAGGGAGGCAGGAGAGGACCCGGGGAGCTCTAGCCAGCAGCTCCGCCGGGTTCCTCTTGCGCGGTAACCGCGGCAACGCTAAGATCTCGCGAGAGTGAACTCTATCCCCGCAGGATACGGGGCTAGAGTTCACTCACCACAGGACCACCAGGGATGGCAGCAGCACAGTCCCCCCTCCCTACATAAGGTAAGAAGGGAGGGGGGATATTAACTAAACGGCCCCCCCACCCCCACACAATACACACAAACATACAGCACTCACACTAATAGCACCCTTACACACACAGCACCATTACACACACAGCACCCTCACACACTAACAACACCCTTACACATACACACACTAACATCACACACAGCACCCTTACACACACATACAGCACCCTTACACACACACACACACACTAACAGCATCCTCACACTAACATATCACCATTAAATAGTGCTAGAGCACTCCTGCCACCATAAATATAGGTATATTTAGGCCATTGTATAAGTGCATTGATGTTTGTTGTTTTTTTTAAATTTATTTTATTATTTGATAGGTTGGCTTGTGGATTGATGCAGGAAGCAGATATGAGAATCAACTTAATAATGGAACTGCACATTTTCTGGAGCACATGGCATTTAAGGTATGCAGCTAGCACATACATAGAAATGCACAGCCTTGACAAGATAATGCCAAGGTTAATATCAGATTGACGCCGGCTTGACTGTCAGCATTCATTTGGAGTCTTTACATCACCAAACTTGTGGGACAAAAACAAAATTCCCTCTGATCATGAAAAAAAGGACACTTATTTTGGATGTTGCTGTAATAAGTTTTAAAAATATTTGCCATACCTTGACTCATGACAGTTGTTGGCAGTTCTAGAATGATATGTAAATACAAACTGATTTTGTGAATCCATTGTAATTTGTGCTTTAGAATATAAAGTCTGAGAAGTTTAGGTTCAGCAACTTGTTAACCTTGAAGATTGTGGATAGGGACGTATTGAGGAAATATGGAACCACTTTTATTTTTCTTCTTAAACTTTATATTGGTGAACTGTGATCTTACAAGATGCTCTATAAATAGGTTTGACTGACTTGATAGATGGTAGACATGCATGGTATTCATGTTAGGTACACTCACTGGATCAGCCAGCAGATACTTGAAACTAATTAATAGACTTTAAAAAAAACAAAAACAAAAAAAAAATTATAAATAGAAAAATATCCATTAGTTTTCATACTTAAAAGATCACTTTAAACACTGTTACAGATTTGCATAAATCTGTATAGAGTACCCCGAGCTTAATCTCAGCTCTGAGAGTGCTTCAGAAATGTAGAACTTTTAATAAGTTCTAAGCTTCTGCTAGGAGCATCCATTATTTCTACACAGATCATCCTTGCAGTGCAGAACCAACTCATTGTCTGAGAGCATCAAGTGGTCACTCTCAGCCAGTGGGCTAAGCCTTACACCACCCAACCTACTTCAGCGAAGAGGCCACTCTGTTGATTTTTGCTGTGTTTAAAAGTTTAGTAACTTGTAGTCTGCTTTAAACGTTTTAGGCAAACATAATTTGTGGAAGCAATTATTTCTAAATCAAAAAAACAAAAACATTTTATGATTGCCCACACAATGCATACCAATGTATGCATTTGCTTCAGGTGCATTGCACTGTAACCTTGACAAAGACCGCAAGGTCGAAACGTTGTTACTTTGGGCTTCAATAAAATTGCCATTTCTGTATCTTGGAGTGCCTGAACTATTTTTTGTATTTCATGCTATTGCACTGTAACCTTGACTGCAGACCAGGTGGTAAGGAGCATCTTGCTGATGGTTTTTAAAGACCTCCCCATTGGATAATTGTTATATTACAGGGCTGTTCTTGCATGCAGGAAATATTAAATGCATAATGATGTAATTGTTATTCTTAACATTTGACAATCTCTTTTGATAGGGAACAAGAAAGCGTTCCCAGCTGGACCTAGAACTTGAGATTGAAAATATGGGTGCCCATCTAAATGCATACACGTCAAGAGAGCAAACTGTATACTATGCAAAGGCTTTCTCCAAAGACCTTCCCAGAGGTATGACATGCCTTTCCAAATTTAAAACACAACTGTGACTTCCCAGGATTTTTACTATTCTGTTTACCTATTCCTTATATTTAGCAGCAGTGCTTTTTGAGGTCTGAAAAATAAAATGAAATGTTGAAATCCACACTTCTCTTCTGATATTGGGCTCCCCCAACTTAGGTCCCTGTCTATCATCGTCCTAAATGTAATGAAAAAGGAGAAACGGAAATAGAATGTCTGTTCTTCTACTCCTCTGCATTGTGTACCTTGACTATGCCTGCACTGAACTGGATTGCGATATTTCTTGCCGAAATGATTTATTTTTATATATATATATATATATATGTGTGTGTGTGTGTATCAAAAGAACATATAACAAAAATGGATCAAGCTTGGCAGGTATGTCAAGTCAATGTACAGAATCAGAACTAATATAATAAACGAGGAATGCAGAGCTGTATCAGGCTGTATAAACTGTCATTTTACTTGATAATAGATACCACTGGGCATGAAAATATACATAGAAGAGCAGGTAGCCTACATCTCTATATAGAGGGAGCAGCATCTTGTTATTGATAAGCTCAGCCTACAACAATTAAAAAAATGTACAGTGACCTGATAAGAGTGGTCGCAGGAGCCTTGCCCAACTGTAACATACCTACCTCGAGCCGAGCCAAATATGCTTACAAAAGGGATCCTTTTTGGACCCTGAGCGTCCCCTTTGTGAAAGGTACTGTCTGCACTTGGTTCTAAGCTTCTTGCCGCTTGGATTTCGCAGTTTTTGCAAGTTTAAGTGCTTATTCTGGCAAGAGCTCCTAGAAAACATCTCTGGCCAGCTTGAAAACATCCAATTTTAAACCCCCTTCTTCCAGCACAGCACGGGTCAGTCGCGGCTGGCTCTGCTCCCTTGGAGATCAATCTTTTTTTCTTGCTCGTTACTACTGCTTCACACACATGAAATTCAAGAACTAACTGTTATTATTATTATTATTACTGGTATTTACATAGAGCCAGCATCTTCCGTAGCACTTTACAATATTATCAAAGGGGAAGATTTAACAATAAATGAGACCATTACAAAAACTTACAGGAACAATAGGTTGCAGAGGGCCCTGCTCAAACGAGCTTACAGTCTATAGGAGGTGGGGCGTAAAACCCAACAGGACAGGAGGTAGCAATCAAACAAGGTGGAGTGAAGCAGAGCTGGAGGAGAGAGAGTGCTGCCCTTTGGGAGAGAGCCTAGGGACAGGTACATGAGGTAGAGGGTACTCTGGAAGGCCATAAGCTTTCCTAAAGAGATGGAAGAAAGGAAAGCAGTGACACGTTGCAGGACGGCAAGGGAGAGATCCGGGGAGGAGGTATATCTGAGTTTGATCAGAGTACAGTTGGTATTTGAATCCAAATGAGGTAATAAGTTTTCCAGGAGAGGCAGTATAAAGAGAAAATGGAAAGGGACCAAGTACAGAGCCTTTGGGGGACCCCAACAGAGACAGGACAAAGGGAGGAGGTATCATTAGAAAAGGAGACACTGAATGTGTTGGGAGAGATAGGTGGGAAAACCAAGAAAGGACAGTGTCACAGAGAGTTTGGAGAAGGACAACATGGTCAAAAGTGTCAAAGGCAGCAGAGAGGTCAAGAACAATTTGTATGGAGTAATGCTCTTTGGATTTAGCTGCAATTAGGTCGTTAGTAACCTTGATAAGAGCAGTCTTAGTAGAGTGGAGGGGGCGGAAGCCAGACTGTAGAGGGTCAAGGAGAGAGTTGGAATTGAGGAAACAATTCAGACTGGTAAAGACCAGTCTTTCCAGAAGCTTTGAGGAAAAGGGCAGCAGGGATATGGGAGTATAGTTAGAAGGGGAGGATGGGTCAAGAGATGTGTTTTTTTTTTTTGTTTGTTTGTTTTTTAAGATGGGTACTACAGTAGCATATTTAAGGGCAGCAGGAACAACGCCAGAAGAGAGAGAGTCAGTGAAGATGTGTGTTAAGGAAGGCACAAGACAAGAGGAGAGAGATCTGATTAAGTTGAGATGGGACCGGATCAAGCGGGCAAGTGGTGGGGCGAGAGGGAAGGAGAAGCACAGCCACCGAGAAAGTCTGAAGGGTAGGAAAGGCATGATCCAGGTGTGGTTGAAAAATAGAGGGGCATGGTGGGGAGAATTCTTTCCTTAGCTGTTGAATCTTGTTACAATGGTATCTGTTCACGTGACAGATACCATTGTAACAATAAAATCAATGTTATGCACTTCACCTCTCAGTGGATTTAATGTTGTGGCTGATCAGTGTAAAGCACGTTTGGCGGGGATCCTTTTTGATTTTCATTTGAACCTTGCTAGACCTCCCTAGCTGACAGACAGATGCTCCTTTGCCTTCATAATAGTTTGCATCAAAACTCAAGAGACAGGTAATAGTCCAGAGCACCTTGCAAAGACTTCACAGTGAGTTGCAATACTTCTGTTATAAAAGCTGTAGTAATCTGTGCTCGAGAAGATTAGGAGGCAGCTGCATGCCAATATGTCATATATACCAAAATGTAGATAAAACATTTTCTATTTTGTTTGGGGGTGTATCTTCTAGATCCTTTTTTTTTATGGTGTGTTCCTTTAAGTGCATGATATCTGGATGATAACCAATGTATGCATTATTTTCCAATGCAATATTTGCCTGGTTACCAACATATAAGCATATATGTCTACTTCCATTGTTATTGGACTATGTATTCATAAATGTTACATTATACTTCCTGTGTCCAAAATGTTTCTCTGTTAAAAGAATATGACTGGACAATGTCCAGCACAAAGAAGAGAGAGTATAGTACTCGAAAAAGAGGCAGGTAAGCTCAGCTGCAAAAGAATTGTTTGCAGCAAAGAAGTAGGGTTTTAGGCAATTAGAAAATATTTTTGATAAATGTATATTTTTTTTTATTTACATGCATTAAAAACTCTGCATTAATACTCTATATTTTGTAATCTAATCTTTAAGTCGCATAACATTACCAGTGTTTTTGGTATTCAAAATTAAATTCCAAAGGCTTCATAGAGTAGCGCAAATAGGAAGGAGTTTTATTGTATGTAACACGATTAAGGCTTGATGCCGAAACGTTGTATAAAATTTTGTTCTCCTGATCGGAGTAAAACTCCTTCCTATTTTCACTACTCTGTGAACCGGTTGAAATTTGATTTTGAATACTTCTAAGGGACTGCTAATCCCTTCCATGGTGCTCCAAGCCGTGGTAGCAGGCTCTATTGGGTTCCCTGAGTGCAACACTACCTTTGGAATTGAATAACAGAGAATGTGTGGCTCCCTCAATTGGCAACTGGTCATCCAAACATTAGCAATGCGTATTCGACTAGATCCTAACATACTGAATTTGAATACAAATTAGGTTAGTCTTTGATAACTTTTCATTTCATACTTGGTAACTACAGTCCCATCTAAGACTAAAATCTTTTGAAGCTGAAACCTAAACATTGTGCTGACCATTTCTTATGACTGGATATATAGTTGTATAGTATTATAGAGTGAAAACAAAACCCAATCTTATCACTTTCTGCCTTTCACACATAAGAAATTGAATCTACTGCCTGCCATCCTTATTGCTGCTTGAAAAGAATCCCTTGATAACACACACATCAGATTTACTGATTTATATGTGCTTCACCATGTTTACTCATTTAAGTTCTAATTAAAATCTCCCTTGTATAAGTTCCTGAGAGACAAACCTGACATCATATTCTTAAATTCGATAAGTGGATTAATTAATGATAAATGGAGTTAAATGTGTAACAAAAGTACAAACCAATAGAATTCTCTTGGAAAATGTCTCTGCAGATAGACCAGTTATGTTCATGTTTTCTGTTGGAGATGCCAGCAAGTTGTAGTTTCTATGGCTCATATATGGATGTGCCATGGAAACTACAACTCTTCTACCCATCTTGCTAGCTGTCCAGGCAATTTAAAGAACATCTCAGAAAACCTATTTGTACTGTCTATAGTGTTGTCATGCCCTCTGAGATGCTTTCTTTCCTCAAGTAAATGCATAAATGTTCAACCTTTTTTCCTTTAAATCTAAAAGTTAAATCTTGTTTCCCTTATTAATTATGTAGTCTTACTCTCCACTTTCTCCCGTTATATAATATCCTCCTTTAAGGAACAACATAGATTTAGGAATAAAAAAAAAATGGATTCCTAACACTATAGTATCCCACAGCAGTTAACTATAGCCCCCCTACCCTCCGAGCCATGAATCAATGCTTTCCTATGGGGACTTAGAAGATGCTGGATGTCCTCAAGCAAAGCGTGAGGATGTCCAGTGTCATTTCACAGAGTTACACCCTGTGGAAAGCCAGGAAGAACCTCTAGTGGCTCTCTGGTAGACAACCACTTCAGGCAGTCTTAAAGGACCACTCATGCGTGCTCGCCCAGCCGCTTGTACACTGCTGAAGCTGGACTGAGGTCTGTTAGGGAGGGAGGGGGAGACAGGCACCCTCAAGCAGAGCGTGCCTGCCACTTCCGTTAGCTCAGGGGAGCTAACGGAAGTAGGAAGGAATCCTCCCTGGCTGTTTGTGTGACAGCCAGAGGGGAGTTCCCCCAGTTAATTTACAGAAGTGCTGATTTCTCATAGAAATCAATACTTTTATAAACTGTGGTTAAATGAGGGTACTCCTCACACATAATGCACTTTAGCAAGCTGCTGCTGGGGTGTGCAAGCTGCTTTTGGGGTGTGGAGTGGAACTTTAACGCTGCAATGTAAACATTGCAGGGTTAAGGGGACAAGGGCACTGTTCGCAGACACCTTCAATGAGATAAAGTGGCCTCAATGCCTTTTAGTGTCCATTTAAAAACCAGTATTAAATATTACACTGCATTGTCAAGGTGGCATCTAATTGTTGATTAGTATTGTGGCAACATTTTATTTCCACACTCCTTTTTATAAATGACTGTACCCTGTTGGCCTTTGCAGCTGCTGAATAGCAGAGTATTGCCTAAACTATTCTATTCTACTATTCTTGTTTAAATATCCCTGTTTCAAAAAAAAATAAAAATAAATATATATATATATATATATATATATATATATGAGAGAGAGAGAGATTTTGTGCATTTCTGTGCAACTGTATTCATTTGTTTCTCCATACCCTATCTATTTTTTTTTTTTAACTCTCTTGTACCTAAAATTCTTAAAGGGACACTATAGTCACCTGAACAACTTTAGCTTAATGAAGCAGTTTTGGTGTATAGAATATGCCCCTGCAGCCTCACTGCTCAATCCTCTGCCATTTAGGAGTTAAATCCCTTTGTTTATGAACCCTAGTCACACCTCCCTGCATGTGACCTGCACAGCCTTCCATAAACACTTCCTGTAAAGAGAGCCCTATTTAGGCTTTCTTTATTGCAAGTTCTGTTTAATTAAGATTTTCTTATCCCCTACTATGTTAATAGCTTGCTAGACCCTGCAAGAGCCTTCTGTATGTGATTAAAGTTCAATTTAGAGATTGAGATACAATTATTTAAGGTAAATTACATCTGTTTGAAAGTGAAACCAGTTTTTTTTTTTCATGCAGGCTCTGTCAGTCATAGCCAGGGGAGGTGTGGCTAGGGCTTCATAAACAGAAACAAAGTGATTTAACTCCTAAATGACAGTGAATTGAGCAGTGAAATTGCAGGGGAATGATCTATACACTAACTGCTTTATTTAGCTAAAGTAATTTAGGTGACTATAGTGTTCCTTTAACTAAATATGAAACTACACTACTAAAGCAAACATAAGGTCAAGTCAACAATGTGTATTAATACTAGATCTGTAAATATAAAGATGTATGATAGAACAAGAAATTGGACAGTGTAATTTAAGCGCTGTATAAACATAAAGGTGATATATTTAATCTCATGACAACAAGCTATGTAAATTGCATGAATGTTTGATGGAGTGTTGATATTGGCTGTGATTCAGGATCTGCTAATATGTAAATTTCTTTGCCAAGTTATTCCATTAAATCGTTTCTATACTAGGAAACCTTAAATGTATTCAATTATGATTCATTCAACGATAAATGATCTCCACTGAAATTAAAACACATTTTTTTTTTATGTATATATTTTGTTTTAATTACAAATCATTTTATCCTTTCTTTGCATATTAAATGTTTAATTTTGCTATTTTTTTATTTTTACAAAATTCTGTTTTGCAGCTGTAGAAATCCTTGCAGACATTATTCAGAACAGCACTTTAGGAGAGGCAGAAATTGAACGAGAACGAGGAGTCATCCTGCGGGAGATGCAGGAAGTGGAAACCAATCTCCAGGAAGTGGTCTTTGATTACCTGCATGCAACTGCTTATCACAACACTGCTCTTGGAAGAACTATATTGGGTCCCACCGAAAACATCAAGTAGGTTGACTAAAAGTTTATAGCACTGTTTTTTTTTTATTTTCCTCCTTTTACTATGACCTGTGATTTTTATTTTTCCAATGTTCCCTGCAGATCCATAAACCGTAATGACTTGGTTGAATACATCACAACGCATTACAAAGGGCCCCGCATAGTCTTGGCAGCGGCAGGTGGTGAGTTTGATTGCTCTGGTCCATATGGCATTGTGTAACCCTTCAGAAAAAGTAACTGTGCTTGAAATGTCAAAAAAAAAAAAAAAGTGCATTGCATATATCTTTTGTTTAGATTATTGAATATAATTAAATAAAATCCTCCCATCGTACTAAGGAGTTAATTTGTTAAAGACATTATGATTTGGGCATTAGCTACTTATTATTATACTTTAATTTGCCAGATTGTGACTCGTTTTATTCATTTTATCAAACAACCAAAACGGAAACCATGAATTGGTTCCCACTGATGACTGTTAAACAATACAATATATGCCTAGTTAGCTGTCTCAGGACCAACTTGCTATAACATGCTCTTAGAGATGGGCTAAACTGGTCATCACTTGCATTATTGCTATCCAAATTTAGACAGGTTTGTACTGACAGTACGGAATTGAAAATGTAATCTTTATTGTGGCAGCAATGGTATGCCGGACTGCAACAAAGACTCGTTGCATCAAAATCACTACAGTAAGTGGTTATTCTGTTTAGAGTGTCCCTTTTAACCCCTTAAGGACCAGGGGTTAAAGAACAATTAATAAATGTGGTCGGTAGTTTATAGTAGTCCGTACAGTCTGTCCTTTCCATGAAGCACAACCTTTTTCCGCTGAATAAATGAACTGCCTGGATAGGAATTGTGTGTGCTTTAATTTATGAATTGTTCGTAAAACAATTTTGTGTTGTGTTTTTAGGTGTGTCACACAGTGAACTGCTTCATTTAGCAAAGTACCACTTTGGTAACTTGCCTTCTACATACAAAGGAGAGATCCTCCCCCCATGCTCTTTCACAGGTAGCGAGGTAAGAACAGCATACATGTTTTCTTTTTTTTCTTTTAAAAGAAGAGGAGGATCAGGAGTATGGAGAAAAAATTGTCACCATGAAAGTACTAGAAATGAATGTGATTTGCAGCATGCGATATTTCTGACATAATCATGTTTGTATGTCTTATGCTGTGAAGTAGAAATACGCTATGATTTATAGAACTCCTTAAATGTAGTGCAATGTGTGGTTCAAGCTGGTCTGTTTCCTTCTAGATCCGTGTTC
The DNA here is from genome assembly GCA_933207985.1 of Pelobates cultripes. Lineage (NCBI taxonomy): Eukaryota > Metazoa > Chordata > Amphibia > Anura > Pelobatidae > Pelobates > Pelobates cultripes. Next base: position 172,114,573 of record OW240914.1, read on the forward strand.
GGGATGATAAAATGCCATTGGCACACATTGCCATTTCTGTGGAAGCAGTTGGCTGGTCTCATCCAGACACTTTACCTCTTATGGTGGCCAATACACTCATTGGAAACTGGGATCGGTCCTTCGGTGGTGGCGTGGTATGGGAATATTCATGTGTCAGCAGAGTTTTTAGATAACTAGGTTTACCTTGTGCTTTTATGTCTAAAATTTATATCTCGTAACTAAAATACATATAGTTTAACCATTAAAAAAAAAAAATGTATTCGTTTTTTTTTTTCCATGGTTGCTTAATTTCTTTTAAGCAACTTTTGGTACTTTTGTGACTCAAACCTACTAAATTCTAATATTTAATTTTGGATAATTATGTCGTTGTAGAATCTTTCGCCATTTAAAAATAAAATAAAAATAGTAAAACATTTTTAACATTAACAAAGTAGTTTACTATGCTAAAAAAGCAAAATGGAAACCACGGTCAAAACTTTAAAATAATGGTTTTATATATATAATACTCTCTCTCCCCCCTACCTTCCCCTAAGTAAAGTATAGCCTGAACTTTAGTAAAATATTGTATTTAGGTCAAATAGCAATTAGATCAATATAACCTATTTTCTTCTTTTAATTGTTATAATTGTATTTTTATTTTCTATCAATGCCATCCATTAGTAATACTTTGGTATTTGGTTTTAAAGAAAATAACCTATATTTATAACCTGGGTAAAGTCATGCGCATGTATAGATTTCTTATGGATATTGTTCTTTATTATCCAGAATTTATCCAGCAAGTTGGCCCAGGTCAGCTGCCATGGCAACTTGTGTCACAGCTTCCAGTCATTCAACACCTGTTATACAGACACTGGGCTTTGGGGATTGTACATGGTGTGTGAGCCCAACACCGTGGCAGATATGATGCATTTTGTTCAGAGAGAATGGTAAGCTATATTTGCTATGGCCTGATTCAGCAGCGGTTTTATACAGTATGCTTATGTAGGTTCATGCTAAATAACCTTGACTTAAGAGTATTTGTAAATTTGGGAGAATTCTTTGTTTTCTTGTATACACACACTATTTTAACTGGTGTATAAGATGGCAAAACCACAAAAGACAAATATTCTTTTCCATTTTATAATTTTTTAAAATACGAATATCAAAGAGCTGCTATATTTTATTTATTTCTATATTCTCACCTCCTATAGTTTTAATATAATATTCCTGCATATGTTTAGTAGAGAGACTAAGTGATTTGGGAAATGAGTTTATCCCCACAATAAACCCTTCTTATGGAGTGTTTGTTTTTCTGAGCGCTACTCTTACATGTATAAAGATTAGATATGCAAAAAGAAAACATTATAGTGTGATATCCTTTTTTTAAGCTCCTGCAAAATTGTAAATAAATACTTACCCATTGTATTCTTGAGGGCCTTAAAGGGACACTGCAGATCCGTAAAGCAGTGTCAGATTACAGATTTTAATAGAAGTTGTCAATTTTACAAATTAACCTGTCTACACCTCCTAGCTGTTAATCACCAATCCTGGTTGTACCAGGGTGGTTTGGCTCTGCCCCTTCCTACCTCCTTGGCTGAGGTCAACCAAGGAGGCGGGTCAGAGCCAGCGCTGGATACAAGGTGGGTGAGTTTTCTAGATATATTAAGGGGGGAGGGGATGTTGGGATGTTAACACTATAGGGTCGGGAATATGTTTGTGTTCCTGACCCTATAGTGCACCTTTCAATGCATGCATGTTTTCATTGAGGGTTTATCTACTAAATAGTAAGTTTGAACAGTAGTGTGTTCCTTTAAATGAAATTAAACCATGCAAGATCACTTGTGTGAATTTTCTTCCGAGTCCCTTCTTTATAGTTTCCTACAACCTGACTTTATTGTTTAGCATTCTTTACTTTCTTAGATATTGAGTTATTCGCATGCAGAGGGGGTGGCCGATGACTGTATAGTAAAATCTGCATCTTTAAATGTTTTGAATTGTCAGGATAAGACTCTGTACAAGTGTTACTGAGAATGAAGTTGCACGAGCCAAGAATCTGCTCAAGACAAACATGTTGCTCCAGCTGGATGGTAAGCTTTAATAATGTGTTACTAAATTACTTATATACATATTTAACCTTTGCTAAATAATGCTTTAATGTTACAGGATCCACACCAATTTGTGAGGATATTGGGAGGCAGATGTTGTGTTATAATCGTAGAATTCCCCTGCCTGAACTGGAAGCAAGAATCGATGTGAGTGTTCCTTGCCTCATGTTTATTAAATTTATATTTAATATCCATTAGTGCATTTTACAAAGTTGCCCACAGGATGAACTTTATTCCGATCTATAATTTTTGCTTCCAATGCGTGCTGTACCATCTGTTTTGAAATATTAATATACTGCAAGAGAACAATTCTAAACATATCTTGCTTGTCAAAAGCATTACTTCAAATGGGCAGTCAGGATTTTATGCATTCCTGCGTTTTTCTAATGAACAAATTATATTCAATTACATATGTCATCGTGCTGTGTCCAATACTCAATGTAGTACTGTTACTAGTGGGGTTTTTGCATTTTTTTTTTGTAATATTCATACATACCTAAGGCTCTCCCCTCCTTAGTGCTGTTTCAGTCTACCAGAAAAGCCACATCTTTTATATAGAAATGCACAGGACAAAAATAAGTGTCTACTGGAAAAATAGAACACTGTAAGACAGCACAAGCTTGTTTGAATTTTAGCTTTTGCCTTGTAAATGAATGGACGTCTTACATGTATATGTCCTGTTTGTCAAAAAATTCCAATGTAGTCAGAGTTACAAAAATACCTTGAAAAACTCAATTGACAATGCTGGGTTCATATTTTTAGGTTTGAATGCCAAATTGCTTACGTGATATGTTTATTTCCCTAGCTCATTGATGCCCAGACAATAAGAGATGTCTGTACCAAGTACATTTATGATAAGTGCCCTGCGATTGCAGCTGTTGGTAAGTTTTCTGACCTTGCATATATGTATTGATTGATATGGGCTGGTGGAATAAGTTCTGTTAATAACTTAAATGTTCTAGATTTAGATTAGTTTCTGCTTTTACAAAACCATGAGGCCAAGACCTTTGGTCTCTCAGGTATTTTTTGTGGCTACTCCAATTCTAACTATACTTGTGAGGCACACCATGCTGTAATGTATTTAATAGATATGCTACAGGAAGGAGATAAATCAGGGCAGTGTGTTTGGAATTCCTCCATACTACAGGAAGCCATGACAAACATAAAAACCTCATCTCCCGGACACACATTCTAATTCTCAGAAATCGAGTAACAAACATCACTGAAATAGTTTTTGTTCCAATGTTTCATGGAATATCTTCATTATAACTTATTGCTCTTCATTATTTGAAAGCACACATCGCTATATTTTTCACTGCTGCATCAGTGAGAAATGTATCCTGTATTTTTTTTTTAATTAAGCTAGCTCCAGGTTCCTAGCACTTTGGGTGTATGTCTTTAGCAATGTACCTTGCTATACTACAAGCTTTTGTAATGTTGCCTTTCTATTTTGTTCCAGGTCCTATTGGACAGCTCCCTGATTATGACAGAATACGAAGTGGGATGTACTGGCTGAGGCGATAAAGGACCTGGGTCCATCATCAGCTGATAATAGCGAATCTTCTGTACATATGCCAAACAATTGTTAATATAATTTATCCAGTCAAATACTGATTAACTTTTCTTTTTTTATTATAAAATATAACACACACACAGTTCCAAAAGTCTCATTTCTTGGTTTTTGCATTTACAACTTGTTCTTGTGCAGCTTTCTTGGCTTTCACCATTTCGACCAGTTCCTATGAAAAGAAAACCAAAACATAGCTCAATAAAAATTCAAAGCTGCTCCATGTTTTTTTTTTTTTTATTATAATAAAAGATTTAACAGCATTTTGCCATTTCATTCTGCTTTCGTTAGATGTTGATTAAATGGTGAAAAAGTTACTGAAAAGGGTAATTATAATGAAAATTTGTGCAGCAACATACATGTAGTGAGTGACTGGATCTTTATTAAAGGCACAAGACAGTGAAAATGGTCCGTCTAATCTCGGAACTTTGTCAGGTGGAGCATCTACGCACTTTGTCTCTATTCAGAGACTTTATCAAGACCTTACATACTGTCTTATTGAACGTCTCAGAGGTGGCGGGAACAACAATTTCCTCCCTCTCTGTGCCTGGCACCCATCAGTACCCCTTGCTCACACGTACTTTTAGGAGATTTCATTATAGGAGACATTGAATTTTTTTTTTTTTCTTTCTTACTGCACTAGCACTGTTTATTTTTATATCTCTGTATACTTATTAATTTAGCTGCATTTATTTATATACACACACTTTTTTTCTCTCTATAATCCTGTTTGTTTATGCAGTATTCACCATTTTCAGATCTAGGAGTGATAAACCCTCCCACTCTAGGCTGCCACATGCTGCAGCTTTACAAGTTATACTGTACCTAGCCTATTTTGGGACATTTTGATACTTGTGGTAAGAATCACTTTGTGATAGCTGGTTAGTTTATGAACTGGTTACTATTATCTTTTAGTTCAGAGATACATCTATTCTTAATAAATGTGTTTACCTTTTGCACATTTTGGTCCGGCAGGTTTTTTTATATGTACCATTTACCTTAGAGTTTTTTTTTTTTTTTGGGGGGGGGGGGGGGTTACATTCTTTGAAGCGCAAATACATATTTTAGTAGTAGATTAAATGGTGCAACACTGAGGTAGATCTATTAAAGTTTAAACACTATAGTTATGTAACTTCTGCATCTAAATGTATTTATTCATACAGGAGAATCACTATAAATATATCCTTACCTTGTATCGCTTCATGCAGTCCTTCTTGGACCTGCCAGGGACAGCAGATGCTATTTTTTCCCATCTCTCTGTGGTATTCACAGGATAGGTCTTTAAAGCTTGCTCTAGAAGTTTTTGTTCTTCAGTGGTCCAGGGTGTAGAGTCTGAACCTGTGCCTTGGAAATAATCACAGCGTAAACATACAGATGTTGCAATTGCGTGGCTTATTCACTAAAGGCTGAATTGCTCAGGTCTGGATTATGAAAAATAACCAAAACACCTAAATTCCTGTTGGTACCATGGAGCCCAAGGTATCATTTGATACCCAAGGGTCCCCTCTGTCTGACAGCTGAACTGTATGCAGCCCCTTAAGGCGAGCACTGCAAATAACCCTTTAAATCACTGCGGTTAAGAATTGAATTTCAGTTAATGCAATATTACTGTATTTTCAAGGAGAATGAGATTGCATTTTGGAGATGCAGCTGTCCACAAAAGTACTGTAATGTAGCCATTTATTTTTGCCTATGACTGCAGCATTTGTAAAATTTCATAAAAAATATAATCTATACCCAGTTTAAATTTGCCCACATTACCTTTTAAGATCTCTCCCCCACCCTTCCATCACTTCCCAGTAGCAAATATTATGAAAGTAATTACATTAAGATTACAGAACTCATAACAGGTAGGGCACAGGCTCACTCCCTCACCGGGATTTGCACAAAGTTACTTAGGTCCTGGTACAGGATACACCCAAAACACCTATATCTTTCAAACAGTTGCCCAGACATGCACCTGTTTCTGCGTTTATACCTGGTATGGGCTCTACACCCACAATAGAGCCTTGGCTGCTAGAACCTAACCAAACTACCCGGTTACCTTAACCCACTGCTTCTACAACTATGTAATTGTACCACGTCCTACAAACTTTGTGAATTTGTAACCTAAATGATACGGTCTGTCGTTGCTTATACATAAATTGAAACTCTAAAGAATTTAAGTAACATGGAGGGGTGAATAACCCTGTGAGTGAAGCCTACCCAACTAAACATGTGCAATACTGGGAACGGACTTGACCACTTACCGTCAAACCTCTCTGAAGGCACAGCATTATCCACAGATTGAGGAACAACTTTATGCTCCTTTTTGAATTTATCAAATGCTTTCTTATTTATGTCATCCTTTTGCTGGGGATCTGGAAAAAAAAAAAGACATGCATTTGTTCTTAAAACTACACTGAAAAAAGTGATACTTCACATATTTGCACAGAAATCTTCTCTTTGGATATAGGCTTACCTAGTTTTTGAAGGGATTTTGCTTTATTGATGACATCCTTTGCATTCCTTTTAATCCCAGAAACTGAATGCAAATTCATGTAATTAGCAATCACTTCCCATCTGGAGCAACAGACAGAGGAAATAACAGAAAAATTAGACATAGGTCAGGTAAAAAGCACAGGACATTTCTAACAATGAATCCCAATATGTAGTGTTTGCTTTTTTGCTCCAATAACACTGCTGTGTCATTACATGTAGTTAAAGTGTTTATCCAATCAGACCCCAGATTTGTTTAACCCCTTAAGGACCAAACTTCTGGAATAAAAGGGAATCATGACATGTCAGACATGTGTCCTTAAGGGGTTAATGCATTATATAGATAATGCACTAAATAATACAAACTGATGTAAATAAAAATGCACACATGGAAATTGTTGCTAAACACACTGCTTAGTGGGTGGGCAGGCGGACACCCTTCCACACCAGGATGAGATGCTCCAATCAGTTTTATGGAGGCTAATCTTATTCCATAACCTCTGTGTATCAAGAGAAAATAGAATACTGTGGCTGCTATCATTTTCTCTGTTTATTAAACCCTCTGCAAAAGATGCACAGTCTGGGTATTTGCAGCAAATTGATATTTTAATGTGCTGTTTTTGAATGCATTAAGAAACAATGGTTCACTTCTGGAAGAGATTAGTGAGCCAACATGTAACTATAAGCACCCGATAAGAATAAACAGGTGCTATAGTAACTGCATAAAAATATTTCACAAGCAGTCATCGATGTACTGGACATCCCGATTTTCCACTATACCTTGCATTAGTTCCAGCAGGAAATAGGTTCACAGCTTTTATCAATAACTGTAAATCATCTTCTGACCAAGACTTGCCGCTGCCTCCACTTCCTCCTGTAGCAGACTGATCTGCACCTTTTGTAGATTGTCTCATACGAGCCTCTTCCTGTTCTTTCTCTTTTTTAAGTTGGGCATTTACATCAACAACCTAAAAGAGGGAAAAAAAAAAAAAAAAGGAAAAGATGTTGCCATTATCTCGCTTTGTTGGTCAAACCCCAATATGACTATATAAATTCTCACAATTGACTGCACATGCAGTCAAATATAATGCAAACGTGGAGTAGGGAAATCACAGACAGAGGGAGAGCAATTGTATACAAAATAGTGTCTACTCCTTAAATAGTAATAAAAACATTTTAGATGTCAAATCAGTGCCTTAATAAAGATAATGGCAAAAATGGTTGAAGGACTGGCAAAGTTTGCTTGCTTTCAGTAAGGTGATGTAAAGTATTTTTGCACTGTATTTGAGTTATCTGCATAAATAGCACTTGTGCCTTCAAACAAAAGACTCATAAAACGATGTATTGGGCATTGTAAAGAATCCCATTACTCTCCTTCCCAATAATGTAAAGGATTACTCCAAGCATCTATCACATAGTGATATCTGTAGACTGGGTTGGTGTGGAGGTATTCAGAGGGACACATGCAAAAATGGTTTGACTACTTAATACAGGGTCTGCGTCACAGCATGCCTGGCAGCAAAAAACACTACAGCAGTCTGTAGTGGTTATGGTGCTTAGACTTCCTCGATAACTCCTAACTCCATATAGTCCCAGTCTTTGCCATTCTCTGACATCAGCATCAAGCCATGACTTAGGCACAGACAAAGTTCCCTACGGGTTTGAATTTCAAACCAAGCATCAAAGTGTGTGTATTGAAACATATGAGTGTGAGCACAGTTAGAATTCTGTAAAATTAAAACTGGTTGTCCCAAGTAGTGATTTATGAAAGCACTGCACAGATTAAGACATTTTGGACAATGATCCTTTAAGCCTCGCCAACCACTGGAAGTAGGGCTAATACGCAGAACAACTCCGCATTAGCCAAGTCAATTCATACCAGTGATGGGCAACTGCGATAGGCTGAGAGCACCCAGCCGACACGCTGAGGCTCTTACTGCTGCCTATTTCTGGTAGGATAATGTAGAAGTATTAACTCAAGCAGTAGGGAAGGGCAGATGTTTGGGGACATTCATTCATTGTTCAACTGTTCAAGAATTAAGTCTTAACAGAGGGATGATGCCACAGGACTAAAGGCATGATGACCACTTCAGTTAAGTGAAGTGGCTATGGTGCTTAGAAATTCACTTAAAACAAGTAGAATATATAACTCTGCAAGTACCTGTTTTTCTACAACAACTTTCCCTTCTTCTTTTGAGCTTGCTGAAAGTGCCTCATTCAGGGACTGTAAACTAAAAGTGAAAATAGAAAGAGGAAAATCAAATGGAGAAAAAAAAAAAGAATTCATAAAAAGAATGAAAAAAAAATATAAAATAAAAATATGAGACCAGCAAATATTCTCTTCCAAACTGATTATAATTTTATAGTCAAAATGCTACAATTAAAATCAAATTAACCAGGAGGGGATCCCAAATAAGGTCTCTCACCCTCGAACATCATGGCTTGCTGCAGTCAATCTTTGAAACACAGCTAAATCAGCGGTCAGTAAGAAGTACACAGAACAATATCTGCTAATTTAGGAGTCTAGTTTTTGAGCAATAAAGGAAAATAAAATGAAAAAAAATAATCTAATTTCATTTTTGCCACACCAAAAAGATTTTTTAATAAACATTGAAGAATTCTGGGTCTTTGCATAACACTTCAAAGCCATTAGATTTAAACAAACTATTAAAAATACTCCTTTCTACATGCAGAATATATTTTGATCCAGTATATGTATTACTCTTTACACAATTAGTTTCAAGGCTAATTTATAAAGTCTGCCTTTTAGTTGCTCCTTATATGTAATCTCAACTTCATAAATGAACACTTTCAAAGAAAAGTCAAAAGTCAAACATCAGGAATCCTAAAGTAATGCCTATTAGGTGTTATGTATAAAAAAAATTGTGGTAGAATAATAAAGCTCATAGATAAAAGGATTGGTAGCAGAAATAAGAACCTGTACCAAAAATCCAATCATCTAATTAATTGTATAGGAATGCTGGTGCCCAGTGATGTATAAAATAGTAATTCTTTAGATTATTTTATTGTACTCAAATTGTGCGGAACCAGAGTTTGAAATGTAGATCTATAAAACCAAATTAGAATAATTATAAACCTGTAACACATTTTACAGGGAGCAATGGATTACCTGGCAAGTTCAAGGCGGTCACACAATTTTTCAATTTCTTCCATCATTTTCACACTTTCTGCTTCGTTATCCGAAAAGTAATTCCAATTCTGCATGTTAATAAAAATTAGAATTATGTAACAAGAGAACAAAGCAATGCACGTGCTCTAAACCACAATTTGACAATCCTTGTTAATTTGTAATATATAAAAAAAAAAAATAAAAAAAAAAAAATGGTGGCCATTGGATAGTAACATTTTATTGTGTGTATATAAATGCACAGATTATAAAGAGCATAAAAAAGTACATAAGTAGAGTTTACTTGCAGTGATTTGCATTTTTGGTAAAAAATTACTTTTTTTCTTTAACGCACAGATGGGGGTTGTAAAATCACTCTAAGTTGAATTAGTAAATTTTACTAGGCTCTTATACTTAGGAGCAGCGTTTACCTCTAATCAGGGCTAAATAAATTGTACCCAGCAAGCCAAATCTTTTATAATTGATGTAATAATCAAAAGGAACAAATAACAGTCATTCACAGAAGCACTATACTATGTTACTAACTTTGCAAGAGGTCCGCAGTCTCTGCCGTTCTTTCTTTATTGCCTTCTTCTGAATTTCTTTTTCCTTCTTTGCTAGTTGTGCTTGTTGCCGTGCCTCCTCATCTTCCTTCTCCTTTGCGAGTCGAACAGCTTCCAGTTCCGCTTGTCTTTGCTAAAATATGCAGATTTGGCAATTCAACACTTTTTTAACCAAATGCCTGCTTACATACTGTTCATAAATTTAGAATGGCTAATAATTCATAATAAAAAATGAATGTTATACTGCCAAGCTAGCATTTCTACACAAAGCAGAGATTTATCAAGGTACAAAAAAAAAAAAAAAAAAAAGAAGGTCACGACTTGTTAAAGCAGCTCTATTAAAGCCAACGCCTTCATTTAAAATTTGTCTGTAGAGTTAGAGGAAAAAAAAATTTAAAAATTTAAATTTGTATTTTTGTTGAAAGAAAATTTATAGTGTTAGACATACAAAACGTTTTTTTAAACACTACAGTGCCCTCTTGCTCCCATTTCCCCCACCCACTTTTCTAGACACTAGATGTCCTCATGCCGAGTTTGCGAATGTCCAGCGTCCTTTCAAAACAGTCAAACTCTGTGAAACTATAGAAGGAGCCTCTAGAGGAAGTCTTAACACTGTTTCACATTACAGATTTTAATGGAACAGGAACACTGCACCCAGATGTGATGAAGTGCTTTGGGTGCCTATAGATGAGTAAGATTAAACATTTACAAATACCTAATTTGAAAGAGTTCTCCAATTCCACATTTTCCAAAACTTTGGACAAAATATTTGCTCCAATTATTTTTCATTTGACCATTAAATATATTTTGACCATTAAATAAACATTATAAATATACAAATATTTTGAAATACTCTGCACATATATTTAGTCAAATACAAATAGGTAAACATATACCCTTTCTTTTTCTTCCTGCTCTTTCCGTCTGGCATCAACCTTGGCTTTCTTTTCTGCTTCTTTCCTGGCTTTTTCTTCCTCTTTGAACTTCTTTATTCTAGGGTCGCTGCTATACGCATTGTCTAGGATAAGAATTAGGACATTTTGACTTTATGTATCAGTTAAAACTGTTTATGTTCAGTAATTTTCTCTTTGAAATATACCTAGTGTTCAAGTACAATCACCTGACAGATTCATGACAAAATTTGTATTTATCAAGAAAATAACATTGCAATAGAAATTCTAATTGTTTTGTTTAACCCCTTAAGGACTGGACTGTTTTTGCGATGTTGTACATTTGCGACCAGGCATATTTTTACACTTTTGTGGTGTTTGTGTTTAGCTGTAATTTTCCGCTCTCACATTTACTGTTCCTATACAAATTATATATTGTTTTTTTCAAGACAAAATGGGCTTTCTTTACATACCATTATTTATATAACCTCATGTATTTTAATTTAAAAAATAAAAAAATATGATGAAAAATTGGAAAAAAAATACATGTTTTTTGACTTTTACTTGAAAAATCTTTTACTCATCTATAAAAGCAAATGGAAAAAACTGCTAAATAGATTCAAAAATTTTGTCCTGAGTTTAAAAATACCCAGTGTTTTTTTGCATGTTATAGGCACAAGTAGATATTGCGGTTTCAAAACATACATTTTTTAAATTTATCAATAGTGACATTGTAACACTATTATCTGTCATAAATCTCTGAATAACACCCCACATGTACATATTTTTTTTAAAGTAGACAACCCAGGGTATTCAATATGGGGTATGTCCAGTCTTTTTTAGTAGCCACTTAGTCGAAAACACTGGTCAAAGTAAGCATTCATATTTGTTTGTGTGTGAAAAAAGTAAAAAAACTAAATTGAACGCTAATTTGTGCCAGTGTTTGTGACTAAGTGGTTACTAAAAAAGACTGGACATACCCCATTTGCAATACCTTGGGTTGTCTTCTTTGCAAATGGTATGCCATCATGGGGGTAATTCTCATTCCTGGGCTACCAACCTGGCCATTTTCAATGTAAAAATATTTGATCTGGTAACTTTCAAAAATGCTATAAAACCTGTACATAGGGGGTACTGTTATAATTGGGAGACTTTGCTGAACACAAATATTAGTGTTTCAAAACAGGAAAACGTATCACAACAATCATCAGTAAAAGTGCTGTTTGTGTGTAAAAAATGCAAAAAAAAAGTCACTTTCACTGACAATATCATCGCTGTGATATGTTTTACTGTTTTGAATCACTAATATTTGTGTTCAGCGAAGTCTCCTGAGTAAAACAGTACCCCCCATGTACAGGTTTTAGGGTGTCTTCAAACTTTACAGGGTAAAATACAGTGCTAGCAAATTAAATTCTCTGGACTTTCAGCCTGGGTTGGCAGGCAGGTCCCTCAAATTGCAATCAATAAAATTACTTAATTATGTAAAAATATTACATAAATATGCACATAGAATTTAAATATATATGCATTTTTATATATTTGAAGTCTACGTGTATATTTATATAATTATTTATGTAATTATGGACATATGTATATTTCGTATTATTTTTATTTATTTATATATACATAGATATATATACAAATTCATTCTAAGTGTATTTTGATATAAATATATATATTAATTTTAAATTACAGTTAGAATAAAATTTCATAGATATATTTAAAAAATTTTTTATTTAAATTACTTATTTATATTTTATAATAATATATATATACACACACAATATATAAAGTTATATATATATATATATATATATATATATATATATATATATATATATAATATATATACACACACACACACACACACACACGTGTGTAATTTAATTCTAAGTGTATTTTTATATTAATATAAGTACATATTAATATAAAAATACACTTAGTATGACATATATATATATATATATATACACACACACACACACACACACACACACACACATTTATTTTTTATTAACACTAACTTTTTTTTTGATTTTACACTAGCAGGGAGACTGCCTGTCAGCACAGGCAGTCCCCCTGCAGGCAGACACATGGACACCTATTGTGACCATGTGATCGCTGTGTTAAGCGATCACATGGCCACAGGGGTCCTAATCCAGTGTGGGGAGACTGTCTGGGCTGCAGGCAAAATGCCGATGACGGTCCTGAACCGTCCTCAGTCCTTAAGGGGTTAAGCTTCTTTATTTGGTGTCATCACATTTCACTCAATTTCAAGCTTTGTTACTATCCACAATTTATTATTTTTTATTTTTATTTTTTTTTAAACACTGATCAAAAATAAATAAAAATAAATTACTAAAAGCTTTATTTTTGCTATATATTACTTTTGTGCATCTGTGTATATTATTTTTATGCTTATCAGTATGCATTTCCTGTGCAACTATACTTTATCTTGGTTGGTACGTAGGAGTCACAATACCAGTGACTGATTGCTAAACACATAGTAAAAATCAATCATACATACCAACTAATGTTCTTATTCTGTTCATTTCTTCTTTTTTCCTTTGTGCTCTGGCAGCCCTGTTCTGCTTCTCAATCCACCTCCTCTCGTCACGACTGTAAAAGGATTAAAACAAAATGAAACAACATATGATTGTGTGGTGTATGCTTCATAGTTAGCAATACGATGTACGTAGTGGATGTATGGAATGGTTACCCAGTACAGTTGGCCATATTAGACTTATGAGGTTAACTGTGTCTGGGAAACAAAGAGATAAATGTTGTTGGTGTTAGTACAGCAATTAAGACATGTTTTATATCCCTGTTCGAGTGTAGAGGCATTTACAACTGGCCAGTGGTTTTGAGGTCTACTGAACTTTATTAATAGGGCCTTAGAACCTGAGATGAGCAGGAAAAGTGTATAAATGATCTGATGAAACCTAAAAACGTTGTAATCCACTTTAGAGCTAAATCAGACTTGAAGTGGATTATCATTACCAAAAGCTATCCTGGGACAGAAAGACTGGTATGTTGCTAGTACAGCAAATATTAAGGTTTACTATTCATTTTATCCATTTATATTGTATCTTTTTGTTGGTGTATGTAAAATTTTGTTTGTAATCTATTTTAGATGTATGCACTGTGACTTTTTGTTCATAAAAAACGTGCTTTTATCTAGTATAAGAATCACGTTACTGAAAAGACACATCAAATATTTTTTTGCTAAACCATGTTCTGTGTGGTTTTTAAATCTAATTTTGTTAGGGTAACTTAGGATGTACCAGTTTTCAGTTTCTAAAGTGTCTTGGTTATGGCAACTTTTGTAGGCATGGGTTGTGAGAAGTGGGATTTTTTTTATCATGAATGTGGGTCGACTGTAGAAAAACTATGATTTTAACTGTTTAACCCACTAAATCAAGTCACATGACTCCTTTCTGAGAGTGGGGGGAGGTGGGGGGAGGGGTGGGGGTTAATGACATACGCCAAAGTAAAACACAGGGTAGAGCAAGTTAAGAAAGCAAAATATTCCTTCAATAAAGAAAATACTCAGATGTTAAAGGGGCTGTGCAGAATCCACACACCAAATGACTGCAGCTGTACACTTCACAAGATAGAAATAATCTGTAGGTAAATTGCCGAATGCTGGGGGGTCATCTTTAATTCAGCTGAAGTTTTACCTTCTCCAGACTTCAATACATTCGACAGTTCGAACGCTGTTCGACAGTTTGAATGGTTGTCGTTCGTCTGTTTGAACTGACTTTAACATGGGAAATAGACCGACCGCAGCGCTTGATTCTCTGGAATTGTTTTGTGCATGAAAATGTGCTTGCGGTCGGTCAAAGGGGACTTATATCTATCTCCCGAACAGCTGAACAGATTCGAATGATTTTTGGGTATGTTTGTATTTGAAATATGCTGATTAATAATATTTTATTAATATTGGATGTATAGTTTTAGAGTTATGAAAGTTGGGTAAAAAGTATGTTTTAAACTGTACAGCTAATTGTGTTACCTCTCAGGCAAAGGGGAGGAGATGTGTGGGATGTAACCAGTGTGCGATTGGGTAATGCATAATTGTCTGTGGGCGTCTCCCTTGCACGGGAGAATTGCATAAAAGCATAGTGTGTGTCATTAAAAACCTCAGTTCTACTCCACCCTCAATTTGGAGTGCCGTCTCTTATTGGGGGAATCTGCTACAAGGGATTGCTATGCTAGTCACACTCCCTTGCTAAATCACTACTAAACTCTTGTAAGAGCTTGTTCCTGCCTTGCTCTCTGGAGGAATCTCTGGTGGTTATGGTGTCAGCTGGAGTGCTTGGATCCCTCAGGAAGCGCTAGGAGCATCCTTCAACGGAGGTACCCAGTCGGGGTGACAGGTGATCCGTTACATCCATGGTCAACATCAATGCGAGTATGTGGCTTAAATGGTATAACAGAGCTCAGTTCTCCACCCTCTTTTAAGGGTCCCTCTCTTTCAGTGCTGGATACCTGGAGTGATTATAGCTGCCTCACTCAAACACTAATTGAGATTTAGTGAAGGGTGCATAAGAACAAGTCACACTTTTATGCACACAACAGGGGATCCATGGTTTAAACTATGAAAATCCCACCCTGGCACCTCAGACTCAGAGATAAATAGATCAGTAACCACTACGTTAATTACACCCCAGACACCAGGGCAGAATTACAATATATCCCAAAAACAAACATAACCTTCATGTCTTATATCCCCCGATAGCACTCCCCCACTTCCTTAACCCCTTAAGGACCAAACTTCTGGAATAAAAGGAATCATAACATGTCACACGTCATGTGTCCTTAAGGGGTTAAAAAGAGCTTGTCGCACTCACAGTGTTGAATCACCACCTGGTTAAAGTTTCTGCTGGCCTTAGCTGATTTCCGATCGAAAGTTACACGTGGCCAGAGTGACCTCTAGGCTGCTTGTAGCTTTCCTTGTGTGGCACGGTCACCGGATAGATTTGGAATGCGGACGCTCTTCAGAGCTGGGCCTTGTGAAAGGTAGGGGAAACCTCAGGGAGAGTAAGTACAGCTCTTAAGTGGGAACGTTTTTATCAGTGGCAGAACTGTGGTTCTGTCAGAAATGGTTACTGCAATCATCATATCCACCGTAGCCAGATGTAGTAGTTATGTTGCTGGGAGTACGCTGCGCACCTCCATGGTAAAGAGGCATCTAACTTTCCAATGGTTTGCCTCTTACCTGGGTCCGCTAGATGCCAAGCCTCCTCTAATGCGGTTCTGTGCAAGAGATCTGCATTGACATTAGCCAGCCTGAAACTCATTTACGTCTTACTAACCAAAGCTGCCTGTGGTGGAGTTATTCCTCCGACAGGAACAATAACTCTGTGCAAGGTTTTACTCCAAGTGTGCTCTAATGGTTATGTTGCCAAGAGTACCTTGGTGCCTTAATGGTTTGACTTTGTATCGGGGGTCCACTCTCCTCCTCTTCATCTACAGTTCAGTGACAGCTGGAAGCTCCTGCTCAGGAGATTTCTGTTAGCTCACTTCAGCATTGGCGACTGCTCTCACACACTTAAGCCATGAACCACCATGCTTCTTTACAGAAGAAAGCGTCCATCTCTCACTGAGCAGTAGAGGAGGCCAGGAGCAGCGCCCAGTGGACTCCAAGTAAAAAGTCATGAAGGGGGCACCAGGACACTGCAGATGCCATCAGCACTACAACATGCTGTATTGGTTATGATGCATGGAGTGTGCCTTTCAAATAACAAATTATATTTAAATACCATTCCGCCTTTTCTTTTTCTTCTTCATCCAAGTATGAAAATTCTCTCCAAGAATCAAAGTTATACCTAGAATGAACAAAGTTTACAGTTTAGTATGATAAAATACTCCAAGTTTTTTTAGGGAACAGATATATACTTGGGCAATAATAAATAGTTTTTTAAAAAAGCACAGAGGATTTCTTTCAATGGTGGATCACCCTTTTACTTTTACACAAATATACATTTATACACACCACCCAGCATATAAGCAACTCACCAGAAAGAATAAAATGAATCTACGTCTTCAATAGAGGTTTTCATATCTCCAAGCTTTGGGACATTTTTTGTGTTCGACCACCTGAAATATACAACCAAAGGGTAATCAAGTTTAAATATAAGTCCAGGAATATATAGAATGCCCTGTATTGATGTGCATTTAGGGAATAAATGTGTTCATAAAGTGCTGTACTCTTTCCGTGACATTTAGGTTTTGTTTTTTTTTTCTTTAAATCGGTTTTGTATCTTGTATTTTACCTGCTATTTCTGTCAAACACAGGATTAAACACTTCGAAGAAGTTGTCTCTGCCTTCATTCTTGGATGGGATTGAATTATCAAAGGTTGGGTCAATGCTGTTGAATGCTCTTCTCTTCAATGGGTCGGATAAAATTTCATATGCTACATGTTGGTAAACACAGACACAAAAGAGTTATCACTTTTCTACAAAGTATTGTTTGTAGCTCATTTAGTAATGATACATTTTTGCCCTGGCAAATTCTGCTTTTAAAGAACAACATTGTATGACGTGGAACAAAAAAGTAGAAATAAAATAAAATAAAAACATACCTTAGAAAATTTAGATTCAATTAAAGTGAAAAAACTATACTACACAGAAGGAAATAAAGGCGCATTTAAATATTTCTTAATGCTGAGCTTTTCTACTTCTCCTGTTTATCTAAAGAATAAATCTGTGGGTGTATTAACCTGAACACATCACATCCTTTAACCTCACCTTTAGTGATGCACGTGAAGTAGTCATTGTCACCCTCAACGATCTGCTCCCCAGCTGCCTTTCTCTTATCAGGATGGTGTTTCAGAACCATTGCTTTATCTAAGAGAAAAAAAAATGTAATTTTATTTATTCAGTTCAACTTTTTTTTTTTTTTTTTTAATTGTATGAAATAACAAGTATCACAAACAGCGTTTGAAATAATTCTGAGGAATCATTTGTTAAAATGACATTCAACAAGTGGATCCCAATGGCTTTAATCTTTCCAAGGCTAAAATTTATATTGGATCTTCTCTAAATGGCATTCAAGAAAAATAAACCACAGCAACCCTGCATTGTCATAAATAAGCACTGTATGCTCAATTATCAGATCCGTACATTAGGGACAATAACACAGAAGTTAGATGATCATATCTTATCTCTGGTTAGCTATAATGTAATATTACTTACGGGCTGCTTTAATCTGCTTCTGTGTGGCTTTGTACCTCAAATTCTTCAACCCAAGCACAGCATAATGATCTTGGTTCTGCAGAGGAAAAAAAACCAACACACACAAAGCTTCATGATTTCAGAGGTAGACTACCAGCACAATTAAGTATTTTATCTGTTTTTTATTTATGTAATCTTGTAATACCTTTTTAATTGGACTAACAGAATTTTTAATGACAAGCTTTCAGGAGAACCTCCCTTTCTCAAGTCTGAAGCATTTCTGAGCAACACGACACATAGAATTAAAAGTTAAGTTGAGATACAGGGGTGAAAGCGATATGGTGCTGATAAGACAGGTTTGATAGAACATAGACACCATTCTTGCAGAGGGTCGTAAATATCTTATGTGAAGATCACAGAGTGAGGGGGGAGAAAGAGAAAAACAAGATATAAAGAGAGAAAATATATATATTTATTACACTCCAGATGCCTAAATCCCTATCTTGCTGAAGCTTGGTATAAAGAGTGTGCCCTCTTTTTTTCATTTTACAAAAAGTGCATATTTCAACAGATTAGCCTGGTTACACAACAGGTCCTGTTACTGCCCGATTTCGTTAACTCGTAGAGGTAAACTCTACAGGCATCATTAACCCAGAGCATTTGCCTTGCAAACAGTTCTCTAGTTGAGCTGCATTGGGAAGTCTGTGATTGGACAGCCACAGAAAGTCTGGACTAGGGAAGAAGGGGAGGGCTTGCAAAGGTAGCAGACAAGAGATCCTGCAGGTTTTGCAAGCTGTTTTTAGATATACACCCAATGAAAAAAAACACATTATTTAATGCATGCAAGTTTTCATTTGGGGTATATCTACTAAAAAAAGTGATTTTCATGGGGGCGGACCCTGACCATCATGGAGGCAAGACAAACCTTGGACAAGCTCCTACACAGACCTGCTAAATGCGGCATTTTACAGCCTACTAAAGCTTGATCTGATAGCCTACTCAAAATTCAAGCAAACTAACTCATCTGCAATGCAGGAAAGTGGTTGGCGACGCGAAGAAAACTTGTCGGCCCCTCCATGGCAAAAGCGGCCTGGTGTGCTTCGGGCGGGGGATGCGGCCATCCCCTTGTCTCGGGGATTCCAGCAGAGAAGGCCCTGGCTACGAGCATTTCCTACGGTGGCCTACTCAAGATGGCGGCGACCACACAGCTCCCAGCTGCTGACACCAACCCTGTAGATATACTCACCCGCCAGGATAAGCTGTTCCTAGACTTCTGGCAGTGGCTCGAACTAAGGATAGCTCAACCCGCTCCTCCAGAGCCAATGGCTCCCTCACATCAGGGCCCCCAACTCAAGCGTGCAGCTCCACACGTGGGAAGAGGTCCCACAAGGCAGCAGAACAGGCAGCATGCATTGTCCAAGCGCTGGACGACATGAAGGCCTAGCATGAGGCTGCCAAGGCCCACCTCAAAGTCTCCACAGGGGGCTGCAATGCCTGCAGGTCACTTAATAGCGATGGAGCCACTGCAATGCCTACAGGCACCTGCTCGGCCTGCCCTGAAGCATCTCACCATAAAACCGGATTTCACCCTACCACTTGAGAGCATCGGCTGAGCCGGGCTGCGTGATGGGATTATTGGGACTCGTGGTTAATATGTATGTGTCCACCACTACCTCCTAGGGGGATAAGCTACAATTATGTTGATTCTACCTTTTACTGTTTTTCACAATTATATTTTTTCACCCCAGTGTCAGTCTATAAAGCATGTTTCCATTTTTACTTTTGCATACTCATTTACTGAAACATCCTGACTTAACCTGTTTAACTTCTCTTAAAAATACAAAAAATAAAATTTAAAAAAAAGTGAAGATTGCTCACATGCCATACTACACTGTATTTTGAAATGTCTGTGTTTGCTGTTGTGGCATAGAAAGTCTGATTGTTAACCTTGTGCACAACAAAATAAAGATTTTTTTTTTATTATTATTATTATAATTATTCTGTATTTGGGCAATGGAGTGTCCCTTTAATTATTACTCCAGCATGGTGAATTTAAAATTAAACCATCTAATTAAAGCGGATTTTCAGCACTTCACCCTTTAAGTTGCTTCATTTTAAATACAATCGCAGAATGTAGCATATTATGCCATTGGCATCAGCCATTGCAAGTGACAACTGATGGGGACATACAACACCTTATGAGATGCCCTACAGATGCCATGAAATCCAACTGTATATGCGCAAGAAAAACCATGGTTGATCTCAAAGGTCCTCATGCATGCTCCATTAAGAAGAGAAATATGTTAAGAGAGCTTACAACTACACTCTCAGAGCTAGAAGCCTCTAACAACCATCCAAGAAACTGATCTATCGCAAACTCGCTCGCAATTACAAACCTTACAACTACAAGACATAGCTAACTACACGTGCAGGCTGAAACAAAATTATTATTCCCAAGGCAATCGAGCGGGCAAATTACTGGATGTGAAACTTAAAGCAAAGTAAAATTCAAAGCAAGGCCACTTTCCTCTTAACCTTAGCAGGAGGTAAAGGCAACCAACCCAGTCATCACATTGAACAAAATTTACTAAATTCTACAAAGCCCTATATCTCCTTGGATTGCAGTAAGACCACTAAGCCATCCCAATCAGACATCGATATCTTTCAGACATAACCATCCCAACCATTGCCACAGACCAAGATGAACAACTCAACGCTCCCATTCCTGTAAAGGAAGTGAAACTAGCCATGTTCAGTTTACTGAAGCACCAGGCCCAGACGGTTTCTTAAATCTCTACTACTCCATGTTCTCCAACATTCTAGCCACACATCTGACAACATTGTTTAATGGAATTAGAGACATGGGCAACACATATCATTAGCCTGCCCAAGCCAAGGAAACTGCCCACAACTTAATTTCTGGACAATCTCATTGCTAAACGCAGATACCAAACTATTTGTAAAGATACTTGTACCGCCCTAAACAAGTGGCTCCCAAACCTAGTCTCTCTCGGGGTTTGTGCAGGGATGCCAAGGCTCGGACAACACCAGATGCACACTTGTTCTTATTGAAATCTCTGAAAGACACAATATCCCTGGTCTTTTCAAGGCCGAAAATGAATTTGACAAAATCAATTGCTGTACCTCAAATCTGTTCTTAGCAAATTTGGTTACCCTCCTCTTTTCTTAAGCCAGGAATTATACACACACCCCTTAACAATATTTACCCATGTCATCTTATATAAACAATGGGACGAGCCAGGGATGCCCTATTTCCCTGTTAATATTTATAATGGCTTTAGGGCCATTAATCCTAAAATTAAAACTGAACTTAGAATCAAGGGTTTCCCCTCCTACATTGGCAAAACAACTAATTTCCCTCTTTGCGGACGACATCCTTCTACCCATTACTAACTTGTCAGAATCTCTCGCAGCAGCCATTTTGTTACTAATCAACTACGCCAAGGTCTCATACTACAAAAATAATGTAGCTAAAACGCAAGTTCTTCAACTCAACATACCTCAAACTATCTTGTTTTCCTCAAGCCATACCCCTTTGATTGGCGAACACACTATTTAGCCTACCTAGGTGCTAAACTTACATTACACTCAAATACTCTTATTCAAGAGAACCATTGAGGTTTGATGTCCAAGTTGCAAACCTTACTAACAGAGTGGGCAGCATACAAAATATCATGTTGGCCGCGTTCACTCCATCAAAATGAGTGCTCTCCCATTGATTCCGTGCCTATTCCATCACTGCCAAACAAGCTTCCCAAGACCCTCTTACAGAGCTTTCAATGCATAATAAACTCACATATCCAGAAAAAAATACCACCTCGTATAGCAATGGGTACCCCCTGTAACCAGGTTGGATTGGGAGTCTCAGACATTCTAAGCTGCTACACAGCATCCATACTAGCCCACACAATGGTAATGCTACACTTTGGCACAAACTGGAACAAGCACACTTGGCTCCTTATACAGAGGCTTAACTGCTATGGACTCCATCGCACCTCAGTTCCTCACGTGTATTCGCCTTAGCAACCTTACGGCCGGCACTGCAAACATGGAGACAAAGTGTTTAAACTACTGGAGCCATGCTCGTACCTGTACTTCACTCCACTTACAACACTGCTCCTACACACGCTGGACCTCCACCTAAAACAATGACTCCACTCTGGCATCACCATAGTGTGAAGCTTTTTATAATCTAAAATATTACCTTAACCAAAAATATGGGCACAATTCACTCTTCCAAATGGGAAAATAGTTACCTACCTCCACATGAAACACATATTTCTATGTCATAAACTCCACTTTCCTGTTTGGGAACTAACAAATGCACCAAAAAAAAACCACAAAAAAAAAAACCAAAAAGAACACTATCCACATGCTATCAGGCACATCTTAACTCAAACATCGGAGAGAAGCACTCCATCTGTCAACGGGAGGAAAAGCTCCCAGTCGAAGATTGGACCAAAGCGTTAATAGCTATGATGGGGGGTATCAGAATGCTTATCCCACTGGGAAACAAGCAGGAAGGTTTGGTTTAGGTGGTACTTTACCCCTAAGCATTCAAAGCACATCTATCTCACAGATTCCAACAAATGCTGGCGTTTCAACATAGATGTTTGGGAGCCACATTTTTTAGAGCTTTTGTCAGGCATCCAGACCATCCTACAGAAACTCTTTGAGGTACAACCATATTTCCAATCTCAAGCATTTATCCTAGACATGCTACACATATCCTTACTCGCAGTACACCAAGCCTTAGCACTACATGTCCCCAACGGAGACAAAAATAGAATTGCAAAACATTGGAAAACCATGACTGTCCCCTCAACATTGCTAGTGTCACAAGCACTCCAATCCAAGAAGATGTATTTATTATGCATTAACGAAATTCAGTTTAGTCCAGTTGGGATAGCTGCTTCAACAATCAAACAGACAGTCTGGTCTACCTGGGGTACATCCTCTAATGTTTTGCCTCCCCCATCCCTTGCCACAGCACGCCTTCCCTCCCGAATTCACATTCAAAATATGCTGCATGATATTGTGACAGAGTAAATGTATGTACGATTGTTAGAATACTGTTCTATCCTGAAATGCTTCATCTATACTGTGATCTCAGCACCCCTGTCTTGTGGCATTATTGTTATTACTTTTGCTGTTAATTCTCAATAAAGATGAAAAACATTTAAAACAATTTTAAAGAATACATCTACACCTCTTAATACTGCAATTGGGTGCCTTCATCTTCAGCTCCCAGTAAATGAAAATTTTCCTCTGCATGCATACTGAGTGCAGTTTTCTGTTACGATAATGAGAATATATATACCTTCCAATCCTTGGGATCAAGTGTTTTTAATAGTGGAAATTCTTCTAGCTGGTACTCTTCATCCTCAGACTCCTCTGATGATTCCTTCTCATCCTCTAGCTCCTGGAATGAGGCAGAAACGCTCCTATTTCTGCGTTTGATAAAGGCTTCGAACCATCGTCCTACTGGTTCTACCTGACACAGCACTGAAGCTGTCACACAAAAAAAAAAGTTGTAAAAGTCAGATCCAAGCAATCATGTTAATAAATAATACCAGCTTATCTGAGGAGGAGTTGTGATTGGGGGCTGTTTTTACAAATGAAGTTTCTATCCTAGTGTGTGATAAACTACAATCATCCTCAGCCAGCATTATCTACCTCGGTTATAAATCATAAAAAGGCACATTCATTTCTCTTAAATCATGCCAGTAATCTACATCATGGAGCTCTGTAGCAAACATTAAAATAAATAAATTTACTAAACTCCAAGTGGAACTCTTAGTGCTGTGTTCATGTTTACTTCATTCAGAGATAATTATATATATATAGGCTGGGGGGGGAGGACAATAGGTCCCCCCCTTTGAAGTAATTTAGGGCCCCCACCCGCTGCTCAGAGGTGGGGGGTGTGGGGGGGAGGACAATAGGTCCCCCTTATTCTGATTTAGGGCCCCCACCCACCGCTCAGGTGTGGGGGCAGGGAGGGAGGGCAATAGGTCCCCCCCTTTGAATTAATTTAGGGCCCCCATCCGTCGCTCAGGGGTATTTAATTTCTTCAGGTCACCAACCAAACAGGTAGGCTAACACTCTAGCATTAAGAATACACATGTAAAGAGATTCTATAGTGTAAGAGTTGTATGCCTTACACTATAGTGCCTTCTGTTCTCCCCCTCGCTCATGCCATCCCACCCCCGCCGACTCATACAATACTTCCTCACGGGGAAGTTACGAATGCTGGATGTCCTCATGCAGGATGTTCAGCAACAGTTAAGCCACCTAAAGTACATTCGGATCCAGGAAGTGCCTCTAATGGCTGTCAGTTTCTCTAAAAATTTAATGATTTACATTGCAGGACTAAGTGGGATAGGGACACTGAACCCAGACCCCTTCAGTGACATTAAGTAGTCTGGGTGCCTATAGTGTACCTTTAATTTTGTCCAATTTTGGATGGAATTCACTGGCTGAATATCAGTTGACTTACAGTGTCCATTAAATTTAAAATCTCCCCAAAACTTGGATACTGCATATTTGTGCCACTAAAGTCTGTGTACTACGCCAACACAATGAGTTATACACACACGCTGCAAACGTAACACTATTTCATATTCACTTTTTTCCACAATAACCCAGAACAGTTCACTAAATTTGAGGAAAGGAAACAAACAAAATACTAAAAGTAATAAACAGGAGGGAACTAAAACGACTCACATGATGATTGGAAACGAAATTCCTAAGTGTTTGTGGTAGAACATATAATTTACACCCTAGCAGAGTAAAGACCTGCTAGAGTAGACAGAGCTCCAGCCATGCACACGGAGCTCCAGCCATGCACACTGAAGCTCCAGCCATGCACACTGAAGCTCCAGCCATGCACACTGAAGCTCCAGCCATGCACACTGAAGCTCCAGCCATGCACACGGAGCCCCAGCCATGCACACGGGGCTCCAGCCATGCACACGGGGGTGCATGTCCTCCACGCTGTACCATAGGCCTTTCCTATAAAGCAGCTGGGAGATTGGTGCTCGGTGTGGGCTGTGTGACTGGAGGGCACGTTGTGTACCTGCACTCAGGGTCCCGGTGACCGCGGTGATGTCCTCAGGCTTGGCCTCTAGAAGCATGGTGCCGGCTATTGGGAGCACCACGGTGCACAGCAGGAACCTTCTTCACCCGGCACTGACGGACAAAGCCGCATGGAAGCAAGGCAGGCACTTCCGGGTCACCAGCGTGTCACAGCCAAACTCTCCCGGGCAGCAGCACAGTCCGTGTCTGAGCGAGCCGCCACAGTCAGGGCAGCAGTGACCGTGATAAACATGTACTGACTGCTGCTACAGCGGAATAAGGCTTATACAGGGATTTATTCACTAAATGGCGAACTGTATTGGTTTATACAACGATTAACGTCATTTAGGTTTTATGGTATAGCTGGAGGTGGAGATTTATTTATTTTTCAAAATCAGATCTTTTGGCATATATTTTTCCATTCGGATTTTAATTCATTACAATTCAGAAATTAGTGAATGAAAAACACAGTCAGGAAAGAAACAAAACTTAAAGGAATGATAGAATGGAATGCCCATATACCTGAACAGGGCAGTGGAATGCCCATAGCCAATAATAGAACAGAATGGAATGCCTCTTGGGAATAATGGAAACAATATTTGAATTAGAGGCCAAACTAGGTTTGCCATATGTCCGGACTCCCCTAGACATTACCTCTTTTTCAGGGCAATGTTCATGCCTGGGGGGGGGGGGGATTTCAGACTTTGTCAGGCTTTTTACGCTGGCGCCAGCGTCTGTAAGCAACATTGGTGCAGACGTCACTACGCGTTGTCAATGTCAGTATGCAGCGCAGAGTCGCCAACCTGACTCAAGCCACTACATCCTCCTTGCTGTCGATGAGGAGATGTAGAGCTTTTTTTCCATCGTAGCAACTACATCAGGCCACCATGTTCCTGCTGCCTTCACGTCTTCACTTATCTCCAGTTCTCCACTGATGCAACAGGGGGATAAAAAGAGGGAGGAGGGTGGTCTGTCAGGGGTATATAAGAAAAGTGCAGGTTTTAGGGAGTGGCGGGAATCTATGCAGAGAGGAGGCTAGCAAATGTATGGCCTGCTTAAGTACGGCAAATGCAATAACGCAAAATTAATTAATTTAGTTGCCATTAGCTGTAAAAATAATAATTCCAAAACCATGACGAAATGAAAGAGTAATTTATTTTTCTTTTATTTAAATACTTTTTTAAATTGATTTTTTTTGTGGAAAAATTCCCTAAGGCGTATACACCCTGTTCCAAATTATTATGCAAATTCTATTTAAGTGTCACAAAGATTAAATATTGTGTTTTTCAGTTTAACTCATGGATGGCATTGTGTCTCAGGGCTCTTTTGATCACTGAAAACAATCTCGGACACCTGTGATAATTAGATTGCCAGGTGAGCAATTTAAGGAAAAACTACTAAAGGAGGCTGTTCCACATTATTAAGCAGAGCACCATTTTCATGCAATATGGGAAAGAAACAGGATCTCTCTGCTGCTGAAAAGAGTGAAATAGTTCAATGCTTTGGACGAGGTATGAAAACATTAGATATTTCACGAAAACGTAAGCGTGATCATTGCACTATTAAAAGAGATTTGTGGCTGATTCAGAGCACTGACGGGTTCGTGCAGATAAAGGCACATTGAGGAAGATTTCTGCCAGATCCATGCATTGGATCAAGAGAGCAGCTGCTAAAATACCATTACATAGCAGCAAACAGATATTTGAAGCTGCTGGTGCCTCTGGAGTCCCACGGACATCAAGGTGTAGAGTCCTCCAGAGTCTTGCAACTGTGCATAAACCTTCTATTCGGCCACCACTAACCAATGCTCACAAGCAGAAACGGCTGCATTGGACAGAAAAATACATGAAGACTAATTTTACAACAGTCATGTTCACTGATGAGTGCCGTGCAACCCTGGATGGTCCAGATGGATGGAGTAGTGGATGTTTGGTGGACGGCCACCCTGTTCCAACAAAGCTGCGATGTCAGCAAGGCGGTGGTGGAGTCATGTTTTGGGCCGGAATCATGGGAAGAGAGCTGGTCGGCCCCTTTAGGGTCCCCGTAGATGTAAAGATGACCTCTGTAAAGTATGTGGAGTTTCTGACTGACCACTTTCTTCCCTGGTACAGAACTATGCTTTCCGTAATAAAATCATCTTCATGCATGACAGTGCACCATCTCATGCTGCAAAGAATACCTCTACATCAATGGCTGCTATGGGGATAAAAAGAGAGAAAGTCATGGTGTGGCCTCTATCCTCCCCTGACCTCAATCCTACTGAGAACCTTTGGAGCATCC
Organism: Pelobates cultripes; assembly: GCA_933207985.1. Taxonomy (NCBI): domain Eukaryota; kingdom Metazoa; phylum Chordata; class Amphibia; order Anura; family Pelobatidae; genus Pelobates; species Pelobates cultripes. The sequence continues at coordinate 172,141,837 of OW240914.1, forward strand.
TCAAGCAAAAGATCTATGAGGGTGGGAGGCACTTTACATCCAAACAGCAGCTCTGGGAAGCTATTCTGACATCTTGCAAACAAATTCAAGCAGAAACTGTTCAAAAACTCGCAAGTTCAATGGATGCAAGACTTGTGAAGCTGCTATAAAATGTTTAAAAAGTTAAAATGTTGTTATAAGTTTGATTGAAATAGCTTTTGATTTCAGTAAATATGCTGCAAACACAACAAATGACAATTTTCAGTTCTTTACAACCTATAAAGTGTTTGGAAATAATAATTTGCGTAATAATTTGGAACAGCACATTGTAAGTTTATGTTTAAAAAAAAAATACTGTTATCATTAGGAGGTTTGTTCAATAAAATTTGTACTCTAAATAGTTGATAACATGAGAATTATGCTGACTGTTATTTACATCAATTATTTAGGTAAATGAGAAAAATATCATTTGCATAATAATTTGGAACAGGGTGTATATACAGTTTGGACAACATAAAACCAAAACATACATTACATTAGAGATAAACACATAATATTTGTAACGGCACCCCCAGGCACAAAAGGGTAAAACCGCCATTTAGAAGATCTTCCCCTTCCAGAGACACAGGCACAGCTACTGCAGAACACCAATCCGCTGAACAGGAAACCATATGAATGCTGTAAACAGCCGAATAGGAAAAACCATACAAATAGGTTTACACTACTAGCAGTCGAACTGGAACAGCATACAATAAATCCCCCCAAGAACGAGACAAAGCTCCACGTTGAACCATTAAAGAACATCACTATTTTGTTGGATAAATAATTTTTTTTAAATATTATTCCATATTGATAAAATGTGATTATGTATCATACAGTTATATTTATCAGACATTGTAGTCTTCAAATATTCTAAAGTCCATACTAATATAGATAAGTCTTTAAGTCTATTTGTTTTCCTCTATTTTAAACCAATCTTCATTGTTAAATATTGGATTATGCATCTTTTGAATATGATATATGATACTTGCATAATAATATTGTTGGACAATAGGAAAACCCAATCCCCTCACCTTAGTGTTTTTTGGCATTATATCAATATTAATACGTGGAATTTTCCCTTTCCACACAAAGTTTCTGAAGCTTCGTTGGATGAGGTCTAACCAGGGAGTTGGAAATTTTAGTGGCAATATTCTGAATAAATAAACCCATTTGGGTAAGATGTATGCCTGTTGATTCTGCCATACCATGATATCTCTTTGGTAATCCATTCTTTTAATAGTATAGTCATAGCTCTTAAGTTATCAAGGAAGTTACATTCGACTATTATTTGATATCTAATGGAATGATTACTCCCAGATAGGCTAAGCTTTTCTTTGAGAAGTCCAAATCATATTTACCACAATTTCTCTCTCGTTCAGGTTTAGTTATGTTATAAAATAAAGCTACAGTTTTGGTCATATTTAATTTGTAGCCAGAAATATGACTAAATCTATCTAATTTGTCTAATAAATATTTCAGTGATTTGTTTGGACCAGTCAAAAAGACAAAAACATCGTCTGCATGTATGAGCAGAATTTTGACTGTTGGTGCTTTAATGGATACCCCTTTTTGTCTTTGTTTTCTCAGATTTTTTTTGGCAAATGGTTCAATTGAAAAGATGTACAAAATTGGGGAAAGAGGACAGCCTTGTCTAGTTCCATTTTTTAGATCAAACCAATTTGAACATAGATTCAACCCCACAACCTTTGCTGTTGGAACCATATATAGCAATATTATAACGACAGGGTAAGGAGGGCGGTATATGTCCACTCAGCCAAATCTAAAATATCAATTCTTTTTCTAATGCTATTACACGATGACCTGCCTGGCACATATACAATCTGGTCCTGATGGATAGAAACCAACAAAATAGTTTTCAAACGTTCTGCTAATATAAAAGAAAATAACTTAGTATCAATATTTATCAGTGTGATAGGATGGTAACTGGTTAGATCTGCTTTTTTTCCCCCTGTTTTAATATAAATACGATATTTGCTTTCAACATTTCTTGGGGGAAATTGCCTTTATCTCATTAAAAGTTGTCAATAAATGATGTGCTATTTCTTTTTTATAACGTTTATAAAATAAATTGCTGAAACCATCAGGACCTGGTGTTTTATTTTGTGCTAATTTTCCAATTGCTTTTTCAGCTTCTATTATGTCTATTGCTTGGTTTAGTCTATTCCTTTTTTCATTTGGCATTGGGGGTGGTTTTATATTTCTCAAATAATTATTAATCTCTTTATTTGACACTTTCTTAGGGAGATTATAAAGTTGTTTATAGAAATCAACAAACGCATTGACAATATCTTTTGGGGTCATATAAACTTGGTCGTTAACTTTTATTGAAGAGATTCTTTTAGTGTTTTCTTTTTCAATTTATTTGTGAGAATTTTATCCGCCCTGTTTCCTTTATGATAAAATTTCATTTTAAGTCATTATAATTTTTTAATTGTCATGTCTAGTTCCAACAATTTAATCATACTTGAAATGTTTTCAAGATTCTTATTTTTTTTTAATTACGGGATTATGATTATTTTTAATTTCTTGAGAAAGATTATAGAACTGTATATAAAGCTCAGTTAAAGAAGCTGTGACGAAGTGCCCTTCGCCACTTGGTCCTGGAGAGGCCTGCTTGCCAGCCTCCTTCCCGGTGACTATGACTCTTTGATGTAGTTGGCTTTAAAGCCCCTATTCTACCTTCAGACAGACTACTTATGTAGGTTGCTTTATTTCTCTTATGTTTTAGTCACCCTGTACCCATTATAGGTGCAGGGTGTGTGTAATGTAATTGTTTATAGTGTGTCTGTGAAATGTATTGCCTGCTCTCCTGTACTGCTGAGGTTTGCTACCAACTTGGTGGATTTGGCTATGGAGCTTGTCTAGTGCCCTCTGTTGGTAGCAACAGCAATATGCACTACCTGAATAGCAAGACTGGTTCATTTGCATATTCGGGTAGATTTGCATATTGCTAATTCTGCAGGCATGTGAGATATTTTCTGTTAAATATTGTCTCCCCTACCCCTTTAAAAATATGCCATTGTGTTACAATAGGTCACTGCATGTTGCCTGCTATGAATTGGCTGTTTGTAATTTTATTGAGTTGCCACAGCATTGTTAATGTAATGACCATATGGGCTAGTCCCAAGTAAAATAAAGGTTTAGACAGTTCTCCTTCATCCCTCTAAACATAGCCTTGTCTCGTTATTGGAGGGAGCTGTTATAATCACACTGGGGATTGCTATGCTATGCATGCTCCCCTGAGCTTGAATCACTTAGCTCTTTTAAGAGCTTGTTCCTGACATGCTCTCCTTGGAAGAGAGGTCTTCCCCACACAGTCCTGGATGCTGGAGGTTCATACAGGTTGAAAGGAAGAGGTCTTTCCCACACAGTCCTGTAGGACAGAAGCTGATCCAGGGTGGAAGGAAGACGGCGAGACTCCAGTCAAGCTACAGTGGTTGCGGTGGTTGTGATGTCTGGTGCGGTGCTTGTGGTCCTCGGTTCAAGCTAGGAAGCGTCCATCAACGGAGGGTACTTGGTCGGAGTACAGGGAGGTCCGTTACAGAAGCCCCTCTCACTTTAATTTGATTCAATTTTAGTTTAATTAAATGTCCTCTGATAAAAGCGTTAAAAGCACACCAGACTGTAGTAAGTGGGAGCTCCTCTGAGGAGTTCTCTTGAAAAAAAAGTGTTATTATAGTACGTATATAGTCTTGATTTGTTAGGTTTTTAAGAATATAGTCATGTAGTTCTAGGTGCTATTTTTGAGCTGTGGTTTAGATCTGAAATAACTAAACTGTGATCTGACCACACATTGTCTTTTATATATATTTTTCTGGTGTTACCTACATTGACATGTAGCCTAAAAAAAGATCAAGACGAGAAAAAGATAGATGTTCTTTAGAAAAATCTGTATAATCTTTTTCACAAGTATGATAAAATCTCCATATATCGGCCAAATTTACTTCATACATTACGTTTATTTATTTAATTTTAATGATTGTTTAATGGAGTTTTTATCTACTTTATTGGAAGTATTGGATTTTTTGTCCATATAATAATCCGGAACACAATTTAAATCGCCTGCAATTAAAAGTTGACCTATTTGCACTTGCTTAATTTCTTTTAATATCTTTGAAATTATTAAGTAACACTGAAAATGGTTAAGGTAGCGCAAAAAATACAGTCTAATCACATGTTGATAATAAACATATAAACATTTATTGAATCTTATATGAAGTCTAAAAATATATTTAAAATACAATGACAAAAAACCTTGTACAATAATAATTATTGCTATACTGAGTGTGCACACTACTAAGTAATATAGCAAAAAAAAAAAGAGAGTGTCAATTAATGAAATATAAGGTAAAATAGAAATATAATAAAAAATATAAAAATGAGAGTGGAATGGCAGAAAAAAACAGAGTACTAAAGGAAAAAAAAAGGGGGGGGGGAGGAAAGTCCAACCTTGTATAGTTTGCTGACAGCTTACTGTTGGGGATGCGTTCGTGCTGACATCCTTCTGATTAAATATGAAGAGAGTAAGGTCTGCTGCAGCGAGTATTGAAGCTGTTACTGCTACTATCCAAATAGTAAGTGCTGCTGGCTGGCTGCCAGGGAGTCCCGTTGTGGAGCTGCATAGGGTAGTGGAGATGAGATTCTTTTCCCCTGTGGCTGTCTTGCTACATGGGGGGTCTCCTTTATTTGTAGCTGCCGGAGCTGAGCGTGTTCTGCTGATAGAATATGTTGCGGCCGCTCACATAAAAAGTGAAAGTAATTCGTCCGCTCGTAATGAATAAATGCAGTCGCTCTTGATGAATCTGTGTGAGGTCTGGTCTGGTCCCAATCTTCTCCGTTGATCCTACATGTTTCGTGAGCCTGTACTCACTTCTTCAGGGATGATAATGGAGTGTGGGATATTGAAAAGGATCTATTATATAGGCATGCAGTCCCAATTAACAGCACATTCCGATTACACAGAGGATATGGGATTTATATAATTCTGCAATACATTTCCTTCTTTTTAGAATTAATTTAACACATGTTGCAGAAAGTAATATAAAAGCATTACATACATTTATTCTAAGTCATAATTCTAACTGTCTAGAATTGATATTTCTAGGTATAAACGGGGTTAATGATTCCATAAAATGCTTGTAGTAGGTATAAAACGAATATTTGTTATTTTATTTTTGTATCTATATTATATAATTTCTTATGCATACTGGGATTTGCACCTAAAATTTTCCTATTAGATGAGATGTTTATAAAAAAAGACAAAGTATGTTTTATAATCCTGCTTTTGAATAAAAATGCTCTCATTTTAAGGTGTATACACATAGTATTTTATCAAATGTTAAAGATATATACTAATGAAGATATATGTGTAGCGGATGGCCCTGGGCTGTCCTGAGAATTTCATGTATTTTAATGCATTCGTGTGAAAACAGCAAAGTTCTATGTATTTAATGTATTGTATTCGTCTGAATGTTAGGTAGTTTCATTCCCTTAGTTTGTTCGAATGAAACTACCGAACAGTCAGACCTCTCCTGTGTGAAGTGTGTCCTCAATTACCCGTTGCAACATTGTTGCGAACGGGTAATTGACAAGCTAAGTAGCCGTCCTTTGTTCTCGGGGGTGGCCGCCATTTGAAAAACGAACACGTGGCGGCGGCCATTTTAAAACTCCCGAACAGCGGCGTTTTGCCGTCGAGTGTCTGGAACTCAAATCGGACACTCGACTAGGCGAACACCGCTAAAAACCTCCACAAGCCCAGTCAATTCGGTTCCTAACTACCGAACGGCCCCTCGTTCGGTAGATAGAAAGAACCGAACGAGGGGATTCAGGCGAACCCTCCCTAGCCTCTGTACCTCAAGGTTTTTGTGCCATTTATTCCCTGACTCCAGGACCGACCGCAGGGCCCATTCACATTCGGCTGTTTCACCCAGTGCGGTGGGTCATTTTATTCCCTCCATAAATTTCCTGAAACCCTGGTCTGATCTGGGTGATTTTTGGATATGTTGTTCACCCAGATCAGGGCTAACAGGGGATGTAGGATTTAAAGTGGTACCCCTAAGTTTAGGGGTACATCCAGAAACGGGGGGAATTGGTGTGCTGGATAAGGGGATTATGATGCAGGCTGAGGGGAGGGGATGTGTGGGAGGTTACCAGAACAGGATTGGCTACTGTACTAATGAATGAAAATCCCTCCCTTGCATGGGAGCAGGCTTTAAAAGGCCACTGTCTGAATAAAGCTTTAGTTATGCTCCTGAAACTGTGTGTCGTCCAGTTATTGGGATTGCTGTTGGGATACTGCTGTTATTTTGCCTGCTGGATACTTTACCCTATGGATTTATAATTGCTTGTTCCTGAACCTCCCTGGGATTCAAAGTGGAGATAGGCTGTGTAATACCAGCTCTCCGCTACAATATGTATATATACATATATATATACTAATAAAAAGGACACAGTATAAGAGAACTGCAAAGACTATGGAACACGAGCAAAAACAGAGATGAATATGTCTTCTATAGATGGTTGTGGTATATAGCCAAATTTTAAATATCATGCTTATCAATTTATTAAAAAGCGGCTAGATCCAAATCTTTATTGAGTCCCCCATTGTAAAGTGTACCTAGTTTGAAAATCCAATAGGATTCTCTTTGTCTAAGAATTTTGAGTCTGTCTCCGCCTCTTTTGGTTGCTCTGATGGTTTCTATTCCCTTCACCGATAGACCCTGGGGGTCCCCATTATGTGCTTCTAGGAAATGGAGAGGGACTCCATGGTTTGTGCATTTTCGTTTAATTGCTCTGATGTGTTCACATATTCTTGTCTTCATTTTCCAACATGTTCTGCCTACGTACTGTCTGCCACAGGGGCATTCCATAAGATAGACTACATATGGTGTATTGCAATTAATGAATCCCTCGATTTTATATTGTTTCTTTTCATTATTATGATTTGAGGAGAAGTATTTGTTTCTTGATTTTATACATGAACAGGTAATACAATTTTTCTTCCACATTTATATGTTCCCTTCCATGGTATATTTCTTGAGGGTTGATTTGGGATTTTGTTCCCACGTCGCATGCTCGGTGCCACCATATTTTTGATGGTTCGGTTTTTCCTGAATATTATTTTGAAATTATTAATATCAAAAAAATGGACTGGATAAACATTTGGTAAATAAACATTTACCAGCGTAAATGGTTGATTAGTAATATTGCACACTAATATTATATATCGACCCTCTGCGTCTTTACTCTGATATTTAACTTTTACTTGTACGGTGTTAGCCATTATAATGGCAACTCCTCTTTTTTTATTTTCTGGTAAAGAAAGATATACGTTTGAATATATTAGACCACCATTTTTGTTCTTCTTTTGCTTTCCAATGAGTTTTTTTTGGATCATTAAAATAACTATTACTTCCTTTTTCATTGTTTTTTAATACCATTTGTCGTTTAAATTTAGAGTACAGTCCGTGTACATTTACTGTCATGAATTTAACCACTGTCAAACAAAGCTTACATTGCATTCCCTGTCCTTTTTTGGCAACCAAATAAACTAACATATATACAAGCATAAATACAAAAACCACATGTGTGGGTGTCTTCCTGACGCTCAGGAAAAACATACCACGTTCTAACCCCTCTAAATGGAGGGAGTAAGTGTAACCGGCCTCCCTCAGTTACCTTGGGAAGTGGGACAAACTTCTGAGTCCAACTTATTTCTTGCTTTGTCTTCTTACCTTATTGCGTTCGATCATATTTCTATTGATAAACTATTACTATCTCTTATAAAGAACTTGTGATTTTTCCTCTACTTTTCTTACTATAGGTTTTGTGTTAAATCCGTTACAATATGTGCTATTCTAACAAAGTGGAAACCTTATATGTTACCAGCATAATCTCTTGGCTGATTTATCACTGCAAATTTGATACCATCTTCATTATAATCCCATCATAAATTTTCGTCATATAATATTCGTATAATGCGGCATTTAACAAATGTCAATTCTTCTGATCCAATCTCACAACCATATCTTGTTTCTATGTGTATTACAGATAAACTAAAACTTATTTTCTTATTCTTGTGATAATTAGTTTTACCTCCTAATGTGTGTTAATAGTAAACTATCTATATTACAGTAGTTGGTCCCATCATTGCACAAAAAAAAAAAAAATACTTATCCCTTTTCTGGAGCAGTCTATCTTATTCTTTGGTTTGATAGAGTCTCTTCTGACCAGGATTTTAAACCTTCTGGCGTATGGAATATTAATCTTTTGCCTTCCCGAATATTTTTTTGTCTAATCAGTTGCAGAGCGTCCATGAAAGTTTTCCTGCCTGTTCTTGTCTGATATGAGAGATCTGAAAAAAAACAGCACGTTTTTACATTTATCTGTCTTCGCTTTATTGTTTCTTGTCTTCTTTAGGCTATTTTCTTTAAATAGATTAGATTGAAAGCTAGCGATGACGTCTCTAGGTGAATCATTTTTTATCATGATTGGTTTATGAAGGTGATGTATTCATTCAGTTGTGGGATTGGACTCAATATCTTCTACACCAACTTCCTTAAAACATTGGATTAAATAATCTCTTAAATGCTCCTGACTGATTTCCTCTGGGACGTTCCTGAAACTTAAATTGTTTCTTCTTGCATGGTCTTCTAGTGCTTCTAATTTTAGGTCTTGTTTATTTACCCTTAAGAGATGGGAATCATACTTGTTTTGTAAACTCAGTCGTTGTGTGTCAATTTTTTGTAAATTTTCCTCAAGATTTTTCATTTTTTCGCATAAAATCCCAATTTCTTTCTTCATCTCCAATGTGCTGTTAATTTCTGATTTTAATTCTTGTAGAGCTTTTTCAAAGCATATTTCCACGAAATCATAAGCTGTAGTATGCACTTATTGAGTTGATTCAATATTCATGGAATCATCAATTTCTTTGAGATCTATAATTTTTGAGGCTTTATTTGCTTGTGGAGAGAAAAAAATCATTAGCTGAGACACTTTTTTGGTTTTTTCTTCACCCTTCTCTTTCTTAGAAGCTGTGTTGTTAGTTTTTTTTAGAAGCCATTTCTTGCTCTGTTTAGTAGACTTTCTTTCATCTAAAGTTGTCTTCCTTTTCCATTTTTTTCTTCTTTTCTCCCTTCCTCCCCTACCTCTCCTGCTTCCTCTCGTTAAAAGTATTCCTTTCTCCCTTTTTTCTTCTTTTCTTTCAGCTTAATTTCTAATCCTGAAACCATTTTAACCCTGGAGCACATGCACACTTAGATGGTTTTGTCTGTGTTTCAAATGGCCGTTATGCCCTGGCACACTCGCGGACTTGGGTGATTTTCCCCGTAGCTATATTGCCGTTAGGGCACTTCGTCGCTCAAAGCACTTGGCTATCGGAGACTCTAGTCGCTAACTCCTCTCCTGCTCTCCCTGCTTCACTTTGTGCTCAGCCGCTAGCCCCGCCCCTCACAGCGTGCATCACAGCATCACGCTGTCCCAATAAAGGTCAAGAAAGAGTAATTTCAATGAACTAAATACCAAATTTAAGAGTTTTAAAAGGGATGAGACGAATGGGAAGTCAAATGTACAGTGTGTAAACCTTAAACCTTTGTTTCTGTGGCAAACAAAGGTATTGCTGATTTAAAACCTCACATAAAAACTGAGAAGCACAAGAAGGCAATTTGAGGAGAGAGTTCTTCAACAAAAATTCTAAATTACTTTGTAGGAATAGATAGTAAATCTGAAGAACAAGTTTCTATAGCTGAAGGAATTTTTGCTTTCCATACAGTAAAGCATCACAATAGTTCTAAATCAATGGATTGTACATCCATTTTGTTAAAGAGCACATTTCCTGACTCTGAAGCAGCTAGCAAATTTTCCAGTGCTAGAACAAAAATAGAAGCAATTGTTAAAGGGACACTATAGGCACCCAGACCACTTCTGCACTGTCCCAGGTCCCTTAACCCTGCAAAGGTAATTATTGCAGTATTTAAGAAACTGCAATAATTAGCTTGGTGTGTTAACCCCATCTCTAGTAGCTGTCTACCAGACAGCCAAAAGAGGGTTATCCAGGCTGCTAGGTGACGCTGTGCATGGAGACATCCGGCGTTACCCAAAACCCCATAGGAAAGTATTTGCTGAGCATGCGCATCAGAGCCTCTTGCTATGATAGTCCCGATGCCGTGCCTTTTCGCCCCCGGCTCCGTGCAAAATTTTGCTGAGGTGCCCGCTGTTGTCTTATTGTGCCGCGGATGAGGCATCGCAGTACCACCACATGGAGGGTGCAGTGTGGAGCCCCTCTGCAGCCCATTGCGTTCGCCGTTTGGGGATGAGGTGACCGTGCATGAAAGTAAGCTCCCGGTGGTTCCGGGGGGCTCCGTGTGACACAAGGGTCTGGGCTATATGCCTCTCGGTGTAACTGTTTAAGTCCTCTGTTGGGAGGGGGTCTCTGTGTGGGGGCTCTGTGAGCCGACTTACCCCCTGGAGCCAACCGCCCGGGTCGTAGTCTCCTACGGCACCTAGGTGCGGAGCCATTCCGCCTCTGTGGGGTTGGCATGGACTGTTGGGTTTCCGGGGGTGAGTGATGTTGCGAGGTTGCTCTCTCTTGCCTCTCTTCAATCTTTTGCCAGAATTCCTCCAAGATCCTGTCTAGCTTTGACTGTGTCGATTCTGTCAGGTCTCGTGGTATGCTGAGCCAACCCTTCAGCAAACGCAGCCACCAGACCACTATTAGTCCAGTCCACCTCAGATGCTAGTGTCCTGAACTCTATGGCGTAATCAGCTACAGAGCAGGTGCCTTGCTTTATTCTCATTAAGGCTTTAGCAACATTTCTCTCTCTTCCCTTAGGCTCAAAGGTAGCTTTAAAAGCTGTTAAGAATACATTATAATCCCGAGCAACTGGATTCCCACTCTCCCATAAGGGATTAGCCCAGGTTAAAGCCTTCCCCGTTAATTGGTTCATAAAAAAGACAATCTTTGATCTATCTGTAGGGAAGGAACTGGGGGAAGCTTCAAAATGATATTCAATCTGGTTTAGAAAACCTCTGAAATCCTTAGAATCACCTTTGAAATGAGGAGGAAGTGAAAGGGTTATGGATGGAGGTTTATATGCCACAGGTGCAGGTACAGGTGGCGGAGCTAACGGTGGTACCGGGGGTGCTTCCAGATAAGCAGTTCTCTGGAGCAAGGTCTGGAACACTTGGGAAATCTGATCTAACTTGTGGTCCATATCCTCCACCCTGCCCTCACAGGCTATCATATGTCTACATAGTTCCGCAGGATCCATGGCCCTGCTGCAATGTCACGACTGCTAATGTGGTCCAACACTCGGAAGCTATGTAAACATATACATAGAAAAAGAAAGGGAAATAAAAGGACAGAACGTAAACCGGTCCTTAGAATGGCCGGACTAATACGTTAGAGACAGAGAATGGTCAGAGGGAAAGCCGTGGTCAAGGAAGCCAGAAATACACAAATACCGTTTAAACAAGCCAAGTCAGGGAAAACCAGAAATCGGAATAACAAGGAATAGCAAAGGTCAAAATACCAGAATATCAGAATCACAAGGAAAAACGCACTCTCGGGAGGACTGGGCAAGATACTGGGGCAAATCAGGGGTTTAAATATCCCTCTCTGAACTCTAACGCGTACGTCCGTATAACTTTAAGGGGCCGAGCCTTTGATGGACGCGACCGCATGGTCGGCGCTATCTTTGGTTTGGGCACACTGCCCAGAAAACGCTGAGGAGCGGTTCCCGGCTTGCCGATGAGCAGGTAAGCTCGCCTTATCGGCGTGGTCGTGCCGGTCGGGCACAGACGCATGTGCGGCGGGCCGGGAGCCGTAACACTAGTTTTATGTTGTCATTTTATACTGTATGGAAATTTATGTAATAAAAAAAAAAAAGGGGAAAAAAGAAAGAAAAAGGAAGGGAAAATATTTCAGGACAAGAATAAATAGAATCACGGGTGGAATATTTCCATTTTTCTAGGTGGGAGTCTGGCCTGTGTTGTTTAATCTGTGAATATAAGTAGTTAATGCAGGTAAGAGGTGCGGGTTGGTAAGCTGAATGTGTGTGATGTTTTTTTTGTAGATATATTTATGGAACACAAATCAGCGTTCTTTGCCGTATACAGCGCAATACTCTTTCCATCCATCCCACTGAGTGCATGCTCTCCCGGAGAGGGTGTAAAAAGCACAATGGAGAAAATAGGAAAGTGTGTAAAAATATCATATTTACTAGTTTTTTCTTCTTCCTGCAGCATGAGACAACAGTCTAATTTGAAGGCAAAGCCTTTGAATAAGACAGTTGTCTCAGAAGGGATGCATAATCCTTTAACCCCTTAAGGACATATGACATGTGTGACATGTCATGATTCCCTTTTATTCCAGAAGTTTGGTCCTTAAGGGGTTAACTTGCTATGTCTTTCAGATTTCCTTGCAAAAAAGTTGATACATTATACTCTATGGGTATTCCATTCTGTCATTTTCACTTAATAGAAAACAGCTATAATCCCAGGTAATTTCTGTTTTACAATCTGCTACTCTACTTAGTGAACACCTGTGTTAAAGATTAAATTGCTATGTCTCTCAGACTTGACTTGAAAATTAGCTTTATGTTTTGTTTCCCTGTATATGCTATGGGCATTACATTCTATCATTTATCCCTGTCATTCCATAGAAAACAATGATAATACAGTTACGCACAATTTTAAATGACACTGAACATGGAAACTATGCTTAAGGATTTATTTGATATGACTAATGGTTCTTACTGCAAATCATATCTTGCTTCCCATTATACTCGATGAGCATTCCATTGTGTCATTCATCTGTCATTCCAAAGAACAGAGCTATAATCCCAGGAAATTTCATTTTTACAATCTGCTAGTCTATGTGGGGAAGACCAGGTGATAATTTGCTATGTACAGTGAGGGAAAAAAGTATTTGATCCCCTGCTGATTTTGAATGTGTGTCCACTGACAAAGAAATGATCAGTTTATAATTTTACTGGTAGGTGTATTTTAACAGTGAAATACAGAATAACAAAAACAAATTCCTGAAAAACGCATGTCAAAAAAGTTATAAATTGATTTCTATGTTAATGAGTGAAATAAGTATTTGATCCCCTATCAATCAGCAAGATTTCTGTCTCCCAGGTATCTTTTATACAGGTAAAGAGCTGAGATTCTGAGCACTCTTAAAGGGAATGCTCCTAATCTCAGCTTGTTACCTGTATAAAAGACACCTGTCCACAGAAGCAATCAATCAGATTCCAAACTCTCCACCATGACCAAGACCAAGACCAAAGAGCTGTCCAAGGATGTCAGGGACAAGATTGTAGACATACATAAGGTTGGAATGGGCTACAAGACCATCGCCAAGCAGCTTAGTGAGAAGGTGACAACAGCTGGGACCATAGTCACCAAGAAAACAATTGGTAGTTTGCCAATGAACATCTGAATCATTCAGAGGAGAACTGAGTGAAAGTGTTGTGGTCAGATAAGACCAAAATCAAGCTCTTTGGCATCAACTCGCCATGTTTGGAGGAGGAGGAATGCTGCCTATGACCCCAAGAACACCATCCCCACCGTCAAACATGGAGGTGGAAACATTATTCTTTAGGAGTGTTTTTCTGCTAAGGGGACAGGACAACTGCACTGCATCAAAAGGACGATGGACAGGGCCATGTACTGTCAAATCTTGGGTGAGGACCTCCTTCCCTCAGCCAGGGCATTGAAAAAGGGTCATGGATGGGTATTCCAACATGACAATGTCCCAAAACACACTGCCAAGGCAACAAAGGAGCCGGCTCAAGAAGAAGAACATTAAGGTCCTGGAGGGGCCTAGCCAATCTCCAGACCTTAATCCCATAGAAAATCTGCGGAGGGAGCTGAAGGTTTGAGTTGCCAAACGTCAGCTTTGAAACCTTAATGAGTTGGAGAGGATCTGCAAAGAGGAGTGGGACAAAATCCCTCCTGAGATGTGTGCAAACCTGGTGGCCAACTACAAGAAACGTCTGATGTCTGTGATTGCCAACAAGTGTTTTGCCACCAAGTACTAAGTCGAAGGGGTCAAATACTTATTTCACACATTGATATGCAAATCAATGTATAACTTTTTTGACCTGTGTTTTTCTGGATTTTTTTATTTTGTCTCACTGTTAAAATACACCTACCATCAAACCTATAGACTGATCATTTCTTTGTCAGTGGGCAAACGTTAAAAATCAGCAGGGGATCAAATACTTTCCCCCCTTACTGTAACACAGATTTTCATGCAAAAAAGTTAATATTTTCTTCCCGTTATACTCTATGGGCATTCCATAGAAAACATATGAAAGTATGTTTGCTAAAGTTTTATTTGATTACTTTTCTAGAAACCTACTTCATTACCCCTACTTATACCCTTTGTGTCACTATATCCCACTACCTCTAGAATGTAAGCTCATTGAACAGGGCCCTCAACCCCTCTTTTCCTGTGCGTCCACTTGTCTGGTTACAATTACGTTTCTGTTAGTCCACCCATTGTACAGCGCTACGGAATTTGATGGCGCTATATAAATAATAAAATAATAACAATAGTAATCTGTTGAATGGTTTTGTCTGTAATTCAAATATTTTGTTTCCACTATTCTCTATGGGTATTCTTTTCAAGTCCATTATTACCTATGGGCATTTCATTCTGTCATTCTTTTCAGTAGGTCTTCCTAAACTAGGGAGCTATTACAAAGTCTATGAGCATTCCATTCTGTCATTCCTTTTAGAAGGTCCTCCTAAACTAGGGAGCTATTACAACAAATGAACTTGAAAATATGCAACATCTATTTCAATATAGATGCTATGGGACATAAACACCTGAAATAACTAAACACAATTAAACATATACAACATTAAAATACATTTATACATTAAACAACAAATTTGTCAATTTTAAAATAGCCCATAATTTTTAATTTATTGCCATTTATTTAACCCAAACATATTCTGCACCAATTTTATTATGGGTAAAACTCATATTAACAGCAAATAAGAGACTAATTGTTATAAATGTCAACAAGAAACAAGGTTATTAAGAACCATTTTCAAATGGGTAGCTCAGAAGAACTAATGGAAGCAACTGGCAAGGCTAGAAGGATTAATATTTCACAGGGCCCTATGTGGTTTGAGGCTCCCTCTGTTTTGTATAGGGATAGTTAGTGGGGCTAAGCAAATTTGTGGTTCTGTGGCTCCTAGCTATCCCCTGGGCACTAGGGTTACCCTATTTTAGAGGGGCAAGGGAATCAATTCCCCCTGCAGATTATTCAGTGTGCCCCCCTAATTGGATTTGGCAGAGTAGGCACCTGCCTACCCAGACGGCAGGTGTCTACTCTGCCCAAATAGAACTGTGTGAGAATGTACAGTATGGGATAATTAGGACATTTCTTAAAAAGGAATTCAGCTTCCACAACGGCAATGAACACAGCATCGAGTCTCCAGCCAATGGCACCCTTTATCACTGAGCTGAAGGAACCCATAGGGTTAGACACAGATAATTGGTATGTGTTAGTAAGTTATGTTAAGATGTCACTACAGTAATCGGCACAGTCCAGAGCCATTCTGGACTGGGAAACAAATTCGGCCCGGGCATTCTTTAATCATAGAGGCCCACTAAGAAGGGGGCTGGGCAGAGAGGGTGTGTTTTGTCATCACCAATGACAAGCACGCCTCCTCTCAAAATGAGCATGTTGGTTCAATGCTCTTCCAGGGCAGACCATGCACAGAGCTCTGCTGAAGAGCGTCTCTGAAGGTGTCTCTATAAATGGGATACCATGAGACAAAAGAGCTCGGAAAGTGTATTGTGCATGTGTTTGGAGCCTGCTTGTGGGATTGCGTGTGTGTAGAGTGAGCTGATTGTGGTGTGGTATTGTGGTTAAGGTCGGTTTTAGTCGTCTTGTGTTTGTGGTGTAAGCTAATGCATGTGTGGCTAGGGGCTGTATAGAGTGTGTGTATAGAGGATGCAGTATGTGTGTGAGGGGTGCAGTAGTGTATGTATATATGTATATCAAAGTATTGTGTGTTGGGGTTCTGTGTGTATGTGTGAGGGGTGCAGTGTGTGTGAGTGAATGAGAGGTAAAGTGTGTGTGAGAGAGGGGTGCAGTGTGTGTGATGGATATTGTGAGTATGAAATGTGTGAGGGTGCCGTTAGTGTGAGGGGTGGTGTGTTTGTGAGGGTAATGTGTGTGTGTGTGTGGGGGGGGGAGGGAGCTGTGTGTGTGTGGGGGTAATGTGTGTGTGTGTGAGATATGTGTAAGGGTAATGTGTGTGTGTGTGTGAGGGTGCTGGGTGTGGGGTGCTGTGTGTGAGAGTGCTGTGTGTGAGGGTCATATATGTGAGGCATTATATCTCCCCTCCCTTTTTACCTTTAGCCTGGGAGGGGGGACCGTGCTGCCATCCCTGGTGGTGCTAATGGTGAGTGAACTCTAGCCTGTGGGAGTTCACTCTCGCGAGATCAGGGGCATTGCCATGACAACACTCTGGATCTCCCCACCTGACCATCATGGAATGTACCAGGGCCGGCGCTTGGATAGCGTGAGCCCTGCATGGGCTGGCAGGGAAGATCCTGTGACCTCAGCTGCTGGCCACGGCCCATGGCCATCGTGGACCACCGGGCATTTGCCCGGTGTGCCTGATGGCCAGTCCGGGCCTGGTCCAAAGGTAGACAACCTTCGGCACTCCAGATTTTGTGGACTACATCTCCCATGATGCTTTGCCTGCATTATAGTTGTAAGAGCATTATGGCCGATGTAGTCCACATCATTTAGAGTGCTGAAGATTGTCTACCATAAGCCCAGTTCATGATCTCTATGCCCCCACCCTTACCACCAGGCCAAATGGTGATGGAGTTATCATTAAAGGAACACTATAGAGTCAGGTACACAAATATGTATTTCTGACCCTATAGTATTAAAAACACAATCTAAACACCCTGCCCCCCCCCCCAATATATTATAACCTTACCTTTACTCCAGTCTTCTGCTGCTGGCTCTGCCCCTAATCTGCCTGCTTAGCTGACATTATCAGAAGTGTTGCTCAATACCAATCACAATGCTTTCCTATAGGATTGGCTAATACTGTCAATGAGGCAGCTCAGGGACAGAGCTAGCACAAGCCAAACACAACCCTGGCCAATCAGCATCTCCTCATAGAGATGAATTGAATCAATGCATCTCTATGAGTAAAGTTCAGTTTCTCCATGCAGAGGGTGGAGGCACTGAATGCCAGTGCCCCTAGTAGCCATCTGAGGAGTGTCCAGTGGAGCTATTCTAAGCTGTAATGTAAACACTGCATTTTCTCTTTGAGTTCGTCCATTACTTTCTGGCTGAGCAAAAGGGAACAAGGGAGTAGAGTAAGCAGAAGCACTTATCATATCCACATGCCATTATAGTCTTTTACTAAACTACAATCTGAACAACTGGATATCTCTGCATCAATCTTATCTGTTGGTACAGCTATGGCTGGTTGAGATTCACTTATGAAATTCTTGATTTTAAAAAGGTGAGTCATAAATGCAAGTAGTCTATATTGTTGCTGCACTGAAAATAGAACTTCTATAGCTTTGTTTCTAATGAGGAGCCATTAGAATGCAGAGAACATTACTGTAGAATAATGACATAGGATACAGCAGTGTACCCAATATATACTAGGATTAGAGGGAATCATGGCCCTATCCCCCTCCCCAGGCTACAAGCAGCCCTGACAGTTGCGACACATTCTGTGCATCTGGGAGAAATTTACGTTTTTCAAGGCACAACGCTGCCATGGATGGAGGAATAACTGAATATTATATGAGTGCTGGGAGGACAAAGCTGGCAGGGCGTCAATGATGCCAGGACAGAATTACCAACTGCGCAGGACGCCGGAACAGAGCTTCTAAAGAGGGACTGGTGATCCTACCGTTAGGCCTCCTTCTGAGTGATATTGTTTAGTTTAGGCTAAAATTAACTTTTTCAGAAAACAATCTATATTTGGGTGAGCCATGATGGTTTTCGTAGTGGGATTCTTAATTTTTTTTGATCTATTCCCATTGAAATGCGCAGTTATTAGGGTGCCAGGTTTGCTGCCATTTTTCATGATCAATTCATTACATAATTTACAGATGTCCACGTATACGAAGTTGGATTAGCAAAGAGACAAATTAATTGCTCAGTCATGAAGCAGGCTAAATTAGACTCTAACGTCAGCATCGTATTTATTGTATCTATTCACAAATCGCTGTACATTGGGTGCATTTACTATTCACGTGTAAACTATATTCAAGACAACGAAAACATGTCTAGAGAATAAACCTGCTTGAATTCCCACTTTAGTAAATAACTCTGTAAGTGTTCTTCAGCACACCTGATATATAACAAGATCACTGAGAAGAATGGAAGATGAAAAGTGTTTGACAATGCTGATTTCAAAACTCAAACACCGGAGCTGAACACTACATTGGGCGACATTTCTCTGGAGCTCTCTCGTTGCTCTAGTGTTTATCGCCACCGCTGGGCGGAAATGCTGCACGACTTCCTATGGGTTCGCTTGCCTAGGTGACGTGTTTCCGGCGGTTTCCGGAAGTGGTGCTCAGTTTGCTGTGTAATTGCAGACAGGGCTCCGGTATATTGTATCTGTGTGAGTGTGAGAGACCGTGTTACCATGCCGGACTATCTGGGAGCTGACCAGCGCAAGACCAAGGAGGAGGAGGAGAAGGAAGACAAACCCATCCGGTGTAAGTGGGACCGAAAAGTGTTTTCCATTGGGGCCTACAGCTGTCTCTAATGGACGGGTTTAGAACTCGGCCCAGAATGTCCAGCCTGGCACCCCCCCCATTGAGCAGAGACAGGGGGGGCATGCACAATTAGTTATTAAACAATACATCTTCCATTGGTGTGGTGATGTCTGTTTATAAAGACTAATAAGTATTTTGCTTTTTGTTTTGTTTTTTTGTAGTTTTTTTTTTTTTTTTATAAACCTATTTTGCTTTTTATTTAGAAGCCTGATAAATAATGCAGATGCATACCATGTTATCATATGCACATAGAGCCTAATGCTGAAGTAAGCAGGGGACCCTGATGAAGACCCCCCTCCCAGCAGCTTTGATGTAAACAATAAGATAGAGCAGGGAAGGATGCTCAGTAGGTGCCTTGTCAACTGCTAAGGCTGTTTATGGGCTGCTGTTAGCACTAATGTGGGTAATGTACACCTTCAACATCAGCTGTCAGGTTACACAGTATATGTAGACATAAAATCCTGAACACGAATTAGAAAAACAGGGCGCCACAATCACCAAGTAAATTTTCTGATTCGTGTTCAGGATTTTGTGTCTTTTTTGTATGGAGGTTTTGGAGTGACCTCATGACAGTGGCTTGCCTGCACTAGTTTATTTCACCACCTTTACTTTTTACGTTTTGGTGTATATGTAGACATAAAAGAGACTCAAATCAACCCACTTCTTGCTGTTGATCCGAAATAATCTGAAAACCCCAATTTAAATAATTTTAGAATGTTGCCATGCAATGGGAGAAAATTCCTTCCTGGTGTTAAAATGGAAAATAAAATAATATTCTATTTGCATAAAACGCCATGTATCTGCAAAGCCAAATGTTCTTTTTGCAATGCTCAGGTGGCATTTAAAAAAACAAACAAAAAAAAAACACCATAACAATTGCTCCCAAACCTGTGTTGGTGATATTTTGTTAAATTATTTTTTTCCTTTTTTTTACAGCACTCGATGAAGGAGACATAGCATTGTTAAAAACCTATGTAAGTCAAAGTGTTTTATCCTGTAAAATAATTGATTTCATATTTGTTGAATTTGAATAGATAGCGGTATTCTTAAGCCATATTGGCCTTTACTGATTGTGTATAAATAGTGTTTTCTATTTCCCCCATTTATTATAGTGGCTAGCAAAGTACACTGACTGATCTATTTTCCATTTTATCATATCATTGAATAATTCTTACTCTTCAGAGATTTGTCCAAATCCCAAGCTAATATCCCCTATAACATAATT
Organism: Pelobates cultripes; assembly: GCA_933207985.1. Classification (NCBI taxonomy): domain Eukaryota; kingdom Metazoa; phylum Chordata; class Amphibia; order Anura; family Pelobatidae; genus Pelobates; species Pelobates cultripes. The sequence continues at coordinate 172,161,891 of OW240914.1, forward strand.
GGTTTCATGGTCTGAGTTCTGTTTCTTCTTTATCATATATAGTACATTTGTTCAAAAGTTATATAATTGTTCCACTTTGCAGATAAAAAAAACAATTTGCATTTAGAATTCAATAAAACAATTGCTTGTTGCCTTTTACAGGGACAGAGTACATATTCTCGTCAGATTAAGCAGGTAGAAGATGATATCCAGCAGCTTCTTAAAAAAATCAATGAGCTTACAGGTATGTCTTCTTTGTTTTATTTAGTTTAAAACTTCGATTCTAAGAAGTGTCTATTCCGTGTTTCCCCTACCTAAATTGTACTATTATATTTAAATAATTTATTTCCCATCAGCATATTTTGGTTTTCTATTGCCGTAATATTTGTTTCTGTTTTTACTTGGTTAGCCCAAAACCAATTTAAGTTTAAAAAAAAAAAAAAAAAAAGGTTATTTAATGTGGGAGAGGCTGCTTTCATGCCATCAAAAATATGTGCAATGTGTCTGTAAAAGCTGTTACTTTTACATAGTATATACTGAACCAATCAAGAAGCCTGTTGGAGTAGTGTACTATTTACACATATATATGTACAATTCTCATTTTCAGGGATTAAAGAATCTGATACAGGGCTTGCTCCTCCAGCCCTGTGGGATTTGGCTGCTGACAAACAGACTCTCCAGAGTGAACAACCACTTCAAGTGGCCAGGTAAAATCTTCATAAAATGGGTGTTTTGGAGAATTCTTGCATAATAATCAGCTCCAGTGTCTCACACATTTTTATGATGTAGAATTATAAAGCAGTCTGCAGTTAATATCTTCAGATCTGAATGCCTTGCATAGTTTGCAGGAGTGTGTGTAGACGTTGGTTCGGTTAGGTGGCCTTTGAATGTATAACAATAGATAAAGATGTTATTAATTAAAAAAAAAATGTTTAAAGCACTATAATTGCACAGCAAATACAAAGCCTACTCTATAATTATTCATAGGAGATAACAAGCAATTTAAATCTTTTTTGAGTAGATTGTGTTAGCTGTTTCTTATGTGTATGTTTATTATTTATTTGTTTTGTTTAGATGTACAAAAATAATCAATGCTGACTCAGAGGATCCAAAATACATTATCAATGTCAAACAGTTTGCCAAATTTGTGGTTGACCTCAGTGATCAAGTTGCTCCTACTGACATAGAAGAAGGCATGAGAGTTGGGTAATTATTACATCACATTTTTATGTTAAACCAGCCTCTTTACTTATGTGTCAGTCTGTTTGCAGAAATTTCACTTGCCCAATTATGTGACATGAAATATTACTTGTTTAAATGATACAGGATTGAAAATTATTGAGCTGTTCTTTATCAATTAAAGGGTAAACAATCTGTCTCTGAACACTGATAAATATATATATTCCTTTTTCCTGCAGTGTGGACAGAAACAAGTACCAGATCCATATACCTTTGCCTCCCAAAATTGATCCAACTGTAACTATGATGCAGGTAACTGAAATCTTAAAGTTATTGTTTATTTATTGAAATTACGTGTGTAGCATTTTTCCCTTGGTCCAAAACAAGTCTTATTTTTTTTCATTTTTGATTCACCTTGGGACAATCGCATTTGGTTCCATAAGATTGGGTGGTGATTTTAACCTATTTGTACTGTTTTGCATTGGCTTGGTGTTTTAATTTATGGTGGGAGCGAGGGTTGAGACATTTTACAGCCATAATAAAAAGGGTATATTTATTTACGAGAGATGGACAGACCTTACATTCTAATAAACAGTGTCTGCATTCGTGTACAGGTAGAAGAGAAACCTGATGTGACTTACAGTGATGTCGGAGGTTGTAAGGAGCAAATTGAAAAGCTAAGGGAAGTGGTTGAAACACCCCTTCTTCATGTAAGTAAATGCATGTATATCCTGCACTTGATTTTGTCTGAGATGTGAACAAGCAGAGTGCTATTTTGAACTCTTCTATTACTAAGTAGTCACCACAGAATTTAGAAGGCAGCGTGTTATAATATCATATAGATGTTTCAATTCTTTAAAGATGCATACTATATAGAACTGTGTATAATCTGTTCACTGTCATAAATGTAGCAACTTGTGAACTAAGATCACATCTAAAACAATTCCTAACTTGGCTTGGGAAAGAAACAGCAGAGGTAAATTACTAACTAATGTATTTCCTAAGAAAAACATAATTGATAACACACTCTGTTATTTTTATTGAGTTGTGGACATTGCAATAGAAACAAGTACCATTGCATACACATTACACATCTGTTTTTGCTTCCTGTAGTGTATAGACAAACATGTGTTATTTGATAAAGATATATCTTAAAATGTCTATTGGACACATGCCATGTATGAATGGATTTCCTGTTTGTTTTGTAACCATGTGGCCTCCTTTTCATTTGTAGCCAGAGCGATTTGTCAATCTTGGTATTGAGCCTCCAAAAGGAGTTTTGTTATTTGGTCCCCCAGGAACAGGCAAAACTCTGTGTGCACGTGCAGTAGCTAACAGGACTGATGCCTGCTTCATCAGAGTCATTGGGTCAGAACTGGTCCAGAAATATGTTGGAGAGGTAAGAACTTTTTATTTATATTGTCATCACACAATACAAAACACTTCCCTGTTCAGTGGATATAGCCAGGAGGTACTTATTTTTATTTAGAACTAGTAAAAGTAAGTTTTGTTTTTTGCTTCTAGTTACATTAAAAATATCCACCCACTTCAGCATGAGAGCAGGGAAGTTATATAATTTTCTAATAACACACAGAGCATGTCTCTATTAGGGTTGTGCATGGGTAAAAAATTAGTTTTGTTAATTTTCAAATTTTGGTTTATCTAAAAATATTGATTCAAGCAAATGTTAATTTCCAGAATTCAGAGAATGGCTTTTCTTAATTTTTCTCTCTGAGCTGTTTTAATAGATGACTCCACAATTTGGTATCCATACATGGAATTGCCATAATTAAAGGATATCAACTTAAGGACATGTCTACTAAACAACTGGGAGAGCAGTTAAGGGTATTTTTTTTTTTTTTTGCATTTTCATTTGTTAGGTAGATAACTCCCTAATACGCTGTTATTAAAACTAATTGGAAATAATTTGTTTTCGACTTTAGTTCCGAATTATCTAGTTTTGTTTTCCTTTGATTGGAAGTTTCAGAATTACCGTGTTTGGCCAACATTCAATTCGAAACGTAACAAATTGCACGTTCTAGTCTCTATATATCTGTGGTAGATTATGTTTTCATTTTGCATTTTTCCCGGAAGCAGTGTTAAACCTCATGCATGTCCTTTGTAGAACTGCAAACTTCATTAGGATCTTTATTTACACGAAGCGCAGCACACTATGGAGCATATTCTTTAGAATATATGTATTATAATTTGTTTTCCCTGTAGCAGTCAAGGAGGAATATTAAAACTAGTTCATGTCAATTGTAGAATTGCATGCTTTACCATTCTTTTAACTTAATTCCTGCAAACATGTTTTAAGTCATTCCAGTGTTAACCTGAATACTACACAAAAGTGTAAATCACTTTCTGTCTGCTGGTATCTAACACCGTGTGGTTATCCTTTCAGGGAGCACGCATGGTGCGTGAGCTGTTTGAGATGGCTAGGACAAAGAAAGCATGTCTTATTTTCTTTGATGAAATTGATGCAATTGGAGGTATGTGATATCTAGTTGATTCTATTTTACATATAATAATATAAATGTTCTGAATCCTCTCTCCAATTTTTGCACAAACATAGATTTATACCTAAGCCTGCTTTGATCTGGAATTTCCTTGTATAGCTTCACCTTTTGAACATCATAAAAATAAGTATCTTGATTGTTTCCTGTCAAGGGAAACCTTACATCATTGCATGTGTAGGTAGCTCACACTTGCATGCCACTTCTCTCTTGTGGGTTTACCAGGGTCAGTTTGCATCAGATGATGATGTGGGTTCTGTCAACAATAGGTTTAAACTGGAAAGTCCTCTGGCAGTTTTCCAGACTGTTTTCTAGACTGATTTATAAAGGGTTATTGTAAACTTCTGGGATATTGCGCTTGCAATGCAGTGCACTGGGTGCAAGGGAAGTTGTTTTTGTGGCTACCACCAAAACCATTTGCTGGATCCTGTTCTGGTACTTTTATCTGGCATGAGCCCATGTGTGTGCTGTACTCTCAAGCACTTGCAAGAGTAGCACACTGTTTAAGGAGAATCCCACAAGATCGAGAGTCGCCATAGACCATGCCTTTTTTTTTTTTTTCTGGGGGATATGACAAAACTTAAAAGGGATAGCTCTGCCTTTTCTATTATCATGTTCGGGGGGAAAAATGTATGAAAAAATGACTATATTTTGACTGAACTGGAATTTCAGTGAAATTCCAACACAGTCAATGTGCGTATTTCATAAAGATCTTATCTTTCGGAAATACTCATTTGTTGGGGGATGAAGGAGTTACAGAGCCGCTTTAATTTAAATCTCTTTTTTTGTATTGGTACTGTCTGTTTGCCCCAAATGCAAGTACTGCTCTTTATTTAAGTGAAGTGAAAAAACACAAATTATCTATTTAATTAATTGTAAAATCTGTCCTGAGTTTGATAGAATATATTGCTCAAGTTTATATTTGTCCTCCTGGAAACATGGCTTGTTGGTATTCATATAGAACTAGAGTTCACCAGTGTTGAACATTTTGCTTTTTTATCCAAATAATACTGCTTTTTACCATCTCTGCATGTGCTTACAAGTCCTGTTAATTTGTCAAAATTACTATCAGATGGATCACATTGAACATTTAGATGAGCCTTAAAACTTGCACTATTTGTGTGCAAACTGGTGGCTGACTTAAAGAAAAAAAAAAGTTTTATAGTTTGCATTTAAAAAAAAAAATACATTTTGTGTTGTGTTTGTATTAAATATAAAGAAAATATTAATTAAAAAAGCATGTGACTTTTTTCTTTGCCTAGCTTAAGTAGAAAAATAATCTCAACTCTTTTAATAGGAGCTCGTTTTGATGATGGAGCTGGCGGTGATAATGAAGTCCAGCGTACAATGTTGGAATTGATCAATCAGTTGGATGGCTTTGATCCCAGAGGAAATATCAAAGTACTAATGGCTACCAACAGACCAGACACTTTAGATCCTGCACTGATGAGGCCTGGGAGACTGGACAGAAAAATTGAGTTCAGTTTACCCGATCTTGAGGTAAAATTACTTTTAAATATGTCACAATTATAGCTCTCTCTATGTAAAACATATTTTTAGGTGTCATAAGATATTCTGATTATTATTAATGAAATGGTATTGCTTCCTACTGTTTTTGTTTTGCAGGGACGTACACATATATTCAAAATTCATGCTCGTTCTATGAGCGTTGAAAGAGATATAAGATTTGAACTACTGGCCCGACTGTGTCCAAATAGCACAGGTATGGTATTCAAATTTGTTTATAAAAGTGTTTTGCTAACTGATTTAATGTTCATGAATAAGAAGCATATATATTTAATGTACTTTATTTGAAAGAAGAATGTCATTCACGTTTAGTTTTATGAATTACTTGAGTGTTCAGTGCTTTTGGATATCAGAATTGAACACTCCAAGCACCATAACCGCTTTAGCCCACTGTAGTGGTTATGGTGCTAGCATGGTGTAGAGCTGCACTACAGTAAGTCAATGTTTTAGTACGGTTTGGAAATTTATCTGTCACCTGGGTGTCCATTTCACAAACCTTCTTCTGCAGGAGCAAAATAATCTCTGTAGAATAAAGCTCAACTGTTTCAGGGCTCTTCTCAGCCAATGTAGCATTCTGTTATTCTCCATATCAATTGTTTTATTGTGGCAAACTAACTTTCTCTCTCTTCCTGTGTAGGTGCTGAAATTCGCAGTGTGTGCACAGAGGCAGGGATGTTTGCTATCCGAGCCCGTCGCAAAGTTGCAACAGAGAAAGATTTCTTAGAAGCTGTTAATAAAGTCATCAAGTCATATGCAAAATTCAGTGCTACTCCAAGATATATGACCTACAATTAAAAGTCTACTAGCAAAACAAAATAATCTGCATTGGGTTCTTCTCCTCAAGGACCATTCTACTGTCTCTCATGTTGTGTAAGAAAATAACATAAGTATGTAAATGTAGATTTGAATAAAAATATGGTAAACATTTGAGTTTTTTTTTTCTTCTCTCCAGTATTTTCAGTGCATAGCTGTAATAATACAGAAGCCAAGACATTTCAGAAATAATATTTTATTATGATCTGAGAAAAACAGAACTATGCTTATCAGAACACACATTTTCCCTATGAAGGCAATTTCTTTTAGCATAAAATATATATCTAGAAAAATATACTATTGGCAAATAAAGTACACAAACATTTCCAACTAATATTTTAGTAAACAATTATCAAAACAATTTGTCAAGTTTAGCACTTTTTTTCCCACCATGACAGTTTATATATAAAGAGCAGGTCTAAGGCAAAGTTCCTACAATCAATCACTATGGTAAGAAATGCCCCCAGATTGCTCTTCATAAATAAACCCCAGTTAATCTGAGATGTAACTGTGTGTTTTCTACTGTTATGTGTATGTTACAACAACAAAGCAATCCGGTATATAGGTTGTGTGTAGAGCTGGGTTTTTGAGCTTTTATATATAAAGGGCTGCAGTTTGAACTCCTAAAATTGGAGTATGCAGCAGAAAATATTCAGTAGGTTTCCATTGAGATTGCCCCACTTTTACAATTTACTTTTTACTTCATAACTCCCTCTAGTCTAGGTAAATGTTATCAATAAGCCTAAGCTAAAAAGCGCTGTGCAATCAGTGTGTATGCTGTTTTCCAGCTAGTTGTGGACCACAGCTTTCAGAAACCTTGGCTGGCCTTTTTAAAATGGCCAAACAAATCTAAAAAAAACAACAACAAATAGACCACTTTCATGTGTCAAGGGTTATGGGATTAATTAATAATTCTAGACCAAAGCTTTAAAAGTTGAGCAGAGATCATATAAGCACCATGTTTCTGTTGATATTTGTTTGCTTCTTTAATTTTCAGAACTCTGCACTAGATTTGGTCCAGATAAATAAACCCACACATTTAAGGACTAAATTTGGATGGTACATGTTAACATTACTTTGTAGCTTTTAATTTTTCTCATTATTGTAACTAGAATTTGGGAGTCTTGAGTGTCTGGCTCAATAATGTATTTCCACATAAAACATTAAACACATCTGTGCTCCATGTGGAGTGATATAAATCAAACCACAATGTACAAAGACCAAATCCAGTTTTTATCCATCTTGAGTGCAAAATAGGTCAGTCTAAATTTCAGAAGTAAAGGAAAAAACAAACTCTACTACAGTGCATTGGATTTTGAGGTATGTAGGTGCGGTCTGCCGTAAGTTGTATCAATGGTGTTTTCAAAGAAAATTAAGAGGTTAAAATTTCAGGAACAATGTTCTCTTACAATGGGTAACTAATGAAGTTCATGCTCTGTACAAAAAAAGAAAAGTGCCCTCTCCCATTTTTAGTTAGATTTCTTTATGAATCTAAGTAAAGAGAACACTTTAGCATTCGGCATACAAGTTTCTGTTCCTTATACCATAGTGTGCCTTTAATATTGACCACTAGATACTTTAACTTTCAGGATTATTTACTAAAGTGAGTGTTGCCAGGAATTCAAAGTTAATTTAACATTTTAGCCCAAAATAACCAAACTGGAAGCAGAGCTAAAATATTGTATTTATCCAAATCAGCTTTTTTGGCCTTAAATTTCAAATTCACTTAGAACTCCAAAACGTTCTCACTTTTAGAAATAACTTTGTCAGTGTTACATATTCGTATTTATAAAAAACAAAATAAAACACACCACATGACCACAAATGTTACAATGACAGTGATTTGGTTAGTGATGTTAAAATATAAGAGCAGTTGTGGTAGGGGCATAAAAGGCAGAGGCAAAAGTTTAAGGAGAGTATGATGGTGTAGCAAGGTGTAAGAAAAGGAAAAGTCGGTTGAGGTGTGCCGGAACCAACGTAGCAGTAGGCCTGTAAATAAAGAGGGCCCACCCAGTAATGAATAGAGAAAAGTATAAAAGGGAGAGGAGGGTGGGGTCAAGCAACGCTAAGGAACGAACGGGACTGGTGGAGGTGAGTAGTGAGCTTAAATAGGGGACCATGCCCCTCCCACAACTGCAGGCCAAGCCTTCACATTTGTCTATCTAGCTTTGTAGTTGATCCCCCTGACAAAACAGATGGCATTTTGAATATTACCATTATCTGACATTGGTAACAATATCAACATTCACCCAATGAATACATACAAAGTCTGTACTCATGACAAATACCAGTTTTGACAGTGATTGTTTACTTGCTGCAACAGGTGTGAGCCATCTGCCACACATTATTTCATTTCATTAGGGTTGGCATTTTCATGATAAATGCCACTTTAAAACCTATATGAATGAGGCTGATCTACTTACAGGATTTATTGTGAACAACCTGACTACCTCAAATATGGATAGCAGAGAGCTAATTAGTTTAAGGTGTGCTGTTTCAGTCGTGTTGTGTTTTTATTTTGTACACATTTATGACAAAACAATTTGTTGTATCTAAGAAATTATATAGTTATGTAACTAACATTAACCATGCTGGTTAAAGTGAATCTGCAATTTTTGAGAATTTAACATTAATCTTCTCTACGATAGCCTAGGGCCAGACTTCCTTGCATAGGTTATGGTAACACCAAGGACCTCTCCCTCTGCACATAGTGTCTTATAACTGCAGACATGCAAGTTTTGCTGCTGCTATGAGTCAAACCTCTCACGCTTAATAGTTTGTAAAATGTGAGCTAAAGTTCTCAGACATTCTTTGTACCTTCACTATAAATCAGTCTCTTGATTTCAATAGAAAGAAGTAGTGTAACAAATTTGTGTTGGATATCTACCTACCAGTCTTTTGACACAATGCCAACTAACTTATCCTAAGGAATCTATTGTAAAACAGTGTGTGTTTAATATATATATATATATATATATATATATATATATTTTTTTTTATTATAAAATCATCCAATGTTGTGAACTTACTTGTCATCTCTATTGATTACTGGCATTTTCATTTATTTACACTATAAAATATTGAGAAATAACTCGAGCATCACTAAACACTATTAAGGTAAATCTTGACTTAAAGCAAAATAAGTAGAAATGCATGACAAAATAGAAAGAGATGTAAATAAATCTTTTTTAGAATTACAAAAAAAAAATGTATTTTAGCTAAAATACTGGATTGTGAGACAGATATTTACCAATTCATACATAAAGACTCATTAATTCTGAGTGAAGAGAAGGCCTAGTAATGTGAGTACATTAGGGAAACCAAAACCTACATTAAAATGGATACAAAAATATTCCGCTATCAAATTCTCTCTCTTCTGGAAAGGTACATCAAATTCAAATAGGAAATTCTACAACAGTGGTTCTTAACCCTGGGTAGAGACTTCAAAATGGATTCCATGGGCTTTTAGTGGGTCCTCCCTGGTATTAACAGATATATAATATTGATCAGGCCTCAATAACAGACCACAACAATTGCTTATTGTAAATTGCTTTCCCCATGAGTGGAAAATTATTGAGATTGGGACAAGAACAATGAAGGTGTTTTACAGAATTTATGTTACACTTGAAGAAGGTGTTACTAAATATACATAAAATGATTCAATGACAAAAAAGGTTAAGAACCATTGATGTAAAACAATCACATCGCAGGAAAAATCCACGTAAGTGTATTCAATAAATAGTGACTTGCAGTATGTTGACAGCCTACTTAAAGTACAATAGAATAATTAAACTAAAATCTTCAACTCCACTATTTTGGCCATATGTCTCAAGTTGGTTGGCACTATATTTTTTCTGTACCACATAAAATACAACACTGAAAATGACTTTAAAGAACAAGTAACCAAAGCCAACTATTGACTTCATTCAATAAACTCCATACTGCCGTGAATTGAAAACCAAATTGCAAAATATTGGCAAAAGGTGCTTATTGGAAATATTCTCCAACTTTGCTATAGTCACATTGTGGCTATTTTTGCATAAATTTAGCAATTTGGATTTTTAGCATTTATTGAATTTACCTGTAAAAAAGTCACAGGTAATATGCATTTTCAGTAAAAGCATTTAGAAATGTAACTTTTTATCACGTGTAACAGACCTTAAATAATCAGTACTTGTTTATAAATAATTAATGAAGTTCTAAAAAAAAAAAAATATATAAAAACTTTCTCCAGCATAACGGATTGCTATATGGATACAAATATAGTTTCTATTCTCAGACGAAAACAATAATTTGGGGTCTGGATGAGAAATGTCACAGTTTAACGGCATTAAGGCTTTCTATGTTTTGCCCTTAAATATATATTTGCCTTTAGATCCAGTCTTTAAATATTTCTCTTGAAATAGTATATACAATAATATCTCTCAAAAATTTAAAAATGTACAATGTACTACAAACAAAAAAGAAAGTAAGATGCAACTACATCCCCAAAAATTGAACAAAAAAACTACTATAATTTTTCATCATACACAAGGAGCTGCTATAGTTTAAAAATCTGCATGGAGTTTGATTATCTTTGTGAGCATTTCACACATTTTGAAAGACATTTAAATGTGTAAGATGTTATTCTTACTCTACTATATGCACATTGATTTCACACCAATTTAAGAAAGTAAGTGTTCAAAGGTGCTCTGAATGTTCTTTTGAATATCATTTTCTGTGAATGTTCTTCAGAGATGTTACAAAGCTTCAGCAGTTCTACACTTCTCCAGAAACAACAAAATCAGATTGCATTAGACAAGAAAGGTGTGTTGGAAATGTCACTGGCAAAAAAAAAAAAAGGCAAAAATAGGACCCACGTGGTAGAGAAACAGGATAATAAAATCACCTGGGCCCCAATTGATGCATTGTGATCACCGTTATTTTAATGATTGTGCTTGTCCCTGCCCAAGAGGACATGTGTAAGAACTGGGGGTCTTTCATTCTGTCCTCTACTTGGCAGCATTTTAGGGCAACATTAGCCCTATAAAAGAAGAAACACCTGCAGAGCAATATACTAACAAAACCTAAATATAAACAGACACATCATGGTGTGACTGCCCCTCTCGACACTGGCTTGTGCTTTTACAATGTGTGCAACATGTGGTAACATGATCCACCGTATTTGTCAAGTGCATCGCTAAGAAAAGGATCCCCACTGTGGCCAGGTACCTATCTAGCCCTGAAATGCAAACTGGTAAGGCTTGAATCATCCAGAAAAGATGTTAATAAAGGAAAATGGAGCGCATGGCTGAAATGAGTATTTTATGGATTGAGAATGGTGTTGGGCAGTTTTTTTTACGGTGGAGATACTGGATGTACAAGAGTAATGGTCAATGAAAGGGAATGATGGATCGAGGTACAATGTGAGATGTATGTATAAAGGTTTGAGGCGGGTAAAATAATTTGGGATGTGTGTAATCAGGCTTGAGTACATGGTGATGAAAGTTTAAGTATTTGAGGTGGATACTGAGGTAAACGGGGCAGAAAGCCAATCAACAAATAGAGGCAGGCCTAGGGTCCGTTAACATTAAAGACAGCCCTGAGTAGAAGGTTAAAATGCCACTTACTGCAAAGATAGCCAATACCTTTTTAAGCTCTTTAATAAGCTGCCTCCTTGATATTAAATATACCTCTATGGTAAAGTCTAGTACACATTTCCTTTTGTTAGAAGACCATAATGACCATAGAAAACAACAACGAAGATGTGGATAAGTGATGACTTCTAGTAACTCACAAACAAGAATTCTCTAGACAAATCCTCAGATCTATACAAGATGTACTATGGTATCTATCCCCCCTCCCCCCATATAGCCACATATAAATAATGTGATGAAAACTCTGTGGTAAAAATATAACTGGATTATTTACTTAAAGGACCACTACAAGCACCCAGACCACTTCAGCTCAATGAAGTGGTCTGGGTGCCAGGTCCATATAGGGTTTACCCTGCAGCTGTAAACATAGCAGTTTCAGAGAATCCAGCCTCTAGAGGCAGTCTTATTATTCAGAGAATCCAGCCTCTAGAGGCTTTCGCACTTCTCACTGTGAAAATCGTGACGCGCATGAGCATTCAGCGCTGACGTCAGAAGAGGGAGGAGAGTTCCCCAGCGCCGAGGGAGCCCGGCGCTGGAGAAAGGTAAGTGTGGGACCCTGAGGGTGGGGGAGGGGGGATGACCTAAAGACCCTATAGTGCCAGGAAAACAAGTTTGTTTTTCTGGCACTATAGTGGTCCTTTAAGTGAAAATTCAAAGTAAATTTTAAATTTAAAGAAGCTCTGTTGGGTCTTTGCATAATTTGCTAAGACCCTCGATGGTAGGTTTGCTGCTGGGTGTCCTGTTGTAGTGGGGTGCAGGGGAAAGTGAGTAATACTTACTTGTACCTGTCCCTTATGGCCGCAGCTGTTCTCTTCAGCTCATCGTTGTGCACATGCACATGGGTAGAACACTGAGGTCACATGATCCTCCATAGACACAGCCACTTTCCCCTCTTTATCAAATACTCATTTGAGGTGGAGATGAGGGTGACAGTGCTGCTTTAAGGTTAAACCAGCTAAACTGGACAAATTCTCTAAACCAGCTATTCATTCAATTCAGCTATTGTGGAATTAATTTTGAATTGTCACTTTAGTAAATAAACCTTTCAATGTTTTAACTAATCCTCCTCTCCCTTTCATCTATAGCTCTTATTTGCCCACTGCAACCAAGGACACAAAAAGAGAATCAAAGCAACATATCTAATAACAGTGCAATTATAAAACCAATGCAATGTTTATATTTTTTTTAAAACATATGTATGAGAATAGGCGTTTTCCCTCCGTTATCAGTATAGGTGTCTTTCAACACTTTCACAAATATTATTACTCACATAAGTAAGATTTGTGTGTGACCTTTTAGCTACTAGAATGGCTTGCAATGGACCATAGGGAAATCAATGCCCAACCACTCTGGGTAAAGTGCATTTGTCAAGCTCCACAACACCCTCACTGGAGGTTTTGCTTCCCCCCCCCCGCCAGTGGGATAATATAAGACAAACCCCATGTGACTTATTTCACAAACAAAGAAGTACCTTTTCTAGATTTAGTTTGATTGATTTGTCTTTTCTCCTGTATGTTAGGGAGGTAAAATGTACCTTAAGTACAACTAACACATTCTACTGCTCATTTTCTCACCATTATGCACTGTTTTACACTGAAATGTTAATAAAAACGGCTGAATATGGGGTCAAATATGACCCACCAGTTATAAATTATCTTGAACTCACATCTACCCATTTTGCCTCTTGACAACACATAAAGTGCCAGTAACATGGTGTTAGACTGTGAAAAAGGTTATTGAGTAAACATGTGATCCTTTGGGTAGTAGGGGAGGCAAACAAGGTTACCTCCCTTGAGACAAAATGTCTGACCAGGTTATTGCACTGTCATCTTATAGAAGGGTGATGTGAGAGGAGGTCTCGTGGGGTGCAGCAAGGTTCAGATCTGGCTGATTGTATCTGAGGTCAGAACCTGCTCCTCTGAAGATGTGAGTGCTGAGGAAGAGGCTTTAAACTTGCAGTGGATCATAGCATCATGAATACTGTGAAAGAGAAGGTCTTTCTCGATGTTTTTGTCAAAGAAATTTAAACTGGTTAGATCTCGTACAACCAATGCTGTAAACAAGGATAAATAAAGAGGATATATTAGCACATGGAGATGGTGTTTGCTTTTACATAATGCATACAAATAATGGATCAGGGGACATTTGTGGAGTACTACTCCCACGAGTGGCTAACATGTTTATGGGAACTGTAGTTCACAAACAGATAGATGCTCAATATATGTCCCACCTTATCCATACTAAAGCACTTCCATCTTGCTGGTTACAGGGCTGTCCCTTCAGAAGTAAAACCTTGCTAATGGACATACAACTTCTACAGACCCATGTACTACCCATAAAGCCCTACTGTGCAGGGCATAGAGATACATTCAATGTCTAAATACTTTTTTTTAAATATTCTGTCTGTGTCTTATGGAGAGAAATAAAACCTTTAGTATTCAAAAGTCAGATAGTAAAAGGCTGTCATTTAAAGAGACACTGTAATTGCCTCATATCATTAAAGTGGTTATAGTGTCTGGAGCCCCTTGTGCTGAACTTTTATTCACTTTTATTTTTAATGATTTAATGCTAAAAACAAGAATCCCCAGCAGCCCATGTCCTCTGTGCTTCTTGGCTGATAATAATGCATTAGCCCAAGTAGCAATCTGTGGCAGTGATTGGCTAAGAGTTTCAGCTGACCACTTTAAGCGACTAAGAGTTTGAGTTGACAGCTGCCTATTGCTGGCACAAATTGAAATGGCTAAGAAATAGTGTAATCACTACTTTAGCCATACCTACAATGGGTTATGGGTCCTCAGGGGCCCTCATTCAGTGTTAAACTGCTCAAAAATGGTTTACCACAAAATGGAGGGACTGCACCAAGGGACTCCAGTAGGGCATTATTCTTTTTTAAATTAAAAAGGGTTTGAGAAACTCTTTAACTTTGGCTCAAATTCCATTTGTTGAGCATGGAGGAGATTCCCATATGTAACACAAACATTGTAATAAAAACATATTTTTCTCTTCTTCCTATGACATTATCAGCATTGTATATTGGTTTATTTTATATGTTTAGTGCTTCTCAATTAAAAGCACTGGCTTGGCAGAGCACATCACAGAGATCCTCATTGTTTCTTTAAAAGAAGCATCTGATTGGATAAGATATCATCAATCAAGATTATATCATAGTGGACAGCTCAGGATTACATGTATGTTTAATGTTAACAATTATAACTAGTATTTAATAATAATAACTTGTATTTGTATAACACCTTTCTCCAAGTGGGACTCAAGGCACTTTTCAGTGCACGCTCTTGGAATTAACCAAATTGGCAGCTGAATAGTAATATATGTTAGTATTACCCCATTGATTACCCCATTAATTTTATCAACTTCGGAAGGATGAAGGGCCGAGTTGAACCTGCTGGGATTTGAACCTGTGACCTTGCATTTTTGAACAGGCTTGGTAGTCAGGGAATGACTACCAAATGAGCTACCTCGCCAGTTAAAAAACAACTAGTAAAAACTAGTAAAATAGTAAAAAAATATGTTCATTTTTAAAGTTAGAGTGTCTGTTTAAATTAGTTTTGATGACATTTCCAAGATCATTGGCTAA
Source organism: Pelobates cultripes (assembly GCA_933207985.1). Taxonomy (NCBI): domain Eukaryota; kingdom Metazoa; phylum Chordata; class Amphibia; order Anura; family Pelobatidae; genus Pelobates; species Pelobates cultripes. The sequence goes on from OW240914.1 coordinate 172,177,136, forward strand.
AAAGCAATGTGTACCCATTATGTTTAACCCCTGTGTAGACAGGGTTATTATTTTGAAAAAGCTTACCATTGCAGCCAGATAGAAGGACATCAACACCAATTTCTTTATACTCCTTCATTGCCTGAGAATATAAAGCACATTAGAAAATAATACACAGCACACAAACAAAGAATGAATCCAATTACTGACATGTGTTACTAGCCAGGCCTATTCTTGCTCCTGTCCCAGCCCAGGCCGAGCTGTGTAGGTGATGTAAAACTAAATTGCCAGGGGAGGGCTGGCAAGGAAGGCAGGAAGGAATTTGCCCTCAGGCCACTAGTATAGAGGGGTTTGTGGGCCACAGCACAATACTGAATAGAATTATTTTTGTAGCACAAATATTGCAGTACAGTTATAAAACATTTAATACAACATTTACAAAGGGGGTGGAGTGTGGTAAGACAATATACTTTAATTATTTATTGGTAGTTGCCTCCCTAGGCCAAATGCAGCCAGCCCTTCGATGTACACTGCCCTATGTTAGACGTAAGCTAATCAGGTTGATTTTCAAGGGCTGTAACTATTCTGGATATTCTGCTGCTTACCTTTTTAAGCATAGTTATAACTTTGGTCTCCAACTTTGTAAATTTTATTTTAACACTGCTGCGCTCTTACTGTTCCTTGTGTAACCATGTTTTTTGTCAATAAAAATAGAGGTGAAAGGAGATGGAACTCAAATCTAACTGCGGTTCAATAAAACAATTTATTAGTTATCATACTAAAAAAGCCTAGACGGACCTAATGCACATAAAAATATAATAATCCTTAGTTTATTTTTCTATCTTCAATGTGTTAGAATTGTTTTTTTTTTTTTTTTTTAAATGATTTTTTAAAAGAAATATTAGTAGTCACCAGTTTAAGTTCATTCAAAAGTATAAATTTAGACAAACCCATTATTCAAATTCCTGGGATGTAGAACCTGTTATCTACCAATAGAGGTCACTAGTATCCTGTCAAGCTATTTTCTGAATAGATAAGCACAAACATGTTAATGCTAGCAGAGATGTAGCACACCTATGTCGACTCTAGGGGGATTACATATGCACTTAGATACCTGTAGTGGGTTCTCCGAAAAAGGGCCACATGAAAATTGCACACAGAAAAAACCCCACTGTCATATATGCCCACAAGAAAAATGCCCACACGGAAAAATTGCCTACACAGAAAAAGGCCCACACTGAATAATATGCACATGTAGTAATTTTGACCATTTATGAGCATGAATAGGTATATTACCTACATTTTATTTTATCAATATCTTATGATTAAAATATCTCATATTCATATGCAACAATTTGCATTGTGATTTTATAATGTATAATTAAATAATAATTTTGCTATGTTATAAGTATACTAATTCACTGCTAAACAAAATGTGGCCTGTGTATGTAGAGGGCTTTAACCTCTTAAGGTCAGAGGCAATTGTACAAGTTCTGACCAAAACAAAATCTAGAATTTGAGCGATCTATGTCTGTTCAACCATAATTTACCTCTTTTATATCATTCGTGTACCCGCACTTATATATTAATTTATTTCAGGAGAAACAAGGCTTTCATTTATAAGGAGCACTGTTGTACTTGTGAAACTGCTGAACACGGATATATGTGTTTTAAAACAGGGAAATGTATAATTAAAATGATATCAGTAAAGCTGCGTTTTTTTTGTGAAAAATGCAAAAAACTAATCTGAACACTAAGTTTGGCCAGGGTTTGTGACGGAGTGTCTACTAACGAAGACTGGACATACCCTATTTTGAATACACTGAGCTGCACACTTTTGCAAATCGTATGCCAAGATGGAGATAATTCTCATTCCTGGGCTACTATATAGTCTCAAAGGCAAGATAGGCCCACAAACCAATCTGGCAAATTTCAATGTGTAAAATTGCAATGGGCAAGCTCTTTATTTATTATTATTTTATTATTTATATAGCGCCATCAGATTCCGTAGCGCTGTACAATGGGTGGACTAACAGACATGTAATTGTAACCCGACAACTGGACTTACAGGAACAGAGAGGTGGAGGGCCCTGCTCAATGAGCTTACATTTGACTCTTACTTTCCAAAACAAGATGAAACTTGTACATAGGGGGCATCATTGTTCTTGTGGGACTTCACAGCATACAAATATGTCTGTTTTATTTCAGTAAAAGCTAAAAGAATAGTTTGACATTCACAGTTAAAATGTAATGTAGCAGGGGGCGGAGCCAGCTGCCTAAGCGAATGGACGCGTCCTGCAGGAGCTCCGACTTCACAACAGCCAAAAGAGCCAAAAAAAAACAAGTTTTGCCCTGAAAATCTGGACCACAGCTGGGCTACAGCTTGTAACCACGATGGGGCGCAAGTCAAAAAAATATCGGGCTGATAAACCCCTGACAACCGCCGATATCGGCGATCTCCTTTGGAGGCCTCAGGGCTCCATGAGGCCTGACATGGCGCCTCTCACAGATGGGCCGTCGTGCTCATCCAGCGAAGCTTCCCTCACCGATCTGAGAGACCTGGAGGCACCGGCACACAGTAAGAGACCTGACAAACGGTCTGACCGACGACCTGGGGAACCGGTGACAGAGAACACCCTAAAGTCCCTCCTAGACGAACTACGTCGTAACATTGCCACAGACATCTCCACATTCCGGGATGAAATTAAAGGAGTCTCAGCCCGCCTCCATGACACGGAGGTAACAACTGCCGGCCACGAGACAAGGCTCGCAACACTTGAGCGAGAACTCGCCGCCCTGAAAGGCGAACAAGCTAAGATTCAGCACCGCATGGCCGCAGCAGAGGATAGGAGGCGCTGGAAAAATGTAAAGATCCGCGGCCTACCTGATACAGTTACCGCAGCCTAACTGCCTCACCTAATCCGGAGGCTCCTAACCCAACTATTTTCAGCCAAACAAGCCAAAACAATGCACTTAGACAGCAGCTACAGACTCCCAGCGCCACCTGCAAATGCCACAGGAGGGTATCGGGACGTCATAATCCGCTTTAGAAACAGCCTTGACAAACAGGCGTTCATGGCGGCCACTCGTAACAAATCGCCCTTCTCTTTTGAGGAACACCAACTGACTTTCTTTCCGGACCTCTCTAGAGCAACCTTAGAGTGGAGGAGATCCCTGAAACCACTAACGCCAATACTCACAAAATTCCAGGTGCCTTACAGGTGGGGAATGCCAAGGAGCCTTTTGATCGCCCAAGAATCCGGGACAATGAAAGTACTAGGGGCAGAAGAAATACCCAGCACGCTGCAGACCCTCGGGCTTCCAACCACTCCGGAGGGATCGCAGACCTCTGCTCCGGTTCCACGGCCGATCGCCTGGGACCCCGAAAGGGTCCGCCCGTTTGTTCCTGCTGCTATGCGGGAAGATCCCACCACAACTGCTGTGCCCTGAACGGCCACGGACTGAAACCAGTGACTTTACTTTATACTTCTATATGTTGTTGCCTGCTATATGGCTTACACTGCTTTCGTTCTTTTTGCCTTGCTCTGTTTTTTGATGTTTACCTCTCACACTGACACAAATACCATACTCCTAGGGACGCATCCCCTTACCTTCAGATGCATGCTGGCATAGGGAGTACACTCCCGCTATTACACCCCTACCCCCCACTCACCTACTTCTGTCTAGCAGCACTAACACATAATTGGAGTGAGTGCCGACCTCTTGCCACTCAACGGACACGCAACTATACTTTCAAAAACCGCAAGAGGATCGAGACCCGCGAAACCCCCTAGCTACTGACCATACCCAACCGCGCTTTCCACAGGGATCGCAAGTCCAGTGTCCACTACTCTCTAACTACTTACCAAAATCTTTCATTATATTAAACCCTCATCCACAAACACACACAACCGTCCACACATAGGATTGCGATATCCATTGAACATTCGAACTAGAGCATTCGCACTCCTGAACACCATAGTGGATTAACCTGCTGATAACGGTATCACAAAATAACAATAAAATTGTGCCGATATATGCTACAGTATGCCACTCTAATGTTATAAAATGTTATGATGTGCAACGCAGCTGCTGTTGTGGCACTGCCTGCAATGATGTTTAAACCTGCACTTCTAAAATAAAGAATTAAAAATAAAAAATAAAATGTCATGTAGCAGTTGAAAAACAGCCACATTTCTTACTATCTCACACTTTTTTTAGATTTAATTTAAATTATATATCATATATAAATTAATATTTGATGTGAAATTAAATCCATGTTTGTCCTGAAAAAAATGATATATAAAACATGTGGGTACACTTAATATAAAAGAGGTAAATTATGGTTGAACAGACTTATATATCTCGCTCAAATTCTAGGTTTTGTTTTGGTCAGAACTTGTACAATTGCCTCTGACCTTAAGGGGTTAAAGCTCTCTACATACATAGGACACATTTTGTTTAGCAGTGAATTAGTATACTTATAACATAGCAAAATTATTAATTATACATTATAAAATCATAATGCAAATTGTTGCATATAAATATATGATATATTTTAATCTTTAGATACTGATAACAAAATAAAATGTAGGTAATATAAATGATAACAAAATAAAATGTAGGTAATTCATGCTCATAAATGGTCAAAATTACTATATGTGCATATTCAGTGTGGGCATTTTTCTTTGTGGGCATTTTTCTTGTGGGCATTTATGACAGTAGGGTTTTTTCTGTGTGCAATTTTCATGTGGGCTTTTTTCTGGTTACCCTGTAGTGGTAGCCCAGTATAAATAAGGCATAGGGAAAGAAGCAAACAACAAATAAACAAGCTGTTCCCTTATCTGCCATAGTCTTAGATATTGTTTAAATAAACAGGAATATTTACTAAGGGCTATTAGATTTTCATGCCCACTAAGCCTTTTTTATAGAATTTAATAAAAGTTATGCTTTTTTTTGAACCATGGTTACATATGCATTCACATTTCTTGTCAGCATCTAAATAAAAACTTGATTAAAAAATGGTTTAATTTGCCCTTTAAACTGCTAAACTACTTGCAGCTTACCGACTTCAGGGTTTTTACTCCAACAGAGTCTACAAAGTTGACAGGAGTGAAGTCCAGAATAATGGAATGAACATTGATGGCTGGGGACATAAAGTATTCCAGTTCCTCCGATGGGCTGTTATGCATATTTCTGTCAGCTGATCCATTTTTATCATTTACTGATAAATCTGTCATGGGATCGTCGTCCATTAGTTCATGCTTTACAGCCATTTCCACATCATTGGTCTAAAAAAAAAAAAGAAGAATCTATTTATAATGTAAAACAGCATATGTTCAGTGTACAGTATGTTGATATGCTCTGTCACTGTATACACATGGCATGCACTTACACTAGTAATAGGCTTTAGTGTAGTAGATCTAGGGAAGCAGAATTATACATCATTATTCATTAAACTTAGAATGGCCCGGACCGAACCACCCCATGTGTACCCTACTAAGGGTTAATAAGTATGTAGGATATTTAGATAAATACCCCCATGTGTACCCTATTAAGGGTTAATAAGTGTGTAGAGGGCTTAGATAAATACCCCCTATGTGATCTGTACTTGGCCCTGCTCCCTCAGTCTGAACACATTGATTTGAGCATTGAGGGAGAGGACTTCATTGTGTGACCTTGTGAAATGACAGGTACACACACAAATCAGCTACCAACACTGTACGCATACACTGCTCCTTATACTGATCACCACATTGTACACTCACACATACTTGTGGCGAAAGTAACCTCGCCACAGGCTCTGCTGGCCAGCCTCTTGCCAAAAACCTATGGGCCCTTTAAAAAAAACGTATGTGATATATGTACCTTTGTACTCCAGAAAGAGAGACCGATCGTTAGCCCTAATTCCCTGGAACTGTTTTGGGCATAGGACCATGTACACAGTCGCTCAAAACTATGACTTCCACGGAAATCCCTAACCCCTGAACCGATCTGGGTGATTTTTGGATATGTTGGTCCCCCAGATCGAGGGCTATCAGGGGATGTAACTTTAGTGGGGTTTCCATGTGTTTTAGAGGTACTTTTGGGGTGTTTGGGAAAAGTATGTTTTTCTGTGCTTGGAGATATTTGGATTAGATTAGTACAGATCCTGATCCAATTATCTCCCAGGCACAGAGGAGGGATTATCTGATTATGTATGGGAGTGTCCTGGATTTGAGAGCCAATGTAGTTTTGTATTTGTTTATACTGCGGTTTACTCTCAGGTCCAGGGTGGGAGTGCCCCTTGCATGAGGACTTGCATAAAAGGCCAGTTGTGGCTTTCTTCTCCGTTTGCTTTGTTTTCTTCAATTCTCTGGCATGCCTCTCTTGCTTACCCTCAACATAGAGTCTTATCTCATGTGTGGGGGAAATGGCTACCCTATCTACCCTGGGAGTTGCTATAGCACTATACTCCCCTGGGATTATAATCACTAGCTCTTATAAGAGCTGTTCCTGCTATACTCTCTGGAATAGGGGAGGTTCACCCACTGGAAGCTGGATCCTGGTATTGGGTCCAGGGTGGGTGGGGGATAGCGAGTTCCCAGCCAAGCTGTAACGCTGGACGTGGGGACTACGGTGCTGATGGTGTCTGGTGGAGTGCTTGTGGTACTTGGTGAGCAATAAGGAAGCAGCGATTGGCGGAGGCACCTGGTCGGTGTGTCCGGCGTTTCGTCACAATACTTTTCCTCACACTATACACACACACACATACTACTACTCACACTGTTGCACATACTGCTATACATGCCGTTACCCTTACAGAGACTCACACATTCTCCTGCACTGTACTTTACTGCTACTTACACTGTTACAAACACACACTACTACACATACTGCTACTAGACACACAATATTGCACACTTTCTATACAAACACAGTAATACATGCACTAAGACATTTACACACACTGCTACAGATGTGATACAGTACATACACTCCATATGTGTTTATACATAAAAACGTTTATCATATTTAAATTGATCAGCTTTTTCAATTACATTTTTTTAGTTTGGGGGTGGAATTGGGAGGTGCTAGAGGCATTTGTGATGTAAATCTGTTTCTGGTCAATGTGACTACTATTTAAGTATAAGGGAACTTTTTATCTGCCAATCTTTAAAAACTAGCAATTGGGCAGCCAATGGGGATGGGGACATTTTTAAATGTAATCATGGGTGGTGGATTGATCACTGTTCACTCTCTTCTCCCAAGCAAATGGAGGCTATTACATTTTACAAAACGTGGTTGGGGGAGGGGATAGCCATCCTAATGATCTTGTTGTTTAGGTGATATATCCCACCTCCTAACCAACTAAGTAGTGAAGTGAGTGCACCACTAAAGAAGTTGTATAAATACTAAATTGCTGTTTGTTTTCTATTACATATACACATCTTTTATGAAGAAAATCTCCTACCCAGTGGGGTACAGAAGAAGGTAGATGTTGCCACCTAGTTTTTGTTTAGCACCTATACCAACAAAAGGTTCCAACAAATGTGAGATGGATGCACATCTACTCTCAATTGTATTTGTAATTTTACGTCTTGAAACATTGTATACAGTATCACACTATGTTGTACCATTTCTTTCTATTTTATGTAAATGAAAAAAAAAACTGAAAACTTTGAGGGGTAAGTTATTTATACAACTTCTTTAGCGCTGCACTCACTACTTAGTTGGTTAGGAGGTGGGATATATCACTTAAACAATAAGTTGTAGTTTAGTTTTCTGTTTATTTCCTAGTGGATTTTTTGGGATATCTACGGAGTGTTATACAGCTGCTTTAAATAAAATTTATCTATATTTTTTATTCACTAAATGCCTTATTTTTCACACTAAGTTTGTAATCATCCAAATGATCTCCACTGCCCCCGATGGTCAGCATGTGGGGGCAACTTATTAAACAGGGAAGGAGAAACCTAGTGTCCCCCTCCAGATTGAGAGCTTTTAATTTTACTTTGGGGAGGGAACCAAGTGCTTCACCCAGTTCAAATCCATAGATAGTGTGTGGTGACTCTAATAATAATACAGCGATAGACCAAGTGTCTCCCACCGATGCTACTAATAAAATATAAAACGAGGAGTGGACATACTTTCGGAAAAAGGTCCCTTAGTCACCTGCCATTGGTGCTGCTGATTCGGTTGGGTTGACCAAATTTCATGACAGATACAGCATGTAATATAGCTAATATATGACTTACAAGCTTTAAAACAGCTTTCTTCTCCGTTTGCTTTGTTTTCTTCAATTCTCTGGCATGCCTCTTCTGCGCCTTTTTCTTGGCAATCATTATAGCACCAGGATCAATCCCTGTCTTGAAATGAAAACATAGACAAAAAGATGGTAATTGTACCAAATGCACCAGTTACGTGACAATTTGTTGAACTCTTTTATTTAATAACTGCCATGGATGTCACTGATAATAATAACATTGCAATAGAATCAACTATAATGTTTTCAAAATTAATATGTACAGAAAGAAATAGCCAGACATTGGGACAACAATAGCAATGATTTCTATATGGGATTACATTTAAAAGAAAAGCAGCGGCAAATATCAGAATGATTCAAATAGGTGTTCCCTGAGATAACAAATAGGTCTGTAGTATAATGCCATCACCTAAACATGCCAGATTTTGGTGGGGTGGCTAGTGAACAGGGTATGACTAAGTGATAAAAGAGACATTACAGTGGAAAGGATGGCAAGGGACACACATATAACAGGCATGCATGATTCTTTGTACTATATAGAGTTTAGGCAGTATTTTATTTACATTGAAACAAACATTATAGAAAATTGTCTAAATTGATATAAAATACATATGATCCATCAAATGGGAATATAATTTATGAATTGCATTAAAGGGTTATTCCCCTTTAGCATCAAAACAATTATAGCCTACTGTAGTGCCTATAGGAGTATCTTGGCCTCATTTCCCAGTAATGGGGCAAAACGTTTTGCCCTCTTATCTGGGTCCCCAGTGCCCAGTGACGACATCTGGCTTTTGCAAGCTGCAGAAGCTGGAAGTTGATCCCACTGGCCCATCCATTGGCTGAGAGCGTCAGCTAAGTGCTCTCAGCCAATAAATGCAATTCTGTGCATAGGAATATGCACAGAATTGACATTAGTGTTCCGGGCTGGCTAATGTCGCCCCTGTGAGGGTTTAAACTCTCTATGTGCAGTGTTTCTAAACCAAATGTTGCAGATACAGACTCCAAGCACCATGATCCCTTCAAATTATTGACATGGTCATGGTTCTTGGACTAACCCTTAAAGGGACACTATAGTCACCAAAACAACCACAGCTTTATGTAATGGGTCTGGTGTCTATAGTCTGTCCCTGCAGGCTTTTCAACATAAATGCTGCCTATTTAGAGAAGATCGAAGATCATCAAGATTTATTGAAGTCAGCTGTCGCAAGACCAGGGCAGTGATGGAGAAATGGTGAATAAAAACCCATTTCACTCTCAAACAAGAGGTCCAGGGTCCCAAACTGCCACTCCAGCACTATAGTGGCAGGAATACATGCATTCCTAACACTATAGTGTTCCTTTAAATAAATATAAGTCTGAATTAGTATGTGATTGTCTTTTAAACATTACTTGCTGACATATGACATGGAAATAGCATTCCTGAAACGGAGCTGCCTTGTTACACTTACAAAGTACACATACCTTTTTTCTCAATGCACTGACAAATAGCTCACTGTTGGCAAAGTAGAGCGACGTGTTCGCCTGAAATACTTTTATTCCAGGGTATTCCTTTACCTAGGAGTAAAAAACAACACTTTAAAGGTGAAAAATAAGCTGCATTTTAAACTATGAAAAATGAAGCCAAACAAGAATTTGTGCCCAAATAATTTATGGTATTATACATACACACAAACGATATGAATATATTTATCTAAGATAGGATAGATTGATAGATCGGTAGATCTCTGTCTCTCTGTTGACATTTGACAGAATATATTAATTGTAATATGTTAGAAAAAAAGATTGAAAACTACTAACTAGAGGGTAATTTGTGACATTTATTTCCTACCTCTTCATATTCTTCTACATCGCAATATATATCTGTATTTGGAATCTGTCCAAGGATTCTGTACTCTGGACTAAGAAAACAGGTATATTGTCAGTATATAAAAGCAGTGTTTATTATAATCTACATTATTGTAACATCCTAAAACAGACAAAAGCATGAAAGCATTTAAAACAAATTACTTTTTTTTTGTGCAATTATAATTCAAGAAGCATTTGATATATTATTTTACAATGTACTTCTAGAGTCGTTACAGTTGACAGATTCTTTTTTACCACGATGAGTTTAAATTAGATCTGCATCACGGTAACAGTAATTAAATGCTTCCCTGGGAGATGTTGATTTCAGTCACCATACACCGGTAATATTAAAATCACAGGGCTTCCATGCAGTGATAACATTTTTTTTACTAGTCTCCAAGATCTTAACAGAACTCTTTTCAGAATTAAATGTGTTGATATCTGCTGCAGTTTTTCTGACTATGCAGGTGAATATTGTCATCACAGTGAATCCCGGCCGACGTGATCTCAAACAGATACAAACCTGGTAGTCATCCTGGCCAGCAATTGGTGGTAAGTCTTTCAGGACCTTTATCTTCATGCACTTATTGTGGAACTTTGTAATAAGCACATACACCATTTTGTAAGAGGAAAATTTTTAACTTTTACTGGATACTAATACAGGTACTAAACTGTTATTGGAAGCCCTACTATTTTATATACAAGTGTATGTTATGGTGACCACAAGCAATAGCTCATTGGGAAACATTTAAAGGGACACTATAGGCACCCAGACCACTTTATCTCACTGAAGTGGTCTGGGTGCCATATGTCTGTCTGTTTAACCTGGCAAATAAAAACATTGCTGTTCCCTAGGAACGGCAATGTTTGCAGAGTTATCATGCCTCTAATGGCTGGCCTCCCAGTGTTTCTCTATGGGGAAACCTTGGATAGGTTGAGAGCATGTATACTGATGGTCTCAGTCAAAGAATAGACCTTCCAAAAGTACTGTGGATGTGTACTACGCCAGCAGCAAAGTACTGCAAGTTTTAGCATTTTGTTTTATCTCCTTTTAGTTTTATACTTGCAATCATAATTGTGTTACCCTTTCTTATTAAACGTTAAATTTAATAACTCTTTGTGGCTGGTTGATTGTAAGTTCACATGGTTAGTGACACCCACATTAACTTGCTGTATTGCTAAAGTCTTATAATATACTAAATCAGTACAGAGAGTTGTAGGTTACCTATAACTATTTTATCCAACAACCTGAAAAAAAAAAAATTGGATTTTTAATTACATTGTTAATTCTGGATATATTAGGTTTTTGAAGTATTGGTGGTGGCCTGCTACCAGAGGGAGTGCAAGACTTCAGGTAAATGATCCCCCGTCTTTCTATGCCTCCAAGTTTAATAGGAAGCAGCAGAAATGTACTATTTCTTTAAAAACTGAACTTCAAAGTCCAACTTGAAAAATGCAGATGATTCACAATTGTAATTTCTCTTTTTGCATTGTGGGGAGTTTTATTGTTTTTCGTCTCACCACAATCTTTCTGGCACCTAGCTATACAATCTGAGAGAGACTTCAACATCCATACAGAATTGGGGCCAAGCGCACAAGACCCAAAAGGTTGAAACTGTTCAATCCATGGCTGGATTCTGGCCACTGGTCCTTTTGGATCACAACCCATGCCTAAGCTTAAAAAAAAGCTGTTTAAAACAGTGTCGATTACTAAGTGTACCTGCATATATGCAAAGTGACCTCTGAAACACAATGCTTGCGCTCATTTGGATGCTTTCCAAAACCAACAGTATGGAACTGCACTCAATCCCTAACAATCTGAATCTGGGTGCCACCAAACCAGATCTCAAACCAGGAGACTAGATGCTTATTGTAGAAAGTTAAGAAAGGTCCAGGCACTCCAAAATTCAACAAAAGGCAATTTATGCAAACCCACAGCCAAATCACAACGTTTCGACCTACATACGCTCATTTGGATGATAAGCTGGGATAGTTGTGGAAGCATGAAACCCAGATGACCAAGGAGGACTTTCCAAAGTCAAACTTGAGATATGCAGGTGATGTACAACAGTAACATTAAATGCAAGTCATACTAATAATAATGTGGTTGTGCAAAGGTTTTTCCTGTAGGTGCACAAGTGAGTTAATCATGAGACATGTTTGCCAGGGTAATAAACATTGAGCAAGTGATCCATTTTTCTCCCCATTCTCAGTGATATTCTCCTACACACTTGCATAATCTTAAGAAATACAAGGAAAAAACAACAATAATTTCAAACCTTTGTGTACGATAGATCACAGTTATGATGGCAAACGCTACAGCAACAAGTAAGCCATAATCTAGGCCAAGCGAAACAGATGCCAAGAAAGAGACCACCCAGATAGCCTAAATAATTGAACAAATAAAAAGCAAATTATTATTTTTTTCTTCAAACATTTATATATGTTTTCAAAGCATACTGAAAGCAAAAGAAATCTCAATTTAATCTTCATGGTAAAAAATCTCATATATGTGGGTTTAAAAAAAAAAAAAAAAATTAAAAAATCATTGTTATTACCACATTCAGCCAAACAGGTGTAGGTGGAAACGTTTCACCAGTACTTTTTATTGCAAAAGTGCCTTGTTCAGGATTTTCGCATTAATCAGTATTTGTAACAAATTCAGCCTTTCAGCAGTTGCACAATACAACAGCTGAATGCTGCAAATCGAGGTAAAAGACACAATGCTCCAAACAGTTTGCAATCTAATGGCAGTACCTGAGGCAGTGGGAGATAAAGTGACTTGCCCAAGGTCACACGGAGTGGGTCTTGAAACCAGTTTTCCTGGTTCACAGTACAGTGGTTTTAGTTGCTGAGCCACACTTAACCCCTATGACAATCTGTATGAGTAAATGTTAGTGTAAGTCAGCTCTGTGGATCCCCAAAACTACAATAAGTAGCATTTAGAGGGGGGAAAAAAATCAAAATAATGTAAAATTCACGATCACAAAAATGTGTGATTTCAATTGAGATACAAAGCACTATCCTAATCTTTTGGTCACGGATATATAATCACTTTCTATAGGTTGCATGGCATTCTGCATCCCAATTGTGTCACTTTTCATGACCTGTTTTGGGTTAGAATGGGTAGGAACATGTACTACACAATGCAAGACAAGCTAGTAGAAGGGCAAGATGACATCAGGGACTCTAATATCAGGGTTGCCCTTATTGTTGGGTGATCAGGACACCAACCCCTAAATCTTTGTGAAACCCCACAGGCTTGAGAGCTGTGACTGACATTAAGTCAAGGAAGCTGTACAGCTCAGTGCATAGCTCTCCTGCTCCCCCATATTAGACATCAGTGACAGCAAGGTTCCCCTTTGTCTCTGTCTAAGAGGAGGACAAGAGAATCAAATTAGAACTTACATGTATGTTACTGTGTGTCTATTGATGTCGCAATTCGTCTAATTATTTGTGTGCTAATGTGTTTTCAATTATGGATGCGAGTGTGCATCTATAAATGCATGTATATCTGCATGTGTGCTAGTGTGAGTCAGACTGCTAGGATGTGTCAAAGAATGTATGCTAGGGTCGCGACATGTATTTGTGATTATATTACTAATTAGGATGGAATGATTGCATGTTATGCATGAATAATTCTGTATTTTTGAATGCATATTAATTAGAGGTTTGTAAATGACTACTTATAAATGTATCACTTATTATATTTGTGTTTGTGAGGACAGACGGCACCTTAAAATTGTCTTATTTAGAACCCCTTAAATTGTAAGAGTAACATATTACTCTTTCCAGCCCCCTTGCAGCTATCCCCAGTAGCTGGATTTAAAAAAAGTCAGCATATAAGTACATGCATGGGCCTCCAGGCAATTTGTCACAACTGAACTTACTACAGACTTTTAATACGACAGCACAGATTCTAAGTAATACAAATGTTGAAAGATTTAGCAGATATCCAA
>OW240914.1:172191266-172300839 GCA_933207985.1 Pelobates cultripes
TAACTGTATTGTGATATTAATATATATATATATATTTATATCAAAATACACATAGAACGAAATAATATATATATCTATATACATAAATATATACGTATATATCACCAAATATATACACCTATATATAAATAAAAATATTTAAAAAAATTATATATATATGTATATATACACATATGTATATATATACATATATTAATTCTACACATATATTTATGTAATATTTTTACATAATTAGGTATCCTAATTAATTACAATTAGCAGGACCTGCCTGACAACCCATGCCAAAAGTATAGGGAATTTAATTTGCTAGCACTATATTTAACACCATAACTTTCCAAGACACCATAAAACCTGTAAATTGGGGTTACTGTTTTACTCGGGAGACTTCGCTGAACACAAATATTAGTGTTTAAAAACAGTAAAATGTATTACAACAATGATATCGCCAGTAAAAGTGAAGTTTTTTGCATTTTTCACGCACAAACAGCACTTACACGGATGATATTATTGCTGTAATACTTTTTACTGTTTTGAAACACAAATATTTGTGTTCAGCGAAGTCTCCCGAGTACAACAGTACCCCTCATGTACAGGTTTTATGGTGTTTCCAAAAGTTACAGCGTCAAATATAAGGCATGTGTTTCATTTTTTTCACATTAAAATTCGTCAGATTGGTTACGTTGCCTTTGAGACCCTATGGTAGCCCAAGAATGAAAATTACCCCTATGATGGCATACCTTTTGCAATAGTAGACAACCTAAGGTATTGCAAACAGGGTATGTCCAGTCTTTTTTAGTAGCCACTTAGTCACAAACACTGGCCAAAATTGGCATTTTTTTGCATTTTTCACACAAACAGATACTAACGCTAACTTTGGCCAGTGTTTGTGACCAAATGGCTACTAAAAAAGACTGGACATATCCCATTTGCAATACCTTGGGTTGTCTACTATTGCAAATGGTATGCCATTATGGGTGTAAATTTCATTCCTGGACTACTATACAGTCTCAAAGGCAACGTAACCAATCTGTCGAATTTCAATTTCAAATGTAACGTGCTATATTTGACCCTGTAACTTCCCAAAACGCCATAAAACCTGTACATAGGGGGTACTGTCTTACACGTGAGACTTTACTGAATACAAATATGTGTATTTTATTGCAGTAAAAGTAAACAGTATTATGACATTGACCGTTAAAATGTCATGTAGAACTAAAAAAATCGTATTTTCTCCCATTTTTTCATATTAAATTATGTTTCATAGCTAAATATTTGATATTAAATGAAAGCCCTGTTTCCCCTGAATAAAATGATATATAATAAGGGTGGGTGCATTTACTATGAAAGAGGTGTATTACGGTTGGACAGACATGTAGCGCAAATGCCAGGTTTTGTTTACATTTTGTTTCGTTCACACTGTGTACATTTGGCTCCGTCCTTAAGGGGTTAATTTATGAATTGTTCGTAAAACAATTTTGTGTTGTGTTTTTAGGTGTGTCACACAGTGAACTGCTTCATTTAGCAAAGTACCACTTTGGTAACTTGCCTTCTACATACAAAGGAGAGATCCTCCCCCCATGCTCTTTCACAGGTAGCGAGGTAAGAACAGCATACATGTTTTCTTTTTTTTCTTTTAAAAGAAGAGGAGGATCAGGAGTATGGAGAAAAAATTGTCACCATGAAAGTACTAGAAATGAATGTGATTTGCAGCATGCGATATTTCTGACATAATCATGTTTGTATGTCTTATGCTGTGAAGTAGAAATACGCTATGATTTATAGAACTCCTTAAATGTAGTGCAATGTGTGGTTCAAGCTGGTCTGTTTCCTTCTAGATCCGTGTTCGGGATGATAAAATGCCATTGGCACACATTGCCATTTCTGTGGAAGCAGTTGGCTGGTCTCATCCAGACACTTTACCTCTTATGGTGGCCAATACACTCATTGGAAACTGGGATCGGTCCTTCGGTGGTGGCGTGGTATGGGAATATTCATGTGTCAGCAGAGTTTTTAGATAACTAGGTTTACCTTGTGCTTTTATGTCTAAAATTTATATCTCGTAACTAAAATACATATAGTTTAACCATTAAAAAACAAAAATGTATTCGTTTTTTTTTTCCATGGTTGCTTAATTTCTTTTAAGCAACTTTTGGTACTTTTGTGACTCAAACCTACTAAATTCTAATATTTAATTTTGGATAATTATGTTGTTGTAGAATCTTTCGCCATTTAAAAATAAAATAAAAATAGTAAAACAACATTTTTAACATTAACAAAGTAGTTTACTATGCTAAAAAAGCAAAATGGAAACCACGGTCAAAACTTTAAAATAATGGTTTTATATATATAATACTCTCTCTCCCCACTACCTTCCCCTAAGTAAAGTATAGCCTGAACTTTAGTAAAATATTGTATTTAGGTCAAATAGCAATTAGATCAATATAACCTATTTTCTTCTTTTAATTGTTATAATTGTATTTTTATTTTCTATCAATGCCATCCATTAGTAATACTTTGGTATTTGGTTTTAAAGAAAATAACCTATATTTATAACCTGGGTAAAGTCATGCGCATGTATAGATTTCTTATGGATATTGTTCTTTATTATCCAGAATTTATCCAGCAAGTTGGCCCAGGTCAGCTGCCATGGCAACTTGTGTCACAGCTTCCAGTCATTCAACACCTGTTATACAGACACTGGGCTTTGGGGATTGTACATGGTGTGTGAGCCCAACACCGTGGCAGATATGATGCATTTTGTTCAGAGAGAATGGTAAGCTATATTTGCTATGGCCTGATTCAGCAGCGGTTTTATACAGTATGCTTATGTAGGTTCATGCTAAATAACCTTGACTTAAGAGTATTTGTAAATTTGGGAGAATTCTTTGTTTTCTTGTATACACACACTATTTTAACTGGTGTATAAGATGGCAAAACCACAAAAGACAAATATTCTTTTCCATTTTATAATTTTTTAAAATACGAATATCAAAGAGCTGCTATATTTTATTTATTTCTATATTCTCACCTCCTATAGTTTTAATATAATATTCCTGCATATGTTTAGTAAAGAGACTAAGTGATTTGGGAAATGAGTTTATCCCCACAATAAACCCTTCTTATGGAGTGTTTGTTTTTCTGAGCGCTACTCTTACATGTATAAAGATTAGATATGCAAAAAGAAAACATTATAGTGTGATATCCTTTTTTTTAAGCTCCTGCAAAATTGTAAATAAATACTTACCCATTGTATTCTTGAGGGCCTTAAAGGGACACTGCAGATCCGTAAAGCAGTGTGTCAGATTACAGATTTTAATAGAAGTTGTCAATTTTACAAATTAACCTGTCTACACCTCCTAGCTGTTAATCACCAATCCTGGTTGTACCAGGGTGGTTTGGCTCTGCCCCTTCCTACCTCCTTGGCTGAGGTCAACCAAGGAGGCGGGTCAGAGCCAGCGCTGGATACAAGGTGGGTGAGTTTTCTAGATATATTAAGGGGGGAGGGGATGTTGGGATGTTAACACTATAGGGTCGGGAATATGTTTGTGTTCCTGACCCTATAGTGCACCTTTCAATGCATGCATGTTTTCATTGAGGGTTTATCTACTAAATAGTAAGTTTGAACAGTAGTGTGTTCCTTTAAATGAAATTAAACCATGCAAGATCACTTGTGTGAATTTTCTTCCGAGTCCCTTCTTTATAGTTTCCTACAACCTGACTTTATTGTTTAGCATTCTTTACTTTCTTAGATATTGAGTTATTCGCATGCAGAGGGGGTGGCCGATGACTGTATAGTAAAATCTGCATCTTTAAATGTTTTGAATTGTCAGGATAAGACTCTGTACAAGTGTTACTGAGAATGAAGTTGCACGAGCCAAGAATCTGCTCAAGACAAACATGTTGCTCCAGCTGGATGGTAAGCTTTAATAATGTGTTACTAAATTACTTATATACATATTTAACGTTTGCTAAATAATGCTTTAATGTTACAGGATCCACACCAATTTGTGAGGATATTGGGAGGCAGATGTTGTGTTATAATCGTAGAATTCCCCTGCCTGAACTGGAAGCAAGAATCGATGTGAGTGTTCCTTGCCTCATGTTTATTAAATTTATATTTAATATCCATTAGTGCATTTTACAAAGTTGCCCACAGGATGAACTTTATTCCGATCTATAATTTTTGCTTCCAATGCGTGCTGTACCATCTGTTTTGAAATATTAATATACTGCAAGAGAACCATTCTAAACATATCTTGCTTGTCAAAAGCATTACTTCAAATGGGCAGTCAGGATTTTATGCATTCCTGCGTTTTTCTAATGAACAAATATATTCAATTACATATGTCATCGTACTGTTACTAGTGGGGGTTTTTGCATTTTTTTTTTGTAATATTCATACATACCTAAGGCTCTCCCCTCCTTAGTGCCGTTTCAGTCTACCAGAAAAGCCACATCTTTTATATAGAAATGCACAGGACAAAAATAAAGTCTACTGGAAAAGTAGAACACTGTAAGACAGCACAAGCTTGTTTAAATTTTAGCTTTTGCCTTGTAAATGAATGGACGTCTTACATGTATATGTCCTGTTTGTCAAAAAATTCCAATGTAGTCGGAGTTACAAAAATACCTTGAAAAACTCAATTGACAATGCTGGGTTCATATTTTTAGGTTTGATTGCCAAATTGCTTACGTGATATGTTTATTTCCCTAGCTCATTGATGCCCAGACAATAAGAGATGTCTGTACCAAGTACATTTATGATAAGTGCCCTGCGATTGCAGCTGTTGGTAAGTTTTCTGACCTTGCATATATGTATTGATTGATATGGGCTGGTGGAATAAGTTCTGTTAATAACTTAAATGTTCTAGATTTAGATTAGTTTCTGCTTTTACAAAACCATGAGGCCAAGACCTTTGGTCTCTCAGGTATTTTTTGTGGCCACTCCAATTCTAACTATACTTGTGAGGCACACCATGCTGTAATGTATTTAATAGATATGCTACAGGAAGGAGATAAATCAGGGCAGTGTGTTTGGAATTCCTCTATACTACAGGAAGCCATGACAAACCTAAAAACCTCATCTCCCGGACACACATTCTAATTCTCAGAAATCGAGTAACAAACATCACTGAAATAGTTTTATTGTTCCAATGTTTCATGGAATATCTTCATTATTTGAAAGCACACATCGCTATATTTTTCACTGCTGCATCAGTGAGAAATGTATCCTGTATTTTTTTAATTAAGCTAGCTCCAGGTTCCTAGCACTTTGGGTGTATGTCTTTAGCAATGTACCTTGCTATACTACAAGCTTTTGTAATGTTGCCTTTCTATTTTGTTCCAGGTCCTATTGGACAGCTCCCTGATTATGACAGAATACGAAGTGGGATGTACTGGCTGAGGCGATAAAGGACCTGGGTCCATCATGAGCTGATAATAGCGAATCTTCTGTACATATGCCAAACAATTGTTAATATAATTTATCCAGTCAAATACTGATTAACTTTTCTTTTTTTATTATAAAATATAACACACACACAGTTCCAAAAGTCTCATTTCTTGGTTTTTGCATTTACAACATGTTCTTGTGCAGCTTTCTTGGCTTTCACCATTTCGACCAGTTCCTATGAAAAGAAAACCAAAACAATAAGAACTCAAAACTGCTCCATTTTTTTTTTTTTATTATAATAAAAGATTTAACAGCATTTTGCCATTTCATTCTGCTTTCGTTACATGTTGATTAAATGGTGAAAGGGGTAATTATATTGAAAATTTGGGCAGCAACATACATGTAGTGAGTGACTGGATCTTTATTAAAGGCATAAGACAGTGAAAATGGTCCGGCTAATCTTGGAATTTTGTCAGGTGGAGCATCTACGCGCTTTGTCTCTATTCAGAGACTTTATCAAGACCTTACATACTGTCTTATTCAACGTCTCAGAGGTGGCAAGAACAGCATCAGAAAATCAACGCTGCTTTTCCTCCATCTCTGTGCCCCTTGCTCACACGTACTTTTAGGAGATTTCATTATAGGAGACATTCAATTTTTTCTTTCTTACTGCACTAGCACTGTTTATTTTTATATCTCTGTATACTTATTTAGCTGCATTTATTTACACACTTTTTATTCTCTCTATGATCCTGTTTGTTTATGCAGTATTCACTCCACCATTTTCAGATCTAGGAGTGATAAACCCTCCCACTCTAGGCTGCCACATGCTGCAGCTTTACAAGTTATACTGTACCTAGCCTATTTAGATACTTGTGGTAAGAATCACTTTGTGATAGCTGGTTAGTTTCTGAACTGGTTACTATGATCTTTTAGTTCAGAGATAGATCTATTCTTAATAAATGTGTTTACCTTTTGCACATTTTGGTCTGGCAGGTTTTTTACCTTACGTTTTTTGGTTTCCATTCTTTGAAGCGCAAATACATATTTTAGTAGTAGATTAAATGGTGCAACACTGAGGTAGATCTATTAAAGTTTAGACACTATAGTTATGTAACTTCTGCAAATTGAATTTGTATCTAAATGTATTTATTCATACAGGAGAATCACTATAAATATATCCTTACCTTGTATCGCTTCATGCAGTCCTTCTTGGACCTGCCAGGGACAGCAGATGCTATTTTTTCCCATCTCTCTGTGGTATTCACAGGATAGGTCTTTAAAGCTTGCTCTAGAAGTTTTTGTTCTTCAGTGGTCCAGGGTGTAGAGTCTGAACCTGTGCCTTGGAAATAAGTATCACAGCGTAAACATACAGATGTTGCAATTGTGTGGCTTATTCACTAAAGGCTGAATTGCTCAGGTCTGGATTATGAAAAATAACAAACACCTAAATTCCTGTTGGTACCATGGAGCCCCAGGGTCCCCTCTGTCTGACAGCTGAACTGTATGCAGCCCCTTAAGGCGAGCACTGCAAATAACCCTTTAAATCACTGCGGCTAAGAATTGAATTTCAGTTAATGCAATATTACTGTATTTTCAAGGAGAATGAGATTGCATTTTGGAGATGCAGCTGTCCACAAAAGTGCTGTAATGTAGCCATTTATTTTTGCCTATGACTGTAGCATTTGTAAAAGTTCATAAAAAAAATATATAATCTAAACCCAGTTTAAATTTGCCCACATTACCTTTTAAGATCTCTCCCCCACCCTCCCATCACTTCCCAGTAGCAAATATTATGAAAGTAATTACATTAAGATTACAGAACTCATAACAGGTAGGGCACAGGCTCACTCCCTCACCGGGATTTGCACACAGTTACTTAGGTCCTGGTACAGGATATACCCAAAACACCTATATCTTTCAAACAGTTGCCCAGACATGTACCTGTTTCTGCGTTTATACCTGGTATGGGCTCTCCACCCACAATAAAGCCTTGGCTGCTAGAACCTAACCAAACTACCCGGTTACCCTAACACCCTGCCTTAACCCACTGATTCTACAACTATGTAATTGTACCACATGTCCTACAAACTTTGTGAATTTGTAACTTAAATGATACGGTCTGTCGTTGCTTATACATAAATTGAAACTCTAAAGAATTTAAGTAACATGGAGGGGTGAATAACCCGGTGAGTGAAGCCTACCCAACTAAACGTGTGCAAAACTGGGAACGGACTTGACCACTTACCGTCAAATCTCTCTGAAGGCACAGCATTATCCACAGATTGAGGAACAACTTTATGCTCCTTTTTGAATTTATCAAATGCTTTCTTATTTATGTCATCCTTTTGCTGGGGATCTGGAAAAAAAGAGACGTGCATTTGTTCTTAAAACTACACTGAAATAAGTGATACTTCACATATTTGCACAGAAATCTTCTCTTTGGATATAGGCTTACCTAGTTTTTGAAGGGATTTTGCTTTATTGATGACATCCTTTGCATTCCTTTTAATCCCAGAAACTGAATGCAAATTCATGTAATTAGCAATCACTTCCCATCTGGAGAAACAGACAGAGGAAATAACAGAAAAATTAGACATAGGTCAGGTAAAAAGCTCAGGACATTTCTAACAATGAATCCCAATATGTAGTGTTTGCTTTTTTGCTCCAATAACACTGCTGTGTCATTACATGTAGTTAAAGTGTTTATCCAATCAGACCCCAGATTTGTTAAACCCCTTAAGGACCAAACTTCTGGAATAAAAGGGAATCATGACATGTCACACATGTCATGTGTCCTTAAGGGGTTAATGCATTATATAGATAATGCACTAAATAATACAAACTAATGTAAATAAAAATGCACACATGGAAATTGTTGCTAAACACACTGCTTGGTGGGTGGGTAGGCAGACACCCTTCCACACCAGGATGAGATGCTCCAATCAGTTTTATGGAGGCTGATCTTATTCCATAACCTCTGTGTATCAAGAGAAAATAGAATACTGTGGCTGCTATCATTTTCTCTGTTTATTAAACCCTCTGCAAAAGATGCACAGTCTGGGTATTTGCAGCAAATTGATATTTTATTGTGCTGTTTTTGCATGTATTTGAATGCATTAAGAAACAATGGTTCACTTCTGGAAGAGATCATTAGTGAGCCAACATGTAACTATAAGCACCCGATAAGAATATATCAGGTGCTATAGTAACTGCATAAAAATATATCACAAGCAGTCATCGATGTACTGGACATCCTGATTTTCCACTATACCTTGCATTAGTTCCAGCAGGAAATAGGTTCACAGCTTTTATCAATAACTGTAAGTCATCTTCTGACCAAGACTTGCCGCTGCCTCCACTTCCTCCTGTAGCAGACTGATCTGAACCTTTTGTAGATTGTCTCATACGAGCCTCTTCCTGTTCTTTTTCTTTTTTAAGTTGGGCATTTACATCAACAACCTAAAAGAGGAAAAAAAAAAAATCAAAGATTATCATGGAGTAAATGCTGTTGTAATCCCAGAAAAAAAAATGGGAAAGATGTTGCCATTATCTCACTTTGTTGGCCAAACCCCAATAAGACTATATAAATTCTCACAATTGACTGCACATGCAGTCAAATATAATGCAAACGTGGAGTAGGGAAATCACAGACAGAGGGAGAGCAATTGTATACAAAATAATGTCTACTCCTTAAATAGTAATAAAAAACATTTTAGATGTCAAATCAGTGCCTTAATAAAGATAATGGCAAAAATGGTTGCTTTCAGTAAGGTGATGTAAAGTATTTTTGCACTGTATTTGAGTTATCTGCATAAATAGCACTTGTGCCTTCAAACAAAAGACCCATAAAACGATGTATTGGGCATTGTAAAGAATCCCATTACTCTCCTTCCCAATAATGTAAAGGATTACTCCAAGCATCTATCACATAGTGATATCTGTAGACTGGGTTGGTGTGGAGGTATTCAGAGGGCCACATGCAAAAATGGTTTGACTACTTAATACAGGGTCTGCGTCACAGCATGCCTGGCAGCAAAAAACACTACAGCAGTCTGTAGTGGTTATGGTGCTTAGACTTCCTCTATAACTCCTAACTCCATATAGTCCCAGTCTTTGCCATTCTCTGACATCAGCATCAAGCCATGACTTAGGCACAGACAAAGTTACCTACGGGTTTGAATTTCAAACCAAGCATCAAAGTGTGTATATTGAAACATATGAGTGTGAGCACAGTTAGAATTCTGTAAAATTAAAACTGGTTGTCCAAAGCAGTGATTTATGAAAGCACTGCACAGATTAAGACATTTTGGACAATGATCCTTTAAGCCTCGCCAACCACTGGAAGTAGGGATAATACACAGAACAACTCCGCATTAGCCAAGTCAATTCATACCAGTGATGGGCAACTGCGATAGGCTGAGAGCACCCAGCCGACACGCTGAGGCTCTTACTGCTGCCTATTTCTGGTAGGATAATGTAGAAGTATCAAGCAGTAGGGAAGGGCAGATGTTTGGGGACATTCATTCATTGTTCAACTGTTCAAGAATTGTTTAAGTCTTAACAGAGGTATGATGCCACGGGACTAAGGCATAATGACCACTTCAGTTAAGTAAAGTGGCTATGGTGCTTAGAAATTCACTTAAAACAAGTAGAATATATAACTCTGCAAGTACCTGTTTTTCTACAACAACTTTCCCTTCTTCTTTTGAGCTTGCTGAAAGTGCCTCATTCAGGGACTGTAAACTAAAAGTGAAAATAGAAAGAGGAAAATCAAATGGAGAAAAAAAAAAAGAATTCATAAAAAGAATGAAAAAAAAATATAAAATAAAAATATGAGACCAGCAAATATTCTCTTCCAAACTGATTATAATTTTATAGTCAAAATGCTACAATTAAAATCAAATTAACCAGGAGGGGATCCCAAATAAGGTCTCTCACCCTCGAACATCATGGCTTGCTGCAGTCAATCTTTGAAACACAGCTAAATCAGCGGTCAGTAAGAAGTACACAGAACAATATCTGCTAATTTAGGAGTCTAGCTTTTGAGCAATAAAGGAAAATAAAATGAAAAAAATAATCTATTTCATTTTTGCCACACCAAAAAGAGTTTTTAATAAACATTGAATAATTCTGGGTCTTTGTTTAAATCTAATAGCTTTGAAGTGTTATGCACACTATTAAAAATACTCCTTTCTACATGCAGAATATATTTTGATCAAGTATATATATTCCTCTTTACACAATTAGTTTCAAGGCTAATTTATAAAGTCTGCCTTTTAGTTGCTCCTTCTATGTAATCTCAACTTCATAAATGAACACTTTCAAAGAAAAGTCAAACATCAGGAATCCTAAAGTAATGCCTATTATGCAGATCTAGTAATTTAAAGGTGTTATGTATAAAAAAAATTGTGGTAGAATAATAAAGCTCATAGATAAAAGGGTTGGTAGCAGAAATAAGAACCTGTACCAAAAATCCAATCATCTAATTAATTGTATAGGAATGCTGGTGCCCAGTGATGTATAAAATAGTAATTCTTTAGATTATTTTTATTGTACTCAAATTGTGCGGAACCAGAGTTTGAAATGTAGATCTATAAAACCAAATTAGAAAGCATCATATAATTATAAACCTGTAACACATTTTACAGGGAGCAATGGATTACCTGGCAAGTTCAAGGCGGTCACACAATTTTTCAATTTCTTCCATCATTTTCACACTTTCTGCTTCGTTATCCGAAAAGTAATTCCAATTCTGCATGTTAATAAAAATTAGAATTATGTAACAAGAGAACAAAGCAATGCACCTACTCTAAACCACAATTTGACAATCCTTGTTAATTTGTAATATATATAAAAAAAAAAAAAAGTGGCCATTGGATAGTAACATTTTATTGTGTGTATATAAATGCACAGATTATAAAGAGCATAAAAAAAGTACATAAGTAGAGTTTACTTGCAGTGATTTGCATTTTTGGTAAAAAAAATTACTTTTTTTTTCTTTAACGCACAGATGGGGGTTGTAAAATCACTCAAAGTTGAATTAGTAAATTTTACTAGGCTCTTATACTTAGGAGCCTACCTCTAATCAGGGCTAAATAAATTGTACCCAGCAAGCCAAATCTTTTATAATTGATGTAATAATCAAAAGGAACAAATAACAGTCATTCACAGAAGCACTATACTATGTTACTAACTTTGCAAGAGGTCCGCAGTCTCTGCCGTTCTTTCTTTATTGCCTTCTTCTGAATTTCTTTTTCCTTCTTTGCTAGTTGTGCTTGTTGCCGTGCCTCCTCATCTTCCTTCTCCTTTGCGAGTCGAACAGCTTCCAGTTCCGCTTGTCTTTGCTAAAATATGCAGATTTGTCAATTCATCACTTTTTTAACCAAATGCCTGCTTACATACTGATCATAAATTTAGAATGGATAATAATTCATAATAAAAAATGAATGTTATACTGCCAAGCTAGCATTTCTACACAAAGCAGAGATTTACCAAGGTACAAAAAAAAAAAAAAAAAAAAAGAAGGTCACGACTTGTTAAAGCAGCTCTATTAAAGCCAACGCCTTCATTTAAAATTTGTCTGTAGAGTTAGAGGAAAAAAAAATTTAAAAATTTAAATTTGTATTTTTGTTGAAAGAAAATTTATAGTGTTAGACATACAAAACGTTTTTTTAAACACTACAGTGCCCTCTTGCTCCCATTTCCCCCACCCACTTTTCTAGACACTAGATGTCCTCATGCCGAGTTTGCGAATGTCCAGCGTCCTTTCAAAACAGTCAAACTCTGTGAAACTATAGAAGGAGCCTCTAGAGGAAGTCTTAACACTGTTTCACATTACAGATTTTAATGGAACAGGAACACTGCACCCAGATGTGATGAAGTGCTTTGGGTGCCTATAGATGAGTAAGATTAAACATTTACAAATACCTAATTTGAAAGAGTTCTCCAATTCCACATTTTCCAAAACTTTGGACAAAATATTTGCTCCAATTATTTTTCATTTGACCATTAAATATATTTTGACCATTAAATAAACATTATAAATATACAAATATTTTGAAATACTCTGCACATATATTTAGTCAAATACAAATAGGTAAACATATACCCTTTCTTTTTCTTCCTGCTCTTTCCGTCTGGCATCAACCTTGGCTTTCTTTTCTGCTTCTTTCCTGGCTTTTTCTTCCTCTTTGAACTTCTTTATTCTAGGGTCGCTGCTATACGCATTGTCTAGGATAAGAATTAGGACATTTTGACTTTATGTATCAGTTAAAACTGTTTATGTTCAGTAATTTTCTCTTTGAAATATACCTAGTGTTCAAGTACAATCACCTGACAGATTCATGACAAAATTTGTATTTATCAAGAAAATAACATTGCAATAGAAATTCTAATTGTTTTGTTTAACCCCTTAAGGACTGGACTGTTTTTGCGATGTTGTACATTTGCGACCAGGCATATTTTTACACTTTTGTGGTGTTTGTGTTTAGCTGTAATTTTCCGCTCTCACATTTACTGTTCCTATACAAATTATATATTGTTTTTTTCAAGACAAAATGGGCTTTCTTTACATACCATTATTTATATAACCTCATGTATTTTAATTTAAAAAATAAAAAAATATGATGAAAAATTGGAAAAAAAATACATGTTTTTTGACTTTTACTTGAAAAATCTTTTACTCATCTATAAAAGCAAATGGAAAAAACTGCTAAATAGATTCAAAAATTTTGTCCTGAGTTTAAAAATACCCAGTGTTTTTTTGCATGTTATAGGCACAAGTAGATATTGCGGTTTCAAAACATACATTTTTTAAATTTATCAATAGTGACATTGTAACACTATTATCTGTCATAAATCTCTGAATAACACCCCACATGTACATATTTTTTTTAAAGTAGACAACCCAGGGTATTCAATATGGGGTATGTTCAGTCTTTTTTAGTAGCCACTTAGTCGAAAACACTGGCCAAAGTAAGCATTCATATTTGTTTGTGGGGTGAAAAAAGTAAAAAAACTAAATTGAACGCTAATTTTGGCCAGTGTTTGTGACTAAGTGGTTACTAAAAAAGACTGGATATACCCCATTTGGAATACCTTGGGTTGTCTTCTTTGCAAATGGTATGCCATCATTGGGGTAATTCTCATTCCTGGGCTACCATACGCTCTCAAAGGCAACATAACCAACCTGGCCATTTTCAATGTAAAAATATTTGACCCATATATTTGACCCTGTAACTTTCAAAAATGCTATAAAACTGTACATGGGGGGTACTTTTATACTTGGGAGACTTTGCTGAACACATATTAGTGTTTCAAAACAGGAAAGCATATCACAACAATTATATCATCAGTAAAAGTGCTGTTTGTGTGTGAAAAATGCAAAAAAAAAAAAAAAGTCACTTTCACTGACAATATCATCGCTGTGATATGTTTTACTGTTTCCAATCACTAATATTTGTGTTCAGCGAAGTCTCCTGAGTAAAACAGTACCCCCCATGTACAGGTTTTATGGTGTCGTAGAACGTTACAGGGTAAAATACAGTGCTAGCAAATTAAATTCTCTGGAGTTTCGGCCTGGGTTGGCAGGCAGGTCCCTTAAATTGCAATCAATAAAATTACTTAATTATGTAAAAATATTACATAAATATGCACGTAGAATTTAAATATATATGCATATTTATATATTTGAAGTCTACGTGTATATTTATATAATTATTTATGTAATTATGGACATATGTATATTTCGTATTATTTTTATTTATATATACAAATTCATTTTAAGTGTATTTTGATATAAATATATATTAATTTTAAAATACAGTTAGAATAAAATTTCATAGATATATTAAAAATTTTTTTTACTTATTATTTATATTTTATAATAATTATATATATATATATATATATACATACACACATACACACACACACGTGTAATTTAATTATAAGTGTATTTTTATATTAATATAAGTACATATTAATATAAAAATACACTTAGTATGACATTTTATATATGATATATAGACATATTATATAGAGATTATTTTTTATTAACACTAACTATTTTTTTTTTTTACACTAGCAGGGAGACTGCCTGTCAGCACAGACAGTCCCCCTGCAGGCAGACACATGGACACCTATTGTGACCATGTGATCGCTGTGTTAAGCGATCACATGGCCACAAGGGTCCTAATCCAGTGTGGGGAGACTGTCTGGGCTGCAGGCAGTCTCCTCACACCGGGAGCAATGGCGATCAGGTAAGTAACTAGGACCGTTAGAACGGTTCAGGACCGTCACCGGTCGGCAATAGGAAAATGCAGATGACGGTCCTGAACCGTCCTCAGTCCTTAAGGGGTTAAGCTTCTTTATTTGGTGTCATCACATTTCACTCAATTTCAAGCTTTGTTACTATCCACAATTTATTATTTATTTATTTTTTAAACACTGATAAAAAAAAAAAAATTACTAAAAGCTTTATTTTTGCTATATATTACTTTGTGCATCTGTGTATATTATTTTTATGCTTATCAGTATGCATTTCCTGTGCTACTATACTTTATCTTGGTTGGTATATAGGAGTCACAATACCAGTGACTGATTGCTAAACACATAGGAAAAAATCAATCATACATACCAACTAATGTTCTTATTCTGTTCATTTCTTCTTTTTTCCTTTGTGCTCTGGCAGCCCTGTTCTGCTTCTCAATCCACCTCCTCTCGTCACGACTGTAAAAGGATTAAAACAAAATGAAACAACATATGATTGTGTGGTGTATGCTTCATAATTAGCAATACGATGTACGTAGTGGATGTATGGAATGGTTACCCAGTACAGTTGGCCATATTAGACTTATGAGGTTAACTGTGTCTGGGAAACAAAGGGATAAATGTTGTTGGTGTTAGTACAGCAATTAAGACATGTTTTATATCCCTGTTCGAGTGTAGAGGCATATACAACTGGCCAGTGGTTTTGAGGTCTACTGAACTTGCTTAATAGGGCCTTAGAACCTGAGAAGAGCAGGAAAAGTGTATAAATGATCTGATGAAACCTAAAAACTTAATCCACTTTAGAGCTAAATCAGACTTGAAGTGGATTATCATTACCAAAAGCTATCCTGGGACCGAAAGACTGGTATGTTGCTAGTACAGCAAATATTAAGGGTTACTATTCATTTTATCCATTTAAATTGTATCTTTTTGTTGTTGTATGTAAAATTTTGTTTGTAATCTATTTTAGATGTATGCACTGTGACTTTTTGTTCATAAAAAACGTGCTTTTATCCAGTATAAGAATCACGTTACTGAAAAGATATTTTTTGCTAAACCATGTTCTGTGTAGTTTTTAAATCTAATTTTGTTAGGGTAACTTAGGATGTACCAGTTTTCAGTTTCTAAAGTGTCTTGGTTATGGCAACTTTTGTAGGCATGTGTTGTGAGAAGAGGGATTTTTTTTTTTTATCATGAATGTGGGTCGACTGTAGAAAAACTATGATTCGACAGTTCGAATGGTTGTCGTTCGTCTGTTTGAACTGACTTTAACATGGGAAATACACCGACCGCACAGCCTGATTCTCTGGAACTGTTTTGGGCATGAAAATGTGCTTGCGGTCGGTCAAAGGGGACTTATATCTATCTCCCGAACGGCTGAACAGATTCGAATGATTTTTGGGTATGTTTGTATTTGAAATATGCTGATTAATAATATGTGACTTTTATTAATATTGGATGTATAGTTTTAGAGTTATGAAAGTTGGGTAAAAAGTATGTTTTAAACTGTACAGCTAATTGTGTTACCTCTCAGGCTAAGGGGAGGAGATAGTTGGGATGTAACCAGTGTGCGATTGGGTAATGCATAATTGTCTGTGAGCGTCTCCCTTGCAAGGGAGAATTGCATAAAAGCAGAGTGTGTGTCATTAAAAACCTCAGTTCTACTCCACCCTCAATTTGGAGTGCCGTCTCTTATTGGGGGAATCTGCTACAGGGGATTGCTATGCTAGTCACACTCCCTTGCTAAATCACTACTAAGCTCTTGTAAGAGCTTGTTCCTGCCTTGCTCTCTGGAGGAATCTATGGTGGTTATGGAGTCGGCTGGAGTGCTTGGATCCCTCAGGAAGCGCTAGGAGCATCCTTCAACGGAGGTACCCAGTCGGGGTGCCAGGTGATCCGTTACATCCATGATCAACATCAATGCGAGTATGTGGCTTAAATGGTATAACAGAGCTCAGTTCTCCACCCTCTTTCAAGGGTCCCTCTCTTTCAGTGCTGGATACCTGGAGTGATTATAGCTGCCTCACCCAAACACTAATTGAGATTTAGTGAAGGGTGCATAAGAACAAGTCACACAACAGGGGATCCATGGTTTAAACTATGAAAATCCCACCCTGGCACCTCAGACTCTGAGAGATAAATAGATCAGTAACCACTACGTTAATTACACCCCAGACACCAGGGCACAATTACAATATATCCCAAAAACAAACATAACCTTCATGTCTTATATTCCCCGATAGCACTCCCCCACTTCCTTAACCCCTTAAGGACCAAACTTCTGGAATAAAAGGAATCATAACATGTCACACGTCATGTGTCCTTAAGGGGTTAAAAAGAGCTCGTCGCACTCACAGTGTTGAATCACCACCTGGTTAAAGTTTCTGCCGGCCTTAGCTGATTTCCGATCGAAAGTTACACGCGGCCAGAGTGACCTCTAGGCTGCTTGTAGCTTTCCTTGTGTGGCACGGTCACCGGATAGATTTGGAATGCGGACGCTCTTCAGAGCTGGGCCTTGTGAAAGGTAGGGGAAACCTCAGGGAGAGTAAGTACAGCTCTTAAGTGGGAACATTTTTATCAGTGGCAGAACTGTGGTTCTGTCAGAAATGCTTACTGCAATCATCATATCCACCATAGCCAGATGTACTAGTTATGTTGCTGGGAGTACGTTGCGCACCTCCATGGTAAAGAGGCATCTAACTTTCCAATGGTTTGCCTCTTACCTGGGTCCGCTAGATGCCAAGCCTCCTCTAATGCGGTTCTGTGCAAGAGATCTGCATTGACATTAGCCAGCCTGAAACTCTCATTTATGTCTTGCTAACCAAAGCTGCCTGTGGTGGAGTTATTCCTCCGACAGGAACAATAACTCTGTGCAAAGTTTTACTCCAAGTGTGCTCTAATGGTTATGTTGCCAAGAGTACCTTGGTGCCTTAATGGTTTGACTTTGTATCGGGGGTCCACTCTCCTCCTCTTCATCTACAGTTCAGTGACAGCTGGAAGCTCCTGCTCAGGAGATTTCTGTTAGCTGACTTCAGCATTGGCGACTGCTCTCACACACTTAAGCCATGAACCACCATGGTTCTTTACAGAAGAAAGCGTCCATCTCTCACTGAGCAGTAGAGGAGGCCAGGAGCAGCGCCAAGTGGACTCCAAGTAAAAAGTCATGAAGGGGGCACCAGAACACTGCAGATGCCATCAGCACTACAACATGCTGTATGGGTTATGATGCATGGAGTGTGCCTTTCAAATAACAAATTATATTTAAATACCATTCCGCCTTTTCTTTTTCTTCTTCATCCAAGTATGAAAATTCTCTCCAAGAATCAAAGTTATACCTAGAATGAACAAAGGTTACAGTTTAGTATGATAAAATACTCCAAGTTTTTTAGGGAACAGATACATACTTGGGCAATAATAAATAGTTTTTTAAAAAAGCACACAGAGGATTTCTTTCAATGGTGGATCACCCTTTTACACAAATATACATTTATACCCACCACCCAGCAGAAAAGCAACTCACCAGAAAGAATAAAATGAATCTACGTCTTCAATAGAGGTTTTCATATCTCCAAGTTTTGGGACATTTTTTGTGTTCGACCACCTGAAATATACAACCAAAGGGTAATCAAGTTTAAATATAAGTCCAGGAATATATAGAATGCCCTGTATTGATGTGCATTTAGGGAATAAATGTGTTCATAAAGTGCTGTACTCTTTCCGTGACATTTAGGTTTTTTTTTTTTTTCTTTAAATCTGTTTTGTATCTTGTATTTTACCTGCTATTTCTGTCAAACACAGGATTAAACACTTCGAAGAAGTTGTCTCTGCCTTCATTCTTGGATGGGATTGAATTATCAAAGGTTGGGTCAATGCTGTTGAATGCTCTTCTCTTCAATGGGTCGGATAAAATTTCATATGCTACATGTTGGTAAACACAGACACAAAAGAGTTATCACTTTTCTACAAAGTATTGTTTGTAGCTCATTTAGTAATGATACATTTTTGCCCTGGCAAATTCTGCTTTTAAAGAACAACATTGTATGACGTGGAACAAAAAAGTAGAAATAAAATAAAATAAAAACATACCTTAGAAAATTTAGATTCAATTAAAGTGAAAAAACTATACTACACAGAAGGAAATAAAGGCGCATTTAAATATTTCTTAATGCTGAGCTTTTCTACTTCTCCTGTTTATCTAAAGAATAAATCTGTGGGTGTATTAACCTGAACACATCACATCCTTTAACCTCACCTTTAGTGATGCACGTGAAGTAGTCATTGTCACCCTCAACGATCTGCTCCCCAGCTGCCTTTCTCTTATCAGGATGGTGTTTCAGAACCATTGCTTTATCTAAGAGAAAAACATTTAATTTTATTTATTCAGTTCAACGTTCCTTTTTTTTTTTTAGAATTGTATGAAATAACAAGTATCACAAACAGCGTTTGAAATAATTCTGAGGAATCATTTGTTAAAATGACATTCAACAAGTGGAAGATTAATGGCTTTAATCTTTCCAAGGCTAAAATTTATATAGGATCTTCTCTAAATAGTATTCAAGAAAAATAAACCACAGCAACCCTGCATTGTCATAAATAAGCATTGTATGCTCAATTATCAGATCCGTACATTAGGGACAATAACACAGAAGTTAGATGATCATATCTTATCTCTGGTTAGCTATAATGTAATATTACTTACGGGCTGCTTTAATCTGCTTCTGTGTGGCTTTGTACCTCAAATTCTTCAACCCAAGCACAGCATAATGATCTTGGTTCTACAGAGGAAAAAAAAAACAACACACACAAAGCTTCATGAATTCAGAGGTAGACTACCAGCACAATTAAGTATTTTATCTGTTTTTTATTTATGTATCTTGTAATACCTTTTTAATTGGACTAACAGAATTTTTAATGACAAGCTTTCAGGAGAACCTCCCTTTCTCAAGTATGAAGCATTTCTGAGCAACACGACACATAGAATTAAAAGTTGAGATACAGGGGTGAAAGCGATATGGTGCAGATAAGACAGGTTTGATAGAACATAGACACAGAGTGAGGGGGGAGAAAGAGGAAAAACAAGATATAAGAGAGAAAATATATATGTGTATTACACTCCAGACGCCTAAATTCCTATCTTGCTGAAGCTTGGTATAAAGAGTGTGTCCTCTTTTTTTCATTTTACAAAAAGTGCATATTTCAACAGATTAGCCTGGTTACACAACAGGTCCTGTTACTGCCCGATTTCGTTAACTCGTAGAGGTAAACTCTACAGGCATCATTAACCCAGAGCATTTGCCTTGCAAACACTTCTCTAGTTGAGCTGCATTGGGAAGTCTGTGATTGGACAGCCACAGAAAGTCTGGACTAGGGAAGAAGGGGAGGGCTTGCAAAGGTAGCAGACCAGAGATCCTGCAGGTTTTGCAAGCTGTTTTTAGATATACACCCAATGAAAAAAAAAACACATTATTTAATGCATGCAAGTTTTCATTTGAGGTATATCTACTAAAAAAAAAAGTGATTTTCATGGGGGCGGACCCTGACCATCATGGAGGCAAGACAAACCTTGGCGACTCGAAGAAAACTTGTCGGCCCCTCCATGGCAAAAGCGGCCTGGTGTGCTTCGGGCAGGGGATGCGGCCGTCCCCTTGTATCGGGGATTCCACCAGAGAAGGCCCTGGCTACGAGCATTTCCTACGGTGGCCTACTCAAGATGTCGGCGACCACACAGCTCCCAGCTGCTGACACCAACCCTGTAGATATACTCACCCGCCAGGATAAGCTGTTCCTAGACTTCTGGCAGTGGCTCGAACTAAGGATATCTCAACCCGCTCCTCCAGAGCCATTGGCTCCCTCACATCAGGGCCCCCAACACAAGCGTGCAGCTCCACACGTGGGAAGAGGTCCCACAAGGTAGCAGAACAGGCAGCATGCATTGTCCAAGCGCTGGACGACATGAAGGCCTAGCACCTCAAAGTCTCCACAGGGGGCTGCAACGCCTGCAGGTCACTCAATAGCGATGGAGCCGCTGCAATGCCTACAGGCACCTGCTCGGCCTGCCCTGAAGCATCTCACCATAAAACAGGATTTCACCCTACCACTTGAGAGCATCGGCTGAGCCGGGCTGTGTGATAGGATTATTGGGACTCGTGGTTAATATGTATGTGTCCACCACTACCTCCTAGGGGGATAATCTACAATTATGTTGATTCTACCTTTTACTGTTTTTCACAATTATATTTTTTCACCCCAGTGTCAGTCTATAAAGCATGTTTCCATTTTTACTTTTGCATACTCATTTACTGAAACATCCTGACTTAACCTGTTTAGCTTCTCTTAAAAATACAAAAAATTAAATTTAAAAAAAAGTGGAGACTGCTCACATGCCATAGTACACTGTATTTTGAAATGTGTGTTTGCTGTTGTGGCATTGAAAGTCTGATT
This sequence comes from Pelobates cultripes, assembly GCA_933207985.1. Classification (NCBI taxonomy): domain Eukaryota; kingdom Metazoa; phylum Chordata; class Amphibia; order Anura; family Pelobatidae; genus Pelobates; species Pelobates cultripes. The sequence continues at coordinate 172,212,373 of OW240914.1, forward strand.
GTTAACCTTGTGCACAACAAAATAAAGATTTTTTTTTTTTAATTTAATTATAATTATTCTGTATTTGGGCAATGGAGTGTCCCTTTAAGTATTACTCCAGCATGGTGAATTTAAAATTAAACCATCTAATTAAAGCTGATTTTCAGCACTTCACCCTTTAAGTTGACAAAACAAGCTTCCCAAGATCCTCTTACAGAGCTTTCAATGCATAATAAACTCACATATCCAGAAAAAACTACCACCTCGTATAGCAATGGGTACCCCCTGTAACCAGGTTGGATTGGGAGTCTCAGACATTCTAAGCTGCTACACAGCATCCATACTAGCCCACACAATGGTAATGCTACACTTTGGCACAAACTGGAACAAGCACACTTGGCTCCTTATACAGAAGCTTAACTGCTATGGACTCCATCGCACCTCAGTTCCTCACCTGTATTCGTCTTAGCAACCTTACGGCCGGCACTGCAAACATGGAGACAAAGTGTTTAAACTACTGGAGCCATGCTCGTACGTGTACTTCACTCCACTTACAACACTGCTCCTACACACGCTGGACCTCCACCTAAAACAATGACTCCACTCTGGCATCACCATAGTGTGAAGCTTTTTATAATCTAAAATATTACCTTAACCAAAAATATGGGCACAATTCACTCTTCCAAATGGGAAAATAGTTACCTACCTCCACATGAAACACATATTTCTATGTCATAAACTCCACTTTCCTGTTTGGGAACTAACAAATGCACCAAAAAAAAACCACAAAAAAAAAAACCAAAAAGAACACTATCCACATGCTATCAGGCACATCTTAACTCAAACATCGGAGAGAAGCACTCCATCTGTCAACGGGAGGAAAAGCTCCCAGTCGAAGATTGGACCAAAGCGTTAATAGCTATGATGGGGGTATCAGAATGCTTATCCCACTGGGAAACAAGCAGGAAGGTTTGGTTTAGGTGGTACTTTACCCCTAAGCATTCAAAGCACATCTATCTCACAGATTCCAACAAATGCTGGCGTTTCAACATAGATGTTTGGGAGCCACATTTTTTAGAGCTTTTGTCAGGCATCCAGACCATCCTACAGAAACTCTTGGAGGTACAACCATATTTCCAATCTCAAGCATTTATCCTAGACATGCTACACATATCCTTACTCGCAGTACACCAAACCTTAGCACTACATGTCCCCAACGGAGACAAAAATAGAATTGCAAAACATTGGAAAACCATGACTGTCCCCTCAACATTGCTAGTGTCACAAGCACTCCAATCCAAGAAGATGTATTTATTATGCATTAACGAAATTCAGTTTAGTTCAGTTGGGATAGCTGCTTCAACAATCAGACAGACAGTCTGGTCTACCTGGGGTACATCCTCTAATGTTTTGCCTCCCCCATCGAATTCACATTCAAAATATGCTGCATGATATTGTGACAGAGTAAATGTATGTACGATTGTTAGAATACTGTTCTATCCTGAAATGCTTCATTTATACTGTGATCTCAGCACCCCTGTCTTGTGGCATTAGTGTTATTACTTTTGCTGTTAATTCTCAATAAAGATAAAAAACATTTAAAACCATTTTAAAGAATACATCTACACCTCTCAATAGTGCAACTGGGTGCCTTCATCTTCAGCTCCCAGTAAATGAAAATTTTCCTCTGCATGCATACTAAGTGCAGTTTTCTGTTACGATAATGAGAATATATATACCTTCCAATCCTTGGGATCAAGTGTTTTTAATAGTGGAAATTCTTCTAGCTGGTACTCTTCATCCTCAGACTCCTCTGATGATTCCTTCTCATCCTCTAGCTCCTGGAATGAGGCAGAAACGCTCCTATTTCTGCGTTTGATAAAGGCTTCGAACCATCGTCCTACTGGTTCTACCTGACACAGCACTGAAGCTGTCACAAAAAAAAAAGTTGTAAAAGTCAGATCCAAGCAATCATGTTAATAAATACCAGCTTATCTGAGGAGGAGTTGTGATTGGGGGCTGTTTTTACAAATGAAGTTTCTATCCTAGTGTGTGATAAACTACAATCATCCTCAGCCAGCATTATCTACCTCGGTTATAAATCATAAAAAGGCACATTCATTTATCTTAAATCATGCCAGTAATCTACATCATGGAGCTCTGTAGCAAACATTAAAATAAATATACTAAACTCCAAGTGGAACTCTTAGTGCTGTGTTCATGTTTACTTCATTCAGAGATATGTCCTCACGCAGGATGTTCAGCAACAGTTAAGCCACCTAAAGTACATTCGGATCCAGGAAGTGCCGCTAGTGGCTGTCTTAGTTCTGCAAGGTAATCATTGCAGTTTCTCTAAAATTTTTATGATTTACGTCGCAGGACTAAGTGGGATAGGGACACTGCACCCAGACCCCTTCAGTGACATTAAGTAGTCTGGGTGCCTATAGTGTCCCTTTAATTTTGTCCAATTTTGTATGGAATTCACTGGCTGAATATCAGTTGACTTACAGTGTCCATTAAATTTAAAATCTCCCCAAAACTTGGATACTGCATATTTGTGCCACTCTAAAGTCTGTGTACTACGCCAACACAATGAGTTATACACACACGCTGCAAACGTAACACCATTTCATATTCACTTTTTTCCACAATAACCCAGAACAGTTCACTAAATTTGAGGAAAGGAAACAAAGAAAATACTAAAAGTAATAAACAGGAGGGAACTAAAACGACTCACATGATGACTGGAAACTAAACTCCTAAGTGTTTGTGGTAGAACATATAATTTACACCCTAGCAGAGTAAAGGCTTGCTAGAGCAGACGGGGCTCCAGCCATGCACACGGGGCTCCAGCCATGCACACGGGGCTCCAGCCATGCACACGGGGCTCCAGCCATGCACACGGGGCTCCAGCCATGCACACGGGGCTCCAGCCATGCACACGGGGCATGTCCTCCATGCTGTACCATAGGCCTTTCCTATAAAGCAGCTGGGAGATTGGTGCTCATTGTGGGCTGTGTGACTGGAGGGCACGGTGTGTACCTGCACTCAGGGTCCCGGTGACCGCGGTGATGTCCTCAGGCTTGGCCTCTAGAAGCATGGTGCCGGCTATTGGGAGCACCACGGTGCACAGCAGGAACCTTCTTCACCCGGCACTGACGGACAAAGCCGCATGGAAGCAAGGCAGGCACTTCCGGGTCACCAGCGTGTCACAGCCAAACTCTCCCGGGCAGCAGCACAGTCCGTGTCTGAGCGAGCCGCCACAGTCAGGGCAGCAGTGACCGTGATAAACATGTACTGACTGCTGCTACAGCGGAATAAGGCTTCTACAGGGATTTATTCACTAAATGGCGAACTGTATTGGTTTATACAACGATTAACGTCATTTAGGTTTCATGTTATAGCTGGAGGTGGAGATTTATTTATTTTTCAAAATCAGATCTTTTGGCATATATTTTTCCATTCGGATTTTAATTCATTACAATTCAGAAATTAGTGAATGAAAAACACAGTCAGGAAAGAAACAAAACTTAAAGGAATGATAGAATGGAATGCCCATATACCTGAACAGGGCAGTGGAATGCCCATAGCCAATAATGGAACAAAATGGAATGCCTCTTGGGAATAATGGAAACAATATTTGAATTAGAGGCAAAACTAGGTTTGCCATACGTCCGGACTCCCCTAGACGTTACCTCTTTTTCAGGGCAATGTTCATACCTGGGGGGGGATTTCAGACTTTGTCAGGCTTTTTACGCTGGTGCCAGCGTCTGTAAGCAACATTGGTGCAGATGTCACTACGCGTTGTCAATGTCAGTATGCAGCGCAGAGTCGCCAACCTGACTCAAGCCACTACATCCTCCTCGCTGTCGCTGAGGAGATGTAGAGCTTTTTTTCCATCGTAGCAACTACATCAGGCCACCATGTTCCTGTTGCCTTCACGTCTTCACTTATCTCCAGTTCTCCACTGACATGATGCAACAGGGGGATAAAAAGAATGAGGAGGGGGGTCTGGCAGGGGTATTTAAGAAAAGTGCAGGTTTTAGGGAGTGGCGGGAATCTATGCAGAGAGGAGGCTAGCAAATGTAGGGCCAGCTCAAGTACGGCAAATGCAATAACGCTAAATTAATTAATTTAGTTGCCATTAGCTGTAAAAATAATAATTCCAAAAACATGACGAAATGAAAGAGTAATTTATTTTTCTTTTATTTAAATACTTTTTTAAATTGATTTTTTTGGGGAAAAATTCCCTAAGGCGTATACACCCTGTTCCAAATTATTATGCAAATTCTATTTAAGTGTCACAAAGATTAAATATTTTGTTTTTCAGTTTAACTCATGGATGGCGTTGTGTCTCAGGGCTCTTTTGATCACTGAAAACAATCTCGGACACCTGTGATAATTAGATTGCCAGGTGAGCAATTTAAGGAAAAACTACTAAAGGAGGGTGTTCCACATTATTAAGCAGAACACCATTTTCATGCAATATGGGGAAGAAACAGGATCTCTCTGCTGCCGAAAAGAGTGAAATAGTTCAATGCTTTGGACGAGTTATGAAAACATTAGATATTTCACGAAAACGTAAGCGTGATCATTGCACTATTAAAAGAGATTTGTGGCTGATTCAGACCACTGACGGGTTCGTGCAGATAAAGGCACATTGAGGAAGATTTCTGCCAGATCCATGCATCGGATCAAGAGAGCAGCTGCTAAAATACCATTACATAGCAGCAAACAGATATTTGAAGCTGCTGGTGCCTCTGGAGTCCCACGGACATCAAGGTGTAGAGTCCTCCAGACTCTTGCAACTGTGCATAAACCTTCTATTCGGCCACCACTAACCAATGCTCACAAGCAGAAACGGCTGCATTGGACAGAAAAATACATGAAGACTAATTTTACAACAGTCATGTTCACTGATGAGTGCCGTGCAACCCTGGATGGTCCAGATGGATGGAGTAGTGGATGTTTGGTGGACGGCCACCCTGTTCCAACAAAGCTGCGATGTCAGCAAGGCGGTGGTGGAGTCATGTTTTGGGCCAGAATCATGGGAAGAGAGCTGGTCGGCCCCTTTAGGGTCACCGTAGGTGTAAAGATGACCTCTGCAAAGTATGTGGAGTTTCTGACTGACCACTTTCTTCCCTGGTACAGAACTATGCTTTCCGTAATAAAATCATCTTCATGCATGACAATGCACCATCTCATGCTGCAAAGAATACCTCTACATCAATGGCTGCTATGGGGATAAAAAGAGAGAAAGTCATGGTGTGGCCTCTATCCTCCCCTGACCTCATTCCTACTGAGAACCTTTGGAGCATCCTCAAGCAAAAGATCTATGAGGGTGGGAGGCACTTTACATCCAAACAGCAGCTCTGGGAAGCTATTCTGACATCTTGCAAACAAATTCAAGCAGAAACTGTCCAAAAACTCACAAGTTCAATGGATGCAAGACTTGTGAAGCTGCTATAAAATGTTTAAAAAGTTAAAATGTTGTTATAAGTTTGATTGAAATAGCTTTTGATTTCAGTAAATATGCTGCAAACACAACAAATTACAATTTTCAGTTCTTTACAACCTATAAAGTGTTTGGAAACTTACTTTGCGTAATAATTTGGAACAGTGCATTGTAAGTTTATGTTTAAAAAAAAAAATACTGTTATCATTAGGAGGTTTGTTCAATAAAATTTGTACTCTTAATAGTTGATAACATGAGAATTATGCTGACTGTTATTTACATCAATTATTTAGGTAAATGAGAAAAATATAATTTGCATAATAATTTGGAACAGGGTGTATATACAGTTTGGACAACATAAAACCAAAACATACATTACATTAGAGATAAAACCACACAGAAAAAACATATAATATTTGTAACGGCACCCCCAGGCACAAAAGGGTAAAACCGCCATTTAGAAGATCTTCCCCTTCCAGAGACACAGGCACAGCTACTGCAGAACACCAATCCACCGAACATGAAACCATGTGAATGCTGTAAACAGCCGAATAGAAAAAACCATACGAATAGGTTTACACTCCTAGCAGTCGAACTGGAACAGCATACAATAAATCCCCCCAAGAACGAGACAAAGCTCCATGTTTTTTTTTTTCAATTCTTTATTTTTGCAGTGCATATAGATAACACAGCGTGCATGTGGTACCCCAACGGCAATCCACATGCTTTTCAACAATATTTGTAACAGTAGGGTACATGTTAAATCTTGCACTATTTTATATTAATCTAAGATTTAGCAAGATCAGTCCTGTTTCAATTTTATAATATATATTTGCAAGAACACTGGTGAGACATGAGAGTAACATTGGTAGGGTAATTGTTAAGCATAGCATATGGCATATCCTCTTACTGCTATGAGGTGGATGCTCAGTGTACTTAGTCATGGTATAGTAAGGGGTACAGTGAGCAGGAGCTGACTGGTTCGATCTGTCTAGGCTGGGACGCATGTGCAAAGCTCCATGTTGAACCATTAAAGAACGTCACTATTTTGTTGGATAAATACATTTTTTAAAATATTATTCCATATTGATAAAATGTGATTATGTATCATACAGTTATATTTATCAGACATTGTAGTCTTCAAATATTCTAAAGTCCATACTAATATAGATAAGTCTTTAAGTCTATTTGTTTTCCTCTATTTTAAACCAATCTTCATTGTTAAATATTGGATTATGCATCTTTTGAATATGATATATGATACTTGCATAATAATATTGTTGGACAATAGGAAAACCCAATCCCCTCACCTTAGTGTTTTTTGGCATTATATCAATATTAATACGTGGAATTTTCCCTTTCCACACAAAGTTTCTGAAGCTTCGTTGGATGAGGTCTAACCAGGGAGTTGGAAATTTTAGTGGCAATATTCTGAATAAATAAACCCATTTGGGTAAGATGTATGCCTGTTGATTCTGCCATACCATGATATCTCTTTGGTAATCCATTCTTTTAATAGTATAGTCATAGCTCTTAAGTTATCAAGGAAGTTACATTCGACTATTATTTGATATCTAATGGAATGATTACTCCCAGATAGGTTAAGCTTTTCTTTGAGAAGTCAAAACCATATTTACCACAATTTCTCTCTCGTTCAGGTTTAGTTATGTTGTAAAATAAAGCTACAGTTTTGGTCATATTTAATTTGTAGCCAGAAATATGACTAAATCTATCTAATTTATCTAATAAATATTTCAGTGATTTGTTTGGACCAGTCAAAAAGACAAAAACATCGTCTGCATGTATGAGCAGAATTTTGACTGTTGGTGCTTTAATGGATACCCCTTTATGTCTTTGTTTTCTCAGATTGTTTTGGCAAGTGGTTCAATTGAAAAGATGTACAAAATTGTGGAAAGAGGACAGCCTTGTCTAGTTCCATTTTTTAGATGAAACCAATTTGAACATAGATTCAACCCCACAACCTTTGCTGTTGGTACCATATATAGCAATATTATAGCACTAAGCATCCAGTCATCCACACCATATGATTGTAATGTAGCGAACATGTACTCCCAACCAACCCTGTTGAACGCTTTCTCTGCGTCTAACGACAGGGTATGGAGGGCGGTATATGTCCACTCAGCCAAATCTAAAATATCAATTATTTTTCTAATGCTATTACAAGATGACCTGCCTGGCACATATACAATCTGGTCCTGATGGATAGAAACCAACAAAATAGTTTTCAAACGTTCTGCTAATATAAAAGAAAATAACTTAGTATCAATATTTATCAGTGTGATAGGATGGTAACTGGTTAGATCTGCTGCATTTTTCCCTGTTTTAATATAAATACGATATTTGCTTTCAACATTTCTTGGGGGAAATTGCCTTTATCTCATTAAAAGTTGTCACTAAATGGTGTGCTATTTCTTTTTTTTATAAAATAAACTGCTGAAACCATCAGGACCTGGTGTTTTATTTTGTGCTAATTTTCCAATTGCTTTTTCAGCTTCTATTATGTCTATTGGTTGGTTTAGTCTATTCCTTTTTTCATTTGGCATTAGGGGTGGTTTTATATTTCTCAAATAATTATTAATCTCTTTATTTGACACTTTCTTAGGATTGACAATATCTTTTGGGGTCATATAAACTTGGTCGTTAACTTTTATTGAAGAGATTCTTTTAGTGTTTTCTTTTTCAATTTATTTGTGAGAATTTTATCCGTCCTGTTTCCTTTATGATAAAATTTCATTTTAAGTCATTCTAATTTTTTAATTGTCATGTCTAGTTCCAACAATTTATCAATACTTGAAATGTTTTCAAGATTCTTATTTTTTTTTAATTACGGGAGTATGATTATTTTTAATTTCTTGAGAAAGATTATAGAACTGTATATAAAGCTCAGTTAAAGAAGCTGTGACGAAGTGCCCTTCGCCACTTGGTCCTGGAGAAGCCTGCTTGCCAGCCTCCTCCCCGGTGACTATGACTCTTTGATGTATTTGGCTTTAAAGCCCCTATTCTACCTTCAGACAGACTACTTATGTAGGTTGCTTTATTTCTCTTATGTTTTAGTCACCCTGTACCCATTATAGGTGCAGGGTGTGTGTAATGTAATTGTTTATAGTGTGTCTGTGAAATGTATTGCCTGCTCTCCTGTACTGCTGAGGTTTGCTACCAACTAGGTGGATTTGGCTATGGAGCTTGTCTAGTGCCCTCTGTTGGTAGCAACAGCAATATGCACTACCTGAATAGCAAGACTGGTTCATTTGCATATTCGGGTAGATTTGTATATTGCTAATTCTGCAGGCACGTGAGATATTTTCTGTTAAATATTGTCTCCCCTACCCCTTTAAAAATATGCCATTGTGTTATAATAGGTCACTGCATGTTGCCTGCTATGAATTGGCTGTAGGAATTACTTTGTAGGAATAGATAGTAAATCTGAAGAACAAGTTTCTATAGCTGAAGGAATTTTTGCTTTCCATACAGTAAAGCATCACAATAGTTCTAAATCAATGGATTGTACATCCATTTTGTTAAAGAGCACATTTCCTGACTCTGAAGCAGCTAGCAAATTTTCCTGTGCTAGAACAAAAATAGAAGTAATTGTTAAAGGGACACTATAGGCACCCAGACCACTTCTGCACTGTCCCAGGTCCCTTAACCCTGCAAAGGTAATTATTGCAGTATTTAAGAAACTAATAATTAGCTTGGTGTGTTAACCCCATCTCTAGTAGGTGTCTACCAGACAGCCAAAAGAGGGTTATCCAGGCTGCTAGGTGACGCTGTGCATGGAGACATCCGGCGTTACCCAAAACCCCATAGGAAAGTATTTGCTGAGCATGCGCATCAGAGCCTCTTGCTATGATAGTCCCGATGCCTTGCCTTTTCGCCCCCGGGCTCCGTGCGAAATTATGCTGAGGTGCCCGCTGTTGTCTTATTGTGCCGCGGGTGAGGCATCGCAGTACCACCACATGGAGGGTGCAGTGTGGAGCCCCTCTGCAGCCCATTGCATTCGCCGTTTGGGGATGAGGTGACCGTGCATGAAAGTAAGCTCTCGGTGGTTCCGGGGGGCTCCGTGTGACACAAGGGTCTGGGCTATATGCCTCTCGGTGTAACTGTTTAAGTCCTCTGTTGGGAGGGGGTCTCTGTGTGGGGGCTCCGTGAGCCGACTTACCCCCTGGAGCCAACCGCCCGGGTCGTGGTCTCCTACGGCGCCTAGGTGCGGAGCTATTCCGCCTCTGTGGGGTTGGCCTGGACTGTTGGGTTGCCGGGGGTGAGTGATGTTGCGAGGTTGCTCTCTCTTGCCTCTCTTCAATCTTTTGCCAGAATTCCTCCAAGATCCTGTCTAGCTTTGACTGTGTCGATTCTGTCGGGTCTCGTGGTATGCTGAGCCAACCCTTCAGCAAACGCAGCCACCAGACCACTATTAGTCCAGTCCACCGCAGATGCTAGTGTCCTGAACTCTATGGCGTAATCAGCTACAGAGCAGGTGCCTTGCTTTATTCTCATTAAGGCTTTAGCAACATTTCTCTCTTCTTCCCTTAGGCTCAAAGGTAGCTTTAAAAGCTGTTAAGAATACATTATAATCCCGAGCAACTGGATTCCCACTCTCCCATAAGGGATTAGCCCAGGTTAAAGCCTTCCCTGTAAATTGGTTCATAAGATAGCCAATCTTTGATCTAGGGAAGGAACTGGGGGAAGCTTCAAAATGATATTCAATCTGGTTTAGAAAACCTCTGAAATCCTTAGAATCACCTTTGAAATGAGGAGGAGGTGAAAGGGTTATGGATGGAGGTTTATATGCCACAGGTGCAGGTACAGGTGGCGGAGCTACCGGTGGTACCGGGGGTGCTTCCAGATAAGCAATTCTCTGGAGCAAGGTCTGGAACGCTTGGGAAAACTGATCTAACCCGTGGTCCATATCCTCCACCCTGCCCTCACAGGCTATCATATGTTTACATAGTTCCAAAGGATCCATGGCCCTGCTGCAATGTCACGACTGCTAATGTGGTCCAACACTCGGAAGCAATGTAAACATATACATAGAAAAAGAAAGGGAAATAGAAGGACAGAACGTAAACCGGTCCTTAGAATGGCCGGACTAATACGTTAGAGACAGAGAATGGTCAGAGGGAAAGCCGAGGTCAAGGAAGCCAGAAATACACAAATACCGTTTAAACAAGCCAAGTCAGGGAAAACCAGAAATCGGAATAACAAGGAATAGCCAAGGTCAAAATACCAGAATATCAGAATCACAAGGAAAAATGCACTCTCGGGAACCAGGAACAGGACAGGGCAAGATACTGGGGCAAATCAGGGATTTAAATATCCCTCTCTGAACTCTAACGCGCACGTCCGTATAACTTTAAGGGGCCGAGCCTTTGATGGACGCGACTGCATGGTCGGCGCTATCTTTGGTTTGGGCACACTGCACAGAAAAGGCTGAGGAGCGGTTCCCGGCTTGCCGATGAGCAGGTAAGCTCGCCTTATCAGCGTGGTCGTGCCGGTCGGGCACAGACGCACGCGCGGCGGGCCGGGAGCCGTAACACTAGTTTTATGTTGTCATTTTATACTGTATGGAAATTTATGTAATAAAAAAAAAAAAGGGAAAAAAAGAAAGAAAAAGGAAGGGAAAATATTTCAGGACAAGAATAAATAGAATCACGGGTGGAATATTTCCGTTTTTCTAGGTGGGAGTCTGGCCTGTGTTGTTTAATCTGTGAATATAAGTAGTTAATGCAGGTAAGAGGTGCGGGTTGGTAAGCTGAATGTGTGTGATGTTTTTTTGTAGATATATTTATGGAACACAAATCAGCGTTCTTTGCCGTATACAGCACAATACTCTTTCCATCCATCCCACTGAGTGCATGCTCTCCCAGAGAGGGTGTAAAAAGCACAATGGATAAAATAGGAAAGTGTGTAAAAATATCATATTTACTAGTTTGTTCTTCTTCCTGCAGCATGAGATAACAGTCTAATTTGAAGGCAAATCCTTTGAATAAGACAGTTGTCTCAGAAGGGATGCATACTCCTTTAACTTGCTCTGTCTTTCAGATTTCCTTGCAAAAAAGTTGATACATTATACTCTATGGGTATTCCATTCTGTCATTTTCACTTAATAGAAAACAGCTATAATCCCAGGTAATTTCAGTTTTACAATCTGCTACTCTACTTAGTGAACCCTTGTGTTAAAGATTAAATTGCTATGTCTCTCAGACTTGACTTGAAAATTAGCTTTATGTTTTGTTTCCCTGTATATGCTATGGGCATTACATTCTATCATTTATCCCTGCCATTCCATAGAAAACAATGATAATACAGTTACGCACAATTTTAAATGACACTGAACATGGAAACTATGCTTAAGCATTTATTTGATATGACTAATGGTTCTTACTGCAAATCATATCTTGCTTCCCATTATACTCAATGAGCATTCCATTGTGTCATTCATCTGTCATTCCAAAGAACAGAGCTATAATCCCAGGAAATTTCATTTTTACAATCTGCTAGTCTATGTGGGGAAGACCAAATGGTAATTTGCTATGTACAGTGAGGGAAAAAAGTATTTGATCCCCTGCTGATTTTGAATGCGTGTCCACTGACAAAGAAATTATCAGTTTATAATTTTACTGGTATGTGTATTTTAACAGTGAAATACAGAATAACAAAAACAAATTCCTGAAAAACGCATGTCAAAAAAGTTATAAATTGATTTCTATGTTAATGAGTGAAATAAGTATTTGATCCCCTATCAATCAGCAAGATTTCTGTCTCCCAGGTATCTTTTATATAGGTAAAGAGCTGAGATTCTGAGCACTCTTAAAGGGAATGCCCCTAATCTCAGCTCGTTACCTGTATAAAAGACACCTGTCCACAGAAGCAATCAATCAGATTCCAATCAGAAGACCAAAGAGCTGTCCAAGGATGTCAGGGACAAGATTGTAGACATACATAAGGCTGGAATGGGCTACAAGACCATCGCCAAGCAGCTTAGTGAGAAGGTGACAACAGCTGGGACCATAGTCACCAAGAAAACAATTGGTAGTTTGCCAATGAACATCTGAATCATTCAGAGGAGAACTGGGTGAAAGTGTTGTGGTCAGATAAGACCAAAATCAAGCTCTTGGGCATCAACTCGCCATGTTTGGAGGAGGAGGAATGCTGCCTATGACCCCAAGAACACCATCCCCACCGTCAAACATGGAGGTGGAAACATTATTCTTTAGGAGTGTTTTTCTGCACCGCATCAAAAGGACGATGGACATTTGTACTGTCAAATCTTGGGTGAGGACCTCCTTCCCTCAGCCAGGGTATTGAAAAAGGGTCATGGATCGGTATTCCAAAATGACAATGTCCCAAAACACACTGCCAAGGCAACAAAGGAGTGGTTCAAGAAGAAGAACATTAAGGTCCTGGAGGGGCCTAGCCAATCTCCAGACCTTAATCCCATAGAAAATCTGCAGAGGGAGCTGAAGGTTTGAGTTGCCAAACGTCAGCTTTGAAACTTCAATGACTTGGAGAGGATCTGCAAAGAGGAGTGGGACAAAATCCCTCCTGAGATGTGTGCAAACCTGGTGGCCAACTACAAGAAACGTCTGATGTCTGTGATTGCCAACAAGTGTTTTGCCACTAAGTACTAAGTCGAAGGGGTCAAATACTTATTTCACACATTGATATGCAAATCAATTTATAACTTTTTTGACCTGTGTTTTTCTGGATTTTTTTTTTATTCTGTCTCACTGTTAAAATACACCTACCATCAAACCTATAGACTGATCATTTCTTTGTCAGTGGGCAAACGTTAAAAATCAGCAGGGGATCAAATACTTTCCCCCTTACTGTAACACAGATTTTCATGCAAAAAAGTTAATATTTTCTTCCCGTTATACTCTATGGGCATTCCATAGAAAACATACAAAAGTATGTTTGCTAAAGTTTTATTTGATTACTTTTCTAGAAACCTACTTCATTACCCCTACTTATACCCTTTGTGTCACTATATCCCACTACCTCTAGCATGTAAGCTCATTGAGCAGGGCCCTCAACCCCTCTGTTCCTGTGCGTCCACTTGTCTGGTTACAATTACATTTCTGTTAGTCCACCCATTGTACAGCGCTACGGAATTTGATGGCGCTATATAAATAATAAAATAATAACAATAGTAATCTGTTGAATGGTTTTGTCTGTAATTCAAATATTTTGTTTCCATTATTCTCTATGGGTATTCTATTCTAGTCCATTATTACCTATGGGCATTCCATTCTGTCATTCTTTTCAGTAGGTCTTCCTAAACTAGGGAGCTATTACAAAGTCTATGAGCATTCCATTCTGTCATTCTTTTTAGAAGGTCCTCCTAAACTAGGGAGCTATTACAACAAATGAACTTGAAAATATGCAACATCTATTTCAATATAGATGCTATGGGACATAAACACCTGAAATAACTAAACACAATTAAACATATACAACATTAAAATATATTTATACAACAAATTTGTCAATTTTAAAATAGCCCATAATTTTTTATTTATTGCCATTTATTTAACCCAAACATATTCTGCACCAATTTTATTATGGGTAAAACTCATATTAACAGCAAATAAGAGACTAATTGTTATAAATGTCAACAAGAAACAAATGAGTAGCTCAGAAGAACTAATGGAAGCAGCTGGCAAGGCTAGAAGGATTAATATTTCACAGGGCCCTATGTGGTTTGAGGCTCCCTCTGTTTTGTATAGGGATAGTTAGTGGGGCTAAGCAAATTTGTGGTTCTGTGGCTCCTAGCTATCCCCTGGGCACTAGGGTTACCCTATTTTAGAGGGGCAAGGGAATCAATTCCCCCTGCAGATTATTCAGTGTGCCCCCCTAATTGGATTTGGCAGAGTAGGCACCTGCCTACCCAGACGGCAGGTGTCTACTCTGCCCAAATAGAACTGTGTGAGAATGTACAGTATGGGATAATTAGGACATTTCTTAAAAAGGAATTCAGCTTCCACAACGGCAATGAACACAGCATCGAGTCTCCAGCCAATGGCACCCTTTATAACTGAGCTGAAGTAACCCATAGGGTTAGACACAGATAATTGGTATGTGTTAGTAAGTTATGTTAAAATGTTACTACAGTAATCGGCACAGTCCAGAGCCATTCTGGACAGGGAAACAAATTCAGCCCGGGCATTTTTTAATCACAGCGGCCCACTAAGAAGGGGGCTGGGCAGAGAGGGTGTGTTTTGTCATCACCAATGACAAGCACGCCTCCTCTCAAAATGAGCATGTTGGTTCAATGCTCTTCCAGGGCAGACCATGTGCAGAGCTCTGCTGAAGAGCGTCTCTGAAGGTGTCTCTATAAATGGGATACCAGGAGACAAAAGAGCTCGGAAAGTGTATTGTGCATGTGTTTGGAGCCTGCTTGTGGGATTCCGTGTGTGTAGAGTGAGCTGATTGTGGTGTGGTATTGTGGTTAAGGTCGGTTTTAGTCGTGTTGTGTTTGTGGTGTAATCTAATGCATGTGTGGCTAGGGGCTGTATAGAGTGTGTGTATAGAGGATGCAGTATGTGTGTAAGGGGTGCAGTTTTTGGGTGAGGGGTGCTGTAGTGTATGTATATATGTATATCAAAGTATTGTGTGTTGGGGTTCTGTGTGTATGTGTGAGGGGTGCAGTGTGTTTGAGTGAACGGTGCAGTATGTGTGTGTGAATGAGAGGTAAAGTGTGTGTGTGAGAGAGGGGTGCAGTGTGTGTGATGGATATTGTGAGTATGAAATGTATGAGGGTGCCGTTAGTGTGAGGGGTGAAGTGTGTGTGTGAGGGTAATGTGTGTGTGTGTGTGTGTGTGGGAGGGAGCTGTGTGTGTGTGGGGGTAATGTGTGTGTGAGATGTGTGTGAGGGTAATGTGTGTGTGTGGGGGGTAATGTGTGTGTGAGGGTGCTGGGTGTGGGGTGCTGTGTGTGAGGGTCATATGTGTGAGGCATTATATCTCCCCTCCCTTTTTACCTTTAGCCTGGGAGGGGGGGACCATGCTGCCATCCCTGGTGGTGCTAGAGTTCACTCTCGCGAGATCAGGGGCATTGCCATGACAACTCTCCGGATCTCGCGAGAGGAACTCGGCTGAGCTGCAAGATAGAGCTCCACAAGGTCCTCCTCTGTCTCCCTCCTCAGCCGCATGTCTGTGCAAGTGGCCCGGTGAGAGCGATATTTGATCTCCCCACCTGACCGTCATGGAATGTACCAGGGCCGGCGCTTGGATAGCGTGAGCCCTGCATGGGCTGGCAGGGAAGATCCTGTGACCTCCCCTGCTGGCCACGGCCATGGACATCGCGGCCCACCGGGCATTTGCCCGGTGTGCCTGATGGCCAGTCCGGGCCTCCCCCCCCAAAATATATTATAACCTTACCTTTACTCCAGTCTTCTGCTGCTGGCTCTGCCCCTAATCTGCCTGCTTAGATGACATTATCAGAAGTGTTGCCCAGACCAATCACAATACTTTCCTATAGGATTGGCTAAGACTGTCAATGAGGCAGCTCAGGGACAGAGCTAGCACAAGCCAAACACAACCCTGGCCAATCAGCATCTCCTCATAGAGATGAATTGAATCAATGCATCTCTATGAGTAAAGTTCAGTTTCTCCATGCAGAGGGTGGAGGCACTGAATGTCAGTGCCCCTAGTAGCCATCTGAGGAGTGTCCAGTGGAGCTATTCTAAGCTGTAATGTAAACACTGCATTTTCTCTGAAAAGACAATGTTTACTGCAAAAAGCCTGAAGGACATGATTATACTCACCAGAACAAATTCAATAAGCTGTAGTTGTTCTGGTGACTATAGTGTCCCTTTAAACAAGCTTTGCAGATTTTCCATCTCAGCACTTTATGCTTTTTATTTTATACTTTAATGTTTTTTATTTGGTTGTTTCTATCCATTAAATTTGTTTTTGGATTTATCTTCAACTTTGAGTTCCTCCATGAGCAAAAGGGAACAAGGGAGTAGAGTAAGCAGAAGCACTTATCATATCCACATGCCATTATAGTCTTTTACTAAACTACAATCTGAACAACTGGATATCTCTGCATCAATCTTATCTGTTGGTACAGCTATGGCTGGTTGAGATTCACTTATGAAATTCTTGATTTTAAAAAGGTGAGTCATAAATGCAAGTACTCTATATTGTTGCTGCAGTGAAAATAGAACTTCTATAGCTTTGTTTCTAATGAGGAGCCATTAGAATGCAGAGAACATTACTGTAGAATAATGACATAGGATACAGCAGTGTACCCAATATATACTAGGATTAGAGGGAATCATGGCCCTATCCCCCTCCCCAGGCTACAAGCAGCCCTGACAGTTGCGACACATTCTGTGCATCTGGGAGAAATTGACTTTTCTCAAGGCACAACGCTGCCACGGAGGAAGGAATAACTGAATATTATATGAGTGCTGGGAGGACAAAGCTGGCAGGGCGTCAATGATGCCAGGACAGAATTACCAACTGCGCAGGACGCCGGAACAGAGCTTCTAAACAGGGACTGGTGATCCTACCGTTAGGCCTCCTTCTGAGTGATATTGTTTAGTTTAGGCTAAAATTTACTTTTTCAGAAAACAATCTATATTTGGGTGAGCCATGATGGTTTTCGTAGTGGGATTTTTAATTTTTTTTTATCTATTCCCATTGAAATGCACGGTTATTAAGATGCCAGGTTTGCTGCCATTTTTCATGATCAATTCATTACATAATTTACAGATGACCACGTATACAAAGTTGGATTAGCAAAGAGCCAAATTAAATTGCTCAGTCATGAAGCAGGCTAAATTAGACCCTAACGTCAGCATCGTATTTATTGTATCTATTCACAAATCGCTGTACATTGGGTGCATTTACTATTCACGTGTAAACTATATTCAAGACAACGAAAACATGTTTAGAGAATAAACCTGCTTGAATTCCCACTTTAGTAAATAACTCTGTAAGTGTTCTTCAGCACACCTGATATATAGCAAGATCACTGAGAAGAATGGAAGATGAAAAGTGTTTGACAATGCTGATTTCAAAACTCAAACACCGGAGCTGAACACTACATTGGGCGACATTTCTCTGGCGCTCTCTCGTTGCTCTAGTGTTTATCGCCACCGCTGGGCGGAAATGCTGCACGACTTCCTATGGGTTCGCTTGCCTGAGTGACGTGTTTCCGGCGGTTTCCGGAAGTGGTGCTCAGTTTGCTGTGTAATTGCAGACGGTGCTCCTGTATATTGTATCTGTGTGAGTGTGAGAGACCGTGTTACCATGCCGGACTATCTGGGAGCTGACCAGCGCAAGACCAAGGAGGAGGAGGAGAAGGAAGACAAACCCATCCGGTGTAAGTGGGACCGAAAAGTGTTTTCCATTGGGGCCTACAGCTGTCTCTAATGGACGGGTTTAGAACTCGGCCCAGAATGTCCAGCCTGGCACCCCCCCCAGTGAGCAGAGACTTTAGTATTGTCTTTGTTTTTTTTTTTTTTATAAACCTATTTTGCTTTTTATTTAGAAGCCTGATAAATAATGCAGATGCATACCATGTTATCATATGCACATAGAGCCTAATGCTGAAGTAAGCAGGGGACCCTGATGAAGACCCCCCTCCCAGCAGCTTTGATGTAAACAATAAGATAGAGCAGGGAAGGATGCTCAGTAGGTGCCTTGTCAACTGCCAAGGCTGTTTATGGGCTGCTGTTAGCACTAATGTGGGTTATGTACACCTTCAACATCAGCTGTCAGGTTACATAGTATATGTAGACATAAAATCCTGAACACGAATTAGCAAAAACAGGGCGCCACAATCACCAAGTAAAACTTTGTCTGGATTGTGGCGCCCTGTTTTTCTGATTCGTGTTCAGGATTTTGTGGCTTTTTTGTATGGAGGTTTTGGAGTGACCTCATGACAGTGGCTTGCCTGCACTAGTTTATTTCACCACCTACCCTTTTTTACGTTTTGGTCTATATGTAGACATAAAAGAGACTCAAATCGAGCCACTTCTTGCTGTTGATCCGACATAATCTGAAAACCCCAATTTAAATAATTTTAGAATGTTGCCACACAATGGGACAAAATTCCTTCCTGGCGTTAAAGTGGAAAATAAAATATTATATTTGCATAAAACGCCATGTATCTGCAAAGCCAAATGTTCTTTTTGCAATGCTCAGGTGGCATTTAAAAAACAAACAAACAAAAAAAACACCATAACAATTGCTCCCAAACCTGTGTTGGTGATATTTTGTTAAATTATTTTTTTCCTTTTTTTTTTTTTTACAGCACTCGATGAAGGAGACATAGCATTGTTAAAAACCTATGTAAGTCAAAGTGTTTTATCCTGTAAAATAATTGATTTCATATTTGTTCAATTTGAATAGAAAGCGGTATTCTTAAGCCATATTGGCCTTTACTGATTGTGTATAAATAGTGTTTTGTATTTCCCCCATTTATTATAGTGGCTAGCAAAGTACACTGACTGATCTATTTTCCATTTTATCATATCATTGAATAATTCTTACTCTTCAGAGATTTGTCCAAATCCCAAGCTAATATCCCCTATAACATAATTGGTTTCATGGTCTGAGTTCTGTTTCTTCTTTATCATATATAGTACATATGTTCAAAAGTTATATAATTGTTCCACTTTGCAGATAAAAAAAAACTATTTGCATTTAGAATTCAATAAAACAATTGCTTGATGCCTTTTACAGGGACAGAGTACATATTCTCGTCAGATTAAGCAGGTAGAAGATGATATCCAGCAGCTTCTTAAAAAAATCAATGAGCTTACAGGTATGTATTCTTTGTTTTATTTAGTTTAAAACTTTTGATTCTAAGAAGTGTCTATTCCGTGTTTCCCCTACCTAAATTGTCCTATTATATTTAAATAATTTATTTCTCATCATCATATTTTGGTTTTCTATTGCCGTAATATTTGTTTCTGTTTTTACTTGGTTAGCCCAAAACCAATTTATGTTTAACAAAAAAAAAGGTTATTTAATGTGGGAGAGGCTGATTTCATGCCATCAAAAATATGAGCAATGTGTCTGTAAAAGCTGTTACTTTTACATAGTATATACTGAACCAACCAAGAAGCCTGTTGGAGTAGTGTACTATTTACACATATAAATGTACAATTCTAATTTTCAGGGATTAAGGAATCTGATACAGGGCTTGCTCCTCCAGCCCTGTGGGATTTGGCTGCTGACAAACAGACTCTCCAGAGTGAACAACCACTTCAAGTGGCCAGGTAAAATCTTCATAAAATGGGTGTTTTGGAGAATTCTTGCATAATAATCAGCTCCAGGGTGTCACACATTTTTATGATGTAGAATTATAAAGCAGTCTGCAGTTAATATCTTCAGATCTGAATGCCTTGCATAGTTTGCAGGAGTGTGTGTGTAGACGTTGGTTAGGTGGCCTTTGAATGTATGACAATAGATAAAGATGTTAATAATAATAATTTTTTTTTTTTTTTTTTTTAAAGCACTATAATTGCACAGCACATATGAAGCCTACTCTATAATTATTCATAGGAAATAACAAGCAATTTAAATCTTTTTTGAGTAGATTGTGTTAGCCGTTTCTTATGTGTATGTTTATTATTTATTTGTTTTGTTTAGATGTACAAAAATAATCAATGCTGACTCAGAGGATCCAAAATACATTATCAATGTCAAACAGTTTGCCAAATTTGTGGTTGACCTCAGTGATCAAGTTGCTCCTACTGACATAGAAGAAGGCATGAGAGTTGGGTAATTATTACATCACATTTTTATGTTAAACCAGCCCCTTTACTTATGTGTCAGTCTGTTTGCAGAAATTTCACTTGCCCAATTATGTGACATGAAATATTACTTGTTTAAATGATACAGGATTGAAAATTATTGCGCTGTTCTTTATCAATTAAAGGGTAAACAATCTGTCTCTGAACACTGATAAATATATATATTCCTTTTTCCTGCAGTGTGGACAGAAACAAGTACCAGATCCATATACCTTTGCCTCCCAAAATTGATCCAACTGTAACTATGATGCAGGTAACTGAAATCTTAAAGTTATTGTTTATTTATTGAAATTACGTGTATAGCATTTTTTCCCTTGGTCCAAAACAAGTCTTATTTTTTTTTCATTTTTGATTCACCTTGGGACAATAGCATTTGGTTCCATAAGATTGGGTGGTGATTTTAACCTATTTGTACTGTTTTGCATTGGCTTGGTGTTTTAATTTATGGTGGGAGCGAGGGTTGAGACATTTTACAGCCATAATAAAAAGGGTATATTTATTTACGAGAGATGGACAGACCTTACATTCTAATAAACAGTGTCTGCATTCATGTACAGGTAGAAGAGAAACCTGATGTGACTTACAGTGATGTCGGAGGTTGTAAGGAGCAAATTGAAAAGCTAAGGGAAGTGGTTGAAACACCCCTTCTTCATGTAAGTAAATGCATGTATATGCTGCACTTGATTTTGTCTGAGATGTGAACAAGCAGAGTGCTATTTTGAACTCTTCTATTACTAAGTATTCACCACAGAATTTAGAAGGCAGAGTGTTATAATATCATATAGATGTTTCAATTCTTTAAAGATGCATACTATATAGAACTGTGTATAATCTGTTCACTATCATAAATGTAGCAACTTGTGAACTAAGATCACATCTAAAACAATTCCTAACTTGGCCTGGGAAATAAACAGCAGAGGTAGATTACAAACTAATGTATTTCCTAAGAAAAACATAATTGATAACACACTCTGTTATTTTTATTGAGTTGTGGACATTGCAAAAGAAACAAGTACCATTGCATACACATAACACATCTGTTTTTGCTTCCTGTAGTGTATAGACAAACATGTGTTATTTGATAAAGATATATCTTAAAATGTCTATTGGACACATGTCATGTATGAATGGATTTCCTGTTTGTTTTGTAACCATGTGGCCTCATTTTCATTTGTAGCCAGAGCGATTTGTCAATCTTGGTATTGAGCCTCCAAAAGGAGTTTTGTTATTTGGTCCCCCAGGAACAGGCAAAACACTGTGTGCACGTGCAGTAGCTAACAGGACTGATGCCTGCTTCATCAGAGTCATTGGGTCAGAACTGGTCCAGAAATATGTTGGAGAGGTAAGAACTTTTTATTTATATTGTCATAACACAATACAAAACACCTCCCTGTTTAGTGGATATAGCCAGGAGCTACTTATTTTTATTTAGAACTAGTAAAAGTAAGTTTTGTTTTTTTGCTTCTAGTTACATTAAAAATATCCACCCACTTCAGCATGAGAGCAGGGAAGTTATATCATTTTCTAATAACACACAGAGCATGTCTCTATTAGGGTTGTGCATGGGTAAAATTTTTGTTTTGTTAATTTTAAAATTTTGGTTTGTCTAAAATTCTAAAAATATTGATTCAAGCAAATGTTAATTTCCAGAATTCAGAGAATGGCTTTTCTGAATTTTTCTCTGAGCTGTTTTAGTACATGACTCCACAATTTGGTATCCATACATGGAATTGCCATAATTAAAGGGTATCAACTTAAGGACATGTCTACTAAACAACTGGGAGAGCAATGAAGGGTATTTTTTTTTTGCATTTTCATTTGTTAGGTAGATAACTCCCTAATACGCTGTTATTAAAACTAATTGGAAATAATTTGTTTTCGACTTTAGTTCCGAATTATCTAGTTTTGTTTTCCATTGATTGGAAGTTTCAGAATTACCGTGTTTGGCCAACATTCAATTTGAAAAGTAACAAATTGCACGTTCTAGCCTCTATATATCTGTGCTAGATTATGTTTTCGTTTTGCATTTTTCCCGGAAGCTGTATTAAACCTCATGCATGTCCTTTGTAGAACTGCAAACTTCATTAGGATCTTTATTTACACGAAGCGCAGCACACTATGGAGCATATTCTCTAGAATATATGTATTCTAATTTGTTTTCCCTGTAGCAGTCAAAGAGGAATATTAAAACTAGTTCATGTCAATTGTAGAATCGCATGCTTTACCATTCTTTTAACTTAATTCCTGCAAACATGTTTTAAGTCATTCCAGTGTTAACCTGAATACTACACAAAAGTGTAAATCACTTTGTCTGCTGGTATCTAACACCGTGTGGTTATCCTTTCAGGGAGCACGCATGGTGCGTGAGCTGTTTGAGATGGCTAGGACAAAGAAAGCATGTCTTATTTTCTTTGATGAAATTGATGCAATTGGAGGTATGTGATCTCTAGTTGATTATCCCTTTTTTTACAACTTTGGTGTATGTAAAATAGAAATGTTCTGAATCCTCTCTCCAATTTTTGCACAAACATAGATTTATACCTAAGTCTGCTTTGATCTGGAATTTCCTTGTATAGCTTCACATTTTGAACATCATAAAAATAAGTATCTTGATTGTTTCCTGTCAAGGGAAACCTTACATCATTGCATATGTAGGTAGCTCACACTTGCATGCCACTTCTCTCCTGTGGGTTTACCAGGGTCAGTTTGCATCAGATGATGATGTGGGTTCTGTCAACAATAGGTTTAAACTGGAAAGTCCTCTGGCAGTTTTCCAGACTGTTTTCTAGACTGGTTTATAAAGGGTTATTGTAAACTTCTGGGATATTGCGCTTGCAATGCAGTGCACTGGGTGCAAGGGAAGTTGTTTTTGTGGCTACCACCAAAACCATTTGCTGGATCCTGTTCTGGTACTTTGATCTGGCGTGAGCCCATGTGTGTGCTGTACTCTTAAGCACTTGCAAGAGTACTACACTGTTTAAGAAGAATCCCACAAGATCGAGAGTCGCCATAGACCATGCCTTTTTTTCTTTTTCTGGGGGATATGACAAAACTTAAAAGGGATAGCTCTGCCTTTTCTATTATCATGTTGGGGGGGAAAAATGTATGAAAAAAATATTGCTTACTTTGTCTTGTGATATATTTTGACTGAACTGGAATTTCGGTGAAATTCCAACACAGTCAATGTGCGTATTTCATAAAGATCTTATCTTTCGGAAATACTTATTTGTTGCGGGATGAAGGGGTTACAGAGCCGCTTTAATTTAAATCTCTTTTTTTGTATTAGTACGGTTTGCCCCAAATGCAAGTAATGCTCTTTATTTAAGTGAAGGGAAAAAACACAAATTATCCATTTAAGTAATTGTAAAATCTGTCCAGAGTTTGATAGAATATATTGCTCAAGTTTATATTTGTCCTCCTGGAAACATGGCTTGTTGGTATTCATATAGAACTAGAGTTCACCAGTGTTTGAACATTTTGCTTTTTTATCCAAATAATACTGCTTTTTACCATCTCTGCATGTGCTTACAAGTCCTGTTAATTTGTCAAAATGACTATCAGATGGATCACATTGAACATTTAGATGAGTCTTAAAACTTGCACTATTGGTGTGCAAACTGGTGGCTGACTTAAAGAAAAAAAAAGTTTATAGTTTGCATTTAAAAAAAAAAAAAAAAAAAAAGTTGTGTTGTGTTTGTATTAAATATAAAGAAAATATTATTTAAAAAAGCATGTGACTTTTTTCTTTGTCTAGCTTAAGTAGAAAAATAATCATCTCAACTCTCTTAATAGGAGCTCGTTTTGATGATGGAGCTGGCGGTGATAATGAAGTCCAGCGCACAATGCTGGAATTGATCAATCAGTTAGATGGCTTTGATCCCAGAGGAAATATCAAAGTACTAATGGCTACCAATAGACCAGACACTTTAGATCCTGCACTGATGAGGCCTGGGAGACTGGACAGAAAAATTGAGTTCAGTTTACCCGATCTTGAGGTAAAATTACTTTTAAATATGTCACAATTATAGCTCTCTCTATGTAAAACATATTTTTAGGTGTCATAAGATGTTCTGATTATTATTAATGAAATGGTATTGCTTCCTACTGTTTTTGTTTTGCAGGGACGTACACATATATTCAAAATTCATGCTCGTTCTATGAGCGTTGAAAGAGATATAAGATTTGAACTACTGGCCCGACTGTGTCCAAATAGCACAGGTATTGTATTCAAATTTGTTTATAAAAGTGTTTTGCTAACTGATTTAATGTTCATGAATAAGAAGCATATATATTTAATGTACTTTATTTGAAAGAAGAATGTCATTCACGTTTAGTTTTATGAATTACTTGAGTGTTCAGTGCTTTTGGATATCAGAATTGAACACTCCAAGCACCATAACCACTGTAGTGGCACCATAACCACTGTAGTGGTTATGGTGCCAGCATGGTGTAGAGCTGCACTACAGTAAGTCAATGTTTTAGTACGGTTTGGAAATGTATCTGTGCCACCTGGGTGTCCATGTCACAAACCTTCTTCTGCAGGAGCAAAATAATCTCTGTAGAATAAAGCTCAACTGTTTCAGGGCTCTTCTCAGCCAATGTAGCATTCTGTTATTCTCCATATCAATTGTTTTACTGTGGCAAACTAACTTTATCTCTCTTCCTGTGTAGGTGCTGAAATTCGCAGTGTGTGCACAGAGGCAGGGATGTTTGCTATCCGAGCCCGTCGCAAAGTTGCAACAGAGAAAGATTTCTTAGAAGCTGTTAATAAGGTCATCAAGTCATATGCAAAATTCAGTGCTACTCCAAGATATATGACCTACAATTAAAAGTCTACTAGCAAAACAAAATAATCTGCATTGGGTTCTTCTCTTCAAGGACCATTCTACTGTCTCTCATGTTGTGTAAGAAAATAACATAAATATGTAAATGTAGATTTGAATAAAAATATGGTAAACATTTGAGTTTTTTTTTTTCTCCAGTATTGTCAAAATGTATTTTCAGTGCATAGCTGTAATAATACAGAAGCCAAGAAATTTCAGAAATAATATTTTATTATGATCTGAGAAAAACAGAACTATGCTTATCAGAACAAACATTTTCCCTATGAAGGCAATTTCTTTTAGCATAAAATATATATCTAGAAAAATATACTATTGGCAAATAAAGTACACAAACATTTCCAACTAATATTTTAGTAAACAATTATCAAAACAATTTGTCAAGTTTAGCACTTTTTTTCCCACCATGACCGTTTATATATAAAGAGCAGGTCTAAGGCAAAGTTCCTACAATCAATCACTATGGTAAGAAATGCCCCCAGATTGCTCTTCATAAATAAACCCCAGTTAATCTGAGATGTAACTGTGTGTTTTCTACTGTTATGTGTATGTTACAACAACAAAGCAATCCGGTATATAGGTTGTGTGTAGAGCTGGGTTTTTGAGCTTTTATCTATAAAGGGCTGCAGTTTGAACTCCTAAAATTGGAGTATGCAGCAGAAAATATTCAGTAGGTTTCCATTGAGATTGCCCCACTTTTACAATTTACTTTTTACTTCATAACTCCCTCTAGTCTAGGTAAATGTTATCAATAAGCCTAAGCTAAAAAGCGCTGTGCAATCAGTGTGTAGGCTGTTTTCCAGCTAGTTGTGGACCACAGCTTTCAGAAACCTTGGCTGGCCTTTTTAAAATGGCCAAACAAATCTAAAAAAAACAACAACAAATAGACCACTTTCATATGTCAAGGGTTATGGGATTAATTAATAATTCTAGACCAAAGCTTTAAAAGTGGAGCAGAGATCATATAAGCACCATGTTTCTGCTGATATTTGTTTGCTTCTTGAATTTTTAGAACTCTGCACTAGATTTGGTCCAGATAAATAAACCCACTCATTTCTGGAACATGTTAACATTACTCTGTAGCTTTTAATTTTTCTCATCATTATTGTAACTAGAATTTGGGAGTCTTGAGTGTCTGGCTCAATAATGTATTTCCACATAAAACATTAAACACATCTGTGCTCCATGTGGAGTGATATAAATCAAACCACAATGTACAAAGACCAAATCCTGTTTTTATCCATCTTGAGTGCAAAATAGGTCAGTCTAAATTGCAGAAGTAAAGGAAAAAAACAAACTCTACTACAGTGCATTGGATTTTGAGGTATGTAGGTGCGGTCTGCCGTAAGTTGTATCAATGGTGTTTTCAAAGAAAATTAAGAGGTTAAAATTTCAGGAACAGTGTTCTCTTACAATGGGTAACTAATGAAGTTCATGCTCTTTACAAAAAAAAGAAAAGTGCCCTTTCCCATTTTTAGTTAGATTTCTTTATGAATCTAAGTAAAGAGAACACTTTAGCATTCGGCATACAAGTTTCTGTTCCTTATACCATAGTGTGCCTTTAATATTGACCACTAGATACTTTAACTTTCAGGATTATTTACTAAAGTGAGTGTTGCCAGGAATTCAAAGTTAATTTAACATTTTAGCCCAAAATAACCAAACTGGAAGCAGAGCTAAAATATTGTATTTGTCCAAATCAGCTTTTTTGGCCTTAAATTTCAAATTCACTTAGAACTCCCAAACGTTCTCACTTTTAGAAATAACCTTGTCAGTGTTACATATTCGTATTTATAAAAAACAAAATAAAACACACCACATGACCACAAATGTTACAATGACAGTGATTTGGTTAGTGATGTTAAAATATGAGCAGTTGTCTCTAGCTTTGTAGTTGATCCCCCCTGACAAAACAGATGGCATTTTGAATATTACCATTATCTGACATTGGTAACAATATCAACATTCACCCAATGAATACATACAAAGCCTGTACTCATGACAAATACCAGTTTTAACAGTGATTGTTTACTTGCTGCAACAGGTGTGAGCCATCTGCCACACATTATTTCATTTCATTAGGGTTGGCATTTTCATGATAAATGCCACTTTAAAACCTATACGAATGAGGCTGATCTACTTACAGGATTTATTGTGAATAACCTGACTACCTCAAATATGGATAGTAGAGAGCTAATTAGTTTAAGGTGTGCTGTTCAGTCGTGTTGTGATTTTATTTTGTACACATTTATGACAAAACAATTTGTTGTATCTGAGAAATTATATAGTTATGTAACTAACATTAACCATGCTGGTTAAAGTGAATCTGCCATTTTTGAGAATTTAACCTTAATCTTCTCTACGATAGCCTACGGCCAGACTTCCTTGCATAGGTTATGGTAACACCAAGGACCTCTCCCTCTGCACATAGTGTCTTCTAACTGCAGACATGCAAGTTTTGCTGCTGCTATGAGTCAAACCCCTCACTCTTAATAGTTTGTAAAATGTGAGCTAAAGTTATCAGACATTCTTTGTACCTTCACTATAAATCAATCTCTTGATTTCAATAGAAAGAAGTATTGTAACAAATTTGTGTTGGATATCTACCTACCAGTCTTTTGACACAATGCCAACTGTAACTTATCCTAAGGAATCTATTGTAAAACAGTGTGTGTATAATAAATATATATATATATATATATTTATTATATAAAATCATCCAATGTTGTGAACTTACTTGTCTTCTCTATTGATTACTGGCATTTTCATTTATTTACACTATAAAATATTGAGAAATAACTCGAGCATCACTAAACACTATTAAGGTAAATCTTGACTTAAAGCAAAATAAGTAGAAATGCATGACAAAATAGAAAGATGTAAATAAATCTTTTTAGAATTACAAAAAAAAAAAAAATGTATTTTAGCTAAAATACTGGATTGTGAGACAGATATTTACCAACGCATACATAAAGACACATTCATTCTGAGTGACGAGAAGGCCTAGTAACGTGAGTACATTAGGGAAACCAAAACCTACATTAAAATGGATACAAAAATATTCCACTATCAAATTCTCTCTCTTCTGGAAAGGTACATCAAATTCAAATAGGAAATTCTACAACAGTGGTTCTTAACCATGGGTAGAGACTTCAAAATGGATTCCTTGGGCTTTTAGTGGGTCCTCACTGGTATTAACAGATATATAATATTGATCAGGCCTCAATAACAGACCACAACAATTGCTTATTGTAAAGGTATAGTTGTTTTGCTTTCCCCACAAGTGGAAAATTATTGAGATTGGGACAAGAACAATGAAGGTGTTTTACAGAATTTATGTTACACTTGAAGAAGGTGTTACTAAATATACATAAAATGATTCAATGACAAAAAAGGTTAAGAACCATTGATGTAAAACAATCACATCGCAGGAAAAATCCACGTAAGTGTATTCAATAAATAGTGACTTGCAGTATGTTGACAGCCTACTTAAACTACAACAGAATAATTAAACTAAAATCTTCAACTCCACTATTTTGGCCATATGTCTCAAGTTGGTTGGCACTATATTTTTTCTGTACCACATAAAATACAACACTGAAAATGACTTTAACCCCTTAAGGACACATGACATGTGTGACATGTCATGATTCCCTTTTATTCCAGAAGTTTGGTCCTTAAGGGGTTAAAGAACTAGTAACCAAAGCCAACTATTGACTTAATTCAATAAACTCCATACTGCAGTGAATTGAAAACCAAATTGCAAAATATTGGCAAAAGGTGCTTATTTGGAAATATTCTCCAACTTTGCTATAGTCACATTGTGGCTATTTTTGCATAAATTTAGCAATTTGGATTTTTAGCATTTATTGAATTTACCTGTAAAAAAGTCACACAGGTAATATGCATTTTCAGTAAAAGCATTTAGAAATGTAACTTTTTATCACGTGTAACAGACCTTAAATAATCAGTACTTGTTTATAAATAATTAATGAAGTTCTAAAAAAAAAACATATATATAAAAACTTTCTCCAGCATAACGGATTGCTATATGGATACAAATATAGTTTCTATTCTCAGACGAAAACAATAATTTGGGGTCTGGATGAGAAATGTCACAGTTTAACGGCATTAAGGCTTTCTATGTTTTGCCCTTAAATATATATTTGCCTTTAGATCCAGTCTTTAAATATTTCTCTTGAAATAGTATATCCAATAATATCTCTCCAAAAATTTCAAAATGTACAATGTACTACAAACAAAAAAGAAATTAAGATGCAACTACATCTCCAAAAATTGAACAAAAAAACTACTATAATTTTTCATCATACACAAGGAGCTGCTATAGTTTAAAAATCTGCATCGAGTTTGATTATCTTTGTGAGCATTTCACACATTTTGAAAGACATTTTAATGTGTAAGATGTTATTCTTACTCTACTATATGCACATTGATTTCACACCAATTTAAGAAAGTAAGTGTTCAAATGTGCTCTGAATGTTCTTTTGAATATCATTTTCTGTGAATGTTGTTCAGAGATGTTACAAAGCTTCAGCAGTTCTACACTTCTCCAGAAACAACAAAATCAGTTTACATTAGACAAGAAAGGTGTGTTGGAAATGTCACTGGCAAAAAAAAAAAAAGGCACAAATAGGACCCACGTGGTAGAGAAACAGGATAATAAAATCACCTGGGCCCCAACTGATGCATTGTGATCACCTTTATTTTAATGATTGTGCTTGTCCCTGCCCAACAGGACATGTGTAAGAACTGGGGGTCTTTCATTCTGTCCTCTACTTGGCAGCATTTTAGGGCAACATTAGCCCTATAAAGGAAGAAACACCTGCAGAGCAATATACTAACAAAACCTAAATATAAACAGACACATCATGGTGTGACTGCCCATCTCGACACTGGCTTGTGCTTTTACAATGTGTGCAACATGTGGTAACATGATCCACCGTATTTGTCAAGTGCATCGCTAAGAAAAGGATCCCCACTGTGGCCAGGTACCTATCTAGCCCTGAAATGCAAACTGGTAAGGCTTGAATCATCCAGAAAAGATGTTAATAAAGGAAAATGGAGCGCATGGCTAAAATGAGTATATTATGGATTGAGAATGGTGTTGGGCAGTTTTTTTTACAGTGGAGATACTGGATGTACAAGAGTAATGGTCAATGAAAGGGAATGATGGATCGAGGTACAATGTGAGATGGATGTATAAAGGTTTGAGGCGGGTAAAATAATTTGGGATGTGTGTAATCAGGCTTGAGTACATGGTGATGAAAGTTTAAGTATTTGGGTGGATACTGAGGTAAACGGGGCAGAAAGCCAATCAACAAATAGAGGCAGGCCTAGGGTCCGTTAACATTAAAGACAGCCCTGAGTAGAAGGTTAAAATGCCACTTACTGCAAAGATAGCCAATACCTTTTTAAGCTCTTTAATAAGCTGCCTCCTTGATATTAAATATACCTCTATGGTAAAGTCTAGTACACATTTCCTTTTGTTAGAAGACCATAATGACCATAGAAAACAACAACGAAGATGTGGATAAGTGATGACTTCTAGTAACTCACAAACAAGAATTCTCTAGCCAAATCCTCAGACCTATACAAGATGTACTATGGTATCTATCCCCCCTCCCCCCATATAGCCACATATAAATAATGTGATGAAAACTCTGTGGTAAAAATATAACTGGATTATTTACTTAAAGGACCACTACAGGCACCCAGACCACTTCAGCTCAATGAAGTGGTCTGGGTGCCAGGTCCATCTAGGGTTTACCCTGCAGCTGTAAACATAGCAGTTTCAGAGAATCCAGCCTCTAGAGGCAGTCTTATTATTCAGAGAATCCAGCCTCTAGAGGCTTTCGCGCTTCTCACTGTGAAAATCTTGCCGCGCATGAGCATTCAGCGCTGACGTCAGAAGAGGGAGGAGAGTTCCCCAGCGCCGAGGGAGCCTGGCGCTGGAGAAAGGTA
The DNA here is from genome assembly GCA_933207985.1 of Pelobates cultripes. Lineage (NCBI taxonomy): Eukaryota > Metazoa > Chordata > Amphibia > Anura > Pelobatidae > Pelobates > Pelobates cultripes. Next base: position 172,243,424 of record OW240914.1, read on the forward strand.
AGTGTGGGACCCTGAGGGTTGGGGGATGACCTAAAGACCCTATAGTGCCAGGAAAACAAGTTTGTTTTTCTGGCACTATAGTGGTCCTTTAAGTGAAAATTCAAAGTAAATTTTAAATTTAAAGAAGCTCTGTTGGGTCTTTGCATAATTTGCTAAGACCCTTGATGGTAGGTTTCCTGCTGGGTGTCCTGTTGTAGTGGGGTGCAGGGGAAAGTGAGTAATACTTACTTGTACCTGTCCCTTATGGCCGCAGCTGTTCTCTTCAGCTCATCGTTGTGCACATGCACATGGGTAGAACACTGAGGTCACATGATCCTCCATAGACACAGCCACTTTCCCCTCTTTATCAAATACTCATTTGAGGTGGAGATGAGGGTGACAGTGCTGCTTTAAGGTTAAACCAGCTAAACTGGACAAATTCTCTAAACCAGCTATTCATTCAATTCAGCTATTGTGGAATTAATTTTGAATTGTCACTTTAGTAAATAAACCTTTCAATGTTTTAACTAATCCTCCTCTCCCTTTCATCATTAGCTCTTATTTGCCCACTGCAACCAAGGACACAAAAAGAGAATCAAAGCAACATATCTAATAACAGTGCAATTATAAAACCAATGCAATGTTTATATTTTTTTTAAAACATATGTATGAGAATAGGCGTTTTCCCTCCGTTATCAGTATAGGTGTCTTTCAACACTTTCACAAATATTATTACTCACATAAGTAAGATTTTTGTGTGACCTTTTAGCTACTAGAATGGCTTGCAATGGACCATATGGAAATCAATGCCCAACCACTCTGGGTAAAGTGCATTTGTCAAGCTCCAGAACACCCTCACTGGAGGTTTTGCTCCCCCCCCCAGTGGGATAATATAAGACAAACCCCATGTGACTTATTTCACAAACAAAGAAGTACCTTTTCTAGATTTAGTTTGATTGATTTGTCTTTTCTCCTGTATGTTAGGGAGGTAAAATGTACCTTAAGTACAACTAACACATTCTACTGCTCATTTTCTCACCATTATGCACTGTTTTACACTGAAATGTTAATAAAAACGGCTGAATATGGGGTCAAATATGACCCACCAGTTATAAATTATCTTGAACTCACATCTACCCATTTTGCCTCTTGACAACACATAAAGTGCCAGTAACATGGTGTTACACTGTGAAAAAGGTTATTGAGTAAACATGTGATCCTTTGGGTAGTAGGGGAGGCAAACAAGGTTACCTCCCGTGAGACAAAATGTCTGACCAGGTTATTGCACTGTCATCTTATAGAAGGGTGATGTGAGAGGAGGTCTCGTGGGGTGCAGCAAGGTTCAGATCTGGCTGATTGTATCTGAGGTCAGAACCTGCTCCTCTGAAGATGTGAGTGCTGAGGAACAGGCTTTAAACTTGCAGTGGATCATAGCATCATGAATACTGTGAAATAGAAGGTCTTTCTCGATGTTTTTGTCAAAGAAATTTAAACTGGTTAGATCTCGTACAACCAATGCTGTAAACAAGGATAAATAAAGAGGATATATTAGCACATGGAGATGGTATTTGCTTTTACATAATGCATACAAATAATGGATCAGGGGACATTTGTGGAGTACTACTCCCACGAGTGGCTAACATGTTTATGGGAACTGTAACAGATAGATGCTCAATATATGTCCCACCTTATCCATACTAAAGCACTTCCATCTTGCTGGTTACAGTGCTGTCCCTTCAGAAGTAAAACCTTGCTAATGGACATACAACTTCTACAGACCCATGTACTACCCATAAAGCCCTACTGTGCAGGGCATAGAGATACAATCAATGTCTAAATACTTTTTTTTAAATATTCTGTCTGTGTCTTATGGAGAGAAATAAAACCTTTAGTACTCAAAAGTCAGATAGTAAAAGACTGTCATTTAAAGAGACACTGTAATTGCCTCATATCATTAAAGTGGTTATAGTGTCTGGAGCCCCTTGTGCTGAACTTCCATTCACTTTTATTTTTAATGATTTAATGCTAAAAACAAGAATCCCCAGCAGCCCATGTCCTCTGTGCTTCTTGGCTGATAATAATGCATTAGCCCAAGTAGCAATCTGTGGCAGTGATTGGCTAAGAGTTTCAGCTGACCACTTTAAGCGACTAAGAGTTTGAGTTGACAGCTGCCTATTGCTGGCACAAATTGAAATGGCTAAGAAATAGTGTAATCACTACTTTAGCCATACCTACAATGGGTTATGGGTCCTCAGGGGCCCTCATTCAGTGTTAAACTGCTCAAAAATGGTTTACCACAAAATGGAGGGACTGCACCAAGGGACTCCAGTAGGGCATTATTCTTTTTTAAATTAAAAAGGGTTTGAGAAACTCTTTAACTTTGGCTCAAATTCTATTTGTTGAGCATGGAGGAGATTCCCATATGTAACACAAACATTGTAATAAAAACATATTTTTCTCTTCTTCCTATGACATTATCAGCAGTGTATATTGGTTTATTTTATATGTTTAGTGCTTCTCAATTAAAAGCATTGGCTTGGCAGAGCACATACCAGAGATCCTCATTGTTTCTTTAAAAGAAGCATCTGATTGGATAAGATATCATCAATCAAGATTATATCATAGTGGACAGCTCAGGATTACAGGTATGTTTAATGTTAACAATTATAACTAGTATTTAATAATAATAACTTGTATTTGTATAACACCTTTCTCCAAGTGGGACTCAAGGCACTTTTCAGCGCGCGCTCTTGGAATTAACCAAATTGGCAGCTGAATAGTAATATATGTTAGTATTACCCCATTGATGATATTAATTTTATCAACTTCGGAAGGATGAAGGGCTGAGTTAAACCTGCTGGGATTTGAACCTGTGACCTTGCATTTTTGAACAGGCTTGGTAGTCAGGGAATGACTACCAAATGAGCTACCTCTCCAGTTAAAAAAACAACTAGTAAAATAGTAAAAAAATATGTTCATTTTTAAAGTTAGAGTGTCTGTTTAAATTAGTTTTGATGACATTTCCAAGATCATTGGCTAAAAAGCAATGTGTACCCATGATGTTTAACCCCTGTGTAGACAGGGTTATTATTTTGAAAAAGCTTACCATTGCAGCCAGATAGAAGGACATCAACACCAATTTCTTTATACTCCTTCATTGCCTGAGAATAAAAAGCACATTAGAAAATAATACACTGCACACAAATAAAGAATGAATCCAATTACTGACATGTGTTATTATTTGCCAGGCCTATTCTTGCTCCTGTCCCAGCCCAGGCCGAGCTGTGTAGGTGATGTAAAACTAAATTGCAAGGGGAGGGCTGGCAAGGAAGGCAGGAAGGAATTTGCCCTCAGGCCACTAGTATAGAGGGGTTTGTGGGCCACAGCACAATACTGAATAGAATTATTTTTGTAGCACAAATATTGCAGTACAATTATAAAACATTTAATACAACATTTACAAAGGGGGTGGAGTGTGGTAAGACAATATACTTTAATTATTTATTGGTAGTTGCCTCCCTAGGCCAAATGCAGCCAGCCCTTCGATGTACACTGCCCTATGTTAGACGTAAGCTAATCAGGTTGATTTTCAAGGGCTGTAACTATTCTGGATATTCTGCTGTTTACCTTTTTAAGCATAGTTATAACTTTGGTCTCCAACTTTGTAAATTTTATTTTAACACTGCTGCGCTCTTACTGTTCCTTGTGTAACCATGTTTTTTGTCAATAAAAATAGAGGTGAAAGGAGATGGAACTCAAATCTAACTGCGGTTCAATAAAACAATTTATTAGTTATCATACTAAAAAAGCCTAGACGGACCTAATGCACATAAAAATATAATAATCCTTAGTTTATTTTTCTATCTTCAATGTGTTAGAATTGTTTTTTTATTTTTTAAATGATTTTTTAAAAGAAATATTAGTAGTCACCAGTTTAAGTTCATTCAAAAGTATAAATTTAGACAAACCCATTATTCAAATTCCTGGGATGTAGAACCTGTTATCTACCAATAGAGGTCACTAGTATCCTGTCAAGCTATTTTCTGAATAGATAAGCACAAACATGTTAATGCTAGCAGAGATGTAGTACCCCTATGTCGACTCTAGGGGGATTACATATGCACTTAGATACCTGTAGTGGGTTCTCAGAAAAAGGGCCACATGAAAATTGCACACAGAAAAAAATCCCACTGTCATATATGCCCACAAGAAAAATTTGCCTGCACAGAAAAAGGCCCACATGCAAAAAGCCCACACTGAATAATATGCACATGTATTACCTACATTTTATTTTATCAATATCTTATGATTAAAATATCTCATATTCATATGTAACAATTTGCATTGTGATTTTATAATGTATAATTAAATAATAATTTTGCTATGTTATAAGTATACTATTTCACTGCTAAACAAAATGTGGCCTGTGTATGTAGAGGGCTTTAACCCCTTAAGGTCAGAGGCAATTGTACAAGTTCTGACCAAAACAAAACCTAGAATTTGAGCGATCTATGTCTGTTCAACCATAATTTACCTCTTTTATATAATGTGTACCCGCACTTATATATTAATTTATTTCAGGAGAAACAAGACTTTCATTTATAAGGAGCACTGTTGTACTTGTGAAACTGCTGAACACAGATATATGTGTTTTAAAACAGGGAAATGTATAATTAAAATGATATCATCAGTTAAACTGCAGTTTTTTTGTGAAAAATGCAAAAAACTAATCTGAACACCAAGTTTGGCCAGGGTTTGTGACGGAGTGTCTACTAACGAAGACTGGACATACCCTATTTTGAATACACTGAGCTGCACACTTTTGCAAATCGTATGCCAAGATGGAGATCATTCTCATTCCTGGGCTACTATATAGTCTCAAAGGCAAGATAGGCCCACAAAGCAATATGGCAAATTTAAATGTGTAAAATTGCAATGGTCAAGCTCTTTATTTATTATTATTTTATTATTTATATAGCGCCATCAGATTCCGTAGCGCTGTACAATGGGTGGACTAATAGACATGTAATTGTAACCAGACAACTGGACTTACAGGGACAGAGAGGTGGAGGGCCCTGCTCAATGAGCTTACATTTGACTCTTACTTTCCAAAACACGATGAAACTTGTACATAGGGGGCATCATTGTTCTCGTGGGACCTCACAGCATTCAAATATGTCTGTTTTATTTCAGTAAAAGCTAAAAGAATAGTTTGACATTCACAGTTAAAATGTCATGTAGCAGTTGAAAAACAGCCACATTTCTTACTATCTCACACTATGTGCATATTCAGTGTGGGCATTTTTCTTGTGGGCATTTATGACAGTAGGGTTTTTTCTGTGTGCAATTTTCATGTGGGCTTTTTTCTGGTTACCCTGTAGTGGTAGCCCAGTATAAATAAGGCATAGGGAAAGAAGCAAACAACAAATAGACAAGCTGTTCCCTTATCTGCCATAGTCTTAGATATTGTTTAAATAAACAGGAATATTTACTAAGGGCTATTAGATTTTCATGCCCACTAAGCCTTTTTAGGCTTTTTTATAGAATTTAATAAAAGTTATGCTTTTTTTTGAACCACGGTTACATATGCATTCACATTTCTTGTCAGCATCTAAATAAAAACTGTTAATTAAAAAATGGTTTAATTTGCCCTTTAAACTGCTAAAATACTTGCAGCTTACCGACTTGAGGGTTTTTACTCCAACAGAGTCTACAAAGTTGACAGGAGTGAAGTCCAGAATGATGGAATGAACATTGATGGCTGGGGACATAAAGTATTCCAGTTCCTCCGATGGGCTGTTATGCATATTTCTGTCAGCTGATCCATTTTTATCATTTACTGATAAATCTGTCATGGGATCGTCGTCCATTAGTTCATGCTTTACAGCCATTTCCACATCATTGGTCTAAAAAAAAAGAAGAATCTATTTATAATGTAAAACAGCACATGTTCAGTGTACAGTATGTTGATATGCTCTGTCACTGTACACACATGGCATGCACTTACACTAGTAATAGGCTTTAGTGCAGTAGATCTAGGGAAGCAGAATTATACATCATTATTCACTAAACTCAGAATGGCCTGGACCGAACCACCCCAGGTGTACCCTACTAAGGGTTAATAAGTATGTAGGATATTTAGATAAATACCCCCATGTGTACCCTATTAAGGGTTAATAAGTGTGTAGAGGGCTTAGATAAATACCCCCTATGTGATCTGTACTTGGCCCTGCTCCCTCAGTCTGAACACATTGATTTGAGCATTGAGGGAGAGGACTTCATTGTGTGACCTTGTAAAATGACAGGTACACACACAAATCAGCTACCAACACTGTACGCATACACTGCTCCTTATACTGATCACCACCTTGCCACAGGCTCTGCTGGACAGCCTCTTGCCAAAAAACTATGGGCCCTTTAAAAAAAAAAAAAAGTATGTGATTTATGTACTTTTGTACTCCAGAAAGAGAGACCGATCGTTAGCCCTAATTCCCTGGAACTGTTTTGGGCATAGGACCATGTACACAGTCGCTCAAAACTATGACTTCCACGGAAATCTCTAACCCCTGAACCGATCTGGGTGATTTTTGGATATGTTGGTCCCCCAGATCGGGGGCTATCAGGGGATGTGACTTTTGTGGGGTTTCCATGTGTTTTGGAGGTACTTTTGGGGTGTTTGGGAAAAAGTATGTTTTTCTGTGCTTGGAGATATTTGGATTAGATTAGTACAGATCCTGATCCAATTATCTCCCAGGCACAGAGGAGGGATTATCTGATTATGTATGGGAGTGTCCTGGATCGGAGAGCCAATGTGGTTTTGTATTTGTTTATACTGCGGTTTACTCTCAGGACCGGGGGGGGGAGTGTCCCTTGCATGGGGACTTGCATTAAAAGGCCAGTTGTGGCTACCATTGTGGCTTTCTTCTCCGTTTGCTTTGTTTTCTTCAATTCTCAGGCATGCCTCTCTTGCTTACCCTCAACATAGAGTCTTATCTCATGTGTGGGTAAATTGCTGTATCTACCCTGGGGATTGCTATAGCACTATACTCCCCTGGGATTATAATCACTAGCTCTTATAAGAGCTGTTCCTGCTATACTCTCTGGAGTAGGGGAGGTTCACCCACTGGAAGCTGGATCCTGGTCTTGGGTCCAGGGTGAGTGGGGGATGGCGAGTTCCCAGCCAAGCTGTAACGCTGGACGTGGGGACTACGGTGCTGATGGTGTCTGGTGGAGTGCTTGTGGTAATCGGTGAGCACTAAGGAAGCAGCGATTGGCAGAGGCATCTGGTCGGTGTGTCCGGCGGTTCGTCACAATACTATTCCTGACACTATACACACACACATACTACTACTCACACTGTTGCACATACTGCTATACATGCTGTTACCCTTACAGAGACTCACAGATTCTCCTGCACTGTACTTTACTGCTACTTACATTGTTACAAACACACACTACTACACATACTGCTACTAGACACACAATATTGCACACTTTCTATACAAAAACAGTAATGCATGCACTAAGACATTTACACACTCTGCTACAGATGTGATACACTACATACACTCCATATGTGTTTATACATAAAAACGTTTATCATATTTAAATTGATCAGCTTTTTCAATAAAATTTTTTTAGTTTGGGGGTGGAATTGGGAGGTGCTAGAGGCATTTGTGATGTAAATCTGGTTCTGGTCGGGGCGGGGCCTAGCCGCAGAGCTGTGCGGACACTCATCTCGGCAGCTCCTGCTGAGCCAGGCACTTAACGCTGGAGTTAACCACCGTACAGGCACTTAATCGTGACCCCGAAGCTACCACTCGAGAGAGGACACCGAGGTGCGGAGATCGGTACCTCTCAAGCAACGAACCGAGCACAGCACACAATGAGGCCTACAAGCGTGGCAGGCGCAGGGGAGGCGGCCGATCCCCAGCAGCAAGGCCACGCCGGAAAGCTGACTGCAAGCCCTCGTTCCCCCCCTTTGGCCCGGTGGGGGTTGTCCCGGTCCACCCCCAAATGACTCCTGGGCAAAGCAATGGGCTAATACAGGCTCCGCGGAGCCCAAAAGCTAACGTCCCTGCGACCACCAAGATGGCGGAAGCCGACACGTCCAACATATGGCGGGAAACTGAGCTGCGTCTAAACAGTATATTCGCTGCTTTCTGGGAGTCCCTAGAAGCCCGCATGAGGGGCTCAGAGCCTGAGGAGATCCCCCAGACTCCGCCACAAGGTACCCCACAAAACGCCAGACGGGGAAAAACAGCAGAGCAATCCCATCGGCAGTCGCAGCAAAAGGGCAACACTAACCCGAACCGGCAGGGGCGGAGGCAGGTTGCACAACCCAAAAAAGTGGATGCTGGCAGGCGGCGGGCGGTCAAACGACGACATCTCTCAGGCAAAGCGGGGAGGCGGTGGGAACCGCCGAAGACAAGCACAAGACCACCCCAAACGAGGCAGGTGAAGCTACGCTCTGCACCCACAACAGCTCGGAACAGTCCATGGGATCTCAGCACCCACACGCCAAGGAGATCGCATCAGCTTCACCACCTACAACAGGGGGTACCCACCCAGCCGCGTCAAGGCATCGGCTGACCCCCAAAGGGACTGAGACTCTAAACCAGATAGTATCAGACACATAACTCTCTTTGCCCCACTGGTACTCACACGAATGTCTGATGACATATAGCACTTATTTTGTTTTCTTACTATATTCAGTGTTGTAGCATATTATTTAAGCGTGAATATGTTAGTACTGTAAGCCTGAGTAGCAACACTCTAATCTGTAGAACTAATCTCCTGCTATTTCACATCATTTCATGTTTGTATATATAGCCTGGTCAGTTAGCAACAATACGCCGCTGGTTTAATAACATGCCTGCGAAAAAACTGTGATAATATTTTCAGCCTGTTAGGCAATGTCTAAACGTCTCTAATCGCTATTATACATGTTGAAATCATAGCCTGTTTATTGCATTGTAATTATCTTGTATGCCTATTGACTATCAACACTAGTATACACATGTGCCAAGCTTTCAACAAAGCACAACCTCTACACACATTTTCTTGGGCTATGTATAAGAACAATGTTCAGCCTGCATAACACTCCATAGCCTCAATAGACTTAGCATGCTCCTACCTTCCTGTATTAACCCATGAAACTAGGCAAGTTAATCTGACACACAACTGTTTCTCTATGTCTATGTCTTTAATTTGCTATTACTACTAAGCTTACGATATTATCTTGTTTATATAACTACTTTCAAAAAAAGTGCAATGTCGTTAATGCCATGTGATTAAGAATGTATGCAAACTCGACTGTACCAGCTATTGTGGCAGTACAAATTCGCCTGTTACCCTCATGCACGAACAAAAATAAAGAATTTATAAAAAAAAAAAAATCTGGTTCTGGTCAATGTGACTACTATTTAAGTATAAGGGAACTTTTTATCTGCCAATCTTTAAAAAACTAGCAATTGGGCAGCCAATGGGGATGGGGGACATGTTTAAATGTAATCATGGGTGGTGGACTGATCACTGTTCACTCTCTTCTCCCAAGCAAATGGAGGCTATTACATTTTACAAAAAGTGGTTGGGGGAGAGGATAGCCATCCTAATGATCTTGTTGTTTAGGTGATATATCCCACCTCCTAACCAACTAAGTAGTGAAGTGAGTGCACCGCTAAAGAAGTTGTATGAATACTAAATTGCTGTTTGTTTTCTATTACATATACACATCTTTTATGAAGAAAATCTCCTACCCAGTGGGGTACAGAAGAAGGTAGATGTTGCCACCTATTTAAAGGCACAGAGGGCGTTTTGTTTAGCGCCTATACCAACAAAAGGTTCCAACAAATGTGAGATGGATGCACATCTACTCTCAATTGTATTTGTAATTTTACGTGTTGAAACATTGTATACAGTATCACACTATTTTGTACTATTTCTTTCTATTTTATGTAAATGAAAAAAAAAACTTTTGAAAATTTTGAGTGGTAAGTTATTTATACAACTTCTTTAGCGCTGCACTCACTACTTAGTTGGTTAGGAGGTGGGATATATCACTTAAACAATAAGTTTTAGTTTAGTTTTTTGTTTCCTTGTGGTTTTTTCGGGATATCCACGGAGTGTTATACAGCTGCTTTAAATAAAATGTATCTATATTTTTTATTCACTAAATGCCTTATTTTTCACACTAAGTTTGTATTCATCCGAATGATCTCCACTGCCCCCGATGGTCAGCATGTGGGGGCAACTTATTAAACAGGGAAGGAGAAACCTAGTGTCGCCCTCCAGATTGCACCCATGAGCAATGGATGAGCGCTTTTAATTTTACTTTGGGGAGGGAACCAAGTGCTTCACCCAGTTCAAATCCATAGATAGTGTGTGGTGACTCTAATAATAATACAGAGATAGACCAAGTGTCCCCCACCCATGCTACTAATAAAATATAAAACGAGGGGTGGACATACTTTCGGAAAAAGGTCCCTTAGTCACCTGCCATTGGTGCTGCTGATTCGGTTGGGTTGACCAAATTTCATGACAGATACAGCATGTAATATAGCTAATATATGACTTACAAGCTTTAAAACAGCTTTCTTCTCCGTTTGCTTTGTTTTCTTCAATTCTCTGGCATGCCTCTTCTGCGCCTTTTTCTTGGCAATCATTATAGCACCAGGATCAATCCCTGTCTTGAAATGAAAACACAGACAAAAAGATGGTAATTGTACCAAATGCGCCAGTTACGTGACAATTTGTTGAACTCTTTTATTTAATAACTGCCATGGATGTCACTGATAATAATAACATTGAAATTGAATCAACTATAATGTTTTCAAAATTAATTTGTACAGAAAGAAATAGCCAGACATTGGGACAACAATAGCAATGATTTCTATATGGGGTTACATTTAAAAGAAAAGCAGCGGCACATATCAGAATGATTCAAATAGGTGTTCCCTGAGATAATAACAAATAGGTCTGTAGTATAATGCCATCACCTAAACATGCCAGATTCTGGTGGGGTGGCTAGTGAACAGGGTATGACTAAGTGATAAAAGAGACATTACAGTGGAAAGGATGGCAAGGGACGCACATATAGCAGGCATGCATGATTCTTTGTACTATATAGAGTTTAGGCAGTATTTTATTTACATCGAAACAAACATTATAGAAAATTGTCTAAATTGATATAAAATACATATGATCCATCAAATGGGAATATAATTAATGAATTGCATTAAAGGGTTATTTCCCTTTAGCATCAAAACAATTATAGCCTGCTGTAGTGCCTATAGGGGTATCTTGGCCTCATTTCCCAGTAATGGGGCAAAACGTTTTGCCCTCTTATCTGGGTCCCCAGTGCCCAGTGACGACATCTGGCTTTTGCAAGCTGCAGAAGCTGGAAGTTGATCCCACCGGCCCATCCATTGGCTGAGAGCGTCAGCTAAGTGCTCTCAGCCAATGAATGCAATTCTGTGCATAGGAATATGCACAGAATTGACATTAGTGTTCCCGGCTGGCTAATGTCGCCCCTGTGAGGGTTTAAACTCTCTATGTGCAGTGTTTCTAAACCAAATGTTGCAGATACAGACTCCAAGCACCATGATCCCTTCAAATTATTGACATGGTCATGGTTCTTGGAGTAACCCTTAAAGGGACACTATAGTCACCAAAACAACCACAGCTTTATGTAATGGGTCTGGTGTCTATAGTCTGTCCCTGCAGGCTTTTCAACATAAATGCTGCCTATTTAGAGAAGATCGAAGATCATCAAGATTTATTGAAGTCAGCTGTCGCAAGACCAGGGCAGTGATGGAGAAAAGGTGAATAAAAACCAATTTTCACTCTCAAACAAGAGGTCCAGGGTCCCAAACTGCCACTCCAGCACTATAGTGGCAGGAATACATGCATTCCTAACACTATAGTGTTCCTTTAAATAATAAGTCTGAATTAGTATGTGATTGTCTTTTAAACATTACTTGCTGACATATGACATGGAAATAGCATTTCTGAAATGGAGCTGCCTTGTTACACTTACAAAGTACACATACCTTTTTTCTCAATGCACTGACAAATAGCTCACTGTTGGCAAAGTAGAGCGACGTGTTCGCCTGAAATACTTTTATTCCAGGGTATTCCTTTACCTAGGAGTAAAAAACAACACTTTAAAGGTGAAAAATAAGCTGCATTTTAAACTATGAAAAATGAAGCCAAACAAGAATTTGTGCCCAAATAATTTATGGTATTATACATACACACAAACGATATGAATATATTTATCTAAGATAGGATAGATTGATAGATCGGTAGATCTCTGTCTCTCTGTTGACATTTGACAGAATATATTAATTGTAATATGTTAGAAAAAAAGATTGAAAACTACTAACTAGAGGGTAATTTGTGACATTTATTTCCTACCTCTTCATATTCTTCTACATCGCAATATATATCTGTATTTGGAATCTGTCCAAGGATTCTGTACTCTGGACTAAGAAAACAGGTATATTGTCAGTATATAACAGCAGTGTTTATTATAATCTACATTATTGTAACATCCTAAAACAGACAAAAGCATGAAACCATTTAAAACAAATTACTTTTTTTTTGTGCAATTATAATTCAAGAAGCATATGATATATTATTTTACAATGTACTTCTAGAGTTGTTACAGTTGACAGATTCTTTTTTACCACGATGAGTTTAAATTAGATCTGCATCACGGTAACAGTAATTAAATGCTTCCCTGGGAGATGTTGATTTCAGTCACCATACACCGGTAATATTAAAATCACAGGGCTTCCATGCAGTGATAAATTTTTCTTACTAGTCTCCAAGATCTTAACAGAACTCTTTTCAGAATTAAATGTGTTGATATCTGCTGCAGTTTTTCTGACTATGCAGGTGAATATTGTCATCACAGTGAATCCCGGCCGGCGTGATCTCAAACAGATACAAACCTGGTAGTCATCCTGGCCAGCAATTGGTGGTAAGTCTTTCAGGACCTTTATCTTCATGCACTTATTGTGGAACTTTGTAATAAGCACATACACCATTTTCATAAGAGGAACATTTTTAACTTTTACTGGATACTAATACAGGTACTAAACTGTTATTGGTAGCCCTACTATTTTATTTTACAAGTGTATGTTATGGTGACCACAAGCAATAACTCCTTGGGAAACATTTAACGGGACACTATAGGCACCCAGACCACTTTATCTCACTGAAGTGGTCTGGGTGCCATATGTCTGTCTGTTTAACCTTGCAAATAAAAACATTGCTGTTCCCTAGGAACGGCAATGTTTGCAGGGTTATCATGCCTCTAATGGCTGGCCTCCCAATGTTGCTCTATGGGGAAACCTTGGATAGGTTGAGAGCATGTATACTGATGGTCTCAGTCAAAGAATAGACCTTCCAAAAGTACTGTGGATGTATACTACGCCAGCAGCTAAGTACTGCTGCACAAGACCAAAAAGGTTGAAACTGTTCAATCCATGGCTGGTTTCTGGCAACTGGTCCTTTTGGATCACAACCCATGCCTAGGCTTAAAAATTACTAAGTGTACCTGCATATATGCAAAGTGACCTCTGAAACACAATGCTTGCGCTCATTTGGATACTTTCCAAAACCAACAGTATGGAACTGCACTCAATCCCTAACAATCTGAATCTGGGTGCCACCAAACCAGATCTCAAACCAGGAGACTAGATGCTTATTGTAGAAAGTTTAGAAAGGTCCAGGCACTCCAAAATTCAACAAAAGGCAATTTATGCAAACCCACAGCCAAATCACAACGTTTCGACCTACATTCGCTCATTTGGATGATAAGCTGGGATAGTTGTGGAAGCATGAAACCCAGATGACCAAGGAGGACTTTCCAAAGTCCAACTTGAGATATGCAGGTGATGTACAACAGTAACTTTAAATGCAAGTCATACTAATAATAATGTGGTTGTGCAAAGGTTTTTCCTGTAGGTGCACAAGTGAGTTAATCATGAGACATGTTTGCAAGGGTAATAAACATTGAGCAAGCGATCCATTTTTCTCCCCATTCTCAGTGATATTCTCCTACACACTTGCATAATCTTACGAAATACAAGGAAAAAACAACAATAATTTCAAACCTTTGTGTACGATAGATCACAGTTATGATGGCAAACGCTACCGCAACAAGTAAGCCATAATCTAGGCCCAGCGAAACAGATGCCAAGAAAGAGACCACCCAGATAGCCTAAATAATTGAACAAATAAAAAGCAAATTATTATTTTTTTCTTCAAACATTTATATATGTTTTCAAAGCATACTGAAAGCAAAAGAAATCTCAATCTATCCTTCATGGTAAAAAATCTCATATATGTGGGTTTAAAAAAATAAAATCATTGTTATTACCACATTCAGCCAAACAGGTGTAGGTGGAAATGTTTCACCAGTACTTTTTATTGCAAAAGTACCTTGTTCAGGATTTTCGCATAAATCAGTATTTGTAACAAATTCAGCCCTTCAGCAGTTGCACAATACAACAGCTGAATGCTGCAAATCGAGGTAAAAGACACAATGCTCCAAAGAGTTTGGAATCTAATGGCAGTACCTGAGGCAGTGGGAGATAAAGTGACTTGCCCAAGTTCACACGGAGTGGGTCTTGAAACCAGTTTTTCTGGTTCACAGTACAGTGGTTTTAGTCGCTGAGCCACTCTTAACCCTATGACAATCTGTATGAGTACATGTTAGTTTAAGTCAGCTCTGTGGATCCCCAAAACTACAATAAGTAGCATTTAGAGGGGGGAAAAAAAATCAAAATAATGTAAAATTCCCGATCACAAAAATGTGTGATTTCAATTGAGATACAAAGCACTATCCTAATCTTTTGGTCACGGATATATAATCACTTTCTATAGGTTGCATGGCATTCTGCATCCCAATTGTGTCACTTTTCATGACCTGTTTTGGGTTAGAATGGGTAGGAACATGTACTACACAATGCAAGACAAGCTAGTAGAAGGGCAAGATGACATCAGGGACTCTAATATCAGGGTTGCCCTTATTGTTGGGTGATCAGGACACCAACCCCTAAATCTTTTTGAAACCCCACAGGCTTGAGAGCTGTGACTGACATTAAGTCAAGGAAGCTGTACAGCTCAGTACATAGCTCTCCTGCTCCCCCATATTAGACACCAGTGACAGCAAGGTTCCCCTTTGTCTCTGTCTAAGAGGAGGACAAGAGAATCAAATTAGAACTTACATGTATGTTACTGTGTGTCTATTGATGTCGCAATTCGTCTAATTATTTGTGTGCTAATGTGTTTTCAATTATGGATGCGAGTGTGTGCTAATGTGTATGTGCTAGTGTGCATCTATAAATGCATGTATATCTGCATGTGTGCTAGTGTGAGTCAGACTGCTAGGATGTGTCAAAGAATGTATGCTAGGGTCGCGACATGTATTTGTGATTATATTACTAATTAGCATGGAATGATTGCATGTTATGCATGAATAATTCTGTATTTTTGAATGCATATTAATTAGAGGTTTGTAAATGACTACTTATAAATGTATCACTTATTATATTTGTGTTTGTGAGGACAGACGGCACCTTAAAATTGTCTTATTTAGAACCCCTTAAATTGTAAGAGTAACATATTACTCTTTCCAGCCCCCTTGCAGCTATCCCCAGTAGCTGGATTTAAAAAAAGTCAGCATATAAGTACATGCATGGGCCTCCAGGCAATTTGTCACAACTGAACTTACTACAGACTTTTAATACGACAGCACAGATTCTAAGTAATACAAATGTTGAAAGATTTAGCAGATATCCAAGCAGCACTCACCAGTTCTAATTTGCTAGTTCTCCATAAATGTGGGATATCTGCAAACTGCTTAAACATTCCTTTCAGATTCACCATTACAATGGCAGCTAGTACTGTCTGGAATGAGAAGATATAATACGTGATTTTAGCCATACGCAAAACTGCTTCGTTACTATCCCTGTTTAGGCACGGTGAAAACCGAATACTCTCCCCCAGTAATATATTAGACAATCAGGATGCAAAGAATGGTTTTAAGGGGACTAGTCAGTCATCACTTGTACAGTAGATTGCACTAAATACCAGATGATGTTTGCTAATTCATAAGTACTGATTTACCAACCATCTCTATTGCTTAGCCTCCAGAAAAAAAAACACACAAAACCCCCCCAGAATAAAACAAAGAAAAAGCACACAGCCTCCATGTATGTCTAAATTACACAGCCTTTAACTGCAAAATATACCTGGTAGCTTCAAGCAGCAAATTATTTATTATCAATATCTGCTGTATTTAGGTATGTTAAGTTGTAGATCTCTAAATCCTGCAAATACATTTAGCTAACGTATTTCTGCTCTCTGTCGTTCATCTCTGTCTGTTATTTACCAGGTGTCTATGCACTGACAATCCTGCCTCATATGCCCTTCCTCTCTTGCACTTAATAAACTCAGTCTGTAATAAGATATTCAAGACACAGGACTATTTAGTGTCATAATAATGGACCGACATTCACAACAATGGATCAAGGTAGGACTGGGTTATGTGACCTAAAATTATCACTGGTGACTGATGAGCAATTTTCACTTACACATCAATCTGACAACTGCTATTTAACATAGAACCCAGCCCCATACACACATTAAGTAGTCAGAGGTTTATTATACAACATACCTGGGGTAGCGGTTCAAAAAGGTATCCGATGACAAGTATCACCAAAAGCACCATAAACGAGGACAGCAAACCTGCAATCTAATAGGCATGTCTTAGTATTGATTTCTTTGATCACCATTTTACTATTTATTAAGCAACTCAAACTTTATTGTCAGTAGGACTCACAATACAAACTCACGCACTTTTCCAACTGAATATCTACCTGTGTATTTCCTCCAGTGCTTTCCTGAACAAGACTTCGGGACATAGAGCAGGTCACTGCAAATGTCTGAAAAAATGCGCCAATAGAATTGCAAAGCCCCAATGCAATAAGTTCCTATAAATGATGAAAAATAATATATTGAACACTAATGGCATATACATGAATATTCTCGACAATCATATTTTTGATTTCTCAATATTTGCTAGTATGCAATACACACACACATATATATATATATATCTCAATTAAATTTAACCCTTTATATGGCATAGACCATCATGCATTACAAATACCAGCAGGGTTAAACTCTGCCGATACCAAGGAGCCCCAGGTATCAGACTGACAGATGAGCTATGTGCCTTGCTCAAAGTGAGAGCTGCACATAGCATTTTAAATCATTTACAATACCAGGGCTGAGCGATTGCGCTCACCCATGGTAATCATGAGTCTGCCATAAGCCTGGTAACTACTAAAATCAGAGAACCCCCAGTCTTTAATACCTGGGGGTCCCCTGTGTCAGGTGGGGTTACAAATAATAGAATTATTATATCCATGCCTATATAAATAAATTAAATACTAATTCCAGTAATCCTAACTTCTGACAGTGGGGCACTGATCCGCAGGCAGTCAAAGGGTGTATATTGCAGCTGGCACCGTTATTTCAGTCCCTCTCTAAATAAGTATAGGAGGGGGACTGAGAGAAAGATACTCACATCTCAGCTCCTCTTCCAGCATATCACTAAAAGGAGAGGGCCTGCATTTAGTACAGCAGCTGCAACTAGCAGAGGCTATTGTAACTGAGTGTATACTCACATTGATCTTTAACTGACCCCATCCAAATCAAGTGGATGACTTCCCACGGTGCCTAGTTTGCATAGGTCCTTGACATCATGACATTGGATTAATTGCAGTAAAAATTTAATATAAAATGTATATGTATCTATGTATTTGCTAGTCATTACATAAAATTGAGTCCCTTTAATTTGTATGCTATAATTTACTTTTGAAAACATGTTTCTGTAATATACTGTCAGTTCAAGAAAAATATATAGGTAGATATGGTATAAATTCTTACACAAATTTAGATAGGCATGTGCATTTGTGTATCCCTCTCTACTTACCTGATTGCCATTTACTGTATAGCCATGTTTAAGAGCAAATATCTTTGCCATTGAAATTGTCATAGAGAATCCAACAACAGCAATGGCCAGTGCATCCACAAATACAGCAGAGAACAGTTTGTATTCAGGCAGTGCTGGAGGGCGAAACCTTTAGGGAGTAGAGACATCGATATTGTTAACATGTTAACAATGCAATACAATGTTTTAAAACATCTGTATATGAGGAAGGTTATGCCATCAAAGGACCACTATCGTGTTAGAAGTACACATCTTCATTTCTAATGCTATAGTGTCCCTGTGCCTACTTTATTTTAAGTATCACCCCAGAAAAGTAAAAATTGGGGGGAAAAAAGTTTTCAAATATATTTAAATTTTTCCAGCGCCAAGGCTCTACTGGCACTCCTTACCTATTGACCTCCCGTGAAGTCACAGAGGAGATGGTCCACTCCAAGGCTCAACTGATGATTCTTACTTCTCTGCCTTCCATGAAGTCACATAGGAGGCACAGACTCCTTTCTGATGGCTCAGACCAATGCTCCTCATAAAGGAACATCGGGGACCTAATGTGCATGTGTGTCAACTGTCACATGCTCCTTCCAACTTCTCCATAGGGCTTCCACGTCATGTGATTGAGTTTTATTGTGTCAGTGCAGTGGCAGCACCTGTAGTGGCTGTCATACTGGCAGATGATGAATCAGGACCGTGAAACGGAGTAGCCCTGGTCCTTTCTTTCAAAATGGTGGCACAATATTTTATGCCTATCTAGCTCCCATGCCAGTTCATCCTCAAGAAGAATTCTATATATTCTAGTTGAATAATGTAGTTATTTCAAGGGTGCTACATGGTGTTTATGAGTAACGTGGAACTCAATTATGGCACTTCTGCTTTCCATGCCATCAGTACTGTTAACATAAACAATATTTTACAATGACCATAACAAGTTACTGAACATTGCGGAAAATGTAATTGAGAGATAGTGTACAGTATAGTACAAAGTTCCCTAAAAAAAAAAAATACTAACCCTGTAGGGATATTTCCAACAACATGCACACCATAGGTGTCTTCAAGAGACATTCCAAAGGAGACTCCAGTTGAAATTATTACCTGTTGATAAGAAATGAAATAATTCTAACTATCCAATTTTAAAAAGTCAACAACAAACAAGTAATCATGTGTGTATTAAAGAGCTAATGAAGGCATGGTGAAGAGACTGTCATTGAATTACTTAAACTGCATGTGTCTAATAAACATTTCATGCAATATGTATAATTAATTATGTATGTCTGCAAAGAGAAACAATAGAATATTAAAGAATATAAAAATCAGTATAATAAACATTACTATTTTAAATTCACTACATTCCACAATTCAGAAATGACCACATATGGCTTAAGAATTATGGGAGGACATTAACTGAAGAAATATAAATTGCCAGATGGAATAAAACTCCTCCTTTGACTTGAGAAACATGGCAGTCTTTCATTATTGTGGTTGTGTACTAAATTGTATGTATAGTGGATAGTGTGATGAACTGTTATGCAACCATGGTGATGAGGAACCTAACTACAACTGAAGAGGTAGTGAAGTTTATTGGAGGTACCACGAGTATGGGAGTAAAATAAAACTGGGTAAACGGGTAGGGATTTAGAAACATAGAATGTGACGGCAGATAAGAACCATTCGGCCCATCTAGTCTGCCCAATTTTCTAAATACTTTCATTAGTCCCTAGCCTTATCTTATAGTTAGGATAGCCTTATGCCTATCCCACGCATGCTTAAACTCCTTCACTGTGTTACAAATAATGTAAACTCTTTCATAAATAATGTTCATAATATCCTTCAATAGCTTGATTTAAACAGGGCTTTCACTTGTTCCTACACCCACATGCATCTGGTATGAATGATGTCAAGGTGTCATGTGTTTTTAAATAATAAAGGCAGTTGAGGTCTTTGTATTAAAGAAGGGCATGTAGGACAGCCATGATATACATGATTTTGGCATGAATGATGTACAGCCAAGATCTGCGTTTACATGGGGCATAAACAATCCCCATCGTTACCCGATTTACACCTCAATTTAATTATTTTGGATAAGCTTTTGAAATGTTCATAGTCTTAAAAACAGTTCAAATTATTTATCTAATGAAGTCACCATTCAAGTCTATAGGGATTTTTGTGGATAAGTTGTTTGAGCACTTGAAAAGCTTATCTAAAAGAATTACATAAAGGTCTTAGTTGGGTTTATTGTTTTGTTATAATAAAGAAGAAAAAAAAAAGACTCTCTCACAATATAAAACTTGGGCACTTGGTTTTCATAAGTGGGCCATGTGACAATTAAAGGCTTGTGAGAAGAAAAAATAACTAATGTATGTATTTACAATGTGAGACTAAACGTATATCATGATAACCTATAAAATCAAAACTCTAGGACAGCAGATTAAAACAAACAACTGAATTAAATCATTTTTGAACTTTTACTTTTTATAGTTTTCGTCTTCCAAGCTACTGTACAGGTTGTGTGTTTAAAAGTTCATAGACAGACCAAGATACAACAGATCCCCTGTTAGATTGAATTGCCTAATACAATTTCTATTTCATTGTATAACTCGGTAAGAAGTCAGGCACAGAGGGATTATATGCATATACTTATTATACTTACAACAATAATCTCCATGGGAATTGGCACTGGCAATTTTTTCTTGAATCGATCATTAATTTCTTTAGCCCCAAGCAACAATATCACACATATTGAACCCGTAATCAATGTGGCAATATTGGTAGTTTTGATATTAGTGAACACAGCGGCTAAGCTCTGCAAGACATAAGAGAAACATCCGTGTACATTTATTACGCAGCATTGTCTTTATATATAAAGAAAGCTGTCATGAATCCAGTAATAAATAAGCTCGATATATAGTGCTATATTGCTCTGTGTCAATGTAAAACATTTTTCAAATAAACCGATACACTCACAAACAGCGGATGTGAAGACTACATAGGTTATAAAGGCTGCTGTAACTTAGAATCTCTGATGTCAAATGATGGATGGGTAGCAATAAAGTAAAATGTATTTTTTTCGACACAAATAAATAATTCCAAATAGTGGACTATGAGCCCATATAGCGCCATACAGTTCGTTGTATACAATACCAAGGCTCTTGAATCCAGCTGCCAGCAACGTGTGACTAAAGCTTTTTTTTTTTCTGGGTGTAATAATATTTTATTGCCATATTTACTTATTTAACTTAAGATTATAGAAAGAAATAATAGCAGAAGGTTTTTTCACATTACCAAATTAGACCAGGATCATTAAACATTCAAGGTTCAGCAGAGATACTCTTTACTCTTGCCTAATGATCTGAGTAAATAACTAAAACAAGTACAATATTAACCAATACTGGAAGAAGCAGGAACCTAATGTAAATCGTAGGTGGGTAGTTCTAAATGCTCAATATTTTTTATTTTTTTTAAATTAAATATATTGTAAGACCTGCTGATTTTAGTGCCCAGATTAATTCCCTAAGCCCAACATATTTGTCATCTTGATCATATTTAGATACCCAAAGTTAAGTGAGACACTTCAAATGCTCAGTTATGTTATTATATATGTTTGTTAAGAAAAAAGGTATCCAGTATCAGGTTAACTGGAATCGTGAGAAATAAGATTGGTGCATAGTGGTGAACGAGTGGTATTTGAATATCTTCTTTTTTGGGTTGATCACATAATGTTAACCACTGTTTGTGGTGTACAGACAAAACATTCATAAGAGACATAACATTAATTTAATTGCAACAAAATTAGTATTTATTAGTTAGGAAGGTGAAAGACTACACTTACATACATAACTGAAAGAGGTCCGCTGAATCTTTTTGTTTTCACCCCAAGGAGGTATTTTAGCTGAGATGTAAAGACATGAACTGCAGCTGCTGTTGTAAAGCCCCGTACCAATGGCTCTGTCAGGTAGATGGACACAAAGCCAAATCGCAGGATTCCTAGAAGTAGCTTAAAAGGGCCCACATAGATTATTAACATATAATTATTATTATGATGATGATTCTGGTTATGCAGACTAGAGAACCATTACAATAATATAATGATGTTGGTATTCCAGCAATACTTATAGCATAACAAGCTGCTATATGTAGACCGCTACGATTTGCTGTTAAACAAACACTTTAAGCACCACAACTACTACAGCATGGGATTAGGAGTGTCTTGGCACCCCCAAATGTAAATAGTCAGACTGTCAGCTCATTAGGAATGATCAGCTGAGTCTGTTAGCTGATAAGCTGGCCTTGCATGGCTAAGTTTAGCTCAGGAGAGCTAATGGAAGATTCTTGGTAGAGCCTCACACAATCAATGGAAGAAGTGACCAGTGCTTGGCAGACCCCAGGTAAGTTTTCAAACCATCAGCAAACAGTCTGACTACTTACACTGATGGGGGCACAAGAGCACTGCAGCAGTTAAGGTGCTTTGAAAGTTCAATTAATTTAAAGGAAGACAATAGGGTCAGGAACACAAACGTATTCCTGACCCTATAGTGTTAAAACCACTATCTAGCCCTCCTTACTCCACCTTGCCTCCCTAAATATAGTAAAAATCTTACTTGTATTCAAGTCTGCAGCTGCCCCTGATCTGCCTGCTTCGCTGACATAATCAAAAGTGATTCTCTGATCCAATCACAATGCTTTCCCATAGGATTGGCTGAGACTAACAAGGAGGCAGATAAGGGGCAGAGCCAAGACAAGCCAAACACAGCCCTGGCCAATCAAAGTGATTCAATGCATCTCTATGAGGAAAGTTCAGTGTCTCCATACAGAGGGAGGAGACACTGAATGTGCAGCACTGCCCAAGGTAGCACCTCTGGCAGCCATCTGAGGAGTGGCCAGTGGAGTTATCACTAGGCTGTAATGTAAACATTGCATTTTTACTGCAAAAGCTTGAAGGCAATGAGTCTACTCACCAGAAAAAAATACATAAGCTGTAGTTGTTCTGGTAACTATAACGTCCCTTTAAAGTATTTATTTATCTATTTTTACAAGATTACAGTCAACTTTAAGCCTAGCCCCCTAGAAATTGCAGCAAACACATATTTTGTAAGATTTATTTAATGCATTATGTAATAACAGTACATTAATAAGAGAGGTCAATATGATGCATGGGGAGTGTAAATAAATGTACATAAGTTGGGAAACCTATAACACGTTTCCTACCCCATGTGCATACACTGCAACATTAAAACCACCTACCTAAAATAGTGTAGGTTCCCCTCATGCTGCTAAAACAGCTCTGATATGTCAAGGCATGGACTCCACAAGATGTCAGAATGTGTCCTGTGGTATCTGGCACCATGTCATTAATAGCACATCCTTTAAATCTTGAACGTTGCATGGATTGGATCTGTTGTTCCAGCACATTCCACAGATACTCAATTGGACTGAGATCTGTGGAACTTGGAGGACAAGGCAATACCTTGAACACTTTGTCATGTTTTTCAAACCATCCTTGAATAATTTATTGCTCAGTGTGGCAGATAAATAATCCCACTGAAGGAGGCCCCTGCCATCAGGGAACACTATTGCCATGAAGAGGTGTATGTGATCTGCAACAATCTCTAGGTAGGTGCTAGGTATCAAAGTACCATCCACACGAATGTCAGCAGAACATTGCCCCCAGAGCATAAGACTGCCTCCGTCGGCCTGCCTTCTTCCCAGTGTTCATCCTACTGCCATCTCTTCCCCAGGTACACGACGCACACGCACAGGCCATCCACCTGATCTAAAATTAAATGTGATTAATCAGATCAGGCAACTTTCTGCCATTGCTCTATGGTCTAGTTCTGACGATCACATCCTCATTGAAGGTGCTTTTGGCAGTGGACAAGGGTCATCATGAGAACTCAGACCAGTCTGTGGCTACGCAGCACCATACGCAGCAAACTGCAATGTACTGTGTGTTCTGACACCTTTCTATCATGGCCAGCATTAAGTTTTTGGGTAGTTCTTCTGTGTGAATGGACCAGACAAGCTAGCCTTTACTCCCCACGTGCATCAATAAGCCTTGACCGTGACACCGGTTGTCCTTCTTTGCACCACTTTTAGTGCATACCAGGAACACTCCACAAGATTTACCGTTTTGGAGATGCTCTGACCCAGTCATCTAGCCATCACAATTTGACCCAATTTGGTCAAAGTCACTCAGATCTTTTTGCTTGCACATTTTTCCTGCTTCCAACACATGAAATTCAAGAACTGACTATTCGCTTGCTTTGTCAGGTGTCATTGTAACAATATAATCAATGTTATTCACTTCACCTGTCAGTGGTTTTAATGTTATGGCTAATCAGTGTACATTTCCACTTCTCATTTAAAGGGACAACCAGTCTGCTATCTTAAAACCCATCCACAAAAGGTGCTCAATTATTTGTAAATTGGTTGAATTCAATGTAATTGGCTAGAAAATATAGTTTTCAAGGAAAATATAGAAGATATAGTTTGCCCGGCAGTTTCACACTTTATTTGCAAAATGTACAGTCACTAATTTAAATATGCTTTGTTCATAAACACTTACTAACAGAAACAAAGATCAAAAAAGTGTGTTCTAGTACCTGTATTAGCCCACATAACAAAGTAATAGCTACTGCCACTTGCACTCTCAGGGCATCTCTTGCGTCAACGTTCTCCTGGTTAATGGTGCTATTTGTAGAATTTGTGTTCGTAATTAGGAATTTCTCATCTGGGGCCATCCTGACAGCAACCCCGCCAATCATCAGGCTTATTACCGCAAAGGTACCTGTAATATAAGTCACACTATCATCACTACAAAACCTGACATATTTTATGAGCAACTGCTGGAATTCTCAACTCAGAATTCCCAAATAACTTAAATAGGCTTGCTTTTGCACCATAGTGCCATTCACAACATGTATAAACAACAATTTTACAGTGGGATAACAAAATCGCTAATAAACGACAATGTGGTCACAAACAAGGGGAGTTTTTCGTTTACATAATACACATAATGCAAATACAAGTATACTGAACTTTTTTACAGTCTTTACATGCGCCATTCTTATGTGTTATAAGCAGGTGAACTATCTGATTAAAGAAACAAAATATTATTCTCACTATTTAATACTGCTACTCATTTTTATCTAGTAGTTGCATTCAAGATAACAAAATACAAATAATGACATCTGGTACACAGAATAGGTAGTAGCTACAGTTGATAGAATGTTACCAGTCTACTGATATATTAATAACTAATGACATACATTTTGATATCAATTGCTAGTCCCCGTTTCCTCATTTTGATAAATTACAAGAACTCGTAGATACTAACAAGGAATTAAATACCGATTATAAATCAGTTTATTTGTCACATGTCTTAAAGGAAGGCTATTTACACCGCTGGGAGTCTCTTTAAACAGCACCTGTCAGGCAAATACGTCATAGTGGTAAATAAAGATACCAACACTTTATCTACTCTCCTTTCATTATTGCCCTTATTTCTTAAAGGACCACTATAGGCAACCAGACCACTTCAGCTAAATGAAGTGGTCTGGATGCCAGGTCCTCCTAAGTTTTAACCCTGCAGCTGAAAATATAGCAGTTTCAGAAAAACTGCTATGTTTACACTGCAGGGTTAATCCAGCCTTTAGTAGCTGACATCGATGGAGGAGAGGTCACCAGTGCCGAAGAAGCCCAGAGCTGAATTAAGGTAAGCAAATAAATGGTTAATTAACCATGTATTCACAGCGAACGTGCCCTAGTCACCTAAAGGGTGACTAGGGCTCTATAGCGTTAGGAATACATATTTGTATTCCTAACGCTATAGTGTTCCTTTGATAATTATCCCCCCATGCTATTATTTATATTTATCATGCTTTTTTCCTTGTGCATAATAAATATACAGCCATTTTGTTCTCCTCTGCTTTTCATATCTACCGCTTGCCCTCCAGTGGGATTAAAGGAGAGGTGTCACCTGAAAACTATTTTTTTTTTAAATGTAATAATCATTTAATTAAGTTCTAAAAGGAAATAGAGTTTTTTTTTTTAATGAAGTATACGTTAAATAAATTAGAAAAACTCATCCCTGCGTTTAGTATATAATATGATCCTTCAGCTATATACATACACCTTGGGTCAAAGTGTTTGAAAAGCCAAGAGTTAGCCTCTATAGTCTTCTCTGCTTCACTCCCTGCACAGAAGACCATAGAGACTAACTCTCCATTTAAAACACTGTCTGACCCAAGCCGTATGTATATGGCTGAATTATCCTGTGATATACCAAATGCAGGGATGTGCTTTTCTCTCTCTCTCTTTTTACACATGCTTCATTCAAGAAAGAAAATAGATCCCCTTTCAAAACATGATGAAAGAATTATATTGAAGAATAGTTTTGAGGTAACAGTTCATGTAATATCACTGGTGGATTGTGGGTACATTTGATTGGCAAATTGAAACAGAATCTTGCTAAAGCTCTACCTAGTGTTCTGTTTTGTCAGTCTGACACTCAGCTATAAATAATTAAAAGTATTCCCTACATTTCCTTATATATTTCATGAAAATAAGAACACCAGTAAAGAAATAAAAAGATGTAGATTAGATAAAAGTGTATTTTATTTATTAACATGCTACAGAAATCACAATGCTAACTGTCTATTAACACCAGAAGAAGTACCATGTGTTCCTCATATCAAAGAGAAGGAACAGCAGCAGGACATCATAAAACATTATCAGCCACTGAACACCTGTGCTTTCAAAACATCTCCACCCTAGGTTAAATAAACCAGTTTATCAATAAGGCTTGGTACAGAATATCTGCATAGGGCCTTCTTGAGGCCTCCCACATGTTAGTGGGACATAAATAATAATCTAGGCTGGTTGTTGCCAAAACACTCCCATCACCCAAGTGTTAAAGTGACAGGGAAACAACGGTAAACAAGGGAAGACGTGTTTGTTTTAATTATTGAAGACTAAAAATAGTTTTTTGAATTGACACAACATATTCCATATTGTGTAACAAGATATAACTGCTGCTTCAAAAGATCCACCTCATAAATCATGAAGGGTCATAAACACGAATAAAGAAAAATATGCAGTGAAACAGAGAAATATGTGTCCAAAAGCTAAACGATAGGAGGGAGTAAAAGATATCCGATTTGTGAAAGGTAATAAAATCATTACATAATAGTAGCTCAATAATGGGAAACAGGGAATACCAAACCCTATAAGTAGAAATATACAACCAAATTCATGAAACACGAATAAAGATTTTGCAAGTTAATTCTACTTAAAATGTGATTATTCATTTTATGCTGCTTATTATTTTTATAGTACAGTGTTCACAGAATGGCTTAGTGAATGAAGGGGAAGGGGCATGAGTTGTGGGTGTCTTAGGAAGTTCAAACGAAAGTAAGAGCAGACACCAAGGGTTGGATGCCAATTCCAATGTGGATTTTTTAGTTTGATGTATATTTTGTGTAAATCAGGGGGGCAAGGGCCTAATTTTGCACAGGTACAAATATTGTTGTGAATCTGCCCATGGACATGTCAGAGCAGTCTTTCTAAAGCAGATGTGCCTCTTTTCACAGCAGTAATCAGCTTTCTGTCTCTTGGTATGATGACTACAATGTCCAATATCTCTACAGGCCGCAGTTAATTCTTTCTCAACTGCCCCACAGTTTTAATCCAGGTAATAAAGACTGAGACAGTTTTCCTTTCTCTATCACAGGCTGAAACTCAGTGTGTTATTTTATAAAATTGTGGCCTAAATGTACAATTTTACAGGAGCATATTAGTCCATATAGATTCCAGGGCACAAGTGATTAGATAGCATAAAACTGACCCCAATGGCTGCATGACGTGCAGTAACTAAACACTGTCCATTTATTATCAAGCTTGGCTTAGTTTAAAGTAAAGGTATTTTTGTTTGTTTGTACAGTATATTTAATTAATTTGCATATTTTAGTTAGGTGAACTGAGTAGCTAGAGAGTGTCTCTATATATATATATAAATAAATATCAAACATGGTGCAATGAAGAGCCTAAATAAATAGGACTGTAATGGAAAAAGTAAGTAAGACGATTCAAAGGTCGCCTGTAACACTGTACAGAAGGTTACTGTGAATGGTCGCTCTGTGTTGCAACAGCAGCTTAAGTAAATATTTGATTTACACAAGTAATATGGTTCAACCTTAAATTACCTAAAAAAATACCTTGCTTTCTCAACGTATAGCAGCAGTGCAAGTTTGTTTGTAGAGCTCTAAAAAGTATCTGCAAACTGACTTGTGCAATTCTTATACCAAGCTGTGGCCAGATGACTATATAGCCAAGTTCCTACCATGGTCAGATGACCTCAGAAACCCATTACAAACCGACCAGTAACCTAAAACATGCACTATGAAGAAAAAAAACCAAAAAAAAAACGGAGGAATTTAAGGACTACTGCAAAAACCTATATACCCTTAAAAAACAAAACAGATTTAGTCAGCACACTTTACAGAGGTACACTGTTCATTAAAATGATTTAAAACAAAAAACACATAAGATGGCCCTTCAATAGAATGCATTGATTAGTGAAAAATGATTTTTGACATTTTTACAAAAAAATACCTATTGAGATGTGTCGTGATGTTCCAAAGAATGTGTATAGGAATACTGGATAGAATGAGGAATAAAGTCCAAATACCGGTGGAACAGCTGCTAGCAAGGCATAGGCTAATCCTAGAAAAAGATAAATTACATGACATTTATGTTCATTTTCCGTGTAAACATGTTACCTTACATAAGCAAAGTATAAAAAAAAATTGAACAATAATTGTTTAATGATTTTCAAACATATTTCTCCAATGATAGGGAAAGAAAACTCACAGAAAAATGTACAGGCATACCCCACTTTTAAGTACACAATGGGACCAGAGCATGCATGTATTTCCAGTGATTTATTTAGTGATTTCCAGTGGGCTTTTATTCAGTTAAAATAAATAGTAAAAAGCAAAATCTCATTCCAGATTGTACCATTTATCTTTAATGTTTTACTCATCTGACAACCTTAAACTGGGAGGAAAGTAAAATAAACCTGCCCACCGGGCTATTTTCTGTCAATACAGTGCCAATTTGTATTTGTTAGCAGTTTATTCGCACACTTTGTTTAGAAACACCTCTTCATCACTTTAAGCATTTATGGTTTAACTTTGAATCTTCAGAATTGTGGCTAATGCAGCTAAGCTGCTAAGTCATAGTTATAGAAAATGGCAGGGTAAACCCTTTCACTGGATGGCAGCCGATTGCAGAATATGGACAATGTATGGGCAGAAAAAAAATATATATGTACAGCTAGGAGTAGACATTAGAAATTTGAGATGATTAACCTGTACCATGTCAGATGGTGTGAAAAGTTCTTGCCCCAATGACACTGAACTGCTCCGGACGGGAATAGAACCTTCCATTTCCTGTTCACTCATGGACAGAAGAGGCGCGGGAATGTCTGTACTCGCGAGGCACCTTTACGTAAACTCGCGGGTATGTCTGTATTCGCGAGTGTACTTAAAGTGAGTGTATGTAAAGCAGGGCATGCCTGTATGCAGTTAGCTGGCTGTCCATCCAAAATTCATTAAATTATTGGCGCATCCCAGCTCAAACAATATATCTGACAGCTGATAGGAATCTGTAGAAAAATATATCAGGGCAAAAGGCTCTCTCTCTTTCTATATAGTTATTTTATCGATAATCTTAACATAGTGGTTTAGTGTTATATGCTCCCTTAACATTTTAAAGAAAACCAATTCAGTGCTTAATTGTCCAAGTATTCTTACAGTGTATTCCAAAACATATGGCAAAAGAGAAAAGAAAGTGAACTACATCTAGTAACAGTGTAGACCAGCGGTTCCCAAACTGTGTGCCGCGGAACCGTGCCTCCCTCTCCCCTGCTGGCTCTGCAGGACCGGAGGGGAGATCAGAGATTGAAATATTAAGGGCGCTTTGAACCTAAAAAGGTTTGGAACCACTGGTGTAGACACTAATCAGTGATGGGCCAGTTAGGGAGATCTACTTATCTTCTCACCAATCCACTGACCCATAGAACAGCTTCTGGTGTGTATGTAGCAGTTTAGCTCTTGTATTATATCGGTGAGATAGGACAGGCAGCTCAGCAACCCAGTCTGGAGTCTCTCCTTTTCTGCTAAGATGTAAAGTGCTTGTATGAAGAGGAGGGGGAAGCGCCTCACAGTATTTTCAGGTAGTATATGGAACAAAAAGTAGACAATGTGGAGAAGTATATGGTGCAGTATTTCTCACACAGTGGGAGGGTAAAAAAATAGAAAAAAAAGGCAATACACTTACAAATTGATGGAGCCACGAAGTGCTCCACTTCTATGTGTGTGAGCAGTACAATTCCCGCTAATGTATTACTGTTTTGTCCCTTGGTTCCAGTCAGTAATCAGGGGTTTATAAAAATAAAAACACAAAGATGGAACAATATAGCGTAGGATGTCTGAATAATAAAAAAAAAAAAAGGAGATGTACCATAATTGCACTCACGTGTTATGGAGCCTATACAGTGGCTTCTAAAGTGTAGTGTGGAGTGGTATAATACCCACTCTGGGATTGCTGTTTCCATCAATTTGTATGTGTACCCTTTTTTACAGCACTATTGACTTTTTCCCCCTACTTTTTGTTGCATATACTACCTGAAAATAATATGAGGTGCTACTGCATTCTCTTCATACAAGCATAGAACAGCAAGCAATCCAGAAGATTGATTCATTTGTTTTATTGTAGTGTAAATCTTAAAGAGAGAGAAACGTTAAGAGCTTTGCATCACATGTGAACACTCTGCTTATGCATGTGTGCTTGGATAGATGGCCGCTAATTTAAGAGTATCAGTTCAGCATGCATACACACCAAGCTAACTCGGCACTTACGCCACAAACACCCCTGGAATATCACTGACATAGCCTATCTTAATAACAGCCTGTAAAATCCAGAGATATGATGGGAAAAACTTGTGAAGTATGTGATATGTTACCATTCTGTTTGTATGGCTGTATGAAGATAAATTTGGCTCCATCTAGTACTGTGCGAATCTAGCAAACTATACTTAAATTTTTAAATTTCAGCAAAACTGAGAAAATAGGGAACTTAGTTCCTACTGTTTTGTGAATTACTCCCTTAGAAATATAACATCAATGGTTTTGACATCAATCATGAAGGATTATTAATTATTTCCAGGATATAAGGATTAGCACTAGTGTACTCATAGCAATAACCATAATTGGCATTATAAAACACTGATTATACAGAACCCTGGAATAAGTAATACCACGAGCAACAACTAACTGGTTAATGATACTCATTTACATTTATTTCTTTGTGAAAATGTAAAACGGTTTATAAAAATCTGAGACTTGGCAGCAGTGTAAGGTCATATCAGAGAACACTGCCTGTGTAGTCAATTCCCGCAAGTGAACTTTAAGAAGCCAAAATATAAACAAAATATTTTCATTCTAGATTGCTTTTTTTTTTTTTAAAACAGTTAATAGATTAAAGTGGTACTATCAATATGGATAAAATGTTTGTTTATAAAAGCAATAATATATTGTATTGCTAATAAAATGTTGTCTAAAGTCTTCTGGATATTGAGGTGGCGGTATCGGTTTTCTTAAAAACAATAGCACTACAGAAGCACTCTATCACTTTTTGTAGCTATCTATAGGATACTTTTGTTACCCTTTTCTTTTTAATACATTTTCTTTTCTTTCCTTAAAAGGACACTATAGTAACCAAAACAAGTACAGCTTAATGTAGATGTTCTGGTGTCTACTCCCTCTCCCTGCAGGCATTTTCATGTAAACACTGCCTTTTCAGAAAAAAAGCAGTTTCCTGATCAAACATTGCAGCATTTACTCGTGGGTTATTCTCCTCCCCTCACAGCAGAAAGGACAGGAAATACAATCATGGAATTGGTACCATGGAAATAGAACCATGGAATAGATCCACCCCCGCCCTATCAGGCAGTCTTTTTCATGTCCTTCAGAGCGGTTTAGAAGGAGTCTGCTTAAGTAGGCCTAGATGTTTCTTTTATGCTAACCAGGCAATATTTGTGTAGTCCTGCAAGGCTTCAGCTTCTAAGCCCTGAAGACCCAACAAAATAACTATTGTAAGTCGCCAGTCTGGGTACCCCTTTAGTGACTGGGGGTTGGAACCAATCTCTCCCTCACAAGATGAAAGTGGTCCACTGTATACATGCCATGGTTCAGCCTCTCATCCCTGAAGCCCCAGTAACAGCATATCTCTATGAGCCGTCAGCGTAGGGTACTTCCTTCAGCAACCAAGGGTCTGATCTATCTCTTTCCCTGATGGGATGACAGCAGTCAACTTCATACATGAGGCCCAGCCGGGGCTAAGCCTTTATCCCTGAAGACCCAGTAAACAGCACTTTCATAAGGAGACTACCTGGGTATGTTTGGTGGCAGTGTTGCAGACTTAAGGCCCATAGCTTAGTAGATCTTGCTGACTTCAGGTGCACAGTTAGTAGAACTTGCTGATTACAGGTGCACAGCTTAGTAGATCTTGCTGACTGCAGATGCACTGCTTAGTAGATCTTGCTGTAGGTGCACAGTTTGGACTATTTATTGCTCCCATGAGCAGGTAACTCTGAAGCAATTACCTGACTGATTTGGAATGGTTCACTTTCTCAAATCTAATTTAACTTCCCACGAGGTACCACCAGTGAGCGTTCCGGACACCAGTGGTATTTGATAGCTTGGTTGTGTAGCATTTTGGCAACTGGAGCCAGTCTTTTCTTTTTGGCAAGGACCGGGAATGGTAAGTCACTGTAAAGCAAGATAGAGTGCCCTTCAAAAGTCACTGTGCCCTTCTCTCTAGATCTGTTCAGTATCGAGGTTCTCATGGTTATGTCTCTTGTTACGGCAATGATATCTCTAGGTGCCGCCTCTGGGGCTGTTGCTGATTTCCGCACTCGGAAAGTAGCCTTTATATGGGGGGCATCAAAGCCTTTAAGGCCCATGAATGGGAGCAGAGCTTGCCCTCCAACTATCTCTGGAACTCCTCTTATGCCGACATTGGGGCGCTGATGCCTGGTTTCCAGGGAGAGCACTGTCTGCTGTAGCACATGGACCTGGGTTGCCA
The DNA here is from genome assembly GCA_933207985.1 of Pelobates cultripes. Classification (NCBI taxonomy): domain Eukaryota; kingdom Metazoa; phylum Chordata; class Amphibia; order Anura; family Pelobatidae; genus Pelobates; species Pelobates cultripes. The sequence continues at coordinate 172,276,569 of OW240914.1, forward strand.
GTCCCTCCAGCTGACTTTTAGTCTGGCTGTGGTGCAGGTCCCGTGAGGCCTCCCTCTCCTCTACCGCCTGTACCTTCTTGCGGATGTCGCTGATGTCAGCCTGAGCCTGCTGGAGATCTGTCTTCCATATCCTCCGCATGGCAGTGAGCAGTCTCTTGATATCTCCCTTTGTGGAGGGGGAAGAGTCATCCTCCGACACTGATGAGGAGTGTACTCCGCCCGGGTCTTGAGAGGTAGGGTATTCCCTCTCTTCACTGGAGTCCTTTGAAATCTCTGGGCTGCATCTAGGCTCGGGTGCCATCTTAGGTGGTAATGGCGGAGTGGGTCTCTCAAAAGAGAGCCTGATATCAGGCAGGTTAGTTGTCTCTGGTCGCAGATGTCTCTTATGTTTGCGCCCCATCGTATCCTCTTTGGGGAGGTTATGGTTAGGTGTCAGGAAATTTTGTTCTCAAATATGTTTGTGAGGCCTTCTCGGAGCCCCACCGAGATGCGTCTAGTTAGTTGCTTGGTCGGCCACGCCCCACCCACTAATCGTTATTTAAATTAACATGATTCTTTCTACACACAAGTCTAAAACACTAAAAATGTTTTCTTACTATTTCTATCCAAGATGTTTTAAGGGAAAGAAAAAGTGGCCCTCAGACATTGATTAAAATATTTTGATTACTGATAATAAAAGAGCTTTCTGACACATCAGGTTTACGTTTGTGTAAATATTCTATACTATCAGTACTATCTAGCTTACACTCAGTACTACATTATACCCAATATGATGTGGAGGAAGATTTACCTTGAGGAAGTTGCATGACACCAGTACTCAACCCTGAAATGATGTCTCCTAAGAGATACTCCTTTACTGGGTAACGTGGGAGCCATTTCAAAATTGGAAGAAAGCTATACAGCTGGGACTTTGCCTTTTTCACAGTACACCTTAAGAAAACAAAAACGCAAATGTGTTAGGGGAATAAACCTGATAAATAAATATTCACCCTTTATTTCAGTTGAAATATGCTTAACAGATACACAGGTCCTTATAATCAGGTGAAAGCATTGTCAAGGACCATATATACAGTTTCTATATATTCCAAGTTGAAAGAATGACCCAAGACCCCAAGTCAAATTGAGTTGAGGTGGTAGTTAGTTGGAGTCAAAAGAACTTTAATCAAAATCAATACACCTGATGTGTTTCAGGTACCTAAATTTGTCATAATAAATAAATGGTACTTTCAAAGTTACCCTTTAATTTTTAGTAAAACATTTTAGGAGAATACAATACAATTCTGAATATCTGCATCAAAATATAGTTTTTAAGAGAATTAAAATAATAATAACATTCAAAGATAATTGTCATTAAAAGTGAAAATGAGAGGGCAGGCAAAACATTGAATGAGAAGAGGATATAGAAAGCTGTGGTAGTATACCAACACGGAGGGGAAGTACTTTCCCCTCTCTGTATATAAGCTAGTTAGGGCAGTGGCAATGTCACTTGTCTTAGATGGAAACCTTGGTTCAAATTCCAGTTTGATCAATTTATTAGTAAGTTAGGCAATGTACCTAATGAGATACATCTGCCTACCTCAAATCTACATAGATTGTAAGTTTTTTTTGAGCATGGCACTCTTTATCTTTAATATCCCCTATATAAGTTCTGCAGAATATATTGGTGTTATGTTAAAAATGATATTAATATAGATACCATTCTATGGGTGAGGGAGTTTCTTATGTATATACCATGGGATTTATGCTAAAGTAGATTTCATTTTGTTGGAACATTTGATAGGTTTTGGTCTATTTTTCTTCACATACAAATCTCTCTTTTTGCTAAAAATGACCGCTTTCTGCTACATAACATTGCTCCCTTAGCCACGCCTCCCTTTTCACAAATGTTTTTTTGATTGTAAATGTACAGCGTATGATGGGAGATCAGTGTGTGCCGAGTTGCTGACACAAATCCATCCACAGCCAATCACTGACCCTGGTAACAGAGAATAAAGTAAAACGGGGTGGCCTAAAGTTTATATAGATTAGTGCAGTGGTTCCCAATTAATCCTTCCTGTGGAATCCTTTTTTATAGTGTATCAACATCGCTGAACCTTCCCACTCATAAAAAAACCCCCAACAATTTAGCACCGTTGCATAAACCTTTTTTTTGTATGTGCTGGTGTGTGTCTGTGTATCAAGGTGTGTTCATCTGTGTTTGTATGTGCCATTGTGTGTTTCTATGTGTCAGTGTGTGTGTGTGTATCTGACACACAAATACACACACACACTGGCACACAGATACACACACCTTGACACACAGTGTGTATCTGTGTGTCAAACTATGTGTATCTGTGTTTGTATGTGCCGGTGTGTGTCAAGGTGTCTGACAAGTGTGTGACAAGTGTGTCTGCCGGTGTGTGTCAAGACAAACTGGCACATACACACACACACACACACACACACTGACAGACATATATACACACAGTGACACATACATACCTTGATGCACAGATACACAAACTGGAACATACACACACAGATTCACACACATTGGCAGCTACACACACACATATGTTTAACTTAGCTTTTTTCTTCCTTCGGTGCTGCAGGCTGAGGATGGTGTCCCAGGTTGGCGGCTACTCACTCCCTGCTGGTGGTGCGCTCTGCTGTCTCTTCCTCCCAGCATCCCATACAACAGGGGTCAGGTCGCGGTCTTAGAAGCCTGTGGCGCCTGACGGGACATCTGTTTAGTGATACCCATGGGTGGCCCTACATGCTTGGGCCATCTGACGGGTAAATTGCACCGAAACCCCAATATTGTTCACGCGGAACCCTAGGGTTCCACACAAATGCTTTTATAACATCTGTTTATTTAAAACTCATCCAACATATTTCAATAAGTAGTGTATTTGAATTCCAGATAATTTACACCCATTACTCACCGGCAAGAATGTGTGATTTTATGGCAGACAGACTGTGGCTCAGTCTCCTTCACATGCAGTTGTTTTTGTAGATATTTCTGGGTGTATATTGGTCGATCCACACAGTATCTTTGTCTCTGGCAAAGACACTCATCTTCCCCTGAAGCCAATTCCATAGCACATTGCCAGTATTTGCTCAGTATCGAATTGTACCTGGAGAATGCAAAGACACATGATAACTACAGAGAATCTCATAGATATGCACCTAGATATCTTGTATTTATTTAACACTTAATGAAAGACATTCATTAGGCAGAGTCTTTGTCTGGTAAATTTTTTTATTGCTTTTCTTACAGAAGCACTTTTTCAGTAATCAATATTTGTACTCTGACATTAAACAACCTGCTGATTAATCAGATTACATTAGAGGTATACCTAAAAAGAAAACACAAAACTTTACATCTAAAAAGTAGTCCGTACAATGATGCATGTACCACTACGTGTATTCAAATATATTGTGGCTGCTAATCTCCTGTCAATGAGATGCTTTGTGGCTGTGATACAGAGCCAAAGGGAGACTTGTGACTTGGTATGGTTTACCAAACACACCCAGGGTATAAAGAGTATCAAAAAAGTATTACTCAGCCTTACATCTTTTCTCTGGATACTCAACATAAGGCTCTCATTTGCATCACTTTAACACATATATAAATTTTCATTCTTTGACAATTATCCTAGGTGGTTTTTTTCAGGTTTTATTTAAAAGTATCTTGCTATATGTGGTGTAAATATTGCTTTGCTTATTTGTCAGTTAATGTTATCCTTATTCTTTTCTCCCTGCGAATGTATTCGGGTATTCAGTTATGTTACCCCAGCACACTTCATGGGTTTTTATGTTTTACATAAAATAACAAAATGTTACGAAAACAAACAAACAAACAAACAAGGTTACTCACGCATTACAAGTTCAAATACAATATTACTTCACACAAACCACATCTAGTACATGGGAATAGTATTAATTGTTCCTCAGCAGGGCAATGGCCTGCATCATTTTTTAAATTTGTTTTTTTTTTTTTAAAAGAACGGCCCATTTAATATTTCTTGTAAAATGCTTGAGCCTAACAGTAAACAATATCATGTAAAATGTGTATGTAAAGTAAACAGATATATAGATATACAGATCTTCTAAGTTCAGCCAGGCATTAGAAATACATTTTATATAGATATATATATTTTGGTTGTGCATGCGTACTAGGTGTATTTGTTTAAAAAAATGCTTTATGTGCGGTTTAAATGTGTGTAAATCCGGTTTGTGATGATGCCTGCACTATAGATATAATTCAAGGTAAAAGCAGGAAGTGAGGTCATATTTTACTGCCATTAGGAATGAATTACATCCTGTCATGAGTGAAGTTTTAGTGTTCTTGTCAAGTGGTGTAATCATGTTTCCTCACTTTTTTTAATGGCCTCACTTGAGTCATCTTCAAACACAATGCACAATAATTGCATAACTTCTGCAATGAGGGATGTGATCCATTAAAGTATGACTTAGGTGAGGCATAATTTCATTTATACACTGTGTCAATCATTCATTGAGTGCTCAATTTTTTTTTTTTTTTATCTGCATCACACTTCTACTATAGAACGCTTTAACTGGGCACTCCAAATATGTGGCGTTAAACACTATCAGCATATTTAAGCATTATTGTACTGTAATGCATGTCAGGCCAATATTAATCCATTGCTTCAACATAAACAAAATGCCTGAGCACTCAGGGAGCTTATCATGAGCAGTCTTTATTGAGGCTTAAAGCGATGTTTTTTTGTTTTTTACTAGAGGCTTTATCATGCGTAGTTGCACAAATGAAAAGCACAGATTTATAGAACAAATAATTAACAGAAATAAAACACATCAGAGTTAAGGAATTACCGGTACCCGTTTCTTTATGTTGAAGGTTTTAATAATAATCCATTGTTACAGTAGGGCTGTTCGCGTGTCCACTGCCAGTAAGACAACACTAGTCCTGTCCAAGGGATTAAAGAAAACACTGTAGGCACCCAGACCACTTCATCTCAATGAAGTGTTCTGGGTCCTGTCCAAGGGCTTAAAGAAAACACTGTAGGCACCCAGACCACTTCATCTCAATGAAGTGTTCTGGGTACCAGGTGCTCCCTGTTTTAACCATGCAGAAACAGCAATGTTTACATTGGAGGGTTAGCCTGCCTCTAGAGGGGCTTCTGTGAAATAGCAGAATAAAACTCATGTTATTTTAGTCATAGAGACCATCTGATTGGTGCATTGCGGAATTTTGCTGTACATACGCACTAGCCTACAAGTGTTTTCCTAAAGTAAAGCATTGTATAGGCTGAGATCATCAATCTCAATGATCTCAACCAGAAAGGCGGAGCTTTCACAAGGAGACCAGCACAGAAAAGGAAAAAAAGGTAAGTAAAATACCTCTTTTAACCCTGGCAGCACTGGCAAAGACACCAAAATGGTAAAGAATGCACTATAGTGTTAGAAATACATATTTGTATCTTGCAAACACAAAAAAAGGAAGAAAATGTTTTTTTTCAAAAAAATATCAGGTAGGAAGCCTAACAAAATTATATACAGTGTATCTACCCAACACTTATAGAAGTATCACTTGTTACTGAGATAGGAATTTTTTTTTTTATAAATTTGTATCAGAATTTCGATCTCCACCATGCTTTATTCAATTGAGTTCACAAGACCGGACACTGACTGTCTGTTATATCTTATCACTACTCGGTTCCTTATGTCAAATTGAGGCTAGGGTTCTAGTAATTAGATTGGGAATATGTGTAGCAGCCCTAAGTATTTCTTAATAAGGTCATCCTATACTTGTTTGTTAGTATCAGGAGATACTCCTATAGTACACCCATCAGTTAGTGTCAAGACGCATTTCTTAATAAGCCTCAATTTGACTTATGTAAGGAATCACTCTAAGCCGTGAGATGTAACAGACAGATTCTGGCTCTTCCACAAACTCACACGAGGCCTACAGAACATGATGCCGACCTGTGACATCCTGGTGACCCCCAGGACAATTTGATATCTTCCTCATTGGTAACGGAGTGTAGGGACACTTTGTTAAGAGAGGAGGTAACAAATTGAAAAGATTTGTCTTGGAAACTATGTGAGATGTCTGCTGGGTACAGCTGTGTCCCCAGAAAATTCTATTTTGTATGAACATAATGAAAAAAATACTTGGTACTCAGGACGTTAGTCTACAGACAAGGTTAATTGTGTTAACAGGCCATATAAAAAAGAAAAAGTTGTTTTCCTTTTTCTGAAGAAAACAAAAATTGTGTCTGCCATGAAAGATAAACATATGCCAAAAATATGCTCAGATATCAAGGTTATCCTGCAGACTGCTGAGCAACTAGTTTACTGAAGTCTAAACAAGGTTCTCCTGGTTCATCCTCAAATTTTACATAAACAAACAATCTAAAGATAAGCAGATGTTTGTTAAGTACATTTCATAAAGACTCTAAATATAGAAATGAACAAATCCATATTACAAAATGGAATGCTGAATTCCAACATAGAAATAAATTGCATGAAAATGAATAATTACTTTAGTAATGCCTAACGTGGTCCTTGACGTAGGTGTCTTTGGTGGAGGCCTTAGAGTCTAAAGGCCAATATGTGGCGTGTGTGTATGTATGTGACTGTATGTATCTATCTGTCTGTCTTGTTTGTCTCTGTATGTATGTATGTATGTGTATGTGTGTGTGTCTGTTGGGAGGGGGGTTGAGTTAGGAGGGAGTGGGGGCCCATGAATCAGTTTCGCACCGGGGCCCCATGGGTTGTATGTACGCCACTGCCCACAGGAAAGCCTTAATGAATGCTTTTCTATGGGGATTCTGGTGACGCTGGAAGTCCTCATGCATACTGTGTGGATGTCCAGCGTCATTTAGACCAAATGTCATCTAAGCACCCAGAAATCCCTCTAGTGTCTGTCTGTTAGACAGCCACTAGATGTGGAGTTAACTCTGAGATGTATATATATTGCAATTACCACTGTAGGGTTAAGGTACATTGAACACGGTACCCAGACCACTTTAAAGAGCTGAAGTGGTCTGGGTGCCCATAGTGTCCCTTTAACCCTGCTAAGGTAATTATTGCAGTTTCTCAGAAACTGCAATAATTACCTTTGTAGGGTTAAAGGACCACTATAGTGCCAGGAAAACAAACTCGTTTTCCTGGCACTATAGGGACTCTAGGTCATCCCCACCCTCAGGGCCCTCCTCCCCCGAGTGGAAGGGGTTAAATCTTACCTGTTTTCCCCCGCCGGGCTCCCTCGGCGTGGGGAACTCGCCTCCTTCTTTTTGGCGTCATCGGCTGAATGCGCATGCGTGGCAAGAGCCACACGCACATTCAGCCAGTCCATAGGAAAGCATTCTCAATGCTTTCCTATGAACGCTGGCGTCTTCTCACTGTGAAAAATCACAGTGAGAAGCGTGGAAGCACCTCTAGCGGCTGTCAATGAGACAGCCACTAGAGGCTGGATTAACCCATAGGGTTTACAGCAGGCAGGGTTAAACCTAGATGGTTCTGGCACTGGGTGCCTATAGTGGTCCTTTAAGTCCACAGCCCCTGGAGGGACTTCCAGGGTGTAAGACAGGTTTTGGTCACCTAACTGGCACTGGACATTCAGCTTTACCTGAAAACGCCTAGGAAAGCATTGTATAATACATTCCTATGATGGAAGTACTATTGCAAGTGCAGCCATTGCCACGCATGCGCATTATGTTTCCCCCGCTGGCTGACATCAACGGGTGAAGAGTCCGAGCCAGAGCCAAGGGAAATCGGCGCTGGACTCCGGTAAGTGACAGAAGGGTTTTTTCACCACTTCTTTTTTTTTCCTAGCACTATAGTTTACCTTTAAGCTAACAGTGATTTGCTGAATATAGTGCCCCATTAAAGGATTTCATTGCACCTCATTATAAAATTCTGGTAGTGTGGGACTATGCTGAATTCCTACTGTGCACATTTCCTCCTAAGTCTGCATTGAGATTCCAGCATTCATCAGGGGCACTCTGTGAGTGGATAAATAGGGAGACACAGAGAGGCAGGGATATCTAATGTCTCATGAATACAAGATGATCATCCCTTGTCATATTTAAAGGAACACTCCAAGCAACAACCTACATTTCTTACATTGGTTATAGTGCACTACTGGTTAAATATAGCCAATTACAAAAGCTTCAGTTTGTACAGGATAATCCCCATTAAATATGCATGTATTGTGTATAGAGAGTGTGCCCAGAAATGTTTGCTTATCAAAGTCAAGTGAGAAATTCTGAGGCTTGATCTGCATAATGCACTACGTAATAAACATGGCTTCACTCTTTATGTTGAAGTTGAAGCTGTTGGAAACAGTGTTGAAATGCTGATTTGTAGTTATGTTATCACATTTTAAGTGTACCTTACTTGTTTCATCTACCTGTTATCCAATGTTTTAGTGTACATTACTGTGTCCATGAATGCAGTGACAGCTGTGTCACTGACTGTTTTCTATCTTTTCCAAAGTCCTATTTGTATTAGAGTTCATGAGGGTTATATACTAAAGTGAGAATTCAAAGTGAATTTTCTAATTTAAGGTAAAACAGGTAAAGTAGAAAAGGCCAGCTAGGCTTTCAGTTTGGCTACTCCAGCCTTAAATTTGAAATTCATTTTGAACCCAAACACTCCCTGCAAACATAACCACACTTAAACCATTCCAGTCCAACTTGACACATTTAAAGGAACACTATCCTTTAAGGAATGCAATCCTGCATAACAGGTTGAATAATAGCATGATTGATGGCAGCACCTAAATATCCTGCAGTCACAGTTAATAAGCTGCTGATATCAAACAGCATTGCGGAGTGTGATACGCAGTGGAGAGGTCCATGGCACTTGCCAGAGCGGAATTTCCTCTCTTCAATGGCTCGCTGGTGAGTGGGAATTTGCTTTTTGTTTTAAGGGACACTCTCTGCACTTCCTGGCACCATCCCACTGTTCAGGCTTACACCAGTCGACTGTTCAACTAGCTCATATCATCAATAAAGGTTGTGATATGCTGAGGGCAGAGTGGGGGACCCTAACTTACAGTAAAACCATTCCAAAATGTCCTGACAATGAACAGTGGAAAGGCACCGGTGCCTGAGATGAAGTGGTAATAGTGCCTAGAGTGTCTCTTAGACGGGGAGATAAATTCTGGATGGCAAAAGAGTAAATAAAATGACTCTTCTGACATCACAGTCTTATAGTTGCAGTGATTGCTGCAGTTATATAACATTCTGAGAAGGGTACTCTGTGTACCATAACCTTTGTGATGATTCAAAGTTGTTTTGGTGCTTGGAGTGATAAATATAGACAAAACAAACCATTTCAAACTAGCACTAATACCAAAATAGGTGACCATAGGTAAAAAAATATAATCAGTTTTTGCACAGATTGTAACCGCGTGTAATCAGAAGCATAGTTTATGTTTAAAAGTACATGCAACGTGCCAGCTACAGAGTAACAACAAATATTTACACAAGATCCTAATTCTACAGCACGAACACACAGAAAAAGCTGTGACTAAGCAACACATTTGCAATGTGCAACCTTGGAAATAGGAAAGACTAAAAAACGTTTTTAAAAAATATGTGAACATTTTCAGGAGTTGTGAAATGGGCAAAAGGTATCTATTTAATGAAATGTTATATATATTGTTCTTCTTTTCCATATTTTATAAAGTGCCTTATATGAAGACATGATGAGAATAAAATTTACATATTACCTTTTCACTTTTCTTGGACTTTTCTTTACTTTAATATGAAACTGCCTCATCTTATTTATTCTAACCATGGAGCCCCTACTTTCTGCACTACGATTGAATGCACAGGTGAAGGGGATACTGAGAGGCCCAACACAAAGTGGCTGCCTTTGTAAATGATCCTGTTCTTTTTAACAAAACCAGTGACCTCGCTGAATCACATATGTAAATAACCGAAGCACTGTCCTTTGTACTCCAATTCTAAATAAATTCCTCTAGAGCCTACATTTGACCAATTCCAATGGTCAGAGACATGTAATAAATATTTAGGTACTAAACAGTCTATCGCTGTTTGAGGACAATTTGGCTCCCTGTTGGAGGTGATAAGTAGGGACCTGGGGAGATTGGAGAGGCCATTTTTTTCATGGTTTAGAAGGGTATGTCCTACCTTGCCTTCTATACTTATTCCAGACCATAATGGTGCCCCCATCCTTTTTCAAGTCCTTGAGACAAATGTTTGAGGGTTTTGTATGGGATCGGAAAAAAACCTAAACGTAAAAATTGAGTCTTGTGTTGTGGTTTTGACGGGTGGTGCCCAGGAAGCAGCAATAAGCCAAATGTGAGGTACTGAATAGGGATGAGACGAACTTGTGGTCAAGGAAAGCCTACGTAAGGGGCAGGCAGCGCAGGCTCAGAAACAGTACAACAGGCAGGTAGGTCAAGGATCACTTTTTAACAGGATTCACAGAAGCGTACACACCGAAGAGCACAGTATAGCTGAGCACTGAGCTAACGGTTGGCTGTAATTATATAGGTGAGAGGTATCCACCTCTCACATACTATTGGTTGAAGTGATTCGTTTCTTTAAGAGATAACAGGTGCGCCTAGGAATTGGATAAAGTTATTAGTACCTTTAAGAAACTACTTGTTGTGGAGTCTCCACATGTGGGTTCGGCTGAGGAGAGGAGCTTCCTGCGGGCCGCGGCGTGATGAAGAGAGCCACGGCACCAAGTCCATGTGCCACAGAGACGTTGGCTGCTTGTCTCTGCAACTGAGCTCGTCACAGTCCTTGGCCTTAGCTGAGAGGGAGCCACATCAGACAGGGACGGAGACATGGTGAGGGATCCCCAGGTAAGTATAATTGTGACATATGGACTATGAAAAATGTAGATGGAGGCATGGGGCTTCTTCACATGCAGTACTTCTTCAATACGGCTCACTTATCCACAATAGTGAAATGGACAAGAAACCCATCAGATAATGTATGGATAGTGGTGGAGCAGGCAGGCGTGCCAATCCCACTGGGTTCATTGCCATGACTAGACTCTGCAGGCTGCCCTGTAGATGACCACATGCCCCCAACAATAGAACCTACACTAAAAACATTTGACCTGCTTACAGCTAGGCTGAACATTTCCTCATGATCTTCCTGGCTGCTCCTGTTGTCACATAACCTGGCATTTCCTTCAGGAATTCCAAAATTTGAATATAGTTTTTTTAGAATTGTAGGTAGTCAGAGCTTTGTATCGGATAACGCAAGGGGGTCTCCCAGAGGTAAAAACCACAGCATGCATAAATGTTCCCGTGTGGCCCATGAGGTGGAGCTACCACCAGCTGCACCAATTTATACCCAAGACCCAAAACCCCCACTTACTGTGGAAGGAAAAGACTCGTTTGGAAATCATTTGCACATCTTCGGAGAGAATTCCCAACTCTATGGCTTGTTTCTCTCACCAATGCAGCACTTCCAATATATACAATGCAATGGGAGCAAGAGCTGGGGGTCTTCTTCTTACTAGTGCAGTGGCAAACGATTTTCATGAATGCTCGATATCGGCTAAACAGCAGTAAACTGTGTTTAAGTTGATTTCGAGATGGTATCAGGCGCCGTTAACTACTTCACCCGAGGCCAATTCCTGTAATTTCTATACATACACTTTAATTTGACTAAAGATTGTTGAGCCATACAGACCAGGAGTGTCTAAAAGGTAGATCCCCAGATGTTTTAAAACTACAGCTTCCATGATGCTTTGTCATTTTAAAAACATGCAAAGCATCATGGGAGTTGTAGTTCTACACTAACTAGGGATCTCCCTATTTGGCACCCCTGATAAAACATTACCTGAAACATGTCCAGTACATCGGTACTTTCCAAACCTTCCCTATCCCTTTCTAGGTCCTGAATGGTTGCACACACTTTTTACCCTTTTCTCGCTCTCTAATTAACGTGCAGGTGGGTCAGAGGTCCCCACAGGTACTCATTAGTAAACACTCACATATGGGTGCATATGTACAACAATGCTTTCACTTCTTTGTGACGTTTGGTATATATCAAGGGAGTGTGTAGGCTGATGAGATGTGTGCTGTTTTGTTATGGACATGAAGAAAAAAAAATATATATTTTTTTTATTAAAATACCACATAGTTGTATAATTATGAGTTTGTTTTTATATAGCATTTACTTATGCATGTTCTGGATTGAAAAAAATGTATATACTGTTTGCCTTTAAATAACAATTACGTTGCTACATTTGACACATTAAAAAAAAAAAAAAAAAGTTTCACAAAAATAAATTGTAAAGTCAGCAAAATGCATTCTGATAAATAAACATCTTGCACAATATTGTCTGTACAGATTTCTCCAAGGTAAAATGTATGCATAGTTTTCCTTATTTTCCAGATATTATGCAAAGCATAATCACCTTCTACAAGTGGCCTTCTCTAAAATGATATATTAATGGTTTGGATAAAACTTGGATATTATCATTTACCCATTTACATGTTCATTTACAGTATCCGAGTGTTTGAACCAAGATTCACTTCCAGGATGTAGTCACCAAGGCAACATGTTACCATGGTGACAAGGCACTGCTGTCTCAAGTCTACATTTGACTAAAAGTAATCCACATATACCAGTTTTTGAGATCATGTAAGTTAAAGGAACACTATAGTGTCAGGAATACAAACACGTATTCTTGACACTATAGTTCTAATTGTGCCAGTTAGGTGTCCGAACTCCGCCCCCTGTTAAACAGGTGATATATATAGGTTATATACTAAAGTGAGAATTCAAAGTGAATTTTCTAATTTAAGGTAAAACAGGTAAAGTAGAAAAGGCCAGCTAGGCTTTCAGTTTGGCTACTCCAGCCTTAAATTTGAAATTCATTTTGAACCCAAACACTCCCTGCAAACATAACCACACTTAAACCATTCCAGTCCAACTTGACACATTTAAAGGAACACTATCCTTTAAGGAATGCAATCCTGCATAACAGGTTGAATAATAGCATGATTGATGGCAGCACCTAAATATCCTGCAGTCACAGTTAATAAGCTGCTGATATCAAACAGCATTGCGGAGTGTGATACGCAGTGGAGAGGTCCATGGCACTTGCCAGAGCGGAATTTCCTCTCTTCAATGGCTCGCTGGTGAGTGGGAATTTGCTTTTTGTTTTAAGGGACACTCTCTGCACTTCCTGGCACCATCCCACTGTTCAGGCTTACACCAGTCGACTGTTCAACTAGCTCATATCATCAATAAAGGTTGTGATATGCTGAGGGCAGAGTGGGGGACCCTAACTTACAGTAAAACCATTCCAAAATGTCCTGACAATGAACAGTGGAAAGGCACCGGTGCCTGAGATGAAGTGGTAATAGTGCCTAGAGTGTCTCTTAGACGGGGAGATAAATTCTGGATGGCAAAAGAGTAAATAAAATGACTCTTCTGACATCACAGTCTTATAGTTGCAGTGATTGCTGCAGTTATATAACATTCTGAGAAGGGTACTCTGTGTACCATAACCTTTGTGATGATTCAAAGTTGTTTTGGTGCTTGGAGTGATAAATATAGACAAAACAAACCATTTCAAACTAGCACTAATACCAAAATAGGTGACCATAGGTAAAAAAATATAATCAGTTTTTGCACAGATTGTAACCGCGTGTAATCAGAAGCATAGTTTATGTTTAAAAGTACATGCAACGTGCCAGCTACAGAGTAACAACAAATATTTACACAAGATCCTAATTCTACAGCACGAACACACAGAAAAAGCTGTGACTAAGCAACACATTTGCAATGTGCAACCTTGGAAATAGGAAAGACTAAAAAACGTTTTTAAAAAATATGTGAACATTTTCAGGAGTTGTGAAATGGGCAAAAGGTATCTATTTAATGAAATGTTATATATATTGTTCTTCTTTTCCATATTTTATAAAGTGCCTTATATGAAGACATGATGAGAATAAAATTTACATATTACCTTTTCACTTTTCTTGGACTTTTCTTTACTTTAATATGAAACTGCCTCATCTTATTTATTCTAACCATGGAGCCCCTACTTTCTGCACTACGATTGAATGCACAGGTGAAGGGGATACTGAGAGGCCCAACACAAAGTGGCTGCCTTTGTAAATGATCCTGTTCTTTTTAACAAAACCAGTGACCTCGCTGAATCACATATGTAAATAACCGAAGCACTGTCCTTTGTACTCCAATTCTAAATAAATTCCTCTAGAGCCTACATTTGACCAATTCCAATGGTCAGAGACATGTAATAAATATTTAGGTACTAAACAGTCTATCGCTGTTTGAGGACAATTTGGCTCCCTGTTGGAGGTGATAAGTAGGGACCTGGGGAGATTGGAGAGGCCATTTTTTTCATGGTTTAGAAGGGTATGTCCTACCTTGCCTTCTATACTTATTCCAGACCATAATGGTGCCCCCATCCTTTTTCAAGTCCTTGAGACAAATGTTTGAGGGTTTTGTATGGGATCGGAAAAAAACCTAAACGTAAAAATTGAGTCTTGTGTTGTGGTTTTGACGGGTGGTGCCCAGGAAGCAGCAATAAGCCAAATGTGAGGTACTGAATAGGGATGAGACGAACTTGTGGTCAAGGAAAGCCTACGTAAGGGGCAGGCAGCGCAGGCTCAGAAACAGTACAACAGGCAGGTAGGTCAAGGATCACTTTTTAACAGGATTCACAGAAGCGTACACACCGAAGAGCACAGTATAGCTGAGCACTGAGCTAACGGTTGGCTGTAATTATATAGGTGAGAGGTATCCACCTCTCACATACTATTGGTTGAAGTGATTCGTTTCTTTAAGAGATAACAGGTGCGCCTAGGAATTGGATAAAGTTATTAGTACCTTTAAGAAACTACTTGTTGTGGAGTCTCCACATGTGGGTTCGGCTGAGGAGAGGAGCTTCCTGCGGGCCGCGGCGTGATGAAGAGAGCCACGGCACCAAGTCCATGTGCCACAGAGACGTTGGCTGCTTGTCTCTGCAACTGAGCTCGTCACAGTCCTTGGCCTTAGCTGAGAGGGAGCCACATCAGACAGGGACGGAGACATGGTGAGGGATCCCCAGGTAAGTATAATTGTGACATATGGACTATGAAAAATGTAGATGGAGGCATGGGGCTTCTTCACATGCAGTACTTCTTCAATACGGCTCACTTATCCACAATAGTGAAATGGACAAGAAACCCATCAGATAATGTATGGATAGTGGTGGAGCAGGCAGGCGTGCCAATCCCACTGGGTTCATTGCCATGACTAGACTCTGCAGGCTGCCCTGTAGATGACCACATGCCCCCAACAATAGAACCTACACTAAAAACATTTGACCTGCTTACAGCTAGGCTGAACATTTCCTCATGATCTTCCTGGCTGCTCCTGTTGTCACATAACCTGGCATTTCCTTCAGGAATTCCAAAATTTGAATATAGTTTTTTTAGAATTGTAGGTAGTCAGAGCTTTGTATCGGATAACGCAAGGGGGTCTCCCAGAGGTAAAAACCACAGCATGCATAAATGTTCCCGTGTGGCCCATGAGGTGGAGCTACCACCAGCTGCACCAATTTATACCCAAGACCCAAAACCCCCACTTACTGTGGAAGGAAAAGACTCGTTTGGAAATCATTTGCACATCTTCGGAGAGAATTCCCAACTCTATGGCTTGTTTCTCTCACCAATGCAGCACTTCCAATATATACAATGCAATGGGAGCAAGAGCTGGGGGTCTTCTTCTTACTAGTGCAGTGGCAAACGATTTTCATGAATGCTCGATATCGGCTAAACAGCAGTAAACTGTGTTTAAGTTGATTTCGAGATGGTATCAGGCGCCGTTAACTACTTCACCCGAGGCCAATTCCTGTAATTTCTATACATACACTTTAATTTGACTAAAGATTGCTGAGCCATACAGACCAGGAGTGTCTAAAAGGTAGATCCCCAGATGTTTTAAAACTACAGCTTCCATGATGCTTTGTCATTTTAAAAACATGCAAAGCATCATGGGAGTTGTAGTTCTACACTAACTAGGGATCTCCCTATTTGGCACCCCTGATAAAACATTACCTGAAACATGTCCAGTACATCGGTACTTTCCAAACCTTCCCTATCCCTTTCTAGGTCCTGAATGGTTGCACACACTTTTTACCCTTTTCTCGCTCTCTAATTAACGTGCAGGTGGGTCAGAGGTCCCCACAGGTACTCATTAGTAAACACTCACATATGGGTGCATATGTACAACAATGCTTTCACTTCTTTGTGACGTTTGGTATATATCAAGGGAGTGTGTAGGCTGATGAGATGTGTGCTGTTTTGTTATGGACATGAAGAAAAAAAAATATATATTTTTTTTATTAAAATACCACATAGTTGTATAATTATGAGTTTGTTTTTATATAGCATTTACTTATGCATGTTCTGGATTGAAAAAAATGTATATACTGTTTGCCTTTAAATAACAATTACGTTGCTACATTTGACACATTAAAAAAAAAAAAAAAAAGTTTCACAAAAATAAATTGTAAAGTCAGCAAAATGCATTCTGATAAATAAACATCTTGCACAATATTGTCTGTACAGATTTCTCCAAGGTAAAATGTATGCATAGTTTTCCTTATTTTCCAGATATTATGCAAAGCATAATCACCTTCTACAAGTGGCCTTCTCTAAAATGATATATTAATGGTTTGGATAAAACTTGGATATTATCATTTACCCATTTACATGTTCATTTACAGTATCCGAGTGTTTGAACCAAGATTCACTTCCAGGATGTAGTCACCAAGGCAACATGTTACCATGGTGACAAGGCACTGCTGTCTCAAGTCTACATTTGACTAAAAGTAATCCACATATACCAGTTTTTGAGATCATGTAAGTTAAAGGAACACTATAGTGTCAGGAATACAAACACGTATTCTTGACACTATAGTTCTAATTGTGCCAGTTAGGTGTCCGAACTCCGCCCCCTGTTAAACAGGTGATTTACTCACCTTTAGTCCTGCAGAGCGCGGACCTCCTCACGGCGCAACTGGCTTGATGATCTTGAACTTAATGATCTCAGCCAATCGAATGCTTTCCCATGGGTAAGCATTAGGAAGCTATTGCGCATGCGCTGCAAAACGAGAGCATGGAGACACTGAACATCAGTGATGTACATTGTGCAGCACGGACCCAGGAAGCACCTCGAGTGGCCATCTGAGTGAGTGCCACTAGAGGTGTTACTAGACAGTAATGTAATGTAAACACCGCCATTTCTATGAAATGGTAGTGTTTACATTAAAGAGCCTGCATTAACATTAAAGAGCCCCCTAACGGGGGCCATTATAGCATCAAGAATATATGTTTGTAATCCTAATACTATAGTGTTCCGATAATGATATTTAACTCCTTAAGGACACAAGACATGTGTGACATGTCATGATTCGCTTTTATTCCAGAAGTTTGGTCCTTAAGGGGTTAAACAATAAATAAGAAAGGTATTCAATTATAGGTAGACTACATGGTTCATTTGGTTTTGATATACCATCAAATAATTTACTAAGCTCTATATCGTTTTTCAAAATTTGTGAACACAATAAAAAAATGCAGCCACCCAGATGGGTGCAGTAACCAGGATGGGCCTAGCAGTTACAGCTGAAATAAAGTTATTTTGGTCTTTATTTTGAAATGTAATGTTCTCAATTGGCCATAATTCACTGATTAAAGAATATGCACAGACTGCTATGAAAATATTTTTAAACAGCTCAGCACTTAACATATTCCTATCAACACATGTCCGCATAGATTACCGGTCTCATGTGTCTACAATATTTACCAGCATGCTCAGTTCCTGAATAGATGCTTGTTTTTCAGTTTTTAGAAAATCTTTGTAATTTGTTTTTGGAATCGGTGAAGAATGATGAATACTCTCTGTAGGCCTTTCACTATGATATTAGGTTAAAATCCCTAACTACATGTACTGTCTTTGTGATAAACTGTTTTATTAAAGGTTTTTTTTATTAGTATGGCTTTCTTTTACAGGAAACAAACAGTATGAATAATTAGAACATATCACCTAAAAGGCCAGATCAACAAACTAAATCACAATAACAGATGAAAGAAAAGGAAGCAGGAACATTGGAAGTCAAAACTAGGACATAAGGGTTTAATTAAGTAGGGTAGTTCAACCCAATCAATTTGGGAGGAAAAAGAGCAAGGGAAGTGTATGTCAGCTAGAACAATAAACTGAAATGTCAGCAACTAGCAAGGAAAAACAAGGGGGATGTACAAAGTTGAATGAAGAGTAAAAATAATTAAGAAATTTAAAAAAGAAAAGAAAAAAGGAGAGATACAATTAACAACAACAGTTAAATGAGGAGAAGGAAAGGAGTATAGCCAGAGGTACATAGAGCGAAACAAATCTGTAAATTGATGAACGGAGAGGAAGAATTAAATCTCAGATCCAATATGAAAGAGTGTAGACATGCCAGTCTTCCAATAAATGTGTGAAGCAGAGACAACACATACATACATACAAAAAAAACTTGTTGGCGCGCTTAGGGAGCCTTCACTATTGATATTTTCTACAAGAGCAGTCCACAAGTCAGAGGTTATCATTGTACCCAGGAGACCAAACAGGTGACAAAGTGAGTGTTGCTCTCCAGTTACTATGATAATAGTCAGAGATATTAAATATACATACCATCATCTATCCCTCTCTCATCAAGACACTGGCAATCTTATGTTCTAACAAATAAACAAACAAAAAGAGTTTTTGTCCAGTTCCAGGAATCCTAAATTTCCTTATTCCCTGCACCAACACTGAAAATAATTTAGTAACTTTTAAAGGATAGCCATTCTCATTATTCTAAGCCAACATCCAGTGCCTTCATACAAGGCCATCATGCCATGAGATTATGGGAAACCAAGGGACATTATATTTAGCAATGTTTTATTATGTGTAATCACTTTGACATTTAAACTCACGCTTTTGCCATAATCTTTATGGCCTTTATAAATAGAACTACTGTGTATTGACTTTAGAAGAACACTATCACAAGAGAAAATGTTCTTTTGATGCTTTGAAATAAAGTGCAGCATAGATTAAAGCAGTCCCACTTAAAAGGGATCCTCTAAGGCAGGGCTTGACAAATTTGACAACTTAGGAGCCAGTAAGGAAGTTTGGATAACAACTACACGTTTTGTAGTAGTCATGCAACGGTGTGTAAACATATTCCTGTAGGAAAAATCCTACAATTTAGTTGCCTGCTCAAAGTACCAAAACCACTAAAGCTGCCTCTTTTCTCTGACAATATAAAACACTGTAATTGTAGTGGATTTATGAGAGAGGAGTCTGACTTAGCGCTACATCACAGGTATTTGCAATTGCTTTTTTCTTTTGTATTGGTTTTATATTAACATGCGTGACTTTACAAATTACATTTATTTTTAAAGTTAGAGTGTTCCTTTAGCCATTTTAAAGAACCGTCATCTTATTGACATTCAACTTTACAATAAATAGTTATTTATAGCTGAAATATAATCTTTTCTAACAGTACTAACTGTCTGGGACTTTATTTCTGAAAAGATATGATTCACAAGGAGCATTAACAAGAGTCTTAAATCCAAACATCTTAATTGTATGGAATAAGGATAGTCTGATCATATATTTATGCAGTAGGTTTTTTTTTACAAATAAGGTTTAAACTGTTCTATTGTTTAATATCACACAATGCATATTAAGTCACAGTATTATAAGACTGCAGGCAAAAGGACCAAGAGGGAGCGACGTAGTGGCAATCTGTGCAAAAAGGTACAGATATGCTTTTCTGCTTGTCAATCTGAAATGCACTCCTCCCCCAAAATAAGAAAGATGGGCATCCAGTAGCAGAAGAGTAAAGAAGATTGAAAAATAATGTTAATGAAAGAAAGGGGAAGGAAAAGGTGAGAGATAGAAGTTAAGAATGTTAAGGGAGAACAAGTTAAAATCACTTTGAGACAACTGCCTCACTCTGCAAGCTGACAAAAGCATGTAAATATGTATTTATTTTTTTCATATTTATCTGCTTCATCTTTCTTATGCTTTCCACACCCACTCCAGGGAGGACACTGATCTAACCAGTCAGTGTCCTGTCCCTAGGAATGCTAGAAACGTGCATTGGGCATGCCTGACAGATTTACACATGTGCAGTCAATAGATCTCTTCACCTTGCAACATCCTGATAGGGGGAGAAAAGAGGGAGTCTGATCAGTGTGATTCATGCAGGTGTCCGGTTTCTCTCTCCTGCTGCTGCACAGTGAGGCCCTGTTTTTGCCATGGGACTGATCTGAAACTGATCAGGGTGGGAAAGAGGGGGAGGGGAGTCTGAATAAACGCTCCTAGATGAGAGGTGTGTCAAGCAATGCAATCTGACCAAGTTTATAAAAGGTTTATAAATGTTTAGTTACGTTTTTACCTGCTTTTGTTTTGGTCTGTATAATATGTTTAAAAGTGTTTACTTGAAGTTTAAAAAAAAAAAAAATCAAAGTGATGCATATCCCTTTAAAGGAAAACAAACATGCATTTTTAAAGTTAGTCTTTTTATAACTATTTAGATTCATGCCCTCCTCAAATAGCTAAATAAATAGCTCGATTTACCTTTATTTCTTTGGAGTGTTGGTCTCCCTGCAGCTGCTGTTCCTACCATGGCTAAGATTATCATTAGAGATGCTCTCAGACAATCCAGTGACTCCTCATAGGGGGATCGTTGGTGCCAATCAGCACCTCCTCATAGATCTATACTGGCTCAATGCATTTTTATGGCCTTACAATGCAATCTGAAAACTGACTTTTCTCAGAAAAGCATACATTTGCATTGCTGAGGCTGCAGGGACAGTCTGTGGTGGTTCTGCTGCTAAGAATGTCCATTTTGAAAAAACTAAACTGAGTATAAAGCAAGGTAAGAAAACCAAAAGGTATGGGGATACCATTGAAAGTAATGTTAAGTAGGAGAGAGCAAACAGAGATTAAAATCAGTAGATAAAGATCAAATGTTAGGGAACAAAGAGTAATCATTAAAGCAAATCTGATTCACAGTGAGAATTATGAGCCATTATAGCTGCCAATCAAAATGTCGAGCACTATAACTATCTGAACTTTTCTTACCCTTTCATTAAACTGCTGACTTCTAGAGTATATTTGCAATTCAATTGATGTTTAATTTTACTCTATTCTTTAACATGTCATAGGACTAATCCTTGCCCATCTCTGGGAAATACCTTGCCTGGACCTCTAGCATTTTAAAGGACCACTATAGGCACCCAGACCACTTCAGCTCAATGAAGTGGTCTGGGTGCCAGGTTCCCCTAGTTTTAACCCTGCAGCTGAAAACATTACAGTTTCAGAGAAACTGCTATGTTTACACTGAGAGTTAATCCAGCCGCTTCCGTGATTCTCACTGTGAAAATCACAGTGAGGAGACGCTGACGTCCATAGGAAAGCATTGAGTAATGCTTTCCTATGGGCGGTTTGAATGCGCACGTGGTGACGTCGGTAGGAGGATGAGAGGTCACCAGCGCCGAGGGAGCCCGGCGCTGGAGAAACGTAAGTGGCCGAAGGGGTATTAACCTTTTCAGCCCAGCTGGAGGGGCGCCATGAGTGTGGAGGGGGAACCTAATGACCCTATAGTGCCAGGAAAACAAGTTTGTTTCCTGGCACTATAGTGCTCCTTTAACCCCTTCAGGACGGGTGACGGACGAGGTCCGTCACACAGGGGAGACCCTTAACGACGGGTGACGGACCTCGTCCGTCACGCGGTAAAATTAACCCCGGATCGCCGCTATTGCGGCGATCGCGGGGTTAATGGTGCTCCCGGTATGCCTCTGCATTGGAGGCATACCGGGAGCACCCGGTCAAGCTGCCCAGCACATGTGCTCGCTCTGACCACAAGTTGGAGCGAGCACATGTGCTCTGCATACTTACCTACCGGCTCCCTGCACTTCCGGGTTCTGTGTGAAGTAAAGGGAGCCGGATCAGTGCTGATCCTGCCCCCTGCTGTTAAAAAAAATAAAGTTTATTTAAAGTCCCCCCCCCCTTACCCATTTTAATAAAAAATTAACCCCTTCCCTGCCAATTGATCACTGACTACAGTGATCAATTGGCAGGGATTACATTTTACTATGATCTGATTTTTTTTTTTTTAACCCCTGAGGGTTAATTCTTTTTTTTTTTAACCCTCAGGGGTTAAATTAATTAAATTAATTAATTTTTTTTTAATTATATATTTAGATAGCTGGGGTGGGTGGAAGTTAGTGGGGAATTGGGGGATTTGGCGTTAGGCTAACTAGGGGTTAACGTTAAAAAAAAGTTTTAAAAGAAACTTTAAAAAGTTAAAAATTAAGCTTAAAAAAATGTTTTAATAACATTTAAGTAAAAAAAACAAAAAAAACACACTTTACCTAGTCCAAATAAAAATTAACCCCTTCCCTGCCAGTCGATCACTGCCTACAGCGATCAAATAGAGATCACAGTATTATACTGTGATCTAATTTTTTTTAACCCCTGAGGATTAACTTTTATTTATTTTTTTAACCCTCAGGGGTTCAATTTATTTAATTAATTAATTTAAATATTTTATAACTATATATTTTGCTAGCTGGGGTGGGTGGGAGTTATGGGAAAATGGGGAATTTACTGTTAGTGCTGCGTACTGCTAGTTAGGGGTTAACGGTAAAAAAAAAAGCTTAGAAAAATGTTAAATCTGTAAAAAAGTTTTAAGAAAGTTTAGGAAAGTTTAAAAAAAATTTATAAGCAAAGCAAAAGTTGAAAAACTAGTTTTTAAAAGTAAAAAAGTTATAAAAAGTAAAAAAAATACATTTTAAAAACGCTCATTACCACTACACCTGGAGCAAACTAGAGAAAAAATTATCCCACGCCAAGGTTCAAAATATGCCTTTTGAATTACCCCAAGGTGTATTCTTTAATAAATAGTATGTGTTTGTGGGGAAGTTTCAATAACCAACCATCTAAACTACTCCAAATTGGAACATGGACACAGCGTAAAACTTCAAAGTTAGAAAAAAACTGAATGGCTGCGTCTCAAATGCGTCCCTTCAACATCCACATATACCTGGCAAAGGTACATACGGGGGTATTGCTGTACTCAGACAACATAGCTGAGCAACATATGAAGTATTATACAGTCATAGCACACATAAGGTTTGCAAAATATGCTGCGCAAACTCACTTTGTATGTCAAAAAGGCAGAAAAATGCTTATTACCACTACACTTGGTACAAGCTAGCGGAAAAATGATCCCACGCTAAGGTTCAAAATATGCCTTTTGAAATACCCCGGGATGTCTTCTTTAAGAAATGGTATGGCTTTATGGGGAATTTGGATTATATAGCCTGTTAAAATACTCTAAAATGGGACATAGGCACAGCATAAAAATTCAAAGTTTGAAAAAAAAATGGAATGGCTGTGTCCCAAATGTGCCCCTCCGATGTCCACACATACCTGGCAAAGGTACATACGGGGGTATTGCTGTACTCAGCCGACATAGCTGAGCAACATATGAAGTATTATACAGTCATAGCACACATAGGTTTGCAAAATATGCTGCGCAAACTCACTTTGTATGTCAAAAAGGCAGAAAAAATGCTTATTACCACTACACTTGGTACAAGCTAGCGGAAAAATGATCCCACGCTAAGGTTCAAAATATGCCTTTTGAAATACCCTGGGATGTCTTCTTTAAGAAATGGTATGGCTCTATGGGGTATTTGGATTATATAGCCTGGTAAAATACTCTAAAATGGGACATAGGCACAGCATAAAAATTAAAAGTTTGAAAAAAACTGGAATGGCTGTGTCCCAAATGTGCGCCTCTGATGTCCACACATACCTGGCAAAGGTACATACGGGGGTATTGCTGTACTCAGCCGACATAGCTGAGCAACATATGAAGTATTATACAGTCGTAGCACACATAAGGTTTGCAAAATATACTGTGCAAACTCACTTTGTATGTTAAAAAGGCAGAAAAAACGCTTATTACCACTACATCTGGTACAAGCTAGCGGAAAAATGATCCCACGCTAAGGTTCAAACTATACCTTTTGAAAGATAAAATAGAAAGGTGAACAGCGCTAAAAATCAGAAAATGTACATACGTTTTGTAGAAATACTGGCCAGCAGAGTAGCTTAAAAAAAAGAGAAACAAAAATACAAATAATGGTACAGTATGTATGAACGATATAATTCCACAAGAACAAAGGTGTTATATTCACACTCACACTTTGAGGAGCTATATCAGCTCGGTGTTATGAGCCTGG
>OW240914.1:172310463-172636700 GCA_933207985.1 Pelobates cultripes
CTCAATTGTACGGTTATCACACTTACTATGTAAACCTCTCTCATTAAAGTAAAGAACAATCGTTTCATAACTCATTTATCTGAGAACATATGCCTGTACTATTCATCCAATCATAAACTACTACTCTACTTCAAAGTACCCTTGCTATTTTTCAATGGAGATAGATAGATAGATAGATAGTGTAAGCTCCACTCCTGAATTTCCAGAAGGCTGACCTCAGCCACTGTCCTCAGCCACTGTCCACCCAGGACATACTTGAAAATTAGAGAAATCTCGATGTATCTTTCCTGGTAATATATTTTATAAGTAAATACATTATACAAGCAAAAGGGTGGCTGAACTGTGAAAAAGGGATTTAAAAGAAAGGATGCAGGAACATCTTCCTAGCTACATAACCACTACAATCCGCTAAGGTGGTTATGGTGCTATTTTAATTATTGGCGTTACTGGTACCAGCCAGATTCCAGACCATTATGGATCACCAATGCTTGGCGGCAGGCATTGAAGGCTGAGGGAATTTTGGGATATTCCCACTGAAATATACATCCAAATAACGTGAAAGGTGACTCACCAAATTATATTGCTTTTTCCATTGTTCAGAGGGCAAGTTTATTACTCCTTACATAAGGTTATCTTTGTGGGATAGCTTCCAGATGGCTACCTTGCCATGAATTTCAGCTTTGTTAAGCTCAATGTACAGTTTTTCTTGACAATGAGCCCTGAAGGTTCTGATTCTGTTCTGTATTACTTTCAGGAATGTACCTTTATGGCATTTATTACCTGTCATATGAAGTATTACTTAGTTACTCAAAAGTCCTTTTACACATGGAGTTTGTTTTATTTGGTGACATTACAACTCCTGTCACTCAAACCAACCATACAGAACAGGAAGACGAGCTGTGGTAATGTCTCTGACAAAAGGGCCAATCAGGAACAACTTGCTCTCAGCACTAAACACAAGGCAAGCTACTCTCCTACCCAGAAATGTAGGAAAATAGGTGGAAATATAAGTGTATATGGGCAGGCCCGGACTGGCCATCGGGCATACCGGGCAAATGCCCGGTGGGCCGCGATGGCCGTGGGCCGGCAGAGGAAATCACAGAATCTCACCTGCCAGCCCCTTCAGGGCCAGCGCTATCCTGCTGTGTGCCTTCATGGGCCGGTGGGGAGATCAAAGATCTCCCTCACCGGCCCAGAGGTACTGTTACAGGCGGCCGCCGGCTGGGGAGGGAGGCAGGAGAGAGGACCGGCGGAGCTCTAGCCAGCAGCTCCGCCGGGTCCTCTCGCGGGATTCTGAGCGTTGCCGCGGTTACCACGGCAACGTTCAGCTCTCGCGAGAGTGAACTCTAGCCTGCGGGTTAGAGTTAACTCTCACCACTGGACCATGACAGCCCCTCATGGCAACACGGCTCCCCCCCCTCCCAGGCTAAAGGTAAGAAGGGAGGGGGGGACACATAACCTTTTTAAAAATTATTAATAAAAAAAAAAAGTAAAATAAATTCCCTAACAGCCCCTTCACACACACAGAATCCAGACACACACACAGCAACCCCAGACACACACACAGCAGACACAGACACACACCCAGCACACCCAGACACACACAGTGCCCCCAGACGCACACAAGACCCTCAGACAGACAGCTCCCTCACTCCCACACACATATATATATATATTATATAAAATAACCCTCAGTGAGTTAACAGACAAAGAAAATTAGAAACCTAGAATGTGACGGCAGATAAAAACACCCTCACACACAGCACCCCTCGTACACAAACACACTGCGCACCTCACACATACAATACGTCCAAACACACACAATCTTCCATAAACACTCTGTGTCCCTTACACACTAGATCTCTTACACACACACACTGCACCACCTACATACACACTACATTCCTTGTAAGCAAACACATACAACATTCTCTAAACACACCCTCTCTACAACCCCTACACACACTACGTCACCTATACACACACTACTGCCCGTATGCACACACTCGTTACATCCCCTATAACACTATGCCCCTATACACGCACTCTCTACAGCCCCTAGCCACACACATTACACCACAAAATTGACCTATTTACACAATACCACACCACACTCTACACCAAACACATGCACCATACACTTTCCTGGCCCTTTTGTCCTCTGATATCCCACTTGTGGAGACACCAGAGACAATTTAAAAGCAAACACAGCGCAAGCATGTTATTACATTTGCTTGCACTGCGCAGAACAAATACAGGGCCTTTTTCTAATGCTAGAGCTCTTCAGCTGGGCTCTGCGCATTGAACCAACATGCTCACTTTCAGAGGGAGAGTACTTGTCATTAGTGATGACAAAACACACCCTCTCTGGCCCACCCCCTTCTTGGGGGGCCACTCTAATTGAAAAATGTCCGGGCCTAATTTTTTTACCAGTTCCGCCCTGTATATGGGAAAGCCAGATAAGGAGAGCATGGAGTCTTGGACAGAGAGATAGTGTGAGTGTAAATGAAGGAGAGATATACAGAGATACCAAAACTTGTGTAAAGTACTGACAGAATACAAAGCAGCAACTGAGAGGCTATTCATTAGAGGTTATTGACAGTTCTGATAGTTAATTACTAAAAAACAAAAACAAAAAAAACCCCCCAACATTATGGCTGATTGGGCATGCCTCTCCAATAGCCCCTAGGTTAATGGGCTATGGGAGAGACATGTTATATAAGGGTAAGGGTCAGTTTCCTTAAAGGGTCACTCCAGGCACCCAGACCACTTCTGCCCATTGGAGTGGTCTGGGTGCCAACTCCCACTACCCATAACCCTACAAGTGTAATTATTGCAGTTTTTATAAACTGCAATAATTACCTTGCAGGGTTAACTCCTCCTCTAGTGGCTGTCCATCAGACAGCCACTAGAGGGACTTCCGTGTTCTTAGAACACGAAAAGTGTTTTAAACGCTATGCATAAGAACCTCCAGCGTTGCCGGAATCCCCATGGGAAAGTATTGAATAATGCTTTCCTATGGGGAGGTCTAATGCGTGCGGCCATAGCCGCGCATGCGCATTAGGTCTCCCCCGCCGGCAGGGAAGGAGCGTGGGTGGAGCCTGACCCAGCGCTGATGGACATCGGCACTGGATTCATGTAAGTCACTGAAAGGGTTTTAACACTTTCAGCAACATGGGATGGGGGGTGGGGTACTGCAGTGTCCTGCAATACCAGGAAAACTGATATAATTTCCTGGCACTGGGGAGTCCCTCAAATTTAAACATGTTTAAATTAGGCTTTTCAAATGAGTTATCATTTTTTGTTAAACATTTAAAATTATTTCTTAACTGTATTAAATGGACACTCCAGGCACCAAAACAACTTCATCTAAATAATGATTTGAGAACGGTTTAACCCTTTGAAGTAAGGGTGTCCTGGGAGTCCCCTGGCAGCATATCTTCATTTAAATGAAGTTATTGTGGTGCCTTGAGTGTCTCTTTAACATATCAAAAAATATACACATTTAAAATATATTTAAATTTTTTTATATATTTTAAATTAAATGATGAAGGTTTATCTAAAAATATTAAATCGAGGTTAATGTCTGTACATGAGAGATGTATGGTGTCTGCGTGTAAATGATTTAAAGTGTATATTACATATAGTGTATGCATACAAAATACCTGTGCGTGGGAGAGATAAATAGAGATAGGGTGGCTTTCTAAAACAGAGAATGTGACTTGGGAGAGAGAGGATGTCTGTGTATAACAAAGGTATGCAAGTGGGAGCAAGTGAGATAGGGTGTCTGTTTAAAGGATCACTATAATGTTACCCTCAGGGTCCCCCTCCCGTGGCGCTGAAGGGGTTAAAACCCCTTCACCAGCTTACCTTAATCCAGCGCCGGGCTCCCTCGGCACTGGTGACCTCTCCTCCCCCCGCCGACCTCAGATCCCCCATCCAACGTCAAGCTCCCCCGTCCAACGTCAGCTGAGCCAAATGCGCAGCAAGGGCCGTGCGCACATTCAAAGTGTCCATAGGAAAGCATTTATTAATGCTTTCCTATGGATGCTCTGCGCGATGGAGGCAAAATGTGCCTCCAGCGTCGCAGATGCGCCTCTAGTGGCTGTCCGGAAGACAGCCACTAGAGGCTGGATTAACCCCAAATGTAAACATAGCAGTTTCTCTGAAACTGGTATGTTTGCATCTGAAGGGTTAAAACCTGAGGGACCTGGCACCCATTGAGCTGAAGTGGTCTGGGTGACTATAGTGTCCCTTTAAGGCAGGGTTTAGTTGTGGGAGAGAGTGAGATAGGGTGTATGTGCATAAGGAAGTGTTTGTGTTTGAGAGAGAGTAAGATAGGGTGTCTGTATAAGGCAGGATTTTTTTGGGGGGAGAGTGAGATAGGGTGTCTGTGCATAAGGAAGTGTCTGTGTATGGGAGAGAGTGAGATAGGGTGTCTGTGTATAAGGGAGTGTTTGTGTGTGGGAGAGAGTGAGATAGGGTGTATGTGTATAAGGGAGTGTTTGTGTGGGAGAGAGTGAGATAGGGTGTCTGTGTATAAGGGAGTGTTTGTGTGTGGGAGAGAGTGAGATAGGGTGTCTGTGTATAAGGGAGTGATTGTGTGAAAGAGAGTGAGATAGGGTGTCTGTGTATAAGGGAGTGATTGTGTGAAAGAGAGTGAGATAGGGTGTCTGTGTATAAGGGAGTGTTTGTGTGTGGGAGAGAGTGAGATAGGGTGTATGTGTATAAGGGAGTGTTTGTGTGGGAGAGAGTGAGATAGGGTGTCTGTGTATAAGGGAGTGTTTGTGTGTGGGAGAGAGTGAGATAGGGTGTCTGTGTATAAGGGAGTGATTGTGTGAAAGAGAGTGAGATAGGGTGTCTGTGTATAAGGGAGTGATTGTGTGAAAGAGAGTGAGATAGGGTGTCTGTGTGGTAGAGAGTGAGATAGGGTGTGTGTATAAGGGAGTGTTTGTGTGAAAGAGAGTGTGATAGGGTGTCTGTGTTTAAGGGGGTGTTTGTGTGTGAGAGAGCGTGAGATAGGGTGTCTGTATAAGGAAGAGTGTGTGTATGAGAGGGAGACAAAGGATACATTAACATAATTGAGAGCATGTGTATGGAAGACATATGCAGGGTTATCTAAAGTGAAAACTGGTAATAGTTCAAAGTGCGTTTGAAATGTATAGGAACATTCCCAAGCACCACAACTACTACAGCATTAGCATGATCTCATTGAAGTGGTCTGGGTGCAGTGCCCCTGTCTCCTTAACCCTGCAATGTTAATTATAGCAGTTTCTGAAAAAATACAATAATTACATTGCTGGGTTAAGACTGCCTCTAATCGCTGTCAATCTTTTTTATTCCTAGCACTATAGTATCCCTTTAAGGAAGTGCTTTATGGAAAAAAAAATGGGTGTGTGAGATTGGGTGCAGAGTTATACCACATAAAGTTTTAGTAATTTTTTTCTTATATAGCAAAACTAGAGATTTAAACAGGGAAAGAACAAAACTTATCCAGTAAGCTATGTTGTTGCCCAGATGGTACCTGGGGAGTGTTCTTTCAAGTATGCCAAAACACTCGAGAAAGTCTCACACTGATATGTAAGTTGGTAAGTGCTCAATTCTCAAGTTAAACTGCAATTCTTGGTTTAGTAAATAAACCTGCATCTATATAAGAGCCTGTAACAATGTCCAGCGAGTTTGAGTGCCTGTACCTGCTCTTCATTTTAAAATATTTTATATATTGAATACTCCACTTCTAACTTGTGACATGGTCATTTAGTTATTCTTACAAAGTAATGTGTCAATGAAAGTCTATACATATGTCATAACTAGCCTTTTTATAAACAAAACAAACTTTTTTAATATTAAACTGCAATAATCAAAATTAAAATTTAATATTAAACTAATATTTATTAAATCGCTTTTATATTTCACACAGGGCGCTGACGGGGAACCTTTTTCCCCCCTGTTTAATAACCTAGAGAATTAGTAATTGTGTATGCTGTAAGGCGCTGAGGAAATTATTGGGGCTTTATAAATAATTCTCTCTCTCCCCACTCATTGTGCCCAGAATGGATCCAACACAACAGTTTTTGGAAAATAAAATATATTAGCAGATTTCACACCCACAGTGTAAGGGTAATATGCTCCCTGGCATCCTACTGCTGTAACACCCAAGGCATCACAAATCCATGAAATGAACTCTAGCCATGTAAAGAATGTGACCATTCAAATGCAACCAGCCGATCTCCTTCTCAGTCCTAGTCAAAACACATTGTAGAGGGAAATTCTAATGACTATCTTAACTTAATAATTCCATAATATAAATAATTAAGCACAACCCTAACACAAACTGTGCATGTGGCAAGCCATGTGAAAATGATTGATAGTGTTATAAGTGACTTCCAAGTCAATGACAGACTCAGAATACAAGGTGGTTAATGGTACATAGCTACATAGCTCACATCCCAGCACTAGCACTACACAGGATGGAAAGGATTCAAGATTAATGCATTATCTATTGAACATAGAGGGTCATGTGGGTTCACTTACCTTTAGCACTCCTTGAAGGCTCCTTTCAGTCTATTGGCAGCACAGTAGCTTATAAGCATTTACTGTGGTTACAGTTTAACTGCAGGTCTCACTTCTGACTTACAGAACTATCAGATCCTTGAAATGTGAGAAGCTACTGATAGGGCATCACTACGCCTGTGTAGTTCAGCTGCCCTGCTGAGGTATGCCGGGAAATGTGGTCCTGCCTTCATTGAAAAGAACAGCGTAGATTGCGCTAGGGAACATAATCTACCAGCATGCACCGCAGTGGAGTTAAAGGTCACTCACATTGCATAGAACGCAGAACCTCCTTTACTGGTAGAGTGTCATTTGCTGTAGAATGCACTGTTGCTGTGTCAGAATGACTTTTCATTCTTAAAGAAAAGTGTCATTGTATGAGGTGTAAAGGAAACAAGGCGGTAATCACATTAGATAGCTGGTGGGTGCTGGTTATATTCAACAGCTTCTTACATTGAAGAGGTATATAAATAAAACGTGTTCGTTGCTTCTACTGTCGCTATGTACACATTTAGGAACTAATTGGGGAAAAATAAAAACAATTAGGTAAGAAATTAAAGTATTTTTTATAATAATTGCTGTTAATCAATGTTTTTCCCCCCCAAAATGTGTTTTTAATATAAATTGATCTGTTAGGTAATATTTACTATGTGTAATACATTTTAGTTAAAAGCTAAATCCTAAAAGAAGGTCACCTATATTTCTGTAAAATTAATATTTAATATATATTAATTGTTGTGTTAAGTTTTGGTATAAATGTCAAAGTTTGAAGTTCCTATTGACATTTTGCTTTTTGTGTTCTATTTTGGTATAAATATCGTGCAGTAGTTATAGCTCTGCTCATAAATGTATAGCCTTGATTAGTTCACAGGAACATTCACTAGAGCAGGGGTTCCTAATTAATTTTTCATGTGGAACCATTTGACATAGTGTATCAACATCGTGGAACCTACCCCCTCCCGCACCCCCCCAAAAAAAACCTTTTTTTTTTATGTGCTGGTTTGCGTCTGTGTGTCAAGGTGTGTGTATTTGTGTTTGTATGTGCCAGTAGACATATCTGTGTGTCAGTGTGTATTTGTGTGTATGTATCTGACACACATAGTGGCACACAGATACACACACCTTGACTCACAGTGTGTATCTGTGTGTGTATGTATGTATGTGTGTCAAAGTGTGTGTATCTGTATGTGTGCTGGTGTGTGTCTACGTGTATCTGTGTTTGTATGTGCCAGTATGTGTATCTGTGTGTCAGTGTGTATGTGTATTTATCTGACACACAGATACACACTGGCACATTGTGGCACACAGATACACACAAAATGACACACAGTGTGTATCTGTGTGTGTGTATGTATCTGTGTGTCAAGGTGTGTTTATCTGTGCGTGTATATGTATCTGACACATACTGGCACACAGATTGACACACAGATACACACACTGACACACATACTGACAGATACACACACTGACACACAGATACACATACTGACAGATACACACACCTTGACACACAGATACACACACACACTGGCACACAGTCACAGATACACACATTGACACACATATATACACACACCTTGACACACAGATACACAAACTGGCACATACACTCACAGATTTACACACATTGGCAGATACACACACTCACACAGGTACACATACACATATTTTTATATTTGCTCTTAATTTCCCTTTTTTTCCCTCCAGTTCTGCAGGATGGTGTGCCAGGTCGACAGCTGCTCACACCCGCTGCACTCCCTCTCCCTCCAGCAGGCGCACTCTGTCTAGGAGGAAGTGACAGCACTTCCTCCCAGCACCCATACTGTCGTGGTCTAAGACGCCCGCAGTGCCTGACCGGAAACCCATAGCCATGTTTAGCGATACCCAACGGGTGGCTCTAAATGCTTGGGCCACCTGATGGGCAAATCGCAACGGAACCCCAATTTTGTTCTCTAATTGCAAAACGTTGCACTTGTGTGAATGCTAAGGTTTTTTTTTGTTTGTTTGTTTTTGTTTTTTTGCACTTGCTAAACTCCAAAGCATACTAACTAAACTAAAAACTAAATTTTATGTAACATATTCTGCTTTGGCAACATTCTCCAAATCAGCTACAGCTATTTCTTGACAATTTTGTTTTAAATTTTGCAATTTGGTTTTCAATTAATTGCCGTATTTTTCTGTGTATAATGCTATGTTTTTTTCAAATTTTTTTTTAGTCTAAAATTGGGGGACATCTTATACACGGAATGTCATTGCAGGGGTTAAAAAAAAAAACTTGTGCGCAGGACCTAAGCCAAGATGGCGCCTCCTGCGTTTTAGTGGGCCACAGGCCCATAATGAGAGCAGGTCTGTATTATAGAAAACTAAACATTAAAGGGACACTATAGTCACCCAGACCACTTCAGCTCAATGAAGTGGTCTGGGTGCCAGGTCCCTCAGGTTTTAACCCTTCACATGTAAACATAACAGTAGACTGGTCCCTGTCCCCTTCTCCCTCACCTCCCCCTTCTTATCCTATCCATCCTTGACTACACCCTCTGTCCTTTACTTCCCAATGCGCATATATCTGCCTCCTGCCCAGATAGGCAAGCAGGTATCTCTCTGTCCGCCACTTCACATACTCAAAGCTTATACTGTTCACTAAACTAGAATTTAATTATAACAAGTACACTGCAACTATTTCCTCTGCTTTGTTGATACCATGTACTGTTGATTATTATGTAAGCTGTGAGTGTATTGCTTTTAGGACCTGCGTGTCCATTCTGTATATTGCACTTTTCTGCATCACACATAATGTTACTTTCCTTGCTCAATAAAAAGCTTTGAAACACTAATGTAGTTGTTCTGGTGTATATAGTTTGTCCCTGCAGGCTTTTTCATTTAAATACTTCCAGAGGAAAGGCGGTGTTTACATTACTGCCTAGGAACACCCCTAGTAGCAGTCACTCAGACGGCCACTAGAAGTGCTTGCTGCACTGACGTTCAGCGTTTCCATGCTCTGCACGGAGGCATTGATTCAATGCACCTCCATGAGGAGATGCTGATTGGTGCGGTGTGGTATTTTCCGTGCATGAACAATAGCCTCCCAATGCTTTTCTTATTTGTTCATGGTCAAATTTGATGATCTCAGCCAAGGAGATGAAACGGGGTGGAGCCAGCTGCAACAAGACTGGCGCAGCGCTGAAAAAAACCCCAATTTTTTAACAAGGGGCAAAGGGGAACAGCCACCTAAACAGTGGTTTTAGAACAATAGTGTCATAAATACGTTTATATTCCTGACAGTATAGTGTTCCATTAAGGCTACAGCTGAAATGTTTTTGCTTGAGCATAGTTTCTTTACATATCCTGACTCTAAAATATAAATCTTCTTGTTGCACTTTCCAGTCTCTTGAATTTGTTGGTATATTTGGGGGATTTGCGGTTCCCTTGCATCTGGATGGTGCATTTAGGATTTGAAACACAAGTGCTGTGGCTGTAGGGGCTGTGGAAGCATGTTTCCTGTGTACACGCTCACTCCCACTTAGACTGACACAGATATGCACACACACTTACATATACAAGTTATAATGTACATATTTTTAGCCACCTTTCTGTTTCCTTGTCTTTTGGGTGCAGGAGGGTGGTTTTCCTTGGCAAGCTTCCATTCCTCCTACTCTGAGTGTATGCTTGCTCCTGCCTCTCTGCACGTCACTCCGCAAGCTAGGAGGGAGTGATCTGAACTCACTTGCTCCCAGCAGTCCGCAAGGGTAAACTAACGCTGTGACAGGGGCCTGGTCCGGCGCGGTATTATAGGTCCCGTGATATAAGAAACCTCCTATATTTGTGGGCTCTGATGGCCTTATGTTTTACAGCCCTCGGTTAAAGAGTCAAATGTTGGACATGCACGTTTCAGTTTTAAAATATGTTTGATAACTCCATGCTTTGCTTGTTTTATTTTAGGCAACCCCTATTCAAATTAAAAACAGACGATGAATTTTCACACAATAAAACAAATATTCCAATGCTATTTGAGTTACTTTTTACTGTGTGAAAAAAACCAAAACAGTTAAAGGGACACTATAGTCACCCAGACCACTTCAGCTCAATGAAGTGGTCTGTGTGTCAGGTCCCTCTAGGGTTAACCCTGCCTGTTGTAAACATTGTAAACAACTTTGGCCAGTGTTTGTGACCAAATGGCTACTAAAAAAGACTGGACATACCCCATTTGCAATACCCTGGGTTGTCTTCTATTGCAAATGGTATGCCATTATGGATGTAAATCTCATTCCTGGGCTACTATATAGTCTCAAAGGCAACGTAACCAATCTGGCGAATTTAAATTTCAAATGTAACGTTCTATATTTGACCCTGTAACTTCCCAAAACACCATAAAACCTGTACATAGGAGGTACTGTTTTACACGTGAGACTTTGTTGAATGCAAATATGTGTGTTTCATTGCAGTAAAGCAAACAGTATTATGACATTGACAGTTAAAATGTCATGTAGAACTAAAAAAATAACAAAATAATAAAATTTCTTATTTTCTCCCATTTTTTCATATTGAATTATGTTTCATAGCTAAATATTTGATATTAAATGAAAGCCCTGTTTCCCCTGAATAAAATGTCCCCCAGTGTTACCTGTTACAGACTGCTCTTCCACTTGTCCTCTCCCCCTTTCCCACTTACCTGAATTGCTGGCTGGACTGTCAGGGCAGAGCTGCTCCCCCGCGGATTAGTAAATGCTGTAACTTTCTATCCCTGTCTCTCTCCACACACAGCACCACCTACTGGCCGGCGCCGGTATTGCAGTCTAATCTCAGTTTATACTGAGAAGAATACAGACATTTGTTACTGCAATACCGGCACCGGTCAGGCAGCCTCAAATACCGGCCAGGTGGCAATCCTACCTCCATGCTGCAAACCCAGTAATCAAGTAGTGTGAGGTTATATTAGAATACATAACCCACTGCCCAACCAAATATAAAGGAGATATATACTACACATATTATTGTGTGTTTTATAATTATTATTATTATCTTATCATTTAGGATTATCATTTTCTTTCCTTTCTTTCACTTCTGAATTTCTATAGCGAGTACATATTTTGCATTATTGTTGTAGTATCTCTGTATTTGGGAACTATTTTTATCAGATATATTAAAGGTAATTTTTAAAACAATTTCACCACAATCGTCTTATAATTTACAGCTGTCCAATGGCTCAAACCCCTTCACTTTAGTGGTGGAATATCCTATCTAATCACGATTATTAGTCCTAACCTGTTTTGCATATTTGTGCTGTTGAGAGATTCTTTTCAGGGGGTTGAATAATTTTGAGACTGGAGAGGTCATTATAAGCATTTTCAGTTGAATTTGGGGAAATCACTTGAAGCATTAATTGTATTGAGCTACTTTAATTACTTCTGTTTGATTTGTTCATGGCAAACAGCAGAAAGTCTGAACATTTTGACAATAACCCTGATTTTTAATGGAGGTTGAATAATTTTCATTACAACAATATATTATATTGTATAGCTTTCATACTAGATCTTTATATGTTTCAAATCCTTCAGACTCTAACATTTAACATCTATATCTTTTTTACCTTTCAAAGCACTGACTTTACATCTAGCTTCTCTCATAACACTGTTTAGATCATACAATAGTTAGTTATAGTTATGTTCTTATTGTGCTGAACTTGACTACATGTACAAGGGTCTTGTCATAGTCTTCTCCATAATTCTAAGTAAATCTCTTTGCTGCTAGTCTAGGATAAGTCTCAGACGCCGCATAAAGTTTGGAAAACCTGTGTAGAGTCCCTACGACAATGGAAAAATTAACAAAGGAGAAGGCTAATGGGACAGACACATTATGGTAGACTACAGCTGGACCTTGTTTATATGTGTTTAGTGTGATGCTCTGAATCAGCATACTTTGTTTCAATGTTATTATACAATTCTATTAGATATTTGTATTATTGAGACTGTTTCCATGTGATTTGTGGCTACAATACGCTTGATCATATTTTAATTTTTTTTTTTTTTTTTTTTTTAAGGGGGACATACAGGAACACTATAGTGCCAGATAAACAAAATCGTTTTCCTGGCACTATAGGGTTATTAGGTACCCCCTCCATAGGAACCCACCTCGCCCTGGGCTGAAGGGGTTGAAACCCCTTCAGCCACTTACCTTAATCCATTGGCGCTGGTGACCTCTTCTCCCCCTGCCGACGTCAGCTCCGAATGCGCATGCGCGGCCAGAGCCGCACGCGCATTCAAACTTCCCATAGGAAATCATTACTTAATGCTTTCCTATGGACGTCCAGCGTGAGTTCAATGCGATTTTCACATTGAGGATCGCAGAAGCAAAACAGCTACTAGAGGTTGGATTAACCCTCAATGTAAACATAGCAGTTTCTCTTAAACTGATATGTTTTTAGCTGCAGGGTTAAAGGACCACTATAGTGCCAGGAAAACAAACTCGTTTTCCTGGCACTATAGTGTTAATAGGTCCCCCCCACCCTCAGTGTCCCCCTCCCGCCGGGTTCAAGAGGGGGTAAGGGGTTAAACACTTACCTTTCTCCAGAACCGGGCTCCCTCAGCGCTGGGGACTCTCCTCCCTCTTCCGACATCATCTGCCGAATGTGCATGCGCGGTAAGAGCCACGCGAGCATTCAATCAGTCCATAGGAAAGCATTTCTCAATGCTTTCCTATGGACGTCAGCGTCTTCTCACTGTGAAAATCACAGTGAGAAGCGCGGAAACGCCTCTATCGGCTGTCAGTGAGACAGCCACTAGAGGCTGGATTAACCCTAATGTAAACATAGCAGTTTCTCTGAAACTGCTATGTTTACAGCTGCAGGGTTAACCCTAGATGGACCTGGCACCCAGACCACTTCATTGAGCTGAAGTGGTCTGGGTGCCTATAGTGGTCCTTAAACTGAAAAATGTTATCCAATGTCATATTCAGAAGCAGCGACACAAAGTTTTCGATCAATTGATCTAGTATCAGTAAGCAATAAGATCAGTGTTGATCTATAAAAGACTTTGTATGATGCTCAGACGATTAAGATCTGAAAAAGATTCCTTTTGTGTTTAAAATTTTGCCTATGCATATAGGAATATGTATACGTATAGGAAATCACTGAGGACCATTATTACTTTGAAATTCTGCAGGAGCTTGGAACAGCACCTGCACCAACAATTGGAAAAATCTAGAGATGTCGCGAACCGGTTCGCCACGGTTCGCCACGAACTGTTCGTGGCGAACTCCGGTCAGCTGACCCTTCCCTGCCAATCTCCAGCAGACCCTCCCTCCCAGACCCTCCTACTTCCTGGACAGCATCCATGTTGAAGGCAGCTTCAACATGGATGCTGTCCAGGAAGTAGGAGGGTCTGCTGGAGATTGGCCGGGATGTGTCAGCTGACCGGAGTTCGCTGCGAACAGTTCGTGGCGAACCGTTTGCGAGAAATTCGCGGACAGTTCGCGACATCTCTAGAAAAATCCACATTTGGGGTGCCTACTACACATTACCTTTCTAAACCTTTTGAGGATGTATTTACACCTCCTAATGAATTGTGTTGTCCTGCATGGCGGAACATTTATTGCTGTGCAGCCTTCTACCCCATTAATAAAAAGTAAGCCCCTCTTATGAAGCCCCTCAGCTGAAGAGGGTATTTCTCAAGGAGCCTTGTATCTCTTGGACATGTTTAAAAAATAAATTAAATGTAAAAATCCATCCTCTTTGTACATAGATAAAGCATAAAGAGAATAGGAGACATGAAACATAATTTTATCCTCTTCAATTGTAATGTTTCTTCTGGCTTTGCCTTGCCTAAATTGGATCGATATTAAACGGTAAACCTTTTAAAATATGTTTAAAAGACAATAGTGTGTCACATGAAGAAAACAGTTAGCACAAGTTATAGATCATTTTCATTCAAATATATTACTCTATGGTGTAAATTTCAGGGCCAAGACAATTCTCCTTTAATATGTTTTAACTTGTACATGAAAAATGTTTTGAAATGGTTACTAGGAAATTTAAAGTCAAGTCCAAGTGGAGCTTACTAGTGATATTTATCAGATTCTCAGGAAGGACTTGTAGGCTGATTAGTAGTCAGGG
The DNA here is from genome assembly GCA_933207985.1 of Pelobates cultripes. NCBI lineage: Eukaryota > Metazoa > Chordata > Amphibia > Anura > Pelobatidae > Pelobates > Pelobates cultripes. The sequence continues at coordinate 172,325,123 of OW240914.1, forward strand.
CAGAAAATATCCCTGGGAAATAATTGATTTTCCTGATGCTGATGGTTGTAGGCACTGTCTTCTCTTGGTGCTCAAGGCAATTGACTAGGCTGTCTGGCCAGAATATATTTCCTTGATTTTCTAAATATAAACCCCGAAGAAGCTCGTCACCATTTTAAGCCCATCAAGTTCATGTTTAAATAATCACTTGACTTGTTCAAGGCACTGCTTTTTGGTGTTTGTAAGTATATCTTATATTTAGAATCTGAAGATGTTACATTATTGTTGTTTTTTTTCCTTTTTAAGTTTACTGTATTCTCATGTTTTTTTTTTACATATATCTTTGCACTGATCAGCCCCACAACATTATACCCCATGCTTAAGTTTGTGTAGGTCCCCCTTGTACTGCAAAAAGAGATCCGATACATCGAGGCATGGACTCCACAAGACCTCTGAACATGTCCTGTGGTAGCTTGCACAAAGACAGTATATTTGGTCTGCAACAATCTCTAGGTAGGTGGTACGTGTTAAAGTAACATCCACATGAATGCCAGGACCCAAGGTTTCCCAGCAGAACATTGCTCAGAGCATAGCACTGCCTCTGCTGGCTTTCTTCCTATACAGCATCCTGCTGCCATCTCTTACCTAGGCAAAAAACATGCATGCACCTGATCTGAAAGAAAATATGATTCATTCGACAGGGCAAAGTTGTTTCATTGCTCCATGGCCTAGTTCTGAGGATCATGTCCCAATTGAGGGTGCTTCAGGGGTGTACAGGGTCATCAAGGGCAGTCTGACAAGTCTGCAGCTATGCAACCCCATATGCTGAAAACTACAATTCTCTGTGTGTTCTGACACCTTTTTATCATGGCCAGCATTACGTTTTTTCAGTATTTGAGTTACAGTAGTTCTTCTGTGTGATCTGACCAAACAGACTAGCCTTCACTCCCCATGTGCAGCAATGAGTCTTGGGTGTAGTGGCGTACCTACCATGGTCGCAGGGGTCGCTGCTGCGACCGGGCCCTTCACTCCAGGGGTCCCAGCAGCAGCTGCAATCCCTGCAACTGTGGGCCAACTGGATACTTTCTGGGCCGGTCTACTGCCGCACTGGCCCGTGTTCCCAGGTGTCTGGTAGGAGGGAAGACATGGAAGGGAGGGGGAAGAGAGGCTATGGGACACATGGAAGGAAGGGAGGAGAGAGGGTATGGGACACATGGAAGGGAGGGGGAAGGAGGTTATGGGACCCATGGATGGGAGGGCATGGGACACATGGAAGGGAGGGGGAGAGAGGGAAGATTCGGACACATGGAGGAAAGAGAGGGAGGAATGGGACACATGGAGTGGGGAAAGAGGGAGGGGATAGATGGAGGGGAGAGAGAGAGGGAGAAATGGGACACATAGAGGAGCTTGGGGGGAGAAGGGTATTGGACACATGGAAGGGCTGAGGGGAAAAGTGAATGAGACATGTGGAAGAGCTGGGAGGAGGGAGTGAGACAGGGGGGCGGGATGAGACACATGGGAGGGGATGACCCAAGGCAATTTTTGCACCAGGGCCCGGTGGTTTCTAGTTATGCCTCTGCTTTGGTGCCGATAACCCTGACACCCCGGAGATTGAAACGCTCATCCAGGTTTGTGGTATCTTTCGTACAGAGAGAACTTGCTGGGATTTTGGTTCCGGACTGCCCTTATGGGTGGGATCAGTCTGATATGCCTTGGAACTGGGTACAGGTGAGCAAAATAAACTTTTTTTGAGACCTAAACGGGAATTTAACAAAGGGCAAGCTACTGGGTTCTTCTAAGCTGTTGTCAATTCTCAGAGCTCTCAAATTTTTTGCTTTTGTTGCATCAGCTTGGCTTTCCCCACGTTAAAAGATGTGAAACCCGTGTTCACTGTGTCTAGAGGGTATGCGCTACACCTCGCTGACGAGACCCAAAGAAGGCCGAAATGATCATCCGAGGTTGCTCTATCTCTCATGTAGAAAGAACATACCGGGAATCACCCTCTCCCCCCAAAAAACTTGGCATTTTAGGAATGCTCTGACCCAGTTGTCTAGCCATCACTATTTGGCTATTGTCAGTCACTCAGATCTTTTTGCTTACCCATTTTTCTTGCTTCCAACATGTGAAAAAGAGCTGGCTGTTTACTGGCTAATCTATCCCATCCCTTGAGAATTGCCTTTGTAACAATACAATCATTAGAATCTAAAACAATCAGCAGTCTTTGGTTTATTATTTAAAAAGGTTTCAGTTTTAATTGGATAAATGCTTCTCCCCCAGATGTCTTATTCTGATGCAGTCACAATGTATAAAACAATGCACTGACAATGCAGTGCTCTTAAAAGAGGTGAGATATGCACTTTTTTCATATTTACATGAACTGAGCTGCAATAATATTCTGCCAGATTTTGTATTTAGGTATTTGGTATACATCCACCCCGCTTTGGACAGGATACTCCTTAATCCAGGGTTGTGTCCCACTTCTCTGTGGCCTGTGCTCAGGGCATGAATCCATGCCAGGCTAAAACACCCCCTTTTTGTGTGATTAATTGGGTACTGCCCCTTAATGAGCTCCTCTGCTCCCATCCTGATTTCGTACCTATCAATGTACTAAGAAGTCAAAAAAAAAAAAAGATAGTAGTACTCAGGAAATTTTTTTTAAAAATCCGCTCAACTTTACTGAAAAACCATTTGACGTTTCGGTCTAACACCGGTACCTTTATCAAGACAATGTTACAAAAACTAAACTAAAATAATTACAGAAGCATTTATTAAAAAACAAAGCTTACACCACCCAAACAGTGTAACTCACTGCAGGAAAAGAATGCAGAAGCTATAAGCTAAAACTCTGATGAAACCATTGTGGGAAGCATGTCAATTAAAAGCATTGGTGTTGGATCTTTTAACTTGCGTATCTTTACCTAATAAAGGTTATGATTCTTATTGAATTGTAATTGCAATTCTTTAAAAAATTTTTCTCTTACTTAAATATCTAGTCGATTATCTGCTGTTTTACACATTCATTATTACTATATATTATTTTTATTGTTTACCACCTATTTTAAAATGCATTTACCATAAATGCTCTAATATTCACTACTTCAGTTTCTCTGCATTTTTAGTACCCCTGAAAGAATTTGAAGAAATATGATGTTCCCTCGAGGCCGGTACAAGGATTTAGTTTGCTCTCCCCCTGTGTATCCTAAATATCCCTCCAGTCTCTTTTCCCATCTTTCACTTAGCTCGTATCTCCTTCTGCCAATATCCTTTTCTTCTCTCTCCAAGTCTCTTTCACAGTGTCTTCCTACTTGACTCATACTACATGCATCTCCATCATTCTGCCTCTTTCCAACTATTTCTCTGCTAGTCTCTTTCCATTTTGTTGTTTGTATGTTTATAACCATTTCCCACGGTTGCTCCATCAGCTTTCAGGAACTGAATGTTGTGTGTGGGCACGAAGAAAGATACAAATGGAAGCAACTGTTGCAGTGCTGTGTGTATAGGGAAGCTGTGTGTATGTGTTAAGCCCACCACTACTTCACAGTACCCCAATATTGGTGTGTCCTACAACCAGTGGCGTACATACCAGGGTCGCAGGGGTCGCGACTGCGACCGGGCCCGGCCCACCAGGGGGCCCGGCCGCCCCTGCGACCTGGTATGTAGCCACAGGGCCAGCCTCTTCCCCAGGGGGGCCCAGGAGCCGACCACCCCAGGGCCCCCCGAGGCTGGCCCTGCTGACCCCGGGTGGCCGGTCGGGCAGGCAGGCAGGCACGCGAGGGAGCACTCAGTACTTCCTCTTCAGCTCCCTCGCGCACCGCACTGATACCAGAGCCGGAAGATGACGTCATCTTCCGGCGCAGGCATCCCTACGCGGCGTGCGAGGGAGCTGAAGAGGAAGTACTGAGTGCTCCCTCGCGCGCCCGCCTGCCTGCCCGACCGGCCACCCGCCCAGGAGCCCAGCAGCACCACTGGACCCCAGGGAATAATCCCCCCCAGCACTCCAAAAGGTAAGGAGGCTGGGGGGATTATATTAAAAAAAAAAAAATCATGTGTGAGTGTTAGTGTGTGTGTTAGTGTGTGTGTTAGTGTTAGTGTGAGTGTTAGAGTGAGTGTTAGAGTGTGTGAGTGTGTGAGTGTTAGTGAGTGTGAGTGTTAGAGTGAGTGTTAGTGTGTGTGTGTTAGTGTGAGTGTTAGAGTGAGTGTTAGTGTGTCTGCTAGTGAGTGTTAGTGTGTTAGTGTGTGTGTCTGCTAGTGAGTGTCAGTGAGTGTGTTACTGTGTGTGTCTTACTGAGTGTGTGTGTGTTAGTGAGTCTGTTTGATGTCTGTTAGTGAGTGTGTGTTTGTCAATGAGAGTGTATGTTTTGTAAGTGAGTGTGTATGTATGTCTGTCGCTGACTGTGTCTCTGTCAGTAAATGTGTGTGTCTGTTAGCTAGTGTGTATGCGTCTGTAAGTGTGTGTGTGTGTGTGTGTCTTCAGCACTTACCTTTCTCCAGCGCCGGACTCCCGTGGCGCTGAGGATTACTCAATGCTTTCCTATGGACGTTCAGTGTGCTCCTCTAGCGGCTGTCAGTGAGACAGCCACTAGAGGCTGGATTAACCCTCAGCTGCAGGGTTAAAACTAGAGGGACCTGACACCCAGACAACTTCATTGAGCTGATGTGATCTGGGTGTCTGTAGTGGTCCTTTTTCCTGGCACTATAGTGCCCTGAGGGTGCCCCCACCCTCAGGGACCCCCTCCCGCCCGGCTCTGGAAAGGGGTAAAACTTACCTTTTTCCAACGCTGGGCGGAGAGCTCTCCTCCTCCGATCCTCCTCTTCTCCTCCCCGTCGACTGTATGCGCACGCGTGGCAAGAGCTGCGCGCGCATTCAGCCGGTCACATAGGAAAGCATTCATAATGCTTTCCTATGGACGCTGGCGTGCTCCCACTGTGAAAATCACGCAGTGAGAAGCACGCAAGCGCCTCTAGCGGCTGTCCCATTGAAATAGGGGAAGGCTTAACCCATTCATAAACACAGCAGTTTCTCTGAAACTGCTATGTTTATGAAAAAATGGGTTAACCCTAGCTGGACCTGGCACCCAGACCACTTCATTAAGCTGAAGTGGTCTGGGTGTCTAGAGTGGTCCTTTAAGTGTGTGTGCATCTGCATGCACTGGCGTACATACCGCGGTCGCAGCCCTGTAACCCCTGCGACCAGGTGCCCACCGCCATGTGTTGCGGCCCGGCCCCCGGATCAATTTTCGCACCGGGGCCCCATGAGTCATGTGTACGCCACTGCCTACAACTAAGTTGTAACACAGGAGACAAACAACTACTTAAAGGGATACTATAGTGGTAGGAATACAAAGTTGTATTCCTCGCACTATAGCTCCCTCTGGCCTTCCCTCACTCTCAGGGTTAATAATCCATTACTATACTTACCCAATTCCTATGTCAATCTCCCTTGGCGCTTGGTCAGCGCTATGCCTCTTGCGACATCACCCGATGGCAGTGGGGGGGGGTGTTTTGCTAATGCGCATGTGAAGTGAGCACATTAGGCCCTCCCTTTAGGAAGACACTACTACAATGCTTTCCTACAGGGATTTTACAGATGCTGGGTGTTCTACTGAAGACTGTGGGATGTGCAGCGTCAGTTAGACGACTGAAAGTTGCCTAACAAGCCAAAATTGCCTCTAGTGGCTGCCTAATTGAAAGCGGCAGTCTTAACCCTGTAATGTAATTATTGTAGTTTATCAGAAACTGCTATAATTAACATTGCAGGTTAAGGGGACAGGGTCACTGCACCCAGATCACTTCAATGAGCTGAAGTGGTCTGGTTGCCTATAGTTTACCTTTAAATTTAAAACTGTAACTGTTTTCTGTGCACCTTGTTCCTTAGTCTATATTTTGTATAAATGTGTAGGAGACTTTGTGTGCTGGCTGTGTATTTTGTTTTCACCACTAATTTCAATATTAAATATATGTATTTTTGTTGCTTCCCTCCTCCCCACTTACCTGGAGGGCTATCATTCCTGGTAGTCTTGTACGGGAACTTTCCTGGTGGTTGTGTCCGAAGTATGTTGTCTGCACCTTTTGTGGGTGCAGATCACTGTAACTGCTCCTTTCGTGTCCATTGCTAAGTGAATGACTATGAGTATTGCAATCATAATGTGGTGGCATAACTGAGTCATTCAGAATAATTGAGACCACAAGGGAGGTCTTCTCCCATTGGAAAAGCAGACTCCACTTTACATGTTTATTGTAAGGGTTGAAGCATTTTTTTTTTATTTATCTACCTGCTGCCGATTGGAAAGGCAGGACATCCCTTTCTGTCTGCCCTTGTCCAGGGCATGCATTCTAGATATAGGTAAGCAAACCACAGGCTAAGATGTAAGGTAGTAATGCACAGTTCATAATAATTTTTTTTTTTGAAATAAATAAGATTTTCTACACATTTTAAATTCTACTATTCATCCTTGGGTTTAAAACAAGTCACTTGGAAAAATAGATTTTTGTTTACACCAAGGCATGCCAAACTGTCCTGATTCTCTAATTACACATATTACACCAAAGGAACAGAGACTAAAAAAAGAGATGAAACATTCAGAACAGTTTATTTCTGCCGTAACTTCATTAGAACATGTATTTTTTTTTTTAAAAGGAGGTTAATGAAAAGGCTGATGCAGTTGCAGTCATTATTATACTGAGAGAGATTTATGGTATGTACATATTAGAGATTATGGTCCGAAACACAGCAACTGCATTCAAATATGTAAAAACAATAATGGTTTTCTTTCAGTTAATCATGGACCAATATATTGTTCAAACTTCGAATACAGTAAAACTTTGCTATTGAAGTCTGATTTCAAGGCAAACTGTTCCTTCCCACTGTTGCTGGTGCAGTTACATAAGCAGAATATACAATGACCCGCAATAGAAACATATCACAAATGAAACACAATGAAAATGTCCACTGACTACAAATCACTCTAATGCCACGGAAACTACAAGGCAGTTACTGTCTGGTTTATTTGCCTTCAACATACTAAAACACTGTTACTTTCATTTGCAGGAAGCTGGTCATTTGTTTGGGAATTATTCACAACATTTCATAAAGGAAATCTTTGAGGTCACAAAAGCCTATTCACAATTTTAATATTAATCTCAGAGAAGCGTGTCAAGATGACTGTAAGATATACAGTGCCTCAAAAATGACTGCATTTACTGATCAGTATATAAACTATTTTAGATCCTGATGTGCACATTCAGTAAGCCGAAATACACTCAGGAAATTGTACATCAATGAGACAAGAGTATGCAACGTCCGCACGTCATGTTTGAGGGCATTAGTACATAAAAGACAAAAACATGATAACTTAATGCTATAAAATATGATACATACATGAAAAACAGTGCACTTAAATATTTTAGTGGCAAGAGATAGCTAAATGCTGTAAATACTGCACTTTTTAATTCATTTTAACTTCTTTTAGCAAGGTTTAAAGTCCATGTGCTTAATTGTGTTTTTGCTCTTTAAACAGAATACATTGCTAGTTCCAATACTGCCGATTAAACTGATATTACAACAGATCACATAGTCCACGGACACACAAACATAACATTTACTGATGAGAAAAATAAGTCACTTCTCATTAGTTCACAGTGTGAAAAGTGGTGCATTGTCAATCTTAGAAGAGGCTCTTTGTTATGTAAGCCAATTGTAGGGAAGTCTTCATACCAGATGCAGTGTTTTGATTGGATAGAATGAAAAAGCAACACATCACATGATGATTAGAAATATATATTTCATTTCTTCATGGGTATTGTCTCAGAGACCTTCGTCTTCTGTTGTAGAAATGCCTGAGCCCATGCTGCCTTGAAAAATTCATCATGTAATTTTGTTTGCGTGTGCTGTCGGAGAGAATAAAAAAAGGAAATCAAGAAAATGTTTGTTGTAAGTAGCTAAATGAAATAAGAGAGGATACTTAAAAATGAAACCTACAAACAGAATGAATTTGGTAAACAATATCTTATAATATGAATGAAAGCCAGCTTTAATATTAATTAAATATAGTTACATAATGTGAATAATGAATAAATAAAACAATTGTAATAGTAAGTAATGCGTAATTTTAGCATATTTCTATATAGTGCAAGACACAGTATGTGTATATATAAACAGTTTATAAATAAGGTCATTTTGAAATATTAATATATATGTTTGGCACTTATAATTTCAGTTAGCCTACAACCAAGCATTTTAGCCGACCTAAGCCAGTGAAGGCTTTATGCCCCCACCCCATATACTGATTATATACATACACAGACACAGAAACACACTGCCACATATATAAAGAAACATGCAAACACACAGTTACATACAGAGAGATGCAGTTATACACACAGTTACATACATACATGGAGACCCAATCGTGAATCTCTAATTTTGGCCTTAGAGGAGGAAGGGAATTTCCTTATTCAGTAAACCCATATACTGCATGAGTCAATGGAATATATTGCTTAGACCCAACTGCAGTTTCACTCCTCCCTTATGATGTCTGGAACTGTTTTTATAAGCTGATTAGGTTTTACAGGGTTATTCACTAAAGTGAGACTTAAAAGTGAACTCAAAGTGAATATCAGATTTAAAGGACCAGTTTGGTCACCATAACAATTTAATGACCTTGTCTCACCTTCAGGTCTTAAGGTCATGCATAGTATTTAAGTCTGTGATCCAGCACTGGATCTCTCCGTCCCTCTGTCCTTTGGCTTGCTGAAATGCTGGAAAACCGAAGCGTAGGACTGCTGTGGGCAAGGGTATTGCTGATTGGCTGAAAGCAGTCTGCTTTAGCGGTTGCCCATTCATAAAAACTGCTTGAAAAATATGTATGTTTCTTAAGCCATTTTTATGAATGAGAGCCTATGATTTGGTTAAGCCCCTAAAGGAGAGCCAGCATCAGGGCCTCCTGGCACCATAACAACTTGATTTTGATTAAAGGACCACTATAGGCACTCAGATCACTTCAGCTCAATGAAGTGGTCTGGGTGCCAGGTTCCCCTAGTTTTAACTCTGCAGCTGAAAACATAACAGTTTCAGAGAAACTGCTGTGTTGCACTGAGGGTTAATCCAGCGTCTAGTGGCTGTCTGACTGACAGCCACTAGAGGCCGCTTCCGCGATTACGCTGACATCCATAGGAAAGCATTGGGTAATGCTTTCCTATGGGCGGTTTGAATGTGCGCGCGGCTCTTGCCGCACATGCGCATTCAGCACTGACGTCGGCAGGAGGAGGAAAGTTCCCCAGCGCCAAGAGAGCACAGCGCTGGAGAAAGGTAAATGGCTGAAGGGGTTTTAACGAGTTTGTTTTCCTGGCACTATAGTGGTCATTTAAGTTGTTGTGCTGGTCTAGTGTTAAGGTCAAAATAGAAGTGGAAAAATTCTCTAAACAGCTATGCTTCTATTTCAGCTACTTTGGCTTTAAATTCTCACTTTAGTGAAAAGCCCTTTCATCTCTTCACAGCTCCATTTACAGTGGTTACCTGAGCTGCTGACAAAACATAGTAATGCCGCAGTTTGGCCTGTCAACAAAACTGTGTGGAGAAGGAAACATATCCATTCAAGATGTGTGTTTTAGATGTGCGCATGTACATGTTTTACAGATATCAGAGGAGGAACCAAAATTACTCCTTTCATGTAACCAATCCATAGGCAGGGTTATGACTGCAGCAATTTGTGCAAATTAATGCAATTATTAGCTGGCAACTAGACAGGACGCAAGGTACTTTCTGCATCACAACATTTGAAAAGTTAGAAAGTTATGGTGCTTAAAGCAGTCATTTACCAGTGGTAACCCTGGCAGTGGGTTTAAAGGGACACTTTAGGCACCCAGATCACTTCAGCTCATTGAAGTGGTCTGGGTGCAGTGTCCCTATTGCACTTAGACACTGCAGTGTTTACATTGCATCAATAAATCTGCCTCCAGTGGCTGTCTCCCAGACAGCCACAGGAGGCACTTCCTGGATCCAAATGGACCTTTTGTCCGGTAACTGACGCTGGATGTCCTCACACACTGCATGAGGACATCTAGTGTCAGATTTTTTCCCCAGAGGGCATTGATTCAATGATTACCTATAGGGAGAACTAATGTATTTGCATTTGCCAGGCATGCGCATTAGTGCCTGCTCATCGCGGGACGGAGGCAGAGGGACATTAATGATGGGATTAGATAAGTAAATAAAGAGTGGGGGCGACAGTGGGAGCTATAGTACCAGGAATACAGCTTTGAATTCCTTGCACTTATAGTATCCCTTTAATATCCTTGACATCTGAGAAGAACACTGTGGAAAGAGTGCTGTATGTATTGCTAACTTTAAGGTTGACCCCTGCACAGCGCCATGAAATATTTTATTTTTTTAAGGATTTGTAAAAGAAAATTACACAACAATACACATTAAACAAACTACTGGAATGCATACACATTACATGTATTTACTCCGTACATGCATGTGATCGTGTTACATGCATGTATTACCAGTAATACTACATGTATGAGTTTACACAAATTGCACAGGTGTTCACTTGATATGCATGCATGTATTCATGTGATGAAAAACACAACAATAAATACACAAACTCATATGCATACATATTTCTAAATGATTTTAAATATAATAAACTTGCTTTTACCACTTTTATTTTAGTTTTTGATATACAGACTACTATATGTGTTCTTGTAGATGCTCTGTGAATAGCAGGTTCTCAAGATTATATCATAGAGGATCATTCCCATCTTCATACCATAATAAATCAAGCCCAAAGTTACACATTCATTCTACTATTTCATTTTGTTTTGGTTAAACCAAGACTTGATATTTGCCTGCAGAATGATAACTAAAATCAGCTGTCACCTTCTGGAATATTTTGTGTGCGGTGGCCTGGTGGTGCAGCAGAGGCGAGTTATACTTACCCGATGTTGTCCCCTGCGGGTGCTGCCATGTTCGGCTCCTGGTGTTTCATCCACCAGGAGCCCATATCACAGGTTACTCTCGCACATATGCATGAGTACCACATGGATATCTATCTAGGATTCTGTGAGATAGAGCTTCTTTCTCATGATGAGCGATAGAATGCCTTATTCACCAAGCTATCACTAGTGACAGATGTGGGAAGTGACAAAATTTGACAAACGGCAGAGCTAACAGAGGATTTACTACTTGAGTCCCAGCTTTGTCTTATGATATTTTCTGACTGCATTGGATTAGGTTATTCACTATCTGTCCTGATGGCCAAAATCCATTGAAAATGATAAAATGATCTGATTGCAGTGGCTATTATCATATTTACGAAAGCCAATTCCAGTTGGAATTCAGTCAGCCTGGCCCGGTACATTTGGTGTCTGGATTAAAATCACTGCTTTCGCATGTGAACACTGGAGAAAGTAAAGATTTGTGTGATTCACAAAGCACAAATTTAATGAAAATTAGGAACCAAATGCATATTTGCCAATTACAGGTCACTTGCTTTTAAGTACTATTTGCTTGCTGCCAGTACTAGTATTAGCGGTTGGTGGGTGTCCTAATAATAATTTTGAAGGAGACAGGACCTCACTAGGGTTTCCATTTATTTTTAACCATTGATTGTGGTGGTGGGTTTGCAAGCGGTGAGTGGCCAGCACCACATAAATAACCCTTGTGCAACCAAGGGGTTCTAACTATTTGTTGACCTCGTGCTGCAGTGGATGGTTCTGCCCTATTTGGGATAGGGCCATTCAGACTTTATGAAAATCTCAAGGTTATTCACTAAAGATTTTATTTTTAGGAAATGCTCAAAATGTTTGAGGGGGTGATAGCCGCTTTAACAGTATTTTTTGGAAAATAGATGTAGATCAGGCCTGTCCAACCTGCGGTCTCCCAGATGTTGCTGAACTACAACTCCCATGATTCTTTCAATGAAACAGATAGCCAAGGAATCAAGGGAGTTGTAGTTCAGCAACATCTGGGGGGCCGCAGGTTGGACAGCCCTGATGTAGATGATTGTTGTCTCTCTTACTGGTTGTAATTATCAGTGATTTAAAGTGCCGAAGCAGAGTTCAGCAACCTTAATCTCTGTCATAGTCTGTCGTAGTCTGCAATAGACTTATGGATTTAGTTGCAAACTAATTGTAATTTGTCGCAAATTTGGGCAACCAGCAATATGTGCGAAATCTAGAATTCTTAAATGCTGTATAGACTAATCAGGAAAAAAAATCAAACGGACAATGGATGAAACTGCTTTGCTTAGGATTCAGGGTTTCATCCATGTCGACAAAAAATGAAGATGATTGATTATTAGGGGGCAATATTAAATGTTGATTTTATTCACAGATCAAGTAGGAAGTAAACTGTTGGTTGCTGGCTAGCCTCCTGCCCAAGGACTATGGGAAATGTAAAAGACTTTGTTCGTGGGAATTCCCTGTATGGTTCGGGAACCGAACAAACCCACGAACTGCGGACCACCCGCATGCTTGTTAACAACACTGACATCTTAATAATGAACCACACCTCAGGGTTCTAAGTGTTCGTCTGGGTGGCCGCCGTTCGTATGAATGAACACATGGTGGTGGCCATCTTGTTCGCATGAACGCAGGCAGCAGTGTGTGGTCGTCGAGTTCATGGAACTCAAATCGGACACTGTAACTCGCGAACACCACTGAACTTCCATAATCACCTGCGTTCGTTTCTTTACAACTTAGAAGAGCCCTGTTCGGTGAAATCATTTGTTTGGATTAGGTGAACAAGCTCCACATTACAACTATGGACTATGTTCGGCAGTTTGTTCGTTTATATACTCCCGAAATGGACCGACCACTACCACTTTTCTTATGGAACTATTTTGGGCAGAAGCCAAGTGTGTGGTCGGTCAAAAGTTGACTTCCACGGAAAATCCGAACCACTGAACCGATCTGAGTGATTTTTGGATATGTTGGTCACTGAGATCGGGACTATCTGAGGATAGTTGGGTTTGTTGGGTTGGGTTTGTTGGGTTTCCATTGATTTTGGGGGTACTTTTGGGGTGTTTTAAAATTGTATGTCTTTCTGTACCTGGAGATAATTGAGTCTATACAGTTCCTGAGTCACTTATCTCTCAGGCTCAGGGGAGGAGTTTACTGTTTGTATAAATTCTGTGAATGTGCTTCCATTAAACAGATGACTTCCCAGCATTAAGCCTTGGCTCATGTGTGTGGGGGAATGCTATGCTGGCTATAATTACTGCTATACCTGCTATACTCTCTGGAGGAGAGGTCTACCCACTGTGGGCTGTATCCAGGACTTGGGTCCAGGGTGGGAGGAGACGGCTGTGGTGGCTAAGGGCTGGAAGTGCCTATGTTGTCCCGGTGAAGTGCTTATGGTAGCTCAGTGATAACTAGAAGGCGCGTTTGGCGGCGGTACCCAGGCGGAGCACCAGGTGGTCGCCACATAAACAATAGAGGGGAAAAAGGAGGAGCAAAAAATAGTTTTTCCAGAAACAACTACTTTGACAAAATTAGTCCAAACTGAAATGCCACATGGACAAATCCTGAACCAAATAACCATTTTTTTGTTGCTATGCACATGTGTAGCCTGCACTCTGCTTACTGCTACTTCAAAGTATTCAAAACTGCAATAAATTAACTTATAATGCATTCACACAACATATGGTTTTGGTTGAGTCGGTTCGGAGCAGTATGTGTTCTGACACATCATAACTGTGTGTTGTTCCGTATGTAGAGGTAGGATACATAATGAAAGATGTTCTAAGTTTTCAAACTATTGGTAATGTTCACACTCTAGCCCACAGTTTTATTCAAAGGCACAATATATCAAACATTGCAGTTCTTGTATCTTTGCGTTTCTCTCATATTGCAAGTATGTAATACCTATAGCACTTACCTTACTCTAGCGTAGAACCAAGGAAAGCAAATAATGAAATATAACACAAGTTAGAAAATGCCTTTCTATGCATGCAGCACTGTGATTACTCATAAAAGACGGATGATGTTTAGAGGCAATAAACGATTTTTCATCTCTTATAAAAACAGAAATTAGAGACATTACTTTTGTTGTTTTGTATAGAACACAGAACTTATACTGGCTACGTAGCCCATGCAATACAGAAATGGGATTATAGCATACAGAACATTCACAGGATATGAAGAAGTAACATGTCTAGGGGTGAGAGTGAGGTTTTATAGGTTTACTTTAATTATGTGTACTATATTTTTTACACAAAGGTATTTTAAACATGGATTCAACATACAACCATATATAAACGTTATGGTCATCAAACCAATACAAATTTTAAATGGCTGGAACTATCTAAATTGACAACACTAACAATGCACAAAAACCATTGACATCACTTTCTAAAAGGGGAGGACCTGCACACATAGGAGACATTTCTAGAAATATTAATAGAAGTGCTGTAAAGTTGTAAAAGCCAAACAGTCTCCATGGAAACCAACAGAGTGTTTGTGCTGAAACCATTTGTTTCCATGGTGATTGCCCCGATTCTAGACATTACACCATGTTTCCAATAAAGGCACTTTTATAATTCTTCCTAATAATTTTTGAGTGTATAAGACAGAATTTTTTTCTGCCGACATATTTTCTCAGTTTTTTCTCTGTTTGTTTTTGTAATGGTTTCCGGATGCACATGCAAACATTTAGTGAATTTATTGTGCAGCAAACAGGGAGTGTGTTTAACACCAGCTTAGAATACAAGGGATGTGCAAATGGTACACACAAGCAGCTCCAGCAATTTACAGGTGTGCATATGGAAAGGAAGTAGCAGCAATGTAAAGGGACCTTGTATGTGCATCACATGTAGCGTCTGCCCATTGCCCAGAGCTTAGTGGATGGAGAGGTAAAAGGAGTAAACTCTTATTAGCAAGATAACAATGTTCTCTCTTTGATAAGAAAGAGGAAGAGAACAAGGGGTTACAATATCGTCTGTAACTAAGGTACAATATACTATTTTTAGAGAAGTGCTTGTGTTTTAGTTTACAATTTACCATATCTATTATATATTATGCTAAATGTATTACTTTATGTGAATGTGAATGTGTATTATCGGTTGATTGCTTAGTGAAGGGGAACAAATTTGGAGACTGAAATATGGTACCACATATTGGGTTGTAACATTTGAAAAAAAATTCCAGGGACACTTTTCAGCACAGCTATCAATTCCTATCTTGAAAATGTACCACATCCACTGCCGCAAAGCTCCGCCCACTATGTTAATCTTCGCCTACTTATAGTGCAGATTACAGGTTCTCCTCAATAAAGAGAGAATTCATGGAATTGAGATGGTAATTTTAAACTGAAGGCCAAAGTAGCAGAGTTGGAAAAATTCTCCCATTCAGCTGTACTAGTTTGGCCTGAGGCTGGAAATTCCCAACACAATTCCTTGCAATTCTCTCTTTATTGAGTAGACCTTTACAACGCCAAGTTCCCACCAACAGTACCATGCATTCTTGGTGTACACTAGATACATTTGCAGCACGGCATCTATATCAGGCAGGTACATTTTAGCACTTTTAGGTGAGTTGGGTATCAGTAGTGACACTGTCAGTACAAATATAAAAAGACCTTGTGCAGATTCACTTCAGTCAGAGAGCTGTGTCTATACCATAGAACCTACATTAGTTCACAAAAATAATTATATTAGAGAGTGAATATAGTAAATAAAAGCTGAAAATAGGAAAAGAAAGATATAGAAGAATAATTTACAGAATGGAATTAATTAGTGAAATGGGAGCAAAGGAAAATGTATGCACATATTCCACTAGCCCCTTTTCATGCCACTAAAAAAAAAAAGTAAGTATACAGTAAGCAAATAAGCTCACTGACACACAGGCTCACTGACACAAAACACAAGGTCACTGATACACACAAATAGGCTCACTGACAGACAAAACTCTCTGACACACACAAGCTTACTACAGACAAACTCACTGACACACACATGCTCACTGCAGACAAGATCATTGACACAAACAAGCTTACTACAGACAAGCTCACTGACACAAGCTTACTGACACATGCTTACTACAAACAAGCTCACTGACAGAAACATGTTCACTACAAACAAGCTCACTGACAGACACACACATGCTCACTACAAACAAGCTTACTGACACACACAAGCTTACTATAGACAAGCCTCCTGCCACATACAAGCTCACTACAGATGAGCTCACTGACACACTCAAGCTCAGTGACACACAAGCTCACTGACACGCACATGTATGCTCACTACAGACAAGCTCACTACAAACAACTTCACTGAAACACACACAAGCTCACTGACACACACACGCTCACTAAATAATAGCTCACTACAAACAAGCCCACTGACACACACAAGTTTTCTCACTAGCAGGCACATACACACAGAAGGTGGGCTGCTAAGTACCTCAAGCCTACCTGGCACTGGAGATTATTGCTAGGGGAGAAGAGGTCAAGTAGCCATTTTCTGGCCTCTTCTTGCAGCAAGGTCTGCTGCTTAACGTCAGGGGCAAAGCTAGCAGGTGTGGGGGCGGGTCTTTGTGCATGAGGCAGAGCGGAGCTTGTGTGCCAGGAAAACTGCTGGGAATTCGGAAAGGGAGACTCAGTGCTCTTTCCAGCCCCCCAGCAGCAGCCCCCAATACCTATCTCCAGCCCTCAGCACCTCCCTCCTGAATTTCCCTCAGACTGTAACAGCCTGGAAAACAAGTTAAAGGTTAGAGATGCACTGAAATGAAAATTCTGGTCCGAAACCGAAAATTCAGGATGCCCTTGGCCGGAAACCGAAACTGAAAATGACTTTTTTCCCCAAATGAGTCTAAAAGTTTTTTCCCTATAATTATATTAATATTAGACTTTTTAATAAATTTAATTAATCTAATATGAAAAACTTCCCTTCTCTTTTAGTGGTTTACCCCTTAATGTTCCTCTCTCCCCCCTCCCTCTTTTTTAGTGTTTTTTCCTCACTCCTCCCCAGTCCCATAGTATTATTTCCCCCCTCCTCCCCAGTCCCTCAACCCCCTCTGTTCCTGTATATCCAGTGGTCTGATCTCAATTATGTGTCTGTTAGTCCACCCATTGTACAGCGCTACGGAATTTGTTGGCGCTATATAAAGAATAATAGTAATAATATATATACAGAGACATACAGTCATGCAGTGACATACAAAGTCATACCGGGATATATAGACAGGCATACAGATACATTCAGAAACAGACATACAGAGTGTTGAGAGGGGGAGAGAGGGAAATAGCTGCCAGTGATTGGGAAGGAGAGAGAGAGGGTGGCTGCTAGTGATGGGAGGGAGAGAGGGGGACTGCTAGTTAAAGGGAGAGAAAGGGATGGCTGCAAGTGATGGGAGGGGGTGGCTGCTAGTGAGGGGAGGGAGAGAGAGGGTTGGCTGCTAGTGATGAGAGGGAGACAGAGGGATCGCTGCTAGTGATGGGGACTGCTAGTTACTGCTTGGGATAGGGAGAGAGAGAAGGATGGCTGCAAGTAATGGGAGGGACAGAGAGGGGGGTGGCTGCTAGTGATGGGGAAGACAGTGTGACTGCTAGTGATTGGGAAGAGAGGGGGATGGCTGCTAGTGATTGGGAAGAGAGGAAGGCTGCTAGTAACAGTGAGAGGGGGATGGCTGTTAGTGATGGGGAAAGGCTGCTAGTGATTGGAAAAGGCTGCTAGTAACAGAGAGGGGGATGGCTGTTAGTGATAGGGAGAGGGGGTGGCTGCTAGTAATGAGAACAGGGGGATGGCTTTTAGTGATGGGCAGAGGTTGATGGCTGCTAGTAACAAAGAGGGTTTGTGTTTTAACTGTTTTTTTTTACATTTTACAGGCAACAGGGTGACTCCCCCTGCTGGCACTTGCATTAGGTTTCCCTGTAGGAAAGCATTGTATCAATTCTTTCCTATGGGAATTAGCAGATGCTGGATGTCCTCATGCACAGACTTTTGTTCGCCTAACTACCCAGAAAGAGTTTACCCCTCAAGGTAACTATTGCAGTTTCTGAGAGACTGCAATAATTAAACTTGCAGGGTTAAGGGGAGTGGGACACTGCAAGCAGACCACTTCAATGAGCACAGGCACACACATTCACTGACAGACACAAACTGGCAGATACACACTGACAGTCACACACACACACTCAATTACAAACACACAGACGTCACTGACAGACACAGACTTACTGATTTGACACACACTCATTCATTGACAGACACACGCACACTGACACACACTCAGTGACAGACACACACTGATAGTCACACACAGACTCAATGACAAACAGACTCTCACTGATTTGACAGACACACACAGTCTGACAGATACACACACATACACTCACAGACATACTCATACACACACATTTACAGTCTCACACATACACAGACACAGAAAATATTATTAGCTGGAATGGGTCTGTCGTTGGGGGTCCCGTGGGGCTGCTGCGAGGCGTGTGGCTGTGTTCGCATTAGAGGCAGCGAGGGAGCTGTGATCTCCCCGCTCTGCTCCCTCGGGCCTCATGGGCTGTCACCTTATGCCGGGTAGCCAGAATGACGTCATATTCCGGCTCCCACTGCATCAGAAAATGGCACGCAAGGAAGCAGAGCAAGGAGATCACAGCTCCCTCGCCATCTCTGATGCAAACACAGCTGCATGCTGGATCCCCGGATAATGGGGGGAACACTGGGGATGACCAGGTGGGTGTTTAGGGGCGGCAAAATGTTAGTGCCGCCCAAGGCAAATGCCTAGTTTTCCTTGGGCTAAATACAGCACGGACCATAACCACTATAGCAGTCTGTAGTGTTTACAGTGCTTGTAGTGTTCCTTTAAAGGTAACACCTTTTACGTAGGTTACAGAGGGGCTAAATAGTGATATTACAGTTGTAGTGACAGGAATGCATGTTTAAGTATGGATAGCCCACACCATTATAATAGACTGGGTTATACAGACACATGATTTACAGAATCATGTTTAATAAATATATATAATCATAGATGGAATCAGTAGCAATACATGAGTGTGAAAGTAGTAACAAAAACAGAGAATATGAGAACTCTGATCACTGGCAAAAGCTAGAGAAACTCAGTAGCTTGCCGTTCAGTTAGTACCCACTCAGGTCTCAAAAATGCTCATTTGTGTCATAAAAAAAAGAATATCAGACTGATCCCACCCATAAGGGCAGTCCAGTACCAATGTCAGCAGGCTTTCTGTGCAAGAGATACAGCAACACTGGGTGATCTTTGAGCCTCGTTAACGAGGTGTAGTGGATACCCCTCTAGGCACATTGAGCACCCGTTCCACTTTTGGATTACTCTTTTACTTTAGGGAGAGCCCATGCAATTGCATTGCAATAAAAACAGAGAATATGACAACTTTGAGAACAGGAAAAAGCTTAGAGAAACTCAGTAGCTTGCTATTAAGTTAGCCCCCGCTGGACTTCCTTAATGGAATCAATCTGATATGCAAAATCATAAAGGTTCGCTTTGTAAATTTGAAAAATGGTCAGAATTGTGGCAACTGACATTTAAAGAGGGAAGTGCTCATGCCATTATACAGAACACTGGTGAGACCTCACTTGGAGTATTGTACACAGTATTGGAGACCGTATCTTCAGAAGGATATTGATACCTTAGAGAGGGTTCAGAGAAGGGCTACTAAACTGGTTCATGGATTGCGTGATAAAACTTACCAGGAAAGGTTAAAGGATCTTAACATGT
This sequence comes from Pelobates cultripes, assembly GCA_933207985.1. Classification (NCBI taxonomy): domain Eukaryota; kingdom Metazoa; phylum Chordata; class Amphibia; order Anura; family Pelobatidae; genus Pelobates; species Pelobates cultripes. The sequence goes on from OW240914.1 coordinate 172,344,818, forward strand.
ATAGCTTGGAGGAAAGACGAGACAGGGGGGATATGATAGAAACATTTAAATATATAAAAGGAATCAACACAGTAAAGGAGGAGACTATATTTAAAAGAAGAAAAACTACCACAACAAGAGGACATAGTCTTAAATTAGAGGACAAAGGTTTAAAAATAATATCAGGAAGTATTACTTTACTGAGAGGGTAGTGGATGCATGGAATAGCCTTCCAGCTGAAGTGGTAGAGGTTAACACAGTAAAGGAGTTTAAGCATGCATGGGATAGGCATAAGGCTATCCTAACCATAAGATAAGGCTAGGGACTAATGAAAGTTTTTAGAAAATTGGGCAGACTAGATGGGCCGAATGGTTCTTATCTGCCGTCACATTCTATGTTTCTATGTTTCTATAAGTGCAAGATAATGCATCTTGGACGTAAAAACCCAAGGGCACAGTACAGAATATTTAATAGAGTCCTAACCTCAACACATGAGGAAAGGGATTTAGGGGTGATTATTTCTGATGACTTAAAGGTAGGCAGACAATGTAATAGAGCAGCAGGAAACGCTAGCAGAATGCTTGGTTGTATAGGGAGAGGTATTAGCAGTAGAAAGAGGGAAGTGCTCATGCCATTGTACAGAACACTGGTGAGACCTCACTTGGAGTATTGTACACGGTACTGGAGACCGTATCTTCAGAAGGATATTGATACCTTAGAGAGGGTTCAGAGAAGGGCTACCAAACTGGTTCATGGATTGTGGGATAAAACTTACCAGGAAAGGTTAAAGGATCTTAACATGTATAGCTTGGAGGAAAGACGAGACAGGTTGGATATGATAGAAACATTTAAATATATAAAGGGAATCAACACAGTAAAGGAGGAGACTATATTTAAAAGAAGAAAAACTACCACAACAAGAGGACATAGTCTTAAATTAGAGGGACAAAGGTTTTAAAAATAATATCAGGAAGTATTACTTTACTGAGAGGGTAGTGGATGCATGGAATAGCCTTCCAGCTGGAGTGGTAGAGGTTAACACAGTAAAGGAGTTTAAAGGACCACTCTAGGCACCCAGACCACTTCAGCTTAATGAAGTGGTCTGGGTGCCAGGTCCTTCTAGGGTTAACCCATTTTTTCATAATTATAGCAGTTTCAGAGAAACTGCTATAATTATGAATGGGTTAAGCCTTCCCTCTAATCCTCTAGTGGCTGTCTCATTGACAGCCACTAGAGGCGCTTGCGTGCTTCTCACTGTGATTTTCACAGTGAGAGCACGCCAGCGTCCATAGGAAAGCATTGAGAATGCTTTCCTATGTGACCGGCTGAATGCGCGCGCAGCTCTTGCCGCGCGTGCGCATTCAGCCGGCGGGGCGGAGAAGAGGAGGAGAGAAGGAGGAGAGCTCCCCGCCCAGCGCTGGAAAAAGGTAAGTTTTTACCCCTTTCCCCTTTCCAGAGCCAGGCGGGAGGGGGACCCTGAGGGTGGGGGCACCCTCAGGGCACTATAGTGCCAGGAAAACGAGTATGTTTTCCTGGCACTATAGTGGTCCTTTAAGCATGCGTGGGATAGGCATAAGGCTATCCTAACAATAAGATAAGACTAGGGACTAATGAAAGTATTTAGAAAATTGGGCAGACTAGATGAGCCGAATGGTTCTTATCTGCCGTCACATTCTATGTTTCTATGTTGTAATGGCACACGTAAGCAAAAAACATTTTTGAGACCTGAGTGGGGACTAACTGAATAGCAAGCTACTGAATTTCTCTAAACATTTGTCTGATCAAAGTTCTTATTTTCCCTGGGTTTGTAGCAATGCAAATAGTATATTCAGTTGTATCTACATAAATAACATATACACATTTTCAGACTCTATACAAGACCAGAGGGAAAACTAATAAAGAGGAATCATGCTTAGAGATAAAATAACTTCTTTGCTAATGCACTCCACCTATGTTCTTTATATTGTTACAATGTAGGTTAAAGTGGTACTCTAAGTACCATAAATACTACAGCACATGCAAGTGCTTGCAGCAAAGAGTATTTGGGGATTATCCCTCCAGTTTATGTAAACCTTTTTAAGTGGTTTGGCAAAAAACAAAGCTCATCTAGCACCTAATAGCTCAGTCTCCTTTGCTACCGCTTGTGTGATGTGGATGTGAACTTCCACATTATCTGTCCAATCTTGGTCAGTCCAAGAATACAGCCTATCACTCAGGGTTCGAGTCCTGCAGGAACGCGTGGGAACGGCGTTCCTGCACTTTCTTCACAGCAGGAACACCGTTCCCGTTGCTCCTGCAGGCACTCAGGGGGTGGCAAAAAATGCCGCCCCTAAATGCCTCCCGTGTTTCCCCTGTCATGGAGGGGCCCAAGAGGTGGCTGATGGATCCCCCCTGGCGGGCGGCTGTCTCCCTGTCAGACGCGGAGAGGGAGCTGTGCCCTCTCTGCTCTACTCCCTCGCGCGCCGTTTACTGATGCCGGGAGCTTGAATATGACGTCATATTCCGGCTCCCAGCATCAGTAAACAGCCCGCGCGGCCAGAGGGAGCAGAAAGGACACAGCTCCCTCCCCGCGTCTGACAGGGAGACAGCCACTGACCGCACTGAAGCCCCACTGGACCCCAGGGACAGGTCCACGCCAGCTCTCCAGGTTGGCTGGACATTTTTACATTTAAAAAAATATGTATAGTGTATGTGTGTGTGTGTGTGCCTGTGAGTGTGTCTGAGTATGTGTGTGTGTGCCTGTGAGTGTATGTGTGTGTCTGTGTGTGTATGTGTGTGTGTGTGTGTCTGAGTATGTGTGTGTGTCTGTGAGTATGTACTATGGATAAAAAAAAAACAACGTTGGTTTGTTTTCGATATAAGTAAGGTTTAAATACCATTGTACCACATAGGAGAATCATGGCAAGTTTTTTATTCGACAAATTGAAAAGAGATGCATGGTGTCGAGACACAGATCAAGTTTTTTCAGAACAGGAATTAACCAATACTTCTACCAGTGATGATATAGTTTCTTCATTTAATCGTTTGACTAATTTGTTTCAACAACAAATTAAAACTGGATGGGAAATTGCATCACTGGAGAACTATCTAAAGAAACAATTGATACCAAGGGGTTTGAGGGTACAAAATATCCCAGCGTCACATATAGAGGAGGAGGAGTTTATAAAAGAGTGGGAGGAGGCTGCAGGTACCTGCTCAAAAAGATTTATGGAAATCTTATGCAAATTTGAAACAATAAGACTAGAGAAGGTGAACAGGGAAGTTGATGAACAAATTAATAAGATTGAAGTGTTCAAAGACCAACCCAATTTTGAGTCTTTGGAGACGAAACTTAAGAATAACTTAGACAAATTTCAACAAAATATTAAGATTCGCAAACACTCTAAGTTCATTAGGGATAATAATGACTTTAAGAGTGGCAATGTATACAAGAAAAATAGAAGTTTCAGGAAGAGTTTCTCTGAACCAATTTCAACATCCGAATATGAGACCAGTGGTTCAGACTCAGACTCATACAAAGGGGGCTCCACAATATCATCTGAACACAATACTAGAAGTATACTAAAAAGAGGGGTCTCTTTTTTAGGACAACCGACCATGGAGGAAAATCTAGCTCCACGGACACGGAACAGAGGCAGACCCCCCCAACAGTTCAGAAGGAGAAGATACTAGACAGGGCCCCCGACTTCAACCAAATCATCAATCTTTCCACTTACGTTCCCACTAAGCCTGAGTTACAACTTCTACAACGTGGTTTGTCCTTTGTTCCAGTCGCTAATTTTGATAAGTTTAACTGGACAAAGGACATACATCTTTTTGCAAGAAAACTAGCTTTGCATAAATTCCATCGCATTCGCGAGGAAAAAAGAGCAAAGAATCTGGGTCTCCAAGTATCTGATATGGCTGCACTAGATACTCTAGTGGACCTACTTGTTAGTAGTGATAGTTCCACTAATTTACAACCACCATTTACACAGTTGGAAAAAAAAGAGTATGTTCACTCCACATTTGGTAGATTTTAAATATATTTATCTATTTGTGGAGCTGACATGCAATGAAATTGATAAAATCAACTATAAAAATCTCCTGGTGCAACCTAACAGTAACATCTCCCCACAAGAAAACACCTCCCTGCAACATCTTAAAGAACTTGATGAGGTGATATTCAAACCATCTGATAAAGGGGGTAACACTGTTATTTTAAACAAATCTGATTATGTCTTGATGGTGCATAGACTAATTGAAGACAGTGATACATATGAAATACTTAGGGTTGACCCGACTAAGAAATATCTGGAAGATTTAAAGACTATTCTCGATATAGCGTTCTCCTTATCCTTGATTTCAAAGGAGGAATACAACTTTATACTGGTTAAAAATCCTGTCACTGCTACATTTTATGCTCTCCCAAAAGTACATAAACAGCAACCAACACTTAACGGAAGACCGATTGTGTCTGGTAGGGGTAATTTGACTCAGAACGCCAGTCTGTATGTAGACCAGATACTGAGGAAATTGGTAGTAGAACTCCCCTCATATCTGAAAGACACTAAGCATAACCTGAACATTATAGAAGGAATGAAGATTTATGGTGAGGCAACCCTATGTAGTCTTGATGTTGAGAGCTTATATAGCTCTATACCACACCAAGTAGGTTTGAAACATCTGAGGGCATCGCTGGATAGCAATCCGGTGGTCTCTATAAGGCATAATGAATTTGTCCAAGACCTAATGCATTTTATCCTGACACACAATCACTTTATCTTCCAAGGTAAATACTACCACCAGGTGAGAGGGACAGCTATGGGGACGGCTTGTGCCCCCTCATATGCTAACCTCCACCTGGGTTAGTGGGAAAAAACCATGGTATTTAATGTCAATATGGAGAAATACACTCGACATATTAAACTTTGGAAGAGATACATCGATGATGTATCAATTGTGTGGATGGATACCCCTGAACTTTTCATAGAATTTGTGAATCTCTTAAACATCAATGATATTAATTTGAGATTAACTAGTGAAATTGGGGGTAAACAAATCAATTTCTTGGACATTACAATTACATTGTCAGATGAAGGGGATCTTAGCTCAACATTGTTTCGCAAACCAACAGCGACTAACAACTTATTGAATTGGACAAGCTATCATCCTCCTTCTTTGAAAAAAGGAATTCCAATTGGACAATATCTGCGCCTTCGACACAATTGTTCAACTGTGGAAGATTTTAAACTCAAGGCTAAAACCTTACAGCATCAGTTTAAACAAAAAGGCTACCCTAATAGGTGCCTCAAAAATGCATATAAACGTGCTCTACTGGTAGATCGAAAAGACCTTTTAACCGAAGAACCTAACTTAGAATCACCACAAGTGCTCATTAGGTGTATAGGAAATTTTGATGCTGGGTGGAAGGAGATTATGAATATTCTTGAAAGATTCTGGCCTTTGTTGCATCAAGACCCTCATATACATAAGGTGATCACACCAAGGGCATCAGTAACAGCAAGAAGGGGACGCAATATTAAGGATTTATTGGTCCCCAGTCATTTAAAGAATGTTTCTCAGAAACAAACTTGGTTGAAATCCCCAGTTATGGGTACATATCAATGCGGAAAGTGTAAGGCGTGTAAGTTTATACGTCGACCTTCTAAAACCTTTCCAGACTCATCATATACTCGGGAATTTAAGGTCAAACAGTTCTTTAACTGCCAATCCAAAGGCCTGGTCTATTTACTCATATGTTCATGCAAGAAACTCTACGTGGGTAAAACATCTCGTCACTTTAAGCTGAGAATAGGTGAACATGTCAACTCAGTAAACCCGAAGAGACTAATAGATACCCCGGTATCTAAACATTTAAAGTTACATCACGGAGGTTCTTCTGCTGGGATTAGATTCTGTGGCATTGAAAGGGTCACCCTGGGACCAAGGGGTGGCGACCTAGACAAAAGACTCTTACAAAGGGAAAGTTTTTGGATCTATAAGCTGAAATCGCTTTCACCTCTGGGCCTTAATGAAGGTTTTTCATATACTCCCTTTATATCAGATTAATACGTAATTGGACCCTTCCATATAGTCTCGATATCTTTTGATAGGCACCATGCATCTCTATACGTATGTATAGATTCTACATATATATAGATTGCTTACTATGCCAGATTCCCCTTATACTTTGTATATATAACGTATGTAGTAGTCTGAATACTTATTGATTATTTATTTGATACTCTGGTCATTATTTATCTCCTTTCCTTTTCTTTCTCTTGATATATATATTTTCACTATGATAAGAACAGGGACATGAATACCTTTGGGAAGATACTTTGACCTATCTATTTATATTATTATCACTGGTTACTTTTATTTTGCCTTTATCTATTTCTGATATATTGTTCTATCTATTAATTTAGCAGTCATATTTATATTCTTCATTACTCCTGTTTTTGTTGGGAACTATTCATTGGTAATCCAACATATTGGTGGATTCACAGACTTCAAGTGTGAGCAGATCAGAGGTATTGCGAATACAGCTGGGACATATTCCTCGGTAACCTCACCTACTGGTGTATTTAAAGACTTTAATTGTAGGGAGAAGAGAGGTTTTGCTAATTAGCCTAGAACTTTATTGGAATTTAGGAATATTTACCTTAAGCACATTACACTCTGTGCATAGATCGTGTTCCCCCCATTGAGAGTAGTTATCATTATTACTATTTTTTATGATTATTTTGTACTATTCTGGACTATATATATATCTTTTGCAGTATAGGGAGTGAGACAACTGATAGGCATTATCAATATTCCCTATATATGTAGTGACTTTGGATTCCACTCTTTATTTATATTTTTAAGGCTAATTATAATATCGTGATCTTGGTCCGTTTTTCGGACCCACCCACTATGTGCCGATTGGCTGTTTGTCCAGTCTCGGCATAGAAACCGACACCCTCTTCTTCCCGGTCCGTGTTTCGGACCCACCCACTATGTGTCTATTGGCTGTCTGTTCAGCGACGACACAGAAGCTGACTCCGCCCATTTGACAATCTTTGGATACGGAGTGGAGGGTAACTTAATCGGCAATACAGTATACATGCCGGGGCTGCTCTCACGTCACCTGGCCCATCCCCTTTTGACCCACGTGACCGGGATACGTACGTCATTGCTATCAGCTCATCGGATACACATGTGAGCTATCCCCTCATTGGATACAGGTATTCATGCCAGGTTGGCACTTTCTGTACTTAAGGGAAATGAGATTAGTTTTCTGTTGGCCCCTGACGAAGGTGCATCTCCTAAGGCACCGAAACGCGCGTCGGGCGTTTCTCTCATATCTTATGAGCACTGGGCACTGGTGTATATAGCACCATGTTGGGCATTTACCTTTTGGGATTTTTTTCTATTTAATATATTCTTCATTTCCATTTCTGCTCCTATGTCTATTTAGTCAGCTTACCAGGGAGAGAGGCTTTTTAACTATATAATGTCAGTTTCATAGAAACTGTACACTCTGTATTACTACCTCTCCTATCTCTCTGTGTTCTACACTTATTCCTTGCCTGCTTACATTTGGAGGAGCTTGTGTTTTTGACATATCATGCCCTTTATGTAGATAGAGGTGTATTTTGGCATCTATATAAACACAATATTCAGCCTTTGGACAATAGTCAGGTATAAGCAGTGTGTATCCAGAGATGTTCCTGGTTTTGGTATAATTTTTTTACTATTTTTCTACTGGACCCATCCCTATTTAGTATTTTCTCTAATAAAGTGTTCATATAGAGGGCTGTGCGTTCAGTATTTAGGTATTTTATAACATGTACCTGTGGGACTTTGTTATCTGGAAGACATGGGAGTATTAGTTTCTCTTTGCCAGTAGTCTTCATTATATTATTCATTAGTTCATTTATAGGACTACATAGTTATATTTTGATTTCCAGGTGATACAGCAAGCCTCAGTTGTTTCTATGTACTGAGAATTTGCAGTATCCTTTTCTTTTTAGTGTTTACATTGCCCCTAGGGACACCTCCAAGTGGCCACCTCTTAGATGGCCACTGGAGGGGCTGCCTGGCTCATGGCTGCACAATAAGCAGCCCTGCCGTTGAGCGGATTGAATCAATGAATCTCAATAAGGAGGTGCAGACTGGCCAAAACAGTGTTTGGCCCCACCCTCTTGCCGATTTTAGCCAATCCAATGGTTTCACCATGGGAAAGCATTGAATTGGCTAAAAAAAAAACAGCTATTTTGATGATGTCACCAAGGGGGTGGGGCCAGCGCCAGCGGACCCGTGGAAAGCTGAAAATAAGGTGAGCTTTAACCCATTCTAAGGGGGCTAAGGGGGAGGGGGCAAGCCACCTATATGGTGGGTTTTCACTATAGGGTTAGGAATACATGTTTGTGTTGCTGACCCTATAGTGATCCTTTAACCCCTTAAGGACACAACTTCTTAAATAAAAGGGAATCATGATGGAATATTTCCGTCATGTGTCCTTAAGGGGTTAAGGGTTATATGCTAAAGTAAGAATTGTTGGGAACTGAAAGTAATTCTCAGATTTTAGACCAAAGTTGAAATGGAAGCATAGCTGACTTGTAGAATTTTTCCATTTCAGCAATTTTTGCCTTAAATGTGAAATTCACTTTGAATAACAAACAATTCTCACTTTAGTGAATAACCTCGATTGTTTCTATTTCTCTTCTTCCACTAGCTATGTTCAATAGCAGAAAATGGCTGAAAAGGAGCCATGATGGAGGTTAATAGAGTTTATAAAGAATAACTAATCACAATATTAAACGTCCTAGGAAATGACAATTTCTCTTTTAATTACATAGTAATAGTCTAAGTTGTAAAAATACAAGTCCATCAATCCTCAACCTTGAAACCAATTCTTTTATGCCGCTGATTCAAAAAAAAGAAAAAAACTGTAATGTTACTCATGTAATGCCTTTTCTAAGAATACTGCACCTAAAATAAAATAGATCATATTTCATAAAAGATGTTGTATGCATGCTTTGCATTTTCTCGATTTCTTAGTTATCCTTTTTTGATTACTCTGTTGACCTTTTAAGGATTGGTTTGTAGAGGTGCTTTTTATATTGCTATTTGCCTGAATCAGGTAAACATCTTTGTTAGATGTTCCAGTTGGGGACATTTGGGACATTATTGATATTCTTGGTGAGGGAGATGGTAGGAGAAGCTGGGGTAAAAGGTGAAGCAGAATGGTGGAAAGATAGAAAGAGAATTGTGGCTACAGAAACATTTGCCACACTCTTACCTCCTTCCCTGGTGCAGAGCTAGCTTTTCCAATAATAAGTAATATAAGTAATGCAGATATACAATGTCTTTCTAGGGCACTACAGGAATAATTTATGCTTGACTAACAGATGCCATAGGTTAGTTACAAATAATAAACTGCTTACATTCTATGGTTTTGCACAGAACCCACTGCACTGGTTTCGGCAGGACCCATCAGTCACTTTGCAGAGAGACACACTGCTGGTTGCAGTTAGCAATATGCAAGTTCAGTTCCCAGAAAAAAAAATGGAAGTCTGCAACCTAAAATTATTAAAGCCACCTATGACTGATCAGGCAATGTTTTGGCCCATTTGGGTCTCTCTCATCTCAAGCTTGCGAAATAACATTGCTAGGTCATTTGTAATGGCTAGAACACAGGAGGGCACTTTCATTATTTCAGCAGAATCTAGCGAATAAAAAAGCTGACATAATCTTTACAAAAGAAGACAATGTTAACAGCTTATAGAGAAATTTTGGACTGCATTACAAACCAGAGTCAATTTAACTACACTGTAGGTTTTAAATCCATACAAAGTGCCAACTGGGGTACAAAAATATTTACATTAATTTTCAACTTGTGTGTCAAAGAGGCACTAAAATGTTTAAACAGTTGCTTTTTTAACCATGGTGTACAGTTCTACAGTATATTCAAAATACAACAACCCAAAAAGACACTACTAGCACCAAAACTAAAACATCTTAGTGTTTTGATGCATCAATACTATCCCCTTTTTTGGACAAAATAAAACATTGCCATTTCTTAGAAACGGCAATGTTTGCATCTATCTCCCACAAGAAACCCCACACCTCTAATGGCTATTACTAATGCCAGCCACTAAAGCGACTCCTTCCTTGCAATCCTTCGTATTCAGCTTATCATGCACAGCATTTTTATAGAGAACAAAAATAATACTTCTCGTAGAGAAGCACTGAATTCAGTGCTTCTCTATACATAGCATGTGATAGGAAGACTGCTGCACTTGCCTAGCAGTTGTAATGCTTTATGATTAGAAAAATCAGATTGGATAAAAGTGATCGGAATTTATGATTTTACCTAAGAAGGATTGGTGCAAGAGCTGGAATACAAGTAAGTTTAATAGTGATTTTTAAAAATTATTATTTAAAAAGCAATGGGGTCCCAGTATAATAAACGTAAAGGAACAAGTCTAACAAAAATAAAATAAGTAAACATAAATAATATATAATAATTATAGTAATCATTTAATATGTTTTGCTCTTTTTTGACCCGTGTCAATCCTTACTCACCCAGATAATATAGCTAGGTAAGAAACTGAACAAAAAATAAATAAATAGATTGGTACTTTAGAAATCATAACAATAGTCGACAAAGTCCATAGTGGCCTATAGCTAATCTGTAAACTGTTTTTATAACATTGTATGAGAGGTGGATTCTTACGTACCCCCATATGGAAAGCTTTGTGATGGATAGTGAATGTGTCATAACAATGTCTATGGGGTGTATTGATACTCACAGTACAACTTCTACATGATCCAAAGCCCACTGATCATGACCTGTTCCACCATGTCGAGGCTGCCACCAGCGTAATAAAACTCCTTTCATTCTGGCTTCCCTGTAATACAATAAATGCAAGTGTTTCTAATTATTAATTACAAGCCAGGGGAATTAATAATGTAATTTATTACACTTTCAAGATATATATCTTTATGATTAACACTGTCACCTTATTTTATTAGCCATGCTCTTTAACCATGGCTGTAATTTTAAACATCTGTGACATTTAATATAATGGCTCATGAGCTGCCTTCCAAGTGTATGGAAACTCAGCCAGCAAATGTATTTCCTTAGCACAAATATTAAAAAAGGTCAATGCTAGGGTAACAGAAGTCAGAAATCTCTGTACTACGGCTCCAAACAGTGAAACTGATTTCAGCTATAAATAAAAAGAGTACATATAACAACATGGTATGGTCTATGGGGCCATATAATATCATGAGAGAGCCTGATTAGTTGTCTTAACTTTCTCTCCATTAAAAAAAAAATGAGGTACCGGAGCACCCCATTAAGATAAATAGTGGCCTGGCAAGTGGATTTTTCTGTTTTTCCACTCCATGGTTTGTGGGGTGAAGTGTAATATATAAACAATAAACAATACCACATTTTAAACTCTTGACTGAATATTTTTTTTCAGCCCCAAAAAAGGACAAATAAAAATAATTCCCAGAAGAAATTGATTCGCACATACATGGAAAATAATCGAATGCCCTTGCGAAAAATGCCTGTGAACCTATTAAGGATGCCATCCAGAGTGGGAAAGGCTTTTATAAAGCCAAGAGCTTGGGCATATCCTGGGCCCTTCATTAGGATCTATACAATTTAAACAGGATTAACCACTCTGGGCCAGTACTCTTTAATGGAGGGGTAACAAGTAAAACTGGTCCCCTGGGCGCTATTGAATACATAACCCTACACCATGCAGTCCATGGGGTGAAGAAAGAGGAGAGGCCAGGAAAATCAGCTGGTTGAGCTCAGTCATGTTTAGAAACCAGCATGCAAGACAGGGACCTTAGATTGAAATATATATATCTTCTGATCATAACTAAATTTAGAAGCAGCTATTTACAATACATAGTAAATTAACTCTAGAAAAATAATTTTTATTGTGGGTTTGAATTGGTTTTCCATAACACATGCCTGAGATTAATCATTGTAGCAAGATTGTGTGATGAATCTTTTTATTCAGTAGTAAAAGGTTTATAGAGATTGTTTTTGGCCTCAAATGTTAAGTCTTTAAAAATTAAATGCTTTCTGTTTTTGTTTCAAAGTCTGCTCCCAACAACCTATGCCCACTCTATCATCAGGAAATAATGCTAAACCTTCATTTTCTCATTATCCATCAAAATATATGTATGGCGTCAGCATGTATTATGTGATGACGCTGTACAATGATAGGCTGTATTCCCCACAGCCCTTTCCTTGCAGCCAATATGAGACTTCACATGAGAGTTTAAGATCTACAAACTGTTAGCTAAGGTCACTCTAATGAATGGATTCAATACTTACAGTGGGATATTGTAGGACACTCTCTGGGCCTGTATAAAGTCTTTTGGCTGGTGCTGAGCAATGACTTGCCATGTAATCTCATTATTGACACTGTACTGCAGTAACACGGCCTTATTCACAGTGTTAGCATCGCTGAGATTGGTATTGCAACTCCCTGTCTGTGCAATGCTCCCAATTTGAAGGACAAACATTATTTTGCTTTAGAAACAAAAACAAAAAAACAATGATACACAATAAGATTATGCAACAGATCAAATGTATTTTCAGGTGACATTCTTAGAAGTCCCACTCTTGCTTTTACATTTTTAATCTTTTTTATTATTTATGTATTAACTTTAATCACACTGAAAAAACAAACAATACGAGGGGACATTACAATACAGCCATTAAAGACGTGATATAATTTAGTGTGATTCTCAAATCGACAATTGTATAGAGACATAGTATACCAAGGTTTGAAAATTTAAGCTCATGATAAATTGTTTTTAAAATTTCCCTTATTTTGTTAATCCATTGATCGTAATTATGAATATGATTTATTATTTGAATAGGAAACGCCATTTCAAGTTGGAAAATAAGTGGGTTTTTATATTGGGTAAAGTCTGACGTTTTTATTTGTTTCCAGAATCTCGCAATTATTATTTTTGCGGACATAAGACAGTGGAGAATCAATATTGGATTTTTCGAAAATTTACCCCAATTGAGATGAAGAAGGCCTGTTTCTGGGGATAGCTGTCTTACTGGAATATATCGAGTCCCAAAATGTAGATATTCTTGGACAGTTCCACCAAATATGTAGCATTGAGCCTTCATGGGCTAAGCATCTCCAACAAAGTAGAGAGTTAGCTGAAGATATTTTAAGATGAAATTTAACCAGCCTAGTTGGAACTAAGTACCATCTATGTAGTACTTTAAAAAAATGTTTCTATAATATTAAGGCAATGTATATATTTTTTTAATAGTCTCAAGGGAAAACACCATTCCTCAACTGTAATTTTTAAATTCAGGTATTTTTCCTATTTCTTTTTAGCTGGGGGTTCTATACCTGAATATGATTGTCTTATTAATTCTATAGCAATTGAGCAATGCAGTCTTGCTTTTAAGACTTAAAGGACCACTACAGTGCCAGGAAAACATACTTGTTTTCCTGGCTCTATAGGGTCTCTTGGCCCCCCCCCCACCCTCAGGGCCCCCCTCCCGGCAGGCTCTAGGGGGTAGAAGGGGTTAAATTTACCTATTTTTCCAGCGCCGGGCAGGGGACTCTCCTCCTCCTCTCCTCCTCCTTCTCGTCGTCATTGATTGAATGCGCATGCGTGGCAAGAGGCGCGCACGCATTCAGCCAGTCCATAGGAAAGCTTTCTTAACGCTTTCTTATGGATGCTGGCGTCTTCTCACTGTGAAAATCACAGTGAGAAGCGCGGAAGCACCTCTAGCGGCTGTCAATGAGACAGCCACTAGAGGCTGAATTAACCCAAAGGTAAACATAGCAGTTTCTCTGAAACTGCTATGTTTATAGAAGAAAGGGTTAATCCTAGCTGGACCTGGCACCCAGACCACTTCATTAAGCTGAAGTGGTCTGGGTGCCTATAGTGGTCCTTTAACTATCAATTCTCAATGAATATCATCTAATAGTTTGTGGGTTTTTACATTTAAATGTCAAACAATTAAAAAATATACGGGATATTGCAAAGCAAAACTCATTATTGTGCATTTTCAAATGATCATGGGCTGCACGTTTCAATAACATAATTAATAAAACTTACAAACCAATTTCCTATGTATGTGAGACAGATAAAGGAAAGATTCATAATGTTGAAAGTCAGATGCACCTTCTGCATCTTACCTCGAGATGCTGGCTAAATATTTGCCTGAAAGGCCTAAGCGCTTTGTTATGAGATCAGGAAGATCAGTCATGGTGGAAATAGTGTGAGGTGGGATGGATCTTTAGAAGAAATGCAGAAATTATTGAAAATGTGCAGGAAAGTACACATAATATGGAACGCAATTTAGTGGAGAACAAATGCCAATTTCAGAATAAGATATTACACTCAAGTCTTGGTTCTTAGCTTTCAACTTGATGCCAATGATTGTATCTGACATACAATCTCCACCAGCAAGATAGGACACACGGTGAGGAAAGAGTTAGTGACATGCATAACCAACTTTACAAGTTTTATACAATTTTAAATAAATTTTCCTTTGGTACAAAAAAGGTAAAAAGAATATGTAGTCTCTACTCTTGTCTTGAATGACACATACTTTATTTTAACACGATATAGCCCATTTATTAAAACAGATTAATAGCAAAGTAATGTAGTTACCTGGCTCTGGTGAGATCAAGAGGCTTGGTGATGGCTTGTCTGATTTGGCATCCATTGAAATATAATGAGTCCCCATGAGCGTAGGGAGCAAGCTGCCCACATCCATTGCCAATCATTCCCCCCTGGATGTTTTCCCAATTTGTTTCTGTAACTTTTTCAGACTCAAAATTGTCTTTGATGTAACTTGGGTGGTCATGGTTAAAAATGGAACAGTCATCACCTGAAATCAATTATTGACATTGAAAAACTTTGAGAAACCTTTTTTAATTTATAAAATAATAGAGGTAATGTTTTCTGTATATCGACAGAACACATACATAAAAGTCTATTTGTCAGTTGAAGGAGGAAGTGTTATCCTGTGTATGGTTTTTACACAGGATTTACACTCAAATGTATTAATTTTCTTTTATTTTAATAGTTGGCAAAAATAAAAGGAAAGGGGGGCGGGGCCTGACAATCATGGAGGTGAGATGCATCTCGAGTGAGCTCCTCCATTACCTGGCTTAAAGACACGTCTGACAAGCTTAATCAGCCTGATTAGAAGCAAATCCTGCAACACTGGGGCCCTCCAATCTACCTGATAGGAGTAGGAGTGGATAAAGAGCCGCAGGGAGCTTTTGTACCTGCATGTGGTGGATGCGGCCTAGTGCTCACCAGGCGGGAGAGGCGGCCGATCTCCCGGACCGGAAGGGACCCAGAGGACGCTATTTGCCAGCAACAGCCCCGTTCTCCCCCCCCCCCCCTGGACCGGTGGGGTGATCCCGGTCCACCCCTGGGAGGTAACCCAGCACAGGAAGACTCGCAGGGTGAAGCCATCCAAGCTGACAGACACCACTACGACCAACGCAAAATGGGGGAAACCGCATGTTTACCTAACTCCAGCACAGTATGGCTGGAGGTGGAGTCCAGGCTGGATAGCCTCTTTGAAAGATTCTGGCAGCGGTTGGAAAGCAGACAACTCCACCGTGCACCATTGCAGCCAAATGACCTCCCACAAGACCTGCAGGCTCCAGATCGCCACTGTGAATCACTCTTACCAGTGAAGAAAGCCCAAGTACGGTGGCGGCGCAAGCAACACAAGCAGCGGAGCTCACCAAAACTGAAAGGGGCATATATGCTGAAGACCGCTCAGACCAAGCCCAAGCACAGGGACAAGCCTGAAAAGCAGCGGAGAACCCGGTTACTGATGTATGTCCTGATCAGCCGACATTCATACCGCACCAAACGCCTGAAGCACTCCTTTGGGGAACTGGACAGTGCTCTGCCAACTAAAGGCATAGGGTGACTGGGGATCCCAGCATGGTTGAAGTGGGGAAACAGTTATTTAACTAATTTTGAGGCATATTCTCCTACTGCTGCCAAAGTTTAGTTATACCCGTTATTTCTTGCTCACATGTCTCATTTACTCTTTTTACTATGGGACCTCCTGGGGTAATTAACTTGCTAAGCTCTGTAATGCCTGTTTTTCCTCAAAAAAGAAAAGAGCAGTCCTTCCTGACTTTTCATTTAATATTAACACCTGTTATTGCTGACCAAACTCATGTGAAATGTCTTTAAACTCATGTTTGCTATACAATGTTTAACTGTTCTTGTCTGTCTTCTTAAACTAAAAAAAAAAAAAAAAAGTTATCTCCTTTCCTTGTTTACTAAGCTTGTATGAAATTTACTATGACTCTGTAATGCCTGTCATGTATCCTTTCAATGTCTCAATAAAACAAAGAATAAAAAAAATAAAAATAAATAAATAAAAGGAAAGCTATTACCTGGAGTTGTAAAAATCTTTACTATTTTTTGGCAAACTTTTATTATAATACGGTATTAGAAGTGCAAATATTTGACTTGCCCATGAATAACTTTCAAGATGCCACACACTGAAAACACTCTATCATTCTGATTAGACTTTTCTGTGGTAGTAAGATGGTTCTGGGACAATAGTCCATAGTGTTAGATGTGAGGCGGAAGAGCTTTATGTTCTAATTTCTATTCTTCCCCAAAATTGAAAGGTATGAAATTGGGACTCTGTGTGGTCAAGCACTGAGTCAACAATGTCAGAAAGGAGTGGTATCCCACCCGGAAATTGGTTGGATCTTCTCAAAAAGAGGCATATCAACCTAGATGAATACACACCAGGCTGACCATTGGTTGCACTCGCAATAAATATAAATTGTCATACACCAGCACCTTCGGTATGCAATGTAGGTACCAGTAAAACATAGAGATAGAGCCTCCAGTGCCAAAATGATTAAAGTACTTCCCTTAGCCAGTCTAAATACATCACATTGATAGTCACTAAAGTATGAATAGTACAGACTTCAAAGGGAATTCCAATTGAATTGAATTTAAAATTGAAAAAAAAAAAAACGTCTAACATGCTTACCATTTACATATTACATAATATTGCACAATAAAAAGAACAATGAAACCCATATTCTATATCAACTTTGCTTCTCAGATTAAAGTATAATCTCAATTTCCCTAGAATATTATGTTACAGAGTGAGTAGTTATAGCTATTCTTTATAGATTTATAGAATATTTTATATTTATTTATATTTATAAGAGCAAGCCTCACCTATGTATGTAGCTGATTTCCTTTCAGGTATGTTCTAGATGAAATATGTCCTTTGTCCCACTTAAATTTCATGCAAAGCTATCAAAACGCGCCAAATGACAATATGCACTGATCCTTTATAAAACCTCTATCCTACACCTCCATGTAAAATAAAAGTCATGTTCCCTCATTTCCAGGTTTAGATACATAGAAGGGCAAAATAGACTTTTCATATTATACAATGAACAAGCTTTAAATATACCTTGGTATCCCTCATCACATATACATATAGCTCCAGTTGTACAGTATCCACGACCATTGCATAGTTTAGGACAAGCTTCTCCAATATATACATGATCTACGGCCCAGCTCTGCTTCTCTGTTTCATCACCTTTCTGAATCCAGCGGAATTGTGTTGCACTATTAAAAAAAACATACATTTGAATAAAAAAAATGCATAGTTTCACAACTTTATTAAAAACCTTAACTACCAGTACTCCTGATCTAAGTCCCCAGATTTAGTGCAAACCCCTACGTTTTGCAGCTTCTACAGTGAGCTGTGACTCATGATGTTCTTTTAACTTTCTATAATAGTGACAAGCTTATCCCATACTTCTCAGCAGAACTGAACTACAACTCCCAGAAACCCAAGTGATGACATATGTATAGCTATATTATTGGAGCAAAAAAGGAAACACTGCAGGTTGGCAGTTGGGAGATGTATATCACATGGCTGAATTTCTGACAGGGTATTATATATTTGCCACTTGGATACCAGGGAAACACCAACATTTTAAAATAACCATTTTGATTTAGATTTCCTATGATTGGGAAACGTAAGTGAATATTCAAAATAACAACTTGATTTGTTTTCCTTTCAATGTCTTAATCTTATATCAGAGCTAAAAATCCTTCAAAGGTTATTGTTTTATAGAAACATAGAATATGACGGCAGATAAGAATCCATTGGCCCATCTAGTCTGCCGAATTTTCTAAATACTTTCATTAGTTCCTGGCCTCATCTTATAGTTAGGATAGCTTTATGTCTATCCCACGCATGCTTAAACTCCTTTACTGGGTTAACCTCTACCACTTCAGCTGGAAGGCTATTCCATGCATCCACTACCCTCTCAGTAAAGTAATACTTCCTGATATTATTTTTAAACCTTTGTCCCTCTAATTTAAGACTATGTCCTCTTGTGGTGGTAGTTTTTCTTCTTTTAAATATAGTCTCCTCCTTTACTGTGTTGATTCCCTTTATATATTTAAATGTTTCTATCATATCCCCCCTGTCTCGTCTTTCCTCCAAGCTATACATGTTAAGATCCTTTAACCTTTCCTGGTAAGTTTTATCCTGCAATCCATGAACCAGTTTAGTAGCCCTTCTCTGAACTCTTTCCAAAGTATCAATATCCTTCTGAAGATACGGTCTCCAGTACTGTGTACAATACTCCAAGTGAGGTCTCACCAGTGTTCTGTACAATGGTATGAGCACTTCCCTCTTTCTACTGCTAATACCTCTCCCTATACAACCAAGCATTCTGCTAGCATTTCCT
Source organism: Pelobates cultripes (assembly GCA_933207985.1). NCBI lineage: Eukaryota > Metazoa > Chordata > Amphibia > Anura > Pelobatidae > Pelobates > Pelobates cultripes. Next base: position 172,363,558 of record OW240914.1, read on the forward strand.
GCTGCTCTATTACATTGTCTGCCTACCTTTAAGTCATCAGAAATAATCACCCCTAAATCCCTTTCCTCATATGTTGAGGTTAGGACTCTATCAAATATTCTGTACTCTGCCCTTGGGTTTTTACGTCCAAGATGCATTATCTTGCACTTATCCACATTAAATGTCAGTTGCCACAATTCTGACCATTTTTCTAGTTTACCTAAATCATTTGTCATTTGGCTTATCCCTCCTGGAACATCAACCCTGTTACATATCTTAGTATCATCAGCAAAAAGACATACCTTACCATCAAGACCTTCTGCAATATCACTAATAAAAATATTAAAGAGAATGGGTCCAAGTACAGATCCTTGAGGTACCCCACTGGTGACAAGTCCAAGCTTAGAATATATTTCATTAACTACAACCCTCTGTTGCCTGTCACTCAGCCACTGCCTTACCCATTCAACAATATTGGAATCCACTTTCGATCAGCTTTGGATATGACATAAAAAAATCTACAAGTATTACAACTAATGCAAGGTTTTATTTATGAGTTTCTAAACGAGATTGTGCTTAGATATTATTGGCTTCATTTAACCCCTTAAGGACCAAACTTCTGGAATAAAAGGGAAGCATGACATGTCACACATGTCATGTGTCCTTAAGGGGTTAAGATTGGATGTTAATTAACTATGTTATTCTTTCCCTTAGCATCTTGGTAAACGCAGTGCAGTTTATATATTTACTATGGCTTTCTAGTGAACTGAGAAATATATTCACCAAACACCCAAAAATTTTGTGAATTGAAATTTAGTTTTTAATTTACTACAATTTTGGTGTTTAGTGAATAAGCCCCTATGATTCCACTTTAATCTGACTTCCTTCCAGTTTAATGAGATGAAGCTGATGAAGCGTCCCTTTAAAGAGTAAGGTGTGAACTCAAAGGTTGTAAAATCAAAGGTATGATATTCAAAATTAGCCAGGCCTGCGGGGTCTTTTAAAAGGAAAAATTACCCAGCATTGCAAGAGTTAAATTGGGTGAAAGAAATGCAAAATTTTCAGTTGACAACTTAAAAAGATAGCAGGTGTTCACAAATAATCTTCTACTTGACACACAGTGTGACTGTACTCTATGAAAGTGACACTGATAATGCTAATGATGGTGACTTACCTTGATGAGACATGATCTGGGAGTTGCAGAGTTACCCTTTTCCAAACAGAGCTGTTCACTGAATTGTAGACCGTGGCTTCGTGGAACTGAAATGGTGAACAGCCAATGCTATTCGAAGAGGATGGTAGGCACTGGGTTTGCACCAGCTGCCAGGAATCTGTTCTGTTAAACACAAATACAAACAGACAAACAATGTAAACACACATAGATATATAAGCTATATATTTAAGGGGAAACTATAGGCACCCAGACCACATCATCTCATTGAAGTGATCTGGGTGCAGTGCCTCTGTCCCACTTAGTCGTGCAACGTAAATCATGGCAGTTTTAGAGAAACTGCAATGATTACCTAAAGGACTAAGACTGCCTAAGGCTTCCTGGATCCTAACGGACTGCAGGTAGCCTAAATGACGCTGGACATCCTCACGCTCTGCATGAGAATATCCAGCATCATTGAAATCTCCTTAGGAAAGCAGTGATGCAATGCTTTCCTATGGGGAGGGCGCAATGCGCTTGTGGCACATGCGCATTAGGCCCCCATCGGATGACATCAGAGGAGGCGAAGCGTGGACCCAGCACCAAAGGACATCGGCGCTGGAATCGGCAAGTACATAATGGGTTTGGACAGGGTGTAATGGAGGGGGAGACCAGAGAGAACTAGCGTTCTCTAACATTATAGAATTCCTTTAAGCTATATCCTTAAAGTAACATGCTTAGTTTTCAGTTTTTCATAAAGGTAGAATCTTCATAAAAAACTCATTTTGTCTAAATTGGAATTTCACAGAAATGCCAATGTAATCCAAAAATAAAAAAGATAACGTAATGCATTTGTGTATTGCCACTTCCCAACTATCATTATAAGTGATGATTATTGCATTGCTTTCAAAATGAGAAACAAAATCATTGGTGAGTCCCTGTCTTTTACTCCTGCTAACCACCAGTAATGATGGCTTTGTCTACCAGGATTTGAATCCAAAGATGGTTTTGCAGATGACAAATATTCAGGTAAATATATCTACCTCCCTTCCCATTCGCCCCGGTGGCAGAATTAAATGTCACCTTGTTTTTTTTTTTTTGTTTTTTTTTTAAACAAAAGATCCCAGAAGTGACAGTGTTGCTTTAAATAAAAGCTATTTGGTGATGTGAAGAACTGCACATATGTAGGTATTGCAGGTACTTTATAAATTAAAGTATATACAAACAATATAATAATGTTTCACTAACCTAGCATCCTTTGTATATTCAAGCATTACAGAGTGAGGATCAACACAGGCGTTCACATCGCAGCCAACCACAATCTGAAACACATTACATATACAGAATACTTTAGCAAAATGCAGTTTCCATCATGAGATTTGCCTATCTAGTGTTAATTTGTATCTTCTTTGCAATAGAATACATGATCATGATTTACAATGTCTCCTGATGAATCTCATGGATTAATGGAAAAAGTGGTTTATTATTATTAAATGAAATAGAAAAAAAAAGACCCATAAACACTTTGGTATGATTCATTATTAAAAGAAAATATAATAATACAGATTAATAAACAATTCCATAAGTTTTGTAAATGAGAAAGCAGAATAGTTTAAATAAGTAGACTACAAGACTAAAATAAACTACAAAACATACTTTAGCTACGGAAATGGTATGGTAGGATTGGGGACAACGGAGAACACGAGTTTGCCTATGACTGTTAATTCTCATAACTTCTCAAACATTTTCAAGGATCCTGCATATTCGTGCTTTATAAATAGTAAGTGAAATGACTTATACCCACATTTTATTAATCACATCTGTAAAATATTAAATATATAGTAGGCAAAAAAGGTGTTTATTCTCTAAATCAGGAATTGTAAGGAACTGACAAGGAATCTGCACATTTTAACCTTTTTAATTTACTAAGATTTTTTCACAGTTACTATTGACTGATAAATTATTTTAAATAAAATTATACCTTGAATTGCATCATATAACCTGACTGTATAATAAGCTCCCTTGAGGACAGTATGTTGTGTGTCTTGTCCTTCTTCTTGTTGGGCCAGTAGAGGTGGAAGGATGGGTTTCCACAGAATCCAGCAGTTCGCACAGCATTGGGGAAAAAACTCCAGTGTTCATCATGAGAGGTTCCCTCTAAAAGGCAAATTAAAAAAAACTGAGATTTAAGAAACTTACTGTGCAGTAACTACTGTGAATCATATACTGAGGTGTCCATGAGTCCACCTGACATAAACCCCTTTCCTGACTTGTCCTGTTAAAGACTTAATCAGTTAGCTAGTGTAGTCTTGAAACAACTTAGCAGGAACAAAATAATGAAAATGGCAGTATCACTTGAGACTGGTAGATATTGTTGACCTGTCATCTGTCAATAAGAGGTTAATAAAATCGTGCATTTACATTAAATCTCAAATGGACTGTGTTGTCGCTTCACAGTATACAATACTTATACAAAGAGGTAAAAAATAATGAAGAAAAATAAACATGGACACTAACAGCAAAAACACATTTTGTGCTTAAAAAGTTACTTTTTAAAAACACAATTTCAATTAAAGGGTTACTCCAATCAAAAACCACTGTTTTAATAAATGCTGATTTTGAAACAAAACCCAAACTAAAATAAGGTACCATACCTAACTACAAAAGTATAAATGTTTCCCATGTGCCAAAAATAGTTAGGAATACCAAATTCGCTATTCAAACCCGATGTTTTCGAGTACACATTTGAAAGATCAATTTAACCTCACTGTAATCTAGTTTGGCTTGCCAATGTTCACCCCTCACTTTTTTTTTACATTTTCTTTTTGCTGGGCAATAATTACCTGTTCATTTCATGTTGGTTAGATTTAATCCTCTTTTCTCCCTTCATAAGTATTACACTGGGTTTATATTTTCTAGCAGTTGGGTTAGTGTTTATTTCTCTCCCTATTTTTCTTAATTTGTTAGAATTGTGTGCTTAAAAACCAACTTAGTTACTAGGTATTTCAGTTTTTAACAAAGTGCAAATACACACAAAACGCATTGGGCTATTAGTGCCCATATTTATTTTCCTTAATTTTAATTTCCTGATTCTTTTCATGGTGTGCGTTGCTGTATTTTTAAAAAAAACTTTTAATTACAATGAAACAAATATGGTTATGTCTCCTTTGGGGGTTCTGTTAGCAGGCACCTTCATTTGAGTTCAGTGTTTGTTTGTTACATGTTGGCTGAGCTCTAGATTTGCACATTTAGAGAAAAATTATCATAAATCATGTAAAACATTATCCAGTGGATGCGGCCTTCTCTGAGTATTCTTGGATTATGATAAGTAAACAATTTTAGCTTACTAAGGGTGAAAACATACCATCATCAAATGTGTCTACAAGCTGACTGGGGTTGATTTCAGCTCCACCAATTAAGATGTTATCAATTGCCCACTGAGATCGATCTTGGCCAGTAACCACAAGTCCATTGCTAACCATGAATGGCTGCCACCAACGCAGGCGTGTTGTGTTAGTTTGGGCTTGCTCTGGTAGAAGTATGTAATCATATCGAACTGAGAGGTATTTCTGATAATCCAATTCATGAAGCAAGGTCCAAGTCATACCTACAACAAACAATAACATATTATACATGAAGATTTGTTCATGGATAGCAGATGAAATGTGTCAGACAGTTTATACGCGCTGAAAATAAAAAAGTGGGTTGTACAAATTCTTTATCTCTAACAGATGTTGCACTCAAACATGTCTCCCAGTCCTCCTCTAAAACCCAAAGACTAGACTGTATTACATATTTGAATTAACAGGTTGCAGATCATCAGCCTTTGACTCTGGATAATACATTTGTAGTAAATAAATTGCACTGTGGTCCCCCAATTACTCAGATTGAGAAACTGGAGGCTTTTCCTTCCCTCTCGCCTCCATTTCTAAAATGATACTGAGATATATTGAGACTAATTTTCTAGCCATTAAAAGGTCCAAACGTTGCCCAATTCCTATGAATAAGGGCGCTTTCCCTATATTTGTGTCTTTTCTTTAGAGAGAGAATGTTTTCTTCTTTTATGTTATTTGAATTGTACCATCTACCAGAGGTTTATGTAATCTTTGTGTGGTGCTAAAATGGGGTCTCTATGTGCAAAACAAACCTGTAATAGTAAATCTAAGAAAACATTCACAAAGAATATCAACATACCGCCATCTATAGAATAATCTAATAAAACGCCTTCTTTCCTGCACGTTGGTCTGCGACAAGATGTCATATTTTCACTGCCAATTCTTGCCCAGTATTGCACAAACCTAGGAGACAGAAATACCTTTATATGAATCATGTCATATAAAACATAGCACAAATGCGGTACCTACTGGGATTCCATGGACTGGTACTGATCCTGCTAAACAGGTAAGTGTCCAACCAAACCATCAATTCCTAGTCCAAAGTGCTATACTGCTGCACGTACATACCTAAATTTAGAAGGCAACATTTCACACTTAACAATTACAGTTATGGTGCTTCAATTCTTTCAATTATTCAGATTTTTTTGGTGTTAACACTTTGGATTGGTAACATTGCCAATAGGTGTATCCCCCAAGGTAAATTACACCTGACCTCATTATCTCTACGCCATCTTTTTTGGAATGAGATGTAACATTAACTATGTTTCCTACAAGTATGCACATGTGTAGGAATCTGAGGTCTACAATCAGGAATGTGACTATTCAATTACAACTCCACACATGCAGTGTAAAAAACAAGCAGTAGTTTGCCAAATTAAAAATATATATAAAAGTATAAAAACAAACTCTTGTTTTTAACGTCATGCTAATTTTAGAATAAACAAAAACCACTTCATAAATGATCTACATAACGATCTACACTAAATAACTACAGCCAGATAGCCTGCTAAGCAATGTAAGTGACTGCCCATGGTTTCGATTGGTCGGGACAGCATTATATGAACTCTATGCCATCGGCTAATTTTGGAGATCAAAGGCCATTCATAAAGGTCAACTGACAAACTTATTTTCACTTCTTGTTTTTTCTTAACTTCATTATATTTCATAAAATATAATTATATTTTTAAGGTTGTATTTTGTTTTAACATATACATTAGATTCTATTTTGTATTTATAACATCTCTATACATAGTTATATTAGCATATACGTTATATGTCGTGTGTGCCATATGGGGGCATACAGCTCCGGTATAATAATATAGCAACTTACTTTGACCCACGGAGGTCCAGGTCCTGAGTTACAGTTTGCCTCACTGCAGCTGATCCAAAATACAGAGCTGTGTCCTCGGCCAGAACCCCACAGTCTGTACACGTCTTTCCTCCTTCCACAGACAGCCATGAATCAGAGTTTATTTCCTCATTGTCAAAGCGTTCCTTTAGGAAGGTCTGCAAAGCAGGCAACAAAACCATTCGTCAAGATGGTCCCAGCTTTGTAAAATTTGTTATCACTAAATTTCATCAGAAACACAAAGCATTTCTTCATAAAATACACTGAACAACAGGCACACAACTCACACATACCTTGAGGGGTTGTGACAAGTAACAGTTTGCTCCAGAGTATCCAGGATCACAGATACACTGCTCCTTCAAGCAATCACCATGGCCATTACAATTGTCCAAACAACCAGGCCCAATGTAGAAGTTGTCTATTGCCCATTGCAAGTCTGAATACTTCTGGTAAAACTGGAATCTGACAGGACTATATAGAAAAATTGGTTCTATCAATCAATAGAGTATTGTTTATATAATCAAACAACTGATTAACCAGATATATATTAAATTGTATCATTGTATGGTCTTATTGATTTCCTGTTGATTCAGATATGTGTATTTATGAATACTTATGTTAAATACAAAACTATGGTTGGTGTTCATTGTGTAAATAGGAAGTGGGATAATAAATAAACCATTTTTGATTGAAAAAATATTAGCTTAACATTTATTAAAGCAGAGGATGTATAGTTAGCATATAGGCATATCAAATACAGCTATTTTGTGTATAAATCGTTTTTTGGACAAATTACAAATTCAAATTATTTAAATCTACACAATTTTTATATTTCAATTATATGTACAGCTTTTATAAAATAATATTTGGGAAATGAAAGACTTTAGAAAGTATACAGTGTCCTTATCATGTAATATTTCACACATGGTCTGAAAAGTTAGTATAAAGGCAACAAAAAAGCCATTAGATGTGACAAAAACAATAGTGATCAAACACCATGCTTGTAAGTATGTGCAAGGACCATAGAAACCTTACTAGCAAAACAACTTACTAAAAATGGCAACATAATGTAATCTAATCATAGTGCTCACACACAGTAAGTGCAGTTGAATCATATATTTCTAAAGTTATTGAAGTATTTGTGACTGATATAGCAATCTTTATCTATCTCTGGATCGCTAATGCAACGCTAACTAAGAAACGATAGGGTCCATTCACTTCTCCCTCCTCCCTGACTAACTGAATGATATGAATCAGAAGGAAAAACGTTATTTCATCAGAGATGAGTTATCACATTTAAGGTTAAATCTCCATAACTATCAAATTATTTTTTCCTAATTATTCTTTATACTCCTGATATTAAGAATGATAGTAATATAAAGGGAATGAATAATCATGTAATGCAAATCATGTAATAAATTGCTGACATGGCACATACTGTAGGTACATCAATAATGGCAGGTAAAATGATCTGATTTTGAAAGCTGTTTAAATAGATGGAAGATACATAGACACATGAAATTTAAAGTTGTTGGGACTTGCAGGTTAAATGTGATTGCCACTTACTTGCCAATGAGGCTATCAGGTAGCGGATAGATCACCCTCTTCCATCCCTTAGTTGGAAAGAAAACTGATGGCTGTGAGACACCACCAGAGCATTTTGGATCAGCAGGCAAACACTGTGGAACTAAGTAACTCCAACTCACACCAAAATCTGTTGAGTATTGGATGTGAACTTGGTTCTGCACATTTCTTTCAGGGATCCGGCAGCCAACAGCAATCTAACATACCGACCAAAAAATACCCAAAGATCAATTACAGGATTGAGCAATGACTTGAGAATGTAGGTGTAAGTTAGACACGTATTTAAAGGTAACAGAAAATATAATGCTTAATTATACAAATAATTAGGTAATATAATAAAATATATAAATGTATAATGAATAGATATAAAAAAAATATATTAAAAAAAAAAAAAGGCAAATATACAATGTGATTCCATTTATATATACAGGGCTCAATCATATGATGTAAAGTATAGAATCCTTCAACTGCACTCTTTAGGGTACCAGACCAGTATAACAAAACCAATTACAAGAAGATTCTCCATAATTTCTGCAGGTTTACTGTAGAAAATAATTGACATGACAAAAAGTGCACACCACATAAATGTTGCAAGATGATATATACCAAAAGCCTTACACAGAATTAGCACTGTAAAAAGGGGCGGGGGCAGCTGCATGGTCAAGATAAAGCGAGTAATCAGTTAATTTTTGATTTTCTCTTATATGTGGGGTAGCATCCCAAGTGTCTTTTCTCCTAGACAACATAAAACTGGGGTCACTAATTAAAGGGACACTATAGTCACCAATACAACTTTAGCTTATTGGCATATCAGGAATAAGAAGTCGACTTGCTTTAGACGTTTTTATATCCTGCTCTGTAAATTTAACTTTACAAAAAGGAGGTTTCTGCAAGGTCTAGCAAGCTATTAACAGAGCAGGAGATAAACAATTCTAAATTAAACAGAATTTTCAATAAAGGAAGTGTAAACATTAGATGACTTTTTACAGGAAGTGTTTAAGAAGGCTGTGTAAATCACGTGCAGCGAGGTGTACCTAAGGCTGTATAAACAAAGTGAATTAATTTATAAATGGTAGAGCATTGAGATGTGAGAAAGCAGGGGCATGATCTATATACAAAAACTGCTTTATTAAGCTAAAATTGTCTTTGTGACTATAGTCAGTGCCGGATTTACATAGGGGCTGATGGAGCTGCAGCTCCAGGCCCAGGCCCAGGCCCAGGCCCATGGAATAGGTCCATTGATTTAAAAAAAATATTTTTTTTTATGCTACCAATTCTGTTCATATACAATGATGTGTATTTCATTTTGCATAGTAGGTCTGATTTCTCATTTGACTTTAGAAAATACAAAGAATACTTTGCTATACTGCACTACCATAATAAAACAACAGTGCCATCTCCTGGATGTTAACCACAATACTCTTCAATCATTAGAAATGAAAGTACAAACTAACAGTGTGATTGCTGTCTGCTTTGTTGGAAGAGTTTGATTTGACAGTTAAGAATGCTCTGAGGGGGGCATTTTTACTGGTAAATTACCAATGTAGAGGCTGATTATATATAAAATACATTTCATAAGGCTTTGCTTCTTACCATTTTACTTCTAGTCTTGAGCCGCTGACAAGTTCAAGTTTAGTTACATATATTTTTATTACTTTGTGTTTGTATTATGGAGTCTCCTGTATACAGTGTTTGCTTTGAATCCATATTTAATAGTGCATTGGGAAGGAGCAAGTAATGATAATAGCACATTCCTCCTTTACTGCAGTGGCTTTGAACCAGGTCCCTACCCTCAAGGATCGCCAAAAGGCATCTGCCACTTCAGTACCAGTGGGCGTGTTGACATAATGTGGACCATTGAGGGCGCTAGAAGGCTGAGTTTAGAACCACTGCTCTAGTGAAACCACAGCATGCTACATTCACAGTAATATGGACACAATATGGACAGGACAGACCTTGAACTGCATGATCCATCCTTCTGCTGGTGTCAGGTCATGAGTAACGGTATTCACTTCTCGCCCATCATGGCTTCCGCAAATCATTACTCCATCAGAGGAGTCACAGAATCTCTCTATACTGCAGTCATCGTGGAATAGCCAGTGTTCATTAACTATGAATGGAAACATAAGAATTCTGATTAGCTATAACTGAAGGCCAAATATCAAATCTACAGAGGACTATCTAGACAAACCAATAAAGAAATAGGTGGATGCGTGATTAACAACAATAATAGTAGCACACTACTAATTTTATTCCCTATGCTGAGAAATGTGGAAAACTGCTCTAGTAGAAATGTAACATTTTATGCCAATATATCATAACTGGAAAAACAGCAGAGTTGGAAAATGGTTCATGTTCAGTGTGCAATTCCAATTTCAAATCACCACAATCGCCAATTTTGCAAATATCTCTGTAGGCTTGTTAACAGAGGTTCCCAGCATCTTCTACAATGCATGCTTTTTACACCCCCTCGTAGGATAACAGTGGATCAATATGTTTCTCAGTCATTATGACCGATTTACTTGTACTAATGGAAACCGCCTCATGTGTGAAGAATCTGAAAATCTGTACAGCTGGGGATTTGACCAGAAACCATTGTATGTTTCACTTTTAGCCTTGCAAATTCCTAATAAATAGAGTAATTATTTAATGGAACTATTATCTATCTACAATATCAACAACAGCTTTGAAACTAGAGATGTCCAGTCCTAATCTATCGTGTAAAAGTAAATCAATAACAACCGAGTAAATACAAAACCTTAAATAGTGTAAATATGAAAGAGTAAACCGGTAAATGAAGAGTAAAGGCCATGTTTAAAGATCATTACCTGTAGTTTTTTCTTCACCAAAAATTTCAAAAGCTATCCTTCCTGTGGGTCCTGCATCTGCAGGCGTGCGCTCATGTTGTGGGAGAAGAGCTCCACTGAAAGTATCTAACATGACTGTGGTCTGATCCGAAGAACCAGATACTAGCACATTGTCAATGGCCCAATCGTTTTGCTCTAAACCATCGTGTTTGGGCTGCCACCAACGGAATCGGGTCCCAACCGTTTTTGCACTTGGTGGCAAGATGATGTTTACAAATCTGCAAAAGAGATTATGAAAGCACTGGCAATAAGGTATGTTTTAACCCCGTCTAAGGAGGTGGTTTTAACACTATAGGGTTTGTGTTCCTGCCCCTATAGTGTTTCTTTAGAATTAAGGATTATAATGATCTTACATGAAAGAGAGGGTTAAAGACTACTTATAAAAAAATACAGGTTAGCATCAATGTGTACCTACTAACATTTTGTTACGTATTTGAAATGTTTACTAGAAATGCGAAGAGAACCTTCCATGATCCAACAGGGACATGTTTGTTTTTTAAGAGGCATGGCTGCTGATCTAACCAAGTGGTGGGGATCTTCAGTTCATTTATAGGTGAATACTTGATCTACCAATAACCGTTTATGTAAATGGGTAGGTCACTTAGATCAAGTGCAACACATTTTTATTAACACTAACTTATCTGCAAGCACCCAAGTCTCAGTGAGCCAAATTCGTTTGTTGATGTACTTACCCTGGCTTTCTGTAATCCTCATAGAATATTTCCATTAAAAGGTGCCAGCTGATGCCTCCATTTACAGAGAATTCCAGAAGAACCCCCTGATTACGGCTATGAGGAGTTATTAGACAGCCATACATAAAATAAAATTGAATAAATTCAGCACTTGTGAGGTTCAGATCCACAGATACTAACAAACGGGTGCACCCCTGGGGAAAATAAAAATGAGTTAGCCATATTATATTTTACAAAATATTATATTTACCTTTGTTTATGGAAGTGTGAGGTTTGAATTAAATCTTTCATCCAATGTGTAATAATATACAATTTTCATTTACAAGAGAACTCGTGAAGCATATTAAACCACACTAAAGTAAAATACTGTATTGGCAAAACAAATCATACTGAAACATTGCATTTATATTCTGAGCCATGATTGCAGCATTTTACATTCATCCCAATTGTTATACATGATGTTTAGTTTCTGCAATTAATACGCCATTTATAATATATTAGAAAATATATATTTCCTATAGCATATCTCCTGACTGCCCCCTTTGTTGAAATGTACCAGCCTGCCCCACCTTTGTTTTTTAAATAAATATTTCATAGACAAACCATATTTCCTTTTCTCTGAAAATGCAGATTACTTTAATTTTGTTGCAAGCAAAAGTTCATCAGATTTAGATGGTTCCACCTTTTTATATAGGACATTTTACAGAAAGAATGTTTACATATAAAGAGTTAAGAATACTAATGAGACAATGCTCATACTAACCCCGCTGAAATGAAGAGCCATCCCCGATGCCACAGCTCCACACACACTGCTTAGTTTGCCGCCATTCACAGTCAGCCAGTTTTGGCCAGCTGGGGCTCGATTAAACATGTCCTTTAACTGAGTTGGGAGAGACACCTCTGGCTCATCACAATAAATTCCTCCCCAATAGTCATCACACCTGTAAACCCAGTATTTAGTGTTAATTGGGGCAAAACAGATAATTTAACCCAATGAACATAAAGGAAGCACAAAATAGATACTTGTGAAAAGTAGAAACCAATAAATATATGAAAATATATTCAACATACAGAAGCTGAAATGAAATACAATATAGTGTAATAAAGCTAGAATTATATTATAAATATTTTAAGAGCAATACAAGGCTTCACAATTGTTTCTGGCCAGTTTGCTGCTGTAATCCATTTACAGTTCTGCACCTGCCCTTCTTAATTCTGGGCAGACATTCACCGGCAGAAAGGACTTTAATATCACACAGTGCACTGGCACCAATAGTCTAGGGCTGTCAGTATTCACAGAGCATCTACAATCAGCTGCAATGTATAAATGTCCTTACAGCACTTAATGTAACTGTTACCACAGATTGCCATTTGGAATAGCTTGCCTTGTTAAATAGTTTTGTAATAAGTCAATGCAATATCGGTCAATATTTTTCTTCAGTCACTACTGCTACATGTTGTGCATCACTGTTATCATACACAACACAAAAGACAGAAACACACTATTGTGCCTTTTCAAACATGTAAGAAACAATATTTTAGCAATAATCTCTACTTATAGGTCAGAAGAAAAAAAGTACACTATACCTTTTTTACTGGAAATGTAGAAGCAATTTTGTTCTTTAAAAAAGGTGTTAATCTTGTATCACAAAAGGTTTTTAAGAACAATTCTTAAAAGAAACCTAGCCGATAATACAGTGATTTGTGATACTCACACACAGTTCCCGTGCACACATCGCCCATGGCCACTGCACATATCAATGCATCCATCGCCAATATAGACATTATCAATAGCCCAGGTTTGTTGCTTTTCAAATGGTGATGGCTGATTCCAACGGAATCGAGTAGCTTGAGACCTGCAGAAGTAGAAAATGTCACACGTTCATTATTTTTTTTAGCAGTGTAATAATACAATGAATATATGTGAATATTTTAAAACTGGTATCTTTACAGTTACTTAGGACATAAGTATTGCATTTGCCATGTATGGCTTATTCAAACAACGGACAGTAATAGAGTATAAATATTGTATGAACACCTACTACAGATGGGAAACTTGGCAAACACAGTTATTCACTAAACTCTGAATTGTCAGGAATAGTTAAATTGTAGGCCAAAGAAGCTGAGCTGAAAACAATGCAAACTTGGAGATTTTATTTTCCAGTTTAACAAATTTGAATGGTCTAAACTTTTAAACTTTGAATTCCTGACAATGCACACATTAGAGGACAATTTTGTAAGAGTTATTACTAAACTTAATGTTAATACTATTTCTAAACATTGCATGTCACTGAAATATATCCAAATTGAGAAACTGAGGCTAATATAACTCGCCAGGAAAATTCTCAAACTCAGCCATAGTCACACCTCAGCTATTCCATCTTTCATTCTGCCATTTGGATTTCATTTGCTAAAATGTAGTGAGTAACCCTGTGTGGGTGTGTTTCTGCCATCATATCTCTTGGATGTATTTTCAGAGGTCAACTACAATTTCCACACATTTATTCAATATGATACCTTTTTTTAATGGAAGGGAAACCATATTAAAAACAAAAGTAAATATAGTTTGTTGGAAAGGCCTACTGGGAAAATTTGTACTAAAAATGTGCATGTTGTGAACAGAAGAAACCAGTCATTTGATTGCACTGATACATTTATTAACAAGTTTGATAGACTTTTCAAATAAGCACTAAAGTGGGATTGATTACACTCAAGTCAACCGTGTCTTTCCAATATATTTTGGCACAATCCTTTTTCCAGAGGTACATTAAGCATGAAATCCATTTGTTTGAACACAAATTCAAAACTGAAACATACTATTTTTAAAACAGATATATATTACATATTACTGTATAAAATGAATCACCCATTAGTGAACACCTAGCAAAAATGTAAACATCACATATCATGAAGGGGATAATAAACTCTAAACTAGATTTTTAAAAAGGGAGTTTTGTGCTCCAGACAGATCCTACATTGTGAGTGCTGGTGGTAAGGAGGAAAATGAATCAATAGTCTCCACCAAATAAACATTTTACTGCAGGGCATCATAATGCACAGGTTTACATTTGTATTTTAAGTTCCTATTTCTCTCACGGAGCTCTCCCACATGTTGAGGGATTTCTGTCCAACACGTCAGATCAAAAATTACCCCATGTGAACTCAAGATGGCAGTATGACATTTGGTAAACCCTTTCCTACCCTGGCAGAATGGAACAAGACAATCCACCAAAAAGATGTGCATTTTAAAATGATTCAAACCTAAAATGTAAGATTTTTATTAAGCTTAAGATTCAGAATAAACAGTAAGAACAAAGTCAGACATGCAGAAAATTATAACAAATGTGTGCACACAGTAACACAACAAGACATTCAAGTTGGTTTCTTTTGAAGATAAGACTTTGGTCTTACAACATGGAGACCCTTGTAAAATATAAAAAGTAAGAAAGAAAGACAGGAAAGAAAAAGACAGAATAAAACCATTTGAGACATGAGAATGTGAGGAACAGAAGTAGCCTCGGAGTAAGATTTTGTAATGACATATACTTGACTGCTGACTCCTCGTATTCCATCCCTCCGCTACCCTTCTCTTCCCAGTAATTCACGAGGCAAGATTTAAGTGGGTAAGGGCAATGGCTAAGGCTTTATTCAATAACCAGCATTATCACAACAACTATGGAATAGCCTCAGGGAAACAGTCAAATCTTCATTCAATCTAAAATCTTTTAAGAGATCTATGGTAATATACCTCCGCACAGAATGCACCTGTCATGGTTGAATATATTTATTACCTATTATGTATTAAATTTATATATGTGTGTATGTGTATATATATTTATAGCCTGTATATTGTATCTTGTATTCTTGTAATATTGTATCCTATTGTAACAATGCAATGTTTTGTGGACCCAGGACATACTTGAAAACGAGAGAAATCTCAATGTATCCATCCTGGTAAAATATTTTATAAGTAAATAAACATCGACTGTCAGCTGCTGGTTTTATCCAGGAGACAGTTACCAATTAACGTAATCTTCCTGAACTTCTTCAACCTGCAATTCATCCTCGACCGAAGAAGACTGCAACTCCACAAGACGTCCGGGCGATGCTTTTTAAACTCGCAGGTGAGGGGAAAATCACAGCCCAGCCCCTCATAAACCATTTGAAACCCCAAATTAAAAATGTGTAAGCTAATCTAAGCAGTATGCCCCACCACAGTGTGATCAGTCATGTTTGGATTAACAACTTCTGTACTATTAAGAATGGCTCTCATTACAGAGCCAGCAGACACCCTTCTTGTGGCCGGGGGAAGGGTGATGGGCGACACAGAGTCATTAAAAGCAACCAAAAGTTGTCATCTTGAACTCCAATGGTCACCATATACTTTGTATACTCCCCAAATGAATACTCATATTACTTGAACAAAGAAGGAGCTCATTCCGGGAACCTACCTTCAGTAACATATGGAAACCCAGTGGAGAAATTTCACTGACTGGCACAAGGTAAGGCATCCCCACCAATGTACCCACTGGAGACCTCCTACCAGACCCAGCCACAATGGCAGGGCCCCCTGGAGACTACCTGAAATGGCCACAGGCATCAAGCACTTGAGCAATGCTCTCAGTAGCTGCAATACATCCCCCTGGCTCCCACTACTTGCTTCCACGCTGAGTTTGCCTGTACTTCCTGCCAAGCGCGAGTGCGGGCATAGTCACAAGTTTGGAGTATGGGATCCTGTCTCTCCAATAGGTGAGCAGACTTCTCCTCCTATTCAGTCTCGAACCGCTGTCTTGCAACTGGCACCACAGGTCGCACGGGAAGCTGAGGACTGGTGGCTAACGCCGGCACATTCCTCCTCCAGTTCCGGGCTTGCAGAGGGTGCAGGGGACTGTGACGTTTGCGCTGCGTGCAGAACTCACACACTCACCTCTGAGGGAGTGTTGAGCGGCACTCCAGCTCCACACACCAAAGTCACTTCCCTCGTAGCTGGAAAAGAAAATGAGAGCTGCGTGATTGAACCTCAATGCCGGCACCACCTTGTAACCCGATCTAACATTTGGCAGGTTCTGTAAGGAAGAGACCGGGGGAGGGTTGGGATGCTCCAGGAAGCTGGGAATTCAGCCTGGGCTTACCCGAAACAGCTCTACTCTACTCTCCTCTGATGAGGCTCTTGCTGCTGTGGAACGCCGAACCAGACTTGATGACACGTGGGATGGGGACCTGTAGCGGCGGGCCCGCTGACCCCTTCATGTAGTGTCCATCTCCCATGATGACAACTCTGGAACTTCAGGATGCTCTGCGACTTTTTGAAGGAGCAAGGCATAGGAATTCAGCTATGTAAGTCCTAGAAGGTAAGCAGGGCTTCCCAAGATAAGTGGGACGCCAGAGCCATCTTCCCAAATAATTTGCTATTTTATTTTCAGCAGGATGATAGGAACCAAACAACCAAAAAGCAGCACTGCCAGGATCACTCAGCCGTGCTCTCCAGTGATCTGGTAATTTTTTCAAATATTCTCCCTAACATTGTAACATTTTGGTTGCAATGCCAACCACTCAGGGCAGCAGTTATGCTTACACCTTCTTACTTATTTCAGGGGTTGGCCTGTATGCAAAGCTAGTAAAAATATTTAAACATTAACCTCTTAAGGACAGTGGTCCTGGGGTCTGCCTGGGAGCTCAATAATAGCCGGCTTGTGCAATGCCTGCAGGGGACTGCCTGAACTCTCAGGCAGTCCCCCAAATGTAAAAGTATGAAAAACTTAAATAAAAGTAAAAAAAAGTAAATAAAAGTAGATCATGTATGTATACATTTATGATCTAAGTACTTTTCTATGTACATACACATACATAAACCATTATTCTAAGTGTATTTTAATATTAATATATACTATAATTACACATATATTAATATGAAAATATTAGAATAGTTAATTTTATATATATATATATATATATATATATATATATATATATAGTTCAAGTAGAGATTGTAGCCGTATTAGTCCAGTGATGTAGATGTAAAAAACAGATAAAATTCTTATCTTGTAATACCTTTTTTATTGGACTAACATTAAAAAATTCTGTTAGTCCAATAAAAAAGGTATTACAAGATAAGAATTTTATCTGTTTTTTTACATCTATATATATATATATATATATATATATATATATATATATATATATATATATATATATATATATATATATATAAATATATATATATATATATATATTTACATATATATATATAAAAATAAAAATAATAAATAAAAAAAAATGATATACCTGTTTAATTTCTTTCCAACTGTATTTTGATATTAATATTCATATATATTTAAATAAAAATAAATTTAGAATGACATTATAAATGCATATATGTATCTATGTATCTATCTATCTATACATATAGCTATACATAAATAAAATGTTTTACAAAATTATATATATATATATATATATATATATATACATATATATTTAAATTCTACATATTTATTTATACAATATATTTTTTTATAATTCTTTATTTTTCATTGTGCATGGTATTACAATTGAGCTTGCTCAGCCACGACAATGGCTATGCGATATCCGCACAATATTTTTGTTTTTGGCAAAAGCTTAGGAAGTGACAAGAGTATTGCATTTTAGGATATATAATTTGTACCATCTTAGGTCAGTTTAAATATATTATATTTTTACATAATTAAGTTATTTAATTAATTATAATCTGAGGGATTTACCTGACAACCCAGGCAGAAAGTCCAGAGAATTTAGTTTGCAAGCCCTATATTTAATCCTGTAACTTTCTGAGACACTATAAAACCTGTACATTGGGGTACTGATTTACTAGGGAGACTTCACTGTACACAAATATTAGTGTTTGAAAACAGTAAAACATATCACAACGATGATATTGTCAGTGAAAGTGCAGTTTTTTTGCATTTTTCACACACAAACTGCACTTTCACTAACGACATAGTTGTTGTGATACGTTTTACCATTTTGAAACACTGATTCAATGATTTCTCCCGAGTATAACAGTACCCCCATGTACAGGTTTTATGGAGTTTTCAAAAGTTGCAGGCTTAAATATAAGGCTTGCATTTCCATTTTTTCACATTGAAATTTGCCAGATTGGTTATGTTGCCTTTGAGACCATATGGTAGCCCAGCAATGAGAATTACCCCCATGATGGTATACCATTTGCATATATAAAGTAGAGAACCCAAGGTATTACAAATGGGGTATGTTAAGTCCTTTTTAGTAGCCATATAGTCACAAACACTAGCCAAAACGAGCATTTAATTTAGTTTTTTCCTTTTTTCACATACAAACAAATATGAACACTAACTTTGGCCAATGTTTGTGATGAAGTGGCAACTAAAAAAAGTCTGGACATACCCCCATACCTCCTTTCCTGCCAATCACTTCTCGTAGCGTGGCCTAGTGCCAGCAACTGCGTCCAGCCTTCCACTCTGCATTGCCGCGGACTGTGTGGAGGGGGCAGGTATATGAACACATTATATCTCTGCTCCCTCTGTAGTACACAGCGCTGCTGGTGCCCAGAAGGCTGGCACACAAGAGCAGGAGAAGTTAGAGAGAAGGGGGGCAGAGCAGGGCCAGCTCCTCCAACTCCCAACTAACTCAGGCAGCACTCTGGATCCCAGGTAAGCCACCCTCCTGAACCCACAACAGGAGGGTGGCTAAAAAAGTGTATATTTTGACCAGCATGTGTGTGTGTCTGTATGTCTGTGTGTGTCTGCCAGTGTGTATGTCATTGTGTGTGTGTGTGTCTGTATGTCTGTCTGTGTGTGTATGTCTGTCAGTGTGTATGTGTGTGTGTGTATGTCTGTCAGTGTGTCATTGTGTGTGTGTATGTGTCTGTATGTCTGTGTGTGTGCCTGTCAGTGTGTGTGTGTATGTCTGTCAGTGTGTCTGTCATTGTGTATGTGTATCTGTGGCTAAAAAAGTGTATATTTTGACCAGCATGTGTGTGTGTCTGTATGTCTGTGTGTGTCTGCCAGTGTATATGTCATTGTGTGTGTGTTTGTGTCTGTCAGTGTGTATGTGTGTGTATGTCTGTCAACGTGTCATTGTGTGTGTATGTGTCTGTATGTCTGTCTGTGTGTGTCTGTCAGTGTGTGTGTGTGTGTGTGTGTCTGTATGTCTGCCAGTGTGTATGTCATTGTGTGTGTGTGTGTGTCTGTATGTCTGCCTGTGTGTGTATGTCTGTCAGTGTGTCATTGTGTGTGTATGTGTCTGTATGTCTGTCTGTGTGTGTCTGTCAGTGTGTATGTGTGTGTATGTCTGTAAGTGTGTCTGTCATTGTGAATGTGTATCTGTGGATAAAAAGGTGTATATTTTGACCAGCATGTGTGTGAGTCTGTATGTCTGTGTGTGTCTGCCAGTGTGTATGTCATTGTGTGTGTGTGTGTCTGTATGTCTGTCTGTGTGTTTATGTCTGTCAGTGTGTATGTGTGTGTATGTCTGTCAGTGTATCATTGTGTGTGTATGTGTCTGTATGTCTGTCTGTGTGTGTCTGCCAGTGTGTATGTCATTGTGTGTGTGTGTGTCTGTATGTCTCTCTGTGTGTGTATGTCTGTCAGTGTGTATGTGTGTGTATGTCTGTCAGTGTGTCATTGTGTGTGTGTATGTGTCTGTATGTCTGTCTGTGTGTGTCAGTCAGTGTGTGTGTGTGTGTGTGTGAGTATGTCTGTCAGTGTGTCTGTCATTGTGTATGTCATTGTGTATGTGTATCTGTGGCTAAAAAAGTGTATATTTTGACCAGCATGTGTGTGTGTGTCTGCCAGTGTGTATGTCATTGTGTGTGTGTGTGTCTGTATGTCTGTCTATGTGTGTATGTCTGTCAGTGTGTATGTGTGTGTATGTCTGTCAGTGTGTCATTGTGTGTGTGTGTGTGTGTGTCTGTCATTGTGTGTATGTATGTCAGTGTGTGTGTCTGTATGTCTGTCTGTGTGTGTGTCTGTCAGTGTGTGTGTGCATGTGTATCTGTATATATCTGTATGTCTGTCAATATGTATGTGTGTGTATCTGTATGTCTGGCAGTGTGTATCTGTGTGTCTGTATGTCAGTGTGTGTATATATCTGTATGTCTGTCAGTGTGTCTGTATGTCAGTGTGTGTTTATCTGTATGTCTGTTAGTGTTTGTGTGTATCGGTGTGTCTTTTAGTGTGTGTCTGCATCTGTATATGTGTGTATCTGTGTGTCTGTCTATCTGTGAATGTGTATCAGTTTGTGTATATTTGTATCTGTGTATCTGCATTTGCAAAACATAAATGAATGCTTGCATTCAAACCAAAACATTGCACACAAGCACACCCCTACATTCACACAAACATACTCCATACAAAAACATGCTTACATGCAAACACACAAATACTGCTCAGTGCTAAATACAATCCTGCAAGCATGGGGAATTGACAGAGCACCAGCTTTCAAAGCATTGTTGAAGTTGCATGACATATGGGGATCTATCTTTTAGTCACCCTATCTACATACATAGACATACATACACATACAGTCATACAGAGACATACAGTCTGTATGTCTCTGTATGACTGCCTGCATAAGTATGTCTCTGTATCACTGTGTATGTATGTCTCTATATGCCTATCTGTATGTCTCCTTATGTCTGTTTGCCTGTGCCTGTATGAATGTATCTGTGTTTGTATGACAGTGTACCTGTATGTGTTGATTGTATGACTGTGTTTGTCTGGTTGTGTGCATTTTATGACAGTGTGTCTGTATATCTTTGTGACGGTGTGCTTGAATAACTATGCCTGTGTGCTTGTATGGTTGTGTCTGTATGTTTGCATATTTGTGCATATATGTATTTTTGCCTGTATCTATGTTTACATAGGAGAAAGATAGATAGGGGCTGGGGTGAGGGGAAGAAAGAGAGATAGATAGATAGGGTAGATAGGGTGTGGGGGGAAGAAAGACACAAAGGGGCTAGCGGGGAAGTAAGAAATACATAAGGGTTGTAAGAGACACACTAAATGAAGGTGTAAGGCACAAATGGGGGTAATAAATTCAAAAGGGGGGCTACGAGACACAGAGGTGAATATGCATTTTTTTGGGGATGGGGGAGGAGGTGTGCGGCAAAATGCTTCTTCGCCTTTATAGTCAAAATTCCTTGCACTGGCCCTGAAACTATGCATTACATGGAATCAAACAAAGATGATGTATAGTATAGGATCTGATAACATAATCTACCTGTTGAAATATTGAGCAGATCATGTAATCATGTTATGTCATGTAATATATACTATATACTACAAACACATGTAGACTGAAATTTTGGCTGGTAGGTAGATAAATTCTTGAATATTGAAATTTGCCTGCTGGTTACCTGCTCTCGCCACTCACAGATGCTCGGATGTACATATATACAACATGCACATTATCTGATGAGAAATATATGTTTCATATTTGTTGTTAAGGAAACAAATGTCCTCAGATCAACCAGAAGATCGCAATCATTAGTAAGAGAGGATTATGTCCCACTAATACACTCATACTGAAAGCACTGCTATTTCTGGATTTGTACTGTAAGTTGTAGCGTTAGTTCGGTAAACAGATGGCATTGTCATTTTCTGCCTCTGAATAATTGCTCTAAGTGCACAGATAAAATAAACTGAATCCTAGAAAAACCCAGCGGCAATAGGCTACCTGCAAAGTTGACTGTTTTCTTTTATATTTTTCTTCAAGCTGATTCACAGTTCCATTGCAATGTAATCATACGATTACGGGCAGCATTGAAGGAAATTTCTATTTAAATCACATAACTAGACTATGGTTATTTAAAATAAAATAAAACTCTAAAAACATGACTAATATAAACACACATGAAGCAGTCAGCTTGCTTTCTAACCAGGCCATCTATAATTCATTTGTAATAATATTAATTCTAATCGACTGATCTTACACATTTTTATACACATCATTCAAGCAATCTAATTTGCAATGAATTAAAGAAGCAAGATAATGTCCCTATTTTGTCAGTTTAATTCATATATGTTCTGAAGAAGCCGCCCTGGCGAAAAGCGTCATCACTCTACAAGACGCACAACGTCAGTACGTGCTTACACGAAGCTCGAGTTCACTGAAGAATTCTACACCATGTCGGCTGATGGAGCTGCAGCTCCAGGCCCAGGCCCATAGAATAGGCCCATTGATTTAAAAAAAAATTACTCTTAGGGTTGCCACCTGACTGGTATTTTATGGTAATTGAGGCTGCCTGGCCAGTGCCAGTATTGCAGTAAAACCGGCAATACAAATGCTGGCATATTGCTATGTATAAACAGAGATTACTGTGCAATACTTGCCCTGGCCAGTAGGGGTCACTGTGTGTGGAGAGAGGCAGGGATAGAAAGTTACAGCATATCTCTGCCTCTCTCTACTTACGGATCTTCGGGGGAACAGCTACACAGCACAGAGAGTCTAGACAGCAGCTCCCAGCCTGCAGATACTGCCTACAGCTCAGGGAAGTGAGGGGTGGGGTAAAAGCTGCAGGGAGACATGGGGACACTAGGGGACACTTGGGTGACCTGAGAACACTGAGACACTTGGGGACACTGAGAGACCTGGGGACACTGGAAGATCAGGGGACAATGAGACACTAGGGGACGCTGTGAGACACTAGGGGACGCTGTGAGACACTAGGCACTTAGGGACACTGGGAGACATGGGGACACTGAGACACTGTGTCCCTAGCGTCTGTGTCCCCACGTCTCTGTGTCTCCATAATAAATAAATGTGAGCAGTTTTTTTGGTGATTTTACAGAATTATCTCTCAGGTCACTCCTTGTGATTTACAAGCATACATAATTAATTATGCAAATTAGCAAGGCCGGTATTTTTTTCCAAGAAAGGTGGCAACACTAACTATCCTTCACATACTCTTGCTTAAGTATGGAAACTTTAGAGGGATGTATGGGAACAAAACTTGTGTAGACTGGCTGACAATGAAATTAGTTAAGGTAAAGCTGATCTTGCTGCTTCAGTCTCTCTAACACTGTGGCATGTTCCCTGTCTTCTACACTCACTACATACATCTTTTCTCTGTCCCAGATTGTATACCAGGAGCTTTTGCCTGCTTGTAAGGAGGTTAGGAGAGGAATGGACCAACGAGTGCTAGGGGACAGTCCTTAGAAAGTGTGGATGCATTTATGCCAAGCTCAGGGTGCTGTCTGCATAGTTTGCCCTTAGTTGGCCAGTTTGCGTGATTGGCAGGCAGCCTGACATGTATTCATGCCAGGCTGGCCTTTCAATTCTTTAGACAGACACGCCCCCTTTTAAAGGCATGTTCGCCTCTTTCGGGAGTTCTGATTACATGGTTTGCGTCAGTGGCCCACCTTTTTACCCCGCCCATTGACTGCCTGCTTCACTGGATACTACTGTTAGGGTTATGGATTTACTTGAAAGATGAAAGCATAAATTAGAGAGAGATTAGCATAGAGTGTTTGTTTTCTTATAGCTGCATCCTATGAGTTTCTCTTCAGCAACACTTCCACCAGGTATGACTGTTTTAGTGTTTTTTTGTCGATAAGATTCTGTAATTAGGCCCCATCGTAATTGTCAGCACCAGGCCAACTGGGCTCTTAATCTGGCCCTGCAATTGCTAGCCACGAGTCACAGGGTCTGAGGACACTCAGGGGAGGCACTCCATATGGGATAGAGCTTGTCACTTAATGTTTTTATGTCACCAATAGAGGATTCACTTGCATCAAGTTGGCGCCCAGCCTATTACATCGGGGTCCTGGCTACAGGATAATTGAGCTGTACCAGTTAGAGTAGACTTTTGTGATTCTCTTGTATACTTTCAATATCTGTGCCACAGAGTTACACTATTATTGTTTCTTTTTTTCTCTAATATTTTTATGTACTGATTTACACTCACCATACCTGGAAACGTTTACTAAACAGTTCTGTTCTCAAGGTTAACCGAGTAAGTGCTCCTGTTTGCTTTTTATCACCAAGGGCACTGGTTTGCTTTTACACTATTTCTGGAGATATTTATATGTATTGCACTGTTTATGGCACAATATAGTGCACTTTAAATTGCACTTTCATTGTAATGTGTTGCACTTTATATTTGGATAGTGTAAAGTATTTTAAAGGTATAGCATACCTTTTTTCCATACAGTTTAATATTAGTTGTTTTTGGACTATTATAAGTTTTATCTAATTTTATAGAGCCACTCCCCCCCCTTTTTTTTTTACTTGATTTTGTATTTTAAAATCAAACACTAAAAAACATTACTAATATAAACACACAGAAAGCAGTCAGCTTTCTTTCTAACCAGGCCATCTATAATACATTTGTAATAATATTAATTATAATTGATTGATCGTACACATTTTTATACACATTGTTCAAGCAATCTAATTTGCAATGAACTAAAGAAGCAAGATAATGTCCCTATTTTGTCAGTTTAATTCATATATGAGAAACAAATGGCACCAGAGCGTATCGTCAGATTTTTTGAAGCTAATGATGCCTACTACCAATGGTTTATGTTTAATTTAACATGAATATTAATACACTTAAAATACACATTAAAAATAGAATGATGAAACATTACTTCAGATTCCTTACCAGATTTCAATACTGCTGGCTGATATTAAAAACATAGAGCACTATAACACTGCTGCTTAGTAAAAATTCTAAGGTGCCTGCTCCCCTCACCCATAAAAAAGCAGATAAAGTAAGTTGAATTAATGTATATTCACATTTGGCAACTGCATATGTATGCATGTGCATATTTGTACTTGTATTATGTATGAATATGTGATTATAGTGAGTGCATGCAGCCGTGCAAATTCATGTAGGATTAAAAAGTTGTTATGGTAAATTGTAAATGGTTAATGGTAAATGGGGTTTATGTCAGAGTTAGATTACACAGGGTGTTTTGAAGATTAAAAGCTGGAAAGGGGTTGTAGCTGTGGTATTAGGGGTGTTTAGAGTTATTGGGTTTAGGGTGAGAGTGGTATTAAACTTAGTATTAATGCACATGGTGTGTTTTAATTTAAGGATGAGTTAAAACTAGGTTTAAAGGGTCACTATAACAATTACAGCTTATTGCATTTGTTCTGGTGAGTATAATCGGTCCCTTCAGGATTTTTGCAGTAAACACTGTCTTTTCAGAGAAAAGGCAATATTTACATTACAGCCTAGGGACACCTCCACTGGCCACTCCTCATATGGCTACTAGAGGTGCTATTATGTGTCTCCACCCTCTGCATGGATGCACTGAACTTTCCTCATAAAGATGCATTGATTCAATACATCTCTATAGGAGATGCGGATTAGCCAGGGCTGTATTTACTTGTGCTGGCTCTGCCCCTGATCTGCCTCCTAGACAATCTCAGACATTCCAATGCTTTGCTACGTGAAAGCGTTATGATTGGCTGAGATAACCACTTCTTATGATGTCAGCCAAGTAGGCAGATCAGGGGCACAGCCAGCAGCAGCAGACTGGTATAAAAGTAAGATTTTACTATATTTAGGGGGCTACGTGGTTTTAACTATAGTGTCAGGAGTACTTGTTTGTGCTCCTTCGTTGTTTCCTTCGCACTTCCTATTCTCCCCCTTAGTCTTTGTCCTTTTCTCACTTGGCAACAAGGGATAAGGAAAGCAAGAAAGATGAGGGAAAAATTTGTACATTTGTATATCCTCTGCATATAATTAGTATTGGAAGCCAGATTATCTTATTTCCTGAGAGATAAGGTTTAAGGGAAGAAACATGGAGCATCAAGGGTGGAGTCACTCAAAATAGAAATACCACAACGAACTAGAAGAGAAAGATAATAAATGTGACATGAGCAAGATGAAAGCTGTATCTTGAATGTGCAGGTCAAGCGCAGTTTGTGATCAATAGTGTCACATGCAGCAGCGAGATCCTGGAAAATTACAACAGAAAAAAGTGTTCTTCAGATCTTGAAGGAGGTAGTCACTTGAGACATTTGAGACTCCATTAAGGTTAAAAGTGAAAAGGTCAAAAAACAAATTGAAGATGGCCAGAATGTCATTAGAGCAGAGCAACGGAAATGAGACATTATACACAGTTCTCTCTAATAATATACTCTAGGAAGAAAAATGTGTTGTAGAGTAGAGGTGTAGGAGAATAAATAAAGGAGCTAAAACTAGTGAATAGGTTAACATTTTAGGGGAATAATGTTATTTCAAGCTATCTTGTGAGTGAGTAGAAGCAAAAAATCACTCTCTTTTTTATTATTGTTATATTTGTTTTAAATATAGTTTTTATGGTGATTAGCCCTTCTTTAGAATACTATTGACACTTTATAGCACTTCCACACTTAAATATGAGCAATATTGCCACTTTATAATTAGCACTTTATTTTCATAACAATTTTTTGGCAGTTTAATATAGTTAATAGTACTTTAACACGCTAATTCACCATTGTCACATATTTAGTAAAGTGGGACATAAATAAAACAGTACATAGCTCTAAACACACACCGGTTTTATCTTTTCTATAGCTCTACACACACACACACACACACACACCGGTTTTATCTTTTCTATAGCTCTACACACACACACACACACACTGGTTTTATCTTTTCTATAGCTCTACATACACACACACACACACACACACACACACCGGTTTTATCTTTTCTATAGCTCTACACACACACACACACACAGGTTTTATCTTTTCTATAGGGCATGAAATTAATTATGGCACGAGATAGCTCTAGTTACCTATACTTTGCACATTATGGACCTGGTATGCATAATTAATGAGCAGTTTTTAATAAGGAAATCTCAGTCTAATTATGGCACTGGTTTAACAGTACTAATTTGTTTAATGGAATAATATCATCCATTCGATAATATATTCAATTATATATTTGATAAATACTCAAAAATATATTTGAATATATTTATATATTTGATACTGTGCTACGCAAGGGCACTGGGTATTTGGGCAGGTTGATGGTGACTATGGAGTGCATGTTTTCTTATGGGAGTGGTTACTACACACATGCCCACAGGGTATACAGGCATGCACAAGGAAGTGGGAGGGTAAGTCAATAACTTGCTAATTTTATTTTATTTATAAATAAGTGTTTAATATTATTGATCCATTTATGGTCCTGAGCTGAGTTCCAATTAGGAACTGATATGGGGACTTATTGTGAACATATGATTTAAATAAAGCAAGTTTGGAATGAAATACAGAGCCTGTGGGTTACATACTATTTTATCTGTCTGTCTGTCTGTTTATCTATCAACAACATATGAATAGCAGAGGTCTGTAAATCTTTTGTTAGTTTTGAAAGAAGACAGGGAGAGGCTTTACTAACAATCTAGTCACACCTACCACCCTGTACGCTGCAAAAAAAAAAAAAAAATACAAAATCATGTTAATGTTTCTTTCTCATACCTGGTGTAAGAGGGTAATGGTAAAGTGAACCTGGTCCATTTGTTGAAGGTATCAGATACAAGCACTCTCTGAAGCTGATATTTATTACATTCCACATTGGTTGGGAGACAGTCTTTAAATACAGGATTCCACGATAGTCCCAAGTCCACAGAATATTCCAACTCAATAGCTAAAATTTAAAATAATATTTCATTACTGAAAAGCAGAGGCATTTAAAGTTGACCAAGTGGAACATTTTTGTTTTCTAATGTAGTACAATTGTCTTCGCACTAACATTTACCTTAAAATAGCTTGCTAACAGAATATAGCTATGTACAAATGCAGGCAGAAAAGAAAAGCCCAAAGTATTATCGTTACACATAAAAGGTTCAAGTTTCTTTGTGGCATAGATGGGAAGGTTAACCTCCTGCCAGGTTCTGTGCCATGCTCTTAGCTAGGAATTTAGATGGCATTAGATTGGATTAAAAACAAAGGCTTCTGAAGAATGAAGAAGCTCTGATCTTTGATGCCTATTAAACTGAAAACCTAATGCCTGCAGATGGACTTTTAACTTGTCCTGTATACAGTTCCACAAAAATAAAATTTTAAACGAGTTACTATGGGACAGATCTGCATTCTGTCAAGTATTCGCCTTTGGTTATTAATCAATATAAGCAAATGGTATTATATATTTGATGAATTTATTTTGGTGTATACCATGCCTCTAGCTATGCCAATGCTACTTTAAATGCAGTGTTCAAGTTGCCATGTTCTAGTCCTATTTTGGATTTACAAAACGCAGATACTATTTTTATATGATACAGGCTCAGGTTAAGATTTGAAATAAGTGTTTATTTAACATGACAACCATTAGCAATCCTTAGTTTTCTTAAAGTGAGTATACCGAGAAGAAAACAATAGCATTGATTCCTACAGTCACTTACGTTCCCTACTTTATTTGCTATTGATATTAGGAATCTTACTTTATAAGAAAAAATGATCACTTAAGTGTTCTAGAACAAAAGTTTGTATCTAAGATCATTTGTGGGAATTTTATCAAGGATGTTTTCCAGTAAAACAAAGCAATCACAAGTGTATGGCATCGAGTCGGTCATACTCTCTCAGATCTTGGTAGTACTGCCTATGTTACAATCATTCTTTAATTTGGTTTTACAATTGACCACAATATTTTTAACTATATGGAAAACCAAGAGTCTTTGTAGTTAAGCCTGCAGGTTTCACAAACCATACAGTCCTGTTCTTCAAACATTCATAGCATTCATAGCTTGGATCAATGTTAAAAAGTAGAAAAAAAATAAAAAATGTACATTCTTATATCAGTAAAAAAAGATATGAAAATCATGGGATGATTGACTTGATATCTGTAAAACAAGTATCACTGTATGTGATTTCCTTACCATAACATGAGTCTGTAACAGAGCAAGAAGCAGCAAAATCAAACTGCATGTATGAGTCCTCATTTACAACAACATCGGTGGTAACAACGTAGCGAGTGCTGGCCTTCTCAATGAACACTAGAGCATCTCCAGTTGATCCACACACTGACATTTTAGTACCTCCTGGATGGAGAAGCCACTTTCTGTTTTCTAGCGTGGTAAAATCATCCTCTAGAACAGTGTTTCCAGAGATATTTCCACCAATAAGAATCTACAGAAGCAAATGGTTTATTCAGTTGTAAGGAGGAACAAAAAAAACCTGACTAGTCAAATGAAGAGGTTTTGCATTAGAAATGGAGATGTAGTATAACAAAAAATCAAAGCAAGCTAAATTATCTGTCTGAAACCTATGTTGCATTAATATTAATGTTTAGTGGTGGATAATTTGCAAGATAATGTAGATATATATTACTTATTTCATGGTAATTACAGATATTGTTTATGTAGTGCATGGTTCAGGATGCATTGTCAGTTGTGAACTGATGTAATGGGTAAAAGAGAAATGTTAAACATTTAACATACACCTTATTTGAAGGTGAACTTTATAATGAACTATATATGAGAAGATAATTATTGGCATTGCGCATTAGCCACCCAATGATTTCCTATTGAAAAGCATTGGATTGACTGAGATCAATATTGATGATCTCAGCCATGGAGGCTGGCCCAGCTGCAGTGTGACAGACACGGAGATGGAGAAAAAGTATGTTTGAACACCTTTTAACTCCACTCTGCGGGATGCCGGGGACCTAAATTTCTACTCCTGCACTATAGCGTTAGGAGTGCATGTTTGCATTCTTAACACTACGGTGGTCATTTGAGCATTTTCAGTAGTCTCATTTTATTATTTCCCTCTTTTATTAACTTGCCTGCTAACTTCTAATTTATAGCTATTTGGGGCCAATTATGTACACATACATTGCATGTTAGAACTATTTGGCATACACATGCGATGCAACTTATAAGTCCAAATGTAACTACTCCATGAGACATCACTGAGAGGAGAGGTGCCAGGCCTTATAGCCGTATTAATATTTGCAAATTGCTTCGGCAGAATTTGTTGCAACATATTGAAATACACATTCCACTTCTACTCCAGATTAGTGAAGTTGCACCTACTGCCGTTTTATTGATGCCAGCTGAAACACCTATTGTGTGGGAGTCTAACTTGTATGCCCCACTGCTGATCTTACAGTAAAGATTAAACTCCACACTATTCTATCACTAAAAATAAACTCCTACCTTACCCTAAAACTAAATAAACCGCTACACTACCCTAACACTTAAAATAAACTCCTCCGACATACATACAGATTCTATTCTACGAGGCTCTGATTACCTACTTAGGTATAAATTCACTTTATTTACTTACTTGGTCAATAACCCAAGGGCTGTAGAAGTGTCCATTTTCAGATGGCTGCCACCAGCGTAGACGTGTAGATCCAGAACGTGCTTTCAGTGGGATTTCCAGTGCAATGTATCTGCCAACATTACTGGAGTTGCTGAAGAGAAATTCCTGTAGGACACTCCAGGACAACCCTCCATCAAGTGAATACTGAAGGAGAACTGGCTGACTCCTGGGGTCAGGGACAGTTTTCCCACAACCCAAACGCATGAAAAATTGCACAAATCTAGAAGGGATAGGAAAAACAGAAAACATTGTCAGTTACTACAATATCAGCTACATCATCAGTCTATATTTTCTTTCACTTGATGAAGTGACATAGTGACAAAAAATGGAGAAACTGAAATTGGGAGATGCATAGCAAAACACTTATGGCAACCACAATCTACTGCACAATGAACAACAAATTGAATTGAAAAGGGATAAGGTTGGTTAAATCAGATTAAAGGAACACTATAGTCACCATAACTACTACAGCTTAATGTAGTTGTTCTGGTGTCTATATCTTGTGCCTGCAGGCATTTTTCAGTGTAAACGCTGCCTTTTCAGCAAAAAGTATTTACATTGGTGCTTAGTAACACATCTAGTGACAGTCACTCAAACGTTTACTATAGGTGATTCCTAGTTCAGTACTGCACAGTAGACTGGCGTTCAGCATCTCCACGCTCTGCATGGAGACGCTGAACGTTTCCCATAGAGATGCATTGATTCAATGTATCTCTATGAGGAGATACTGATTGTCACAGCGTTTTGCCATGCATGAAAAATATATAATTATATATGTGCATATACACTTGTGCACAGCGAAAAAAAATAGTTTTGTCTGAACCGTTTTTCCAAAAATATTTTTTTTTTCGCGTTAGTGTTACTCCAACCCTTTAGAGGAGGGGATTCTATTTAAGTTCAAAAACATGTACCCAAGTCTAGTGAGCAATTCTTGGAGAATGCCTTACCATGCTATCCATTGTTTCAAATAATTCAGTTAACATGTTTCACTATCATTCAACAGAATACCATAATTAACTTAGGCATCATAAAACATCATCATTATTACAGTTTCAGTTATAACAATTCTCTGCAGACCCAAGCATCAGTGCTCAAAAAATACAAGGTTTATTATAACAAAAGGGTACAATGTATATTGATATAAAAAGCTGAATAACAGGAGAAGAATTGTTTATTTTTTGATACGCTAGATAATATCAATAGACTTCAGTTACTGGAGTTAAGATTTCGTTGTAAAGTATTACTGGAATGCTGCACATTCAGAGTTCGTGGTTCTTGGCATTAAATACAACCGTTATCAATTGCAAAATACCTTGCAAGAGCGAGATCTAGGTCTCGGGTCATGAGCATCCTCAAACCATCTTCATTGAAAAACAGATTGTTTCCACTAGACAGGATACCACATTTTCTAGATGGCTTCCCACCACTGACCAAAATAAATCGATCTGATTCTAACTGGCCTGGATGGAAAGAAAATAGTGGATTATTTGAAGATAGAACCAGATACTAACAGATGAATAACTTGCATGACATTATCATTCTCTTCCATTCCTGTGTTTTGTAGTAGTTATTCATTTACTAAGCAATGCACTAAAATGCGAGATCTTTTGAGTAAGTATCAATTTAATGCTGGCTAAGCTAAAGAATGCAAAAGGTCAAATCATACATTTATAACTACACTACTTTCTTCACATTTATATCTGCTAATCTGAAGTATCTTCTTTCAAACTGTGGCTCTGACAGGCGATTCTAACTTATCGCAAGACTTGCGTGGGAAAATTTCTCAATGTGTCATCTTGGATTTTTTTTCAACTTTTTTTTTCAAAGTTGTAACAGTCTTAATAGTATGACCATTATTTGTTGCTGAAGAATAAAAGTTGTAAGAAACCATGTAAGAGTAGTATATCTTTTTTTTACAGGTATTAGATTAAATGGGCTGCCCTTCACTATTATTAGGCTGGAGGAGAGGCAGTTGTTTTTTTTTAATTGGGGAGGGGGAGGGGGTGTTGCTAGGGGCAGTTACTAGCTACCCTGGAAACTGAACATTTTTGGGGAGGGTGGACACAATGGTAAGTCCACCCCTTTCTATATTCAATTGTACCCCTCAACTTGTCATCATCGGGGAGGGACAATAGGTCCCCCCCATTTATAATACTTTTAGCCAACACTAATATGTCTACTCACACTTTTTATTTTAATGGGGCTCCCAGGTAGGAGTATGGGCGGCAGACAATGATCTTACCATTCTCTATTCTCTTTAATCTGAACACCCATCTGATGCCCATGGTTAGGGGCCCCTGAGAGGGGACCTCTAATATATTCCCATTGTACGTTGCTAGCAAAAGGGCAGCAATACCAGCTCAGTTGTTAGTCTTTCATTATAGCTGGCAGCCACTGGCTCATGGCTGTTTACAGTAGAGTGAGAGGGGGGCATGGGAAAGGTAATTTAAAAAAAAAAAAAACTATTTTGCAAAGAATGGAGAAAAACATTTATTAACAGTATTTTGTATTATGTCCTCAATAAATGGAATTGCATCACTGAAACCAATTTACGATATTTACAAAGAATCTATATAATTCAAAGGAATATTTGATCAATGCAAACCAATAGAAGGGAGGTGGTAAACGGTCGATAAACTCTATTGACTGTATTGCAAATGAGCCCTATATCTGAATGAATAAGTTTCAATGGTAAACATTTTAAAAAGTCAATAAAGAATTATACATGTTTTTTTAAAAAAAGTCAATGAAAACTCTGGGTACATGGCTAGCCTTCTAAATAAGACCATACTGTTATGTTGGACAACAGATGATCCCATGGATTTACCCAGAGAGCCCTATGTATCAGATTTACACTATATGTTTGAGTCAAAACTTTCTAGAAAAAATATTTTTTAGCAATGGATGCAAAGCAAAAGTTTTGTCACAATAAAAACTATTAAAACAGAATTGGTACATTTATGCCCTTTGATACATTTGAGCTAATAAGCAGTTTATGAGTCTTATAGCAGACAATATTAAAGGGAGCAACACTAATCATTGTGAATAATGACAGTACCTTCAAAATCATCCTTGAGGAAGTCTGGGTTTTTAGTGCTGACTTTACACGTTGGACCTGAATAACCTGGATCACAGATACACTTGGTTCCATTAATACAGCTTCCATGACCATTACACATTTCCTCACACTGGGGGCCAATGTATATGTTATCAATTGCCCAGGTGACCGGTTGCATCATGCTTGGGTAAAATCCTTGGTACCATCTAAATCGAACAGAGCTACAGAAAGCACAAAATTGTTACAATTTTTATTTCAGTTAGTATAATGACGTCACACATATAAATGACACCTAATTCAGTTTAAGGGACACTCTATGATATACATTTGATTTTGGATGGACTAAAAAAAAAATAGGAGCATGGAAACATAGAAACATAGAAACATAGAATGTGACGGCAGATAAGAACCATTCGGCCCATCTAGTCTGCCCAATTTTCTAAAAACTTTCATTAGTCCCTAGCCTTATCTTATAGTTAGGATAGCCTTATGCCTATCCCATGCATGCTTAAACTCCTTTACTGTGTTAACCTCTACCACTTCAGCTGGAAGGCTATTCCATGCATCCACTACCCTCTCAGTAAAGTAATACTTCCTGATATTATTTTTTAAACCTTTGTCCCTCTAATTTAAGACTATGTCCTCTTGTTGTGGTAGTTTTTCTTCTTTTAAATATAGTCTCCTCCTTTACTGTGTTGATTCCCTTTATATATTTAAATGTTTCTATCATATCCCCCCTGTCTCGTCTTTCCTCCAAGCTATACATGTTAAGATCCTTTAACCTTTCCTGGTAAGTTTTATCCCGCAATCCATGAACCAGTTTAGTAGCCCTTCTCTGAACCCTCTCTAAGGTATCAATATCCTTCTGAAGATACGGTCTCCAGTACTGTGTACAATACTCCAAGTGAGGTCTCACCAGTGTTCTGTATAATGGCATGAGCACTTCCCTCTTTCTACTGCTAATACCTCTCCCTATACAACCAAGCATTCTGCTAGCATTTCCTGCTGCATGTCTTTTTTTAAATTGTGAGTATTAATTCCTTTTCTATTGTAAGAAATACTGTACATTTATTTTAAGTATAGCTTACAAGCTGGACCTTGGAACAGACCCCTGATACCTTGCTATTTAAAAAAAAACTCTAAGAAATCTCTTCACAAGTGTAATTCTATAAGTGTGGCATTTTTAAACCAATATCCCACTATTTTTTGGACTTTTTATTTAGCGGTGGAGTTGCATATTCATTGATGGGATCTAACCTCTGTTACTATGTTTTAAATTGTAAATTTCACTATTTTATATGCACAATAATAGTAAGGTACTAGAAAGACCACTTATGGGCTTATCAGCTTATGACGAGGCAGGAGAAAAAGGACAATGTGATAGTGCAAATGTACAAAGCTATAATAAAACCTAAAAGCAAACACAACTGTATTACCATCATCAAGTACATATTTTTTTTACACTTAAAAGAATGGAAATACTATAACTCATAATGGATCTACTTGTAGCCCAGATTCAACTAGATTTGGAGGAATTCTATTGCATAGAATGTAAGGTGAACACATCTTCCTTGAAGAATGCTGGGTTGCATTAAAATCAATGATACCCTATCGAGTGTGCGGTTTTTCAGTGGTCCTCTGAAAGAGCATATTTTGTCATTAATGTAAATTAAAGATCAAAAGTAGATTTAATTCTCCGTTATCCTTTCACAGGTGTAACAAGCCAATTAATGGATAACACATTCATAGTTTCCTGTTTGTTCAGGGCATGTTTGCCAACTGGATTTACTAGGGTTAATAATTCAGACACCGGTTAGGGAAAAACAAAGCTCCTGTCACTGGACATATATATAGAGCGGGGTGGAATTGGAATAACATATTTTGATTAATAATTCAAGAAAAAAAATAAAGGAACTGGAAAAAAATCAATAGCAAAAAAAAAATGATGCAACTGAAAAAACATTAAAAAAATCTTACTAAATTGGTTTACAATACCATAATTAATTAACTTACAAGGGAAGAAAAGAAATTGTATTTAAATCATTTTCAATGTACTCATCATTACTATGCTTACAAACAGCAATGCTTACATGCAAAAATATTGTAAGAATGCAATAATGAAAGTCTTATTGACACGTGATAATGACTTACCCACAAAGGTGGAGTTTACCAAAGTTGATAACTTCCCTTCGCCACCCCTGCATGGTTCCGGCATAGTACGTACTACTGGGATGGTGCTCAGTGGTGCACAAGGAACTGATGTGGCTGCTGCTGCTGTAGCACAGGGGAAGGAGCAGATGCCAAGTTGCACCAAAATCCCGAGAGAATTCCAGTTTCACCGGATCAGCAGAAGCACTGTCAGTTGTGCACCCTACATTGATCTGGACAATGTTATAGAAGCATATCAGATTGCGTAACTGAACCATTTGCTCCATAAACATTCTTATGTGAAATCCATTTGAAGAGAACAACAATAAATAGTGGAGGAGGTTGTGGATCTCAAAAATCTAATAATGATTCCTTTATGTTTGTAACATATTTTGTTTTTCATTTACTTTATTTATTCTCAACGGAAACAGTTTTGTTTTTACTTCGATGAGCAGCAAGTGCAGGTCATTCAAAAGCTACTATTGCTAATACCCATTGTTTAAAGGGCCACTATAAGTCCCCAGCACCACTACAGCTTAAAGTAGTGGTCCTGGTGAATATATAATGCCCCTGCAGTTATAGCACCGTAAACACTGCCTTTTCAGAGAAAAGTCAGTTTACATTGCTACAATCAGACGCCCACTCCAAGTGCTTCCTAGTTCAGTGTTACACAGAGTCAACGTTCCCAAAAGAAATGCATTGATTCAATGCATTTCTATGATGAGATGCTGATTGGTGCAGCACAGTATTTTGCCTTATATGCCTCTAAGACTGATGATCTCAGCCAAATATGTTTACACTGTGATCCTGAAAAGGAACTAAAAACATATTGAGTGCTTTCTGATGATACAAATATAGTGTGATACAATGGTTAATAAAGATTGCAAGTAAACATTTCTTCTGCTCTTTAGTTTGGGGATCAGATACAAATCTAAGCCTGCCTGGAGGTGCCATAATGACAGCCAACTTTCTGTTTTGAAGTCTGGATCTCAGTTAAGTACTCCAGCGAACAAACAAAACAAAGAAGAAGGTAAAGCTGTCAATTAAAGGGAAAATAGTATGAAAACAATCAGAATCTCATGAAAAACAGTTAAAGGGATTAACTTTGGAAATAGTCAATTAAAATGAACTTGTTTATAAAGGGTAGCCTTCATGTTGTACACAAATAAGGTACCACCTCCTTAAAATATAGCCACGTAGACAATTGCCATTGATGATCCTAGCTTCTTTAAGAAAAGCAACTGTGGTAAACATAAAATATTGCAATTTCTGTGGTTCACAACACTGATTTGAGAAGTCAAACATGAGGCAAACATGATATATCAGGTATATTAAACAAGATAACCTCTTTCCATCGATATTGGCATGTGAAATTGTCTTAAACCAATTATGTGCAATGGCTTTTCTTACTGATTTATGCTAATGACATACAGCATTGTTGATATCAGTCACTTGGTGCTAGAGAATTATTGGAAATCACAATCAAACCTCAAATTGAAGAATAGTGTTCTCATCTACATCAAGATCTCTTGTGGTGATGGAATGCTCCCCAACTTCATTAGAGACAAATACCATAGCGGAATCTTCTTCCCTGATATAGAATGTGATCAGATTAAATATTCATTTACAGGGTAATCAATAGTCATTACATTTTAATACACAACAAATCCAATAAATCTAATAATCAAAATAACTGCAGACAAAAACAAAGAAAATCCAATAGGCTGATGGGGTAAGCCATGATAAATAATTCTAAGTGAATTAAACATCCAATATGTGTTTACAGAAGAAGTCTGTGCAGCTGTCTTCCCAACTTACTTTTCACTTCAATTTCAAAAGAACACAATTCCTCAACACTATATATATTATCTACGAGAGATTTCAATAAAATATCTACCTTGATATGTGACTAGACGCCGGCACAATTTGAAGCACAGTTATGTCATAATATTGAGAACAAGCGGGATTGACTAAACACTTATTTGCTATTTTGTATAGAGCAGGGTCAGTCTTTGCATTCCAAACACTGATGAGTACATCCCTTAGCTGAACATCAACATAATGATGGTCTACAGCTGCTGGAAGGCCAAATATAGTGTTTCCCTGCTATGAAAGATATATAAATCAGTTCTTGGTTTTGAATAAATTAACATGTGTGTAATATGTTCATTACTTTCTTATAAAGGCCATATTTTCAAATGCATAATATCTGGGGTAAGTCGTGCAGGTTGGGCTGTCAGTTTTTAAACAGATATAAGGCAATTTTTTAATTTGTGAGGTTGTAGGCCTCCATTACTACCAAGCTTCACCTACACATAATCATGCCCATGCCTACATGCTCCAATGCCAGTAGGTACAGTCTGCAAACACCATTTAAACTCGTCAGTGCCAGATGCACCCAATTAATGTGCTATATGTGAAGCCATCTGTCTATCACTTCTTTTTTTTCTCTAAAGCCCTTAAGCAGGGTACAACACCTAGCTTCTTCATCACACCATCTCATTCTCGCCTTCCTGTACATTACATATGGGTTGTTAGATATGGCATTACAAACAATACTTACGGTGCTCCTTTGGAGGAGTAGGGGCAGTAGAGGCCAATATTGCCTCCAGGATAGAAAAACCAGTTATCCTCTTTGGGGCCAAAATCAAACGTGTCCAACAGGATGGCAGGATTATTCAGATTATTTCCATCTATAACGAAATCTTCTATGATCCATATCTCATCCCTTTTTCCTTTGGTATTCCGAACAGAAATAGTGAGGAGAAGAGAAAAAATGATGATACATTAGATTCACCAATCTAAAAACTATGGTATTCTTTGAAGGGCATTTACCCAGGTTTATAGTAGGAAATACTTATTTTATTGGTAAATAAGGGCATAGCAGGATATTTGTAATTCTTAGCCACAAATACTTTTCCAAACAACTGTTCGTATGAATTGCTTTGACCAGATAGTGTTATTGAAACAGTGACATTAGAACACCTCTTCATTTCATCACCTTTTTTATATTTGCTTCTCAGGAAAGCAAGCTGACATTTATTTCAGAAATGCAGCAATTTACTCATGGTTATTACATACTTTCTATTGAGCAAAAAGTGATCAATTTAATAATTGATATAGAAACCAGATAAAAAGGATGTGCTATTTATTATCACAAAATTTTCCTAGGGTTAGTGCTGGCTTAACACAACACTGAGAAAAATGCATGGAAGTAATCAATTATAGCCCAAAACAGGAAAATATAATTGCTGTTTGGAGCCATAACACTGCTATTTATAATACAAAAATTAAATCAGTTTTATGGGATCCATAAAACTGCAGTATTACACTGAGAGGGTCAAGTGGCTCTCTCTCAACCGTTCCATGTAAAAAACAAGATGTGGACCACTTCTTCATCCATCCTGTGTTCAGCGGGCTGGAGGGAAGGATGCCCAATACCCTGATCTTAGTAGAGTCAGTGTTTGCCCAATCCACACGGCCCTGATATAATGAGAAGCAGGGTAGGCAACTTTTGGCACTCCCGATGTTGTGACTACCTCTGCCATAATCCTCTTACAGCCATAACACTGGCAAAGCATCAGTAGAGATGTAGTCTAAAACTTCTGGAATGCCAAAGGATGTCTACCCCTGTAAGAGTATTATCAAAACAGAACACCACCTCAGTGACTAGGCAAACACATTGCTATTTACCCTGCTCTCTGTATTAAGTATTGGACAGTGGACAAATATATATATATATATTTAGATTTATTCATCCACTGTAGAAGTATATATTGACAGTATAGTATAGTATTGGACAGTGGACGAATTCGTCCACTGTCCAATTCGTCCACTGTCCAATACTATACTATACTGTCAATATATACTTTCCAATACTATACTATACTGTCAATATATACTTCCACAGCTTCTCTTAACTAAGTCTTGGAAAGGCCTACATCATGTTCGCTAACCATACCTTAGCAGATTTACATATGTGTGTGGTAAATGTAATAGCTTACATACAATATCACAAAGGTTATTAGTAATATAAACATACCATTATGGTACGGCTGCCAGAGTCTGAAACGCGTTGCATTGGTTTGTGCACTTTGTGGCAATGGAACATTAACAAACAAAACGTCTGTGGTTTGGGTGAAGTAGAATTCATCCATAAGGTGCCATGTGATTCCTCCATTAACAGAATACTGGAGGAGAATTGAATGGGATCTCTCTGGGGTGCCTGAAACACAAAGATGAATTATGGTATCATTGTATTATTGAATTGCTAAAACAAAGCTAATAATTGACATCAAGCTTTGGGTCTGCCTGTGTACATCAACTGTAAAGAAAAAAAGAGAATTGGGGGCACACCTGGAACATGCATTTCTCACCAGTGGTGCTTCTGTAAAACAGCGCACACATACAAATACAGTTTTACATTTTATAAGGCTACTAAAGATCACCCATGTCAGCAAACACATAAGGAGATTCAGTTCCACCATATGGCCATAACTGTTCTAATCCCACCTCTACTTTACAGTACCCCTATATTGATGGGTCCTACACTAATTCCAACATGGGAGACAAATTAAATAGTGCTAGTGCTAAATAAGCAAAAGTGTATTTTAATAATCTGGTAAAAGAGTTAAAAGTTAATGTGATAAAAAACACAATAAAAATACAGTTTCAAAGCAAAACAACTAAAATGATTGCACGTCATATATCTGCTCTATACCAAATTACATTTACACATAAAGCGACATTGCTATCCAAAAATCTCTTCAAATGTCTGCGTTATTGTGGCCTCCTTCAAAGGGGATTCTTATTTAGTAGAATGTTTCATCTTTTGGGTATATCCACAAAAAATAATTGAGCAAAATGTATATAAAAAAAAAAAAAGTATAAATCTGCTGAATGAATGACAAAATTGACAATTTCAAAGTAGGTAGCTTGAGATTTTTTCCAATTTAACAGTTTGGGCCACATTTTGCAATTTAGTAATTCTCTGTCAAATCCATTGTAAGTGACTTAACCTTTTTTTTTTTTTACTTTAAGAAAGGCTTATAATACAAAGTGGAAAAGGCATTTAAGGACAATATATACAATTTACATGATACAACATACAATGGATTGTTACTGTAAATCTTAAATTTATAGCTACATTGTCCTGGAATACATGATACACAATACTGCATTTATTCTTTTATGTCACCACAAATAAACAATAAACAAATTGCATATGGATGATTAGATTACATACCTTTGGTAATGAATTTAAAGGAAAATTGAATATATAAAGTATGTATGCAGTCCAGATCTCTTGAGATAAGCATTCGTAATCCTTCCTGAAAATATAAGATATACATTCTTAGAAATTTGTCTGTGCCAATATTTTGGGAAAACCTGCCAAATGCAGGCACAGGATTTTCTCTGAACTATGGAAAACCATGTCAAATACCCAGCATCACCAAAAATGAAAAAAAAAACGAATTTTCCTTACTTCATCTTATCTTCTTTTATCACACACACGACCAATGTACACATGCTCTTGTGTTCCGTGTCCCTGTTACTAAAACACCAGCAGTTTAACAACTGTGTGATCCCTAATGTCTGGTGACCTGAACAGCCACACAGGCCACATATGTCTAAATCTGCTAGTGCGGTTAACTTTTATTTTAATCTGCATTTTTCCAGAAGATGAATAGAACACTACTGGGTGATGCCCAAGAAAAATGAAAATTCTGGCAAGATGCATTGCCATCCTGCAGCATAAACACAGTCATTTACACAAAAGGCCACACATTAACATTATGTATTTTGAATAAGGATTCACTAATTTACCCTCTATACTGCTTCTTTTTTCTACTACTGCTAAAACTTCATAGGAAATTTGTGCAAATGAAATAAGCAGAGTGTCGACCAATTTAGGCAGGAACTTGCTTTGCCCCACTCACCATCTCTATGTGAAAAAAGAGGTGTAATCCTATGGTTTTGCGGCATCTTAATCCTCTAGAAATAAGTAAAGATTAAAGGGGTAACCTAAACACCTAAACATCTTTAGCTTAATGAAGTGGTTTTAGTGTATAGCTCATGCCCCTATAGTTTCACTGCTCATTTCCCATTTTTGTTTTGCAGTTATATAACCTTTGCTTACGTTTATGTGGCATTAGCCGCACCTTCCCAGTCGGTGATTGACACAACCTTCATGAAAAACAATGGTTTAATTTCCAGTCAGATCTTACAGCACAATGTGGTTTACTTTTTTATTTCCTGCTCTGTTATTTGAACTTTAATCACACAGAGGAGGCTGATGCACACTATAGTAGGCAATTAACAGAAAAGGAGAGAGCAACACCTATCATACAGTAATGACATGGCATTATTTTTTAAATAATATAATCTGTTCTGTACATTGGCTTTGCCAATGAATAGTAAATATAGTGATAGACAATTATTTTTTAAGGAAGATTTAAGCTTGTAGCCAATGTGTTTGGCATTAAATTGTTGCTTTTCAGAATTTTTTAAATTATGTTTACTTAGTCTCATATATGTAACAAAAATATATTTGTGAGGTATGAAAAATAAAATAAAATTTAGTTGTGAGACATATAACTAAAGAGAATTGTAAAACTGGAGGCTAAACCCATATCGACTAGTGAGATTTTAAAACCAGTTCCATTGCCCCCCCTCCCCCCTCCCCCTCTCACACTCTCCTTTTCCCCTCCCCAGTCGTAAATACCTTCATTGACTGTTCTATCTCTATTCCTCAGGCCTCACTTCACAATCAACTCAGTGAAGACTGCATTTTTTCTCCCCACTTCCCACCCACCCTCCCCTCCTCCCGCCCACCCAGGCTCCCCTTAAATATATAGCATGCTCCTCCAGCTGTTCGAGATTCTCACCCAATTACCTGTTCATTCCCCTAACATCTTACCAATAGCTGCTTCTCTGTTAACTCTTTCAGCCATCACCTCCAAACTTCCCCTGCTACCTTTTCTCTCAAATCCCCCTGGTATCCTTTAGATTGTAAGCTCAAGGGCCATCTAGCTAAGCACTTTGTATAAAAGAGCTCCAATGGCTAGATATCAGCTTACGGGCAGGGCTCTCTTACCTCTTGTATTTGTTTGTGTATATTGTACGTTTCTCAACTAATTGTACAGTGCTGCGGAATCTGTGTGCGCTTTATAAATTGCAATAATAATAATAATAATAATATTGGGGAGTCTCTAACTCAAAAACAGAAGAAAAGTACCAGACTTTGAAGGTTGTGACATCATTCCAGGAATATTTAGCTTGACAAAGACCTTATATTAGGTCAAACGTTGTGCTATCACAATTTTGATCCAATAAAAACGCTTTTTTTTTTTTAACACTGCAAGTGTTTGAAGATCTCCTCTTGTACTACTACATTATCCTGGACTTGCTGGTTCTGCTTCAGTTAAGCACCTGGTGGTCATCTGGAATTGAGAGCGGTCCCACTTGTCATTTGTGGTATCATTCCAGGATTAGTGGTTGGCCAGGTAGAACTAGGTTGATGTTTTGAACATCCCAAATAAGAGAAGTTGATAGCTCTATTGATGAGTAGTAAGGCCCAATGCCCTCAGGAATGTAAAAGCGTTCTTGACTGATGTAAACATATGCCATCAACCATTTCTTCCAGAGAAAAGAGTATGGGATGTTCCCCATTTGTAGGTTATGGCAGCATCTCAACAATTTTTGATGACATGTATTAGAGGTCTTGTCCATTACTTATAAAAGTAAATTTGATATGTTACAAAAATGAGAAGTCTTCCCTTATGTAGCCTCTAGTACTGCTGCTTTATCTCTGAGCAAATTATATTAAATAATAATATCCTGTGGTAAATTACCAAAGAACACTTTCAGTAACTGAAATAATTAAATTGTATCCTTTTTGTTTCTTTATGCAATAAAAAGAGGCAAACAGCCTTCAGAAAGTGAGGATAGTCCCTGGTCAATTTGTCATGCTTTAATGAGATTTGGATTTCAATGGATTGATAGCTGGCATTTCACAGATATATAAATCAATAAATCTATATTGTAATTGCATTTCTTACCGTATACTAAATAATTTAAAATGAAGCTCTATTTTTCATACACATTGCAGATAATGGTCCTCATTTATAACAGTTTGTGACAGCCACAACAAAGACTTTACTCTTCAATTAAACTCTGGGGAACCAGATATAGTCCCATTGAGTCTGCTCCTTCGTTCACCTGCCCAATGTCACTTTGAAACAGTTAAATTAATCGGGGTCCCTGGTCCTTTGGGGATTTCAGCAAGGTCAGCCGGTCAATTGGACCCTATTAGACCATAGAAACATTTACTGAGTGCCTCCGGATTCATTGAGATCTATAGATTCCTTAATGAGAAGACCTGAAGGCTACTTTTGTTGACAAACAGAGCGATGCCCAGTGGCACTTCATTTAATATCTTTGTTAATACTGCTATGTAATGAGTGATTGTTTAAAATTTTGTGTCCCGTTAAATTAAGTTTTAAGAGACTTTTCGATAATCCACGGATCATTTGGTCTCTTATTAAGGCAGAGTCATAGCTTTTTAGCAGATGGTGTTAACAATTTGTTATGTGTACATATAGCAGAACACCTGCTTGCCTACTTTCAGGTTTTTACCACCACTGAACTCTTTTTGATCCAAATTATTTTTTCAAAATATGTTCAGTGTCAAGTCTAGGCAGACCCACATCTCAATAAACATGTTAGTATATGTATTCTTCTAAAATATGCACGGCTAGAAGGACTCTTTTTGCTTTTGGTGGAATCTAAGATCTGACAAGCTTTCACAATGGAGTGCCAAACTATCATTTTACATAATAGATTAACCAACTTCCATTAAATATGACAACAATGGATTCAAACCTCCTCAAATAACCATGTCAATACTTAACTTGAAAAATATCAATAAAAGACAGAACCACCTC
Source organism: Pelobates cultripes (assembly GCA_933207985.1). Classification (NCBI taxonomy): domain Eukaryota; kingdom Metazoa; phylum Chordata; class Amphibia; order Anura; family Pelobatidae; genus Pelobates; species Pelobates cultripes. The sequence continues at coordinate 172,408,512 of OW240914.1, forward strand.
CAATAGTTCCAAAACAAACGTGAAATAAACCAAAATATTGTGCAATTTCACAATTATGTGCAGAGGACGATGCAAAATATCAGAATAACCTTAAAAGGCTTTGAAAACTGGTCAGGACGAACGGACTACAAGGACTCTGGTGAACTGAAATTCTGGTGAAAGGAAATATACCGAACGAACTGTGCCTTTCCAGCCGATTGCTACTATTGCATAGATCCTGGGGACAGTATATGTTTGCCGAAGAAGCGCTCCCCTGGTAGGCAATGCGCATATAGCACAAATCCTTTCGTACATCCATCCTTGTGAGTGTACATTTGGTTGTTTTACATTTTTATTGTTATATTAATTACTAAACTATGATATATCTTTCTTTTTATGTTTCTCTCGTTATAGGATCCACTTTATATATACTAATCCTGAGAGGATCCTAACCAGTTTTTAAAGCCTTTTAAGATAATACTGATGTTTTACATTGCATTATGTACATAATTGTGAAATTGCACAGTACACTTTTTTTGAGCCAACGACAATATTTTGGTTTATTTTAATACTTAACTTGACCATTTTTCTTTAGCAGCTACTTATTAGTGGGGTCCTTTCCATCATTTATTAATCATGTGTCCATCAGATGTTTTCTTCACTTAATCTGTATTTTATTTTTGTTTACTGTCAAATAAGCCTCCCATACACCCAATCTGTGGAAGATGTCCTTTAGTTATAAGATATGTCTGCTGTTTATTATATTGTATATTAAACCAGAAAGGGGAAATGTCCCATATTTGGAAATTACACCATTGAAAATCACCTAGAATTTGTTTTATTCTTTCATATGTGATTCTCCATTTTCTTTTTAATTTATAGTAAAGATTTAAGAAATTACATCACAACCTAGTTCAGTCCAGGCACAGCCACAGCAAACATTGCAAATGAAGATAAACTGAAGTGTTATTAAATTTCTCCTCTTTACTGCATGCTTTTTTTATGCTGGCTGCAAGGAGCAAAGGACAAATCTTACAACAATGGCTGACAGCGAGCTAAGATGGAGGCACCCAGTTACTTGATCATGGTGCTTGGAGTAATCCTTAGTGTTTGTTTTATTCTCTATGTACTTTTTTTTATAATTTATGATTGCATTGACTTTATAATGCTTGAACAATATGGTGTTTACTCAATATTTCCCCTAAACATTTAAAAAAAAAAATGTAATATGTTGACTGGAAGAGAATACAAATATAATGCATTAAAGTCTTAGTGATATGAGAACAGGACGAAAAATGTGCTTTGCATTAGTGCTGATAGAGTTAAAGACTTGTTGCGAGGCGGTCTTGCATTGTTAAAGGCATTGGAACCTGGAATCCCAATAACTGCAGCACTTCCTGAAACATATGTAGTTAGGTTACTGGAAGCATCATGCATTTGGACATCAATACCACTAGCTAATACTACCATTACTCAAATTATTTATGGGAACACAACATGAAAACAGGGTAAATACCATTGTAAACTATAAAGTTGACTTACTAGTTTTACAAACACAAATGCAATCAGTGATATGCTGAATGCAATAGTAAATATAGCATTCTAGAATAAAACACATATGTAAAATGGGACTCACCCCTTTAAAAATAAGCGCTGTTCCAGATTTCAGGGTATCTCCATTCAGATTTCCTCTGTCTGCTCCATACACTTCAGGCCATAGGTCAGGATGTAGGTTTCCATTGAAATCATCTTTGAGAATGGAAGGCAAGGGAGCAATAGGGACACAGTAAGGACCACCGTAACCCCGGTCACATCTAGAAAAAAATAAAAATCCAATATTTGTTATTTGCAACATTTGTTAATATGCATTATTATGATAGGAGGTGACAAAGTATATGGACACTGATATGTAATAGACAAATAAATAGTAATGTAGTATTCTATAGAACAGAGGCATTGCTATTTTCACAATGTAACGAGCAATTATGTTTATTGTTGACCTGAAATTTATTACAGATACAAAAATTCTATGTAAAAGAGCTGATAGCTGTAGTGACTTTCCAAAGCATTGAAGGGTACACATTGATAGCAATCATTTTAAAATTATTCATGAGAAGTTGTGGGCTGAAATATCATAATGTCCAATTAAAATAATTACCTTTACCATCAATCAATACATGAATATAAGATACACTTTGTAGGTTGAAATCATATCTCTGAAAATGTGAAATGAGTAGTAAGGCAAGCTACACTAATGCAGTATGGGTGTGATTTGACATAAAGTCACATCCAATCACCTCTCGTATTTCTACTAAAAATGAGGCACTATGTATTCCAAACTCTCTGTAGAACCAGAACACGATTTCTACCAGTCCCTTACAGGGCCAGAATTACAGACATCATATAGAGAGTATTTGGGTAGTGAGATAATTGAATTATATGGTAGAAGCTGTTTAGAAGCTAGCTACTGACAACAGTATGTAATCTTGGCTGTATGATATTTCACAATTCTATAAAGAATGGTCTTTAACAGATTGTACATTGAGAATAGTATAAAGTAGTTTTCATATGTGCTTACATGTAAAATATCTCTTGATATTTAGTGTCCGAGGCTGACAGATAAGCTTTATGCAGCGCTTACTTTGCACAATCACGTTCAAAGATTCTCATGCTTGCCCCCAGATATAGTGAGACCCCTACCAAGACTGATTAGTGCGGGATCACTGTATGATCAGCAGGTACAGCTTACAGGAGCTGCAGCATGAAAGGGAGTGCTCACGCACAGGGAATTCCTCTGAGTTAGGGTTAGCTTTAGGATTAAGTTTAGTGTTAGGGGTAGGGTTGGTTTAAGGGTAGGGTTAGTGTAGGATATTAGATTAGGGTAAGGGATAATGCTGTGTTAGAGTTACTACTGGGTTAGAAATAATGTAGGGTTAAAGTTAAATGATATGTATTGTTAGAGGTAGTGCAAGCATAGGGTTAGGGGTAGTGTTGGTGTAGGGTTAGAGGTATGACTGGTATATTGAAGTAGTACTTGATGTGAAAAAATATTTTAAGCAAAACTAACTTTTTTATATAATTTTTTCCAGTTTTGTAAATATTTTATTGAAAATTAAAATTTATACATATGGATTACTAACAGAAAGTAATTTTAAAACCAATATAAAATATGTACGGATGCCCTTAAAGAGAAACCCTTATATTGTGTGAAACACATACGCAAATTCTAGGTTTTGTTTTGGTTCAGAACTATACAATTGCCTCCATTCTTAAGGGGTTAAATAATGTTTATTAAAGACAGAGTGTGATACAATGGTGGAGGGACTAAGACTTACAGTGTTTAACCAGATATGATAAGATATCTGTGTGTTTCCATATATTCTGCCTTAATGTGAAATGATGCATACAGAATGTTTCCTTATTAAGAGTATAAAAGTTGAATTAACTGTAGCTGAGTTAGACAGTGGTTTTAGGTCATCATTTGCCTCACTTCTATATATTTCAGACCCTATCTGTGCTGGCAAAGTGGCAAGGTTGAAGTGGTAAAGTTTTCTTTCACTTACACACAAGTGCCCGAATCACACATGCCATGGCCTGAGCACATCCAAGGACATCCTGATGAAAGAATGACATTATCAATGGCCCATTCATCACCTCCAGGGATGTATTTATTCTGTATCCATCTGAAACGTGTCCGTGGAGAGCTGCAATAAAAGAATAACATCACGCTTACCATTAGAACACTTTGGTGTCACCCTTTCAACAGAGGTAACCACCTGGTAGATGCTTCATGGCAATACACTGCATGTAGATGAGAATACCTACAGTTTAGCATCAGTTGGTGTTGCAATTAGCTGGGAAAGCTAACGAATAGCAATGCCCTAATTTTTTCCAATCCATCTACATTTATCTATTTCTTTTTCTTCTTCTTTTCATTAACTATCCTTTGATCTTATATTCTTTTTCCATTTATGTTGCCACTACACGCATATTGGTGGCTGTTTGCCTCTTATGATTAAAAAATATATTTTTAGGCGTAATAGTACTTAGTAGTGTGCACAACCTGCTTCCAATTTTAACGCTGCCTTAGATTCACGGAAATGTCCAGACTGGTTTTTTAAATTTATTTACAGAATAATTGTTTCTGCATGTTTTTTTATTTTCTATTCATCAAACAGTTTGTTAATTATAATTAATGGGTAGAGATTTTAATAGACTGTTAGTCCTATTTCTCTTTCCATATCTGTATTTTTTTATTAATGCTTTCACTTTCTTGTTGCCTCTTTATTCCTTAATAAATATATTTTAGAAAAATGTATTATGCCTGACAGCCACAATTTCAACCCAGATATGCTGCATGAATTTTCCATAGCTAAACAAAGAGAAATTTCCTTAGCCTACAATATAGACTACACCAATCAGAAAACCACAAAAGAAATTGAAATAACTCATTGTTGCCTGTTTTATACAAATAATGTCTACGTATTTATTTATTTTTTAATTCTTTATTTTAAAGGTGCATGTCGATATTTCTTGGGTTACATTGACAGCAGTAATATATGTAACATAGCATAAAACTGGTTCAACTAGGTTACTTAGCATGTCAAGTGAGTCTGCACACAATTTTAATACATTTAGACATGTTGCGTTACGGTTGCTGGTAATGGTTTCAGCAAGTGTCCCCATGATATTAGCCCTGTCGGGAGATGGAAGGGGCGCGGCAGTCGTGTGGGGTCGCACCCATGTTGGTGGGGGTTCAGTGGCTGGGCCCTCATTGCGCCTTAATGTGCCGTGAGTTGACGATGACCTGCGGGCATGCAGATCTAGTTACTACCGGTGCTGTTGTTTTGCCCCACGGCAGTTCTGTACGACGTGGGGTGACGCGGGGCTGTCTACGTATTTTTTATTTCAATAATACGTAAAAATATGTCTAAACCTCAGGCTAGAATATCCTTTTAGTGGCTAATCACTGAAAGTGAGATTGGGGGTATAAGCTAACGACATGAGGGTGCCCCAAACAACCAGCAGGGACAGCTAATTTGAGCTCTTTATACAGATCATATTCGCTTTGTACGGATAATATTCACTTACGCAATCCAAGTGCCCTAAGTGTTTTGCCCTCCATTTTTGCTTCTTTAGATCTTACAAAATATATAATAAAAACAGAAAACAGATTTGCTATCACTTTAGGTAGCCAACAGTGAGAGAAATAATTAAAGAAATGGTTGTGTCGGCAATAGGAGTAGACAGAGATAAAAGCAGATATGTTCATTTTCAGGTTGTATGAACAATCCATATGAAATGCAATTCAAAATGGGAGACTTACACGGTGGATTGTGGAAGGTAGACAGTTACTCTTTTCCAGCTCTGGAATCTTTCAGAAGAATATATGGAGCTTTCAGTATAATGTAAGCAGCCAATACTAGGAGGGACACACTCTTCAGTAACTTGGTGCCAGTCTCTTCCGTTATTTAATGAGTACTGAAGCTGAACTGTGTGAGAATCACTAAATGGCTTACTGCAGCCCATGCTCAACTCAAACTGTAGAGAAGAGGAAGCCATCACGTGGAAATCCCATGTCTCTGCATAGCGAGGTTTGCCTGTTAGAAAAATTAGAGAAATTAATAAAGAAGGAATGTCTAACAATATATCACACTGAAACCTTAGTGACGAATAAGTGTTTTCATTTTTTGTTTTATATTTGTACATTATGATCAGCTTTACCTGGGATTGCTTCTTATATAGCAGGAGTACATTAGTATCATTACAACAATGTATGAGCCATATCTTTGTAAGCATTGGCCATTAAAAAGACAGAGTAAAGTGCTGCGGAATAAGCTGGCGCTATATAAATACCAATAATAATAATAATAATTTGACTGTGTAGTAACAAAGCTCTGTTTAAAAGGGAATAAGAAATACATTTGATCGTGTAATTTACAACAATAAATGTAGGTTTAATTTTAGATTGCAGATTTACTCCTGCTATATTATAATACGGTAAAATGTGTTTATTGTCATTGAAGATTGGTGTGTGGCTAATGTATGACCGTCAAAAAAAGGGGATGAGAAAAACAGTTAAAGTAATACTCCAGGTGTATCAATAAATACAAATATTCCTAATCCTGATGTGTCTAAACTGCATTTAGATTATTTGCCCCTCTCAAGATGCCCTAAAAAAAGGAGATCAAAAAGGATATGATCTCTCAGCTAATCCAATGTTTCTCAAAGAGAAGCATTAGGATGCAAGGCACATGCTTGACAATCTCTGCACTGCACCTCATTGACACCTAATATACCAAATTAAGCCCTGCAATCAAAATTCCAGTACTCGTGGATACAATGACTATAGTACACACTAGCCCCAATACATGCAATAAAAACCAAAGAAAAAAGTTACTTGCGCACTGTGCCAAATCCCTATGCACAAGTAACCTTTTCTTGGGTTTTTATTATATGTATTGGGGCTGATGTGTACTATAGTCAATACTGTCACCTAGGAGTAGTGGGAGTTTGAATGCAGGGCTTAATTTTGTGTGTTTACATTTGCTTTTGTACTACACAGCTATATTACAGTGCTGCTGCGCATCCCATGTGTTCCCTATTAAAGGTTAATATGTTTGTGTTGTTAAGAAAAATACCCCTACCTGTCTCATTAGAGATTTTGCATTTTAGCTAAAAAAAGCAAGGTGAATTGTTATTATGGAATCAACTGAGAGGTTTTGCCTTGACGTGGCAGGTGCATTTACACTTTAATGGCCATTGAAGTGATACTTAAAAATTTCCAGTTATGGGGCAGGCCTGGCTTCCAACATGGCCAGATGTGTTTTCATGTAGCTCTCCAGGGTTTGAGCTAAAACCAAGTTTTTGCTGCACATATTAATGCTGAAACTGATCCTGAACTGCAAATCAAGCTTGTGAAGCACAGCACAACCCTTTGGCCCAGCTTAGGGGTGACTTTCTTGCCCTTACCCACGTCTGGGTGTGAGGCCTACAGAGTTGGAAGCGTGGACTGCTAGGAGAAGTGTCCGGTCTCTCAGCAAGAGGTGCACCTCTCGACCTTGAACAGCATCAGCCCCGTATACCCCCCCTTTGGACCGGTGGGGGTCCCGGTCCCCTCTGGGTCCATAGACTCAATAAGAGTTGTCATACCTACCAACAACTGTGACAATCTAAAATGGCAGATGCCACTTTCATTGAAACACATGAGGTGAGCTCCAGTAAGAGGGATTATTGTGACTCTACAGCTATCTCCCTACTGCAACTCGAAGAGCTGTTTCATCACTTTTGGCAAACACTGGAGCAATGCAACGTTGCATATTACTTTCAGCCTAAGATGGTAGATTGGAGCAGCATGCAACTAGAAGAGTCCCCCACCCCCCCAAGGAAAAATACAACTGAGAAAGCCTGTAAAATCTATGCTTTGCCCACCAAGGCCGAGAGCCATACGAGCCATAGCCGCCTCACATCGCCCACACAGGCTGAAGATGGTCCACAAACAGAGGAACTCACCACGCTCAATCCCCTATCTCGCCACGACAGGGGTTAGACCCGGACTACAATAGTCTACCGAGCGTTGTTTTAATGGTGATGGCACTCATGCAGGCTCAGGGCTGGAGGAGCACCCGGATCCCCTGTACAACCTTCTCTGGCTTAACAGTTATTTAAGTAAAATTTACAGTTATTTAAATGTGCATAGGGATTTGGTATAGTGTGCAACTAACTTATTCATATGCTTTTCATTAAAGCCTAATGCTTCTCTGTGAGAAGCCCTCACACTTGCTATAGCACAAAGCAGTGAGAAAGAGCAATGTTATATAACATTATATAATATAGTATTATATAATTCTAACTGCAGTTTTTCTATTCTTCATACGTGAAAATAATAATTCTAAATTCAGTGCAGGAGCCCCCAGAAGCTCCTGCACTGAGATTAGCCTGGTTGTGCAGGGCCGAACTCATGGGCTGAGAGCACTCAGGTGATGCTCTCAGCCAGAAGGTCGCCATGCACCATGGCTTAGCTTAGTGTAGCAATAGAAGCTCCATGCTTCCCCCAGGTAAGTGTTCAAATTGTTCTCAAACATTTTGAATACTGATCCTGGAAGGGCGCCTGGACAGCAAACTGTAGTGGTTATCGTTAGCGCACTTCAGCTTAGTTAAAAAAAAAAGAAAAAAAAAAAGGGGTTTTAAAAAGCAGAAGGAAAAATATATGTTATATTACAAAAAATAGCTAATAGTAGCAAGATGGCTGAAAGCAAGACAATCTCAGGTTCCACATGTTTATCATTATGCTTGGTGTATTCCTTCACATAAAGTTTTTAGACACGCATCCAATCAATTCTTTAAAAAACAAAGATGATAGGTGCCTAGGACACTTTTGATTCTAGGTACATCATATTAAAGGCACATAGTAACATTATTGCTACTGGCATACAACACCCCAGTTGTTTTTTTGGGTTAATTTAGTCTCTGTCTACAGAAGCATAAGGCAAGATGTAGTTCATACACAGTGAACGCAACAGACACATATTACAAACTGTATTATCTCTAAAGTCTTAAACACTCTGACAATTGTCGTGTGCAGTTTGGTGATGCTAAAACATGGTATAATCATAACATTTTATTTAACATAGCTATGTATTTAATGTTTTCTAATGGATCAGGTAGATTTGTGATTATCATACATACCTATACTTTCAGTAAACAAAAGAGCCGTATCCCTGGACAGGCAATCAATGTCTACTTGGCCACCCTGTATTCTGTACCAGTTAGCCTGTAAATCCACAGACCCATCAAATTTATCCTGAAAACCTGTCCGAGAGCTGTCATTCATCCCGATCAGAACATCATCTAGAGCCCACTGAGCTGCAAGTTCACCTGGGAAAAAATACAGACAATTCAAAGCAATTTCAGAGAGAAATTTAAACTCTTGGTATTAATAAGAAATAGATTGTTGCATTTAAAAAAAAAAAAAAATACATTACAGAACTCATACTGTCTTGTTCCAACCAGATTTAAATCTGTGCCTAGTTTCCATTTTACCACTGACCATGTCACATCTGTTTAGAAGCAAAATGTAGATGTTGTTCATAAATATTTCAGTACATTATTCATTCAGGCTTCAAAAGATTAGATTCAAAAACAATTCCCAATCTGATCCATGCAGCAACCATCTCTAGAATTGTTATCAGGCTCCGCATTTTATAGAAAACAATCTCTTGTCAGGACATTCTTATAATAATAAAACTAATCCTTTCACAGGTCATGACACATTGACATGCGGCTGTGCGGTTTTAATTTTTTCTTGTAGTTATTTAGTCACTAGTAAGGAGTATCAAAAAAGCAGGTGCTCACCACGGTGGGTTTGAGACCATCGGAATGCAGTAGCAGGAGTCTTTGCATCCTGGGTTAAGTCTATAGAAACTATTTGTGGGTCCAGGTAGGACATGAAATCCAGTTCCCGCAGGAGATTCCAACTGATTCCATTGTCGTTTGTATATTGGACAACAATGCCTGAATTGTATGAAAGACAAAATTTTTATTAGAAAGTTACACGTATGATATGTAGATCTACACTAAGAGAGGCACAATAAAGGTTTTCCAGATCTCATTGTGTACTTAGCAACAAACTCAAAAATAAAAAATGCAGAGATGCACAAATATATCTTTATTATAGCAAAACCAGATATGCAAATGATTTACCACGGTAAAATAAACTAGTATTTCTTCATAAAACAGGTTTGTGTTTAGGACTCCATAATTGGAGAGTATTACAGATATATGGAATTAAATGTACACTTGAATTTTATTTTAACAGCTACAAAGATTGCTCAATTACTTTCCGATCATCTGCCATCTTATATGAAAGAACACATTTGAAATCTTTACAAAGAATTTCATGAAAACATTTTCAAAAGTTTGTTCACGCAGACAAAACTTGTCATACGGGTGTTTTCAAATGTTTTTATTTTTATTTTCTTTACATGATGTGACAGCTGCGTTTTAGTATAAAAGCCCGTTTAGGATTCAGATTAATGTAGATGATTGTGTTTTATAGTGGTCAAAACGGTTCTACTTAGAACCATCAAAATTATGTATTATTATTTTTAAACTTGGATGAATTGGATTAGTTTTTTCTAACTTTTTACCTTTATTAACTCATTTCACAACTCAAAGTTACTGGATTAACCCCCATTTCAGAGAAATCAATGGTACATAGATCGGATGTTCACACTATTATGGTACTAAGTTTTATACTTTTTGAGTAGTTTATACTTCACTCTCTCATTAATCTCCCATAAGGCATTCTTTCTAAAACTATTTGTGATGATATAAATGCTGACAATTGTTTTTTGGGGGGAGGTGTGGGTTGAAAAAAAACAAATGCTCTTTAAGCAGTAATGAATTTAAAACTGGAAGGGCAATCAGAATAATTTACAAGAGGAAATTTTAACAATGCCCACTATCTTTCCCCTGCCTTTCCTGATGCATAAATATCAAACAATTCCAATGGTATTATATTTAATTAATGATGGCATTTATTAACAAACTATTTGATTAATAAATTACTACTAGAGCTAAACAGACAAAAGTTATTATTTGTGTGCATTTTTTTTTTCTACAACTCATTCGTATATGTGTCTAGTCAGTTTTCCTTAATGGATACTACAATTTTGTTTTGAAGATATAAATGACACAATACACACTGTATGACAAAGTGTTAAAATTACTGTAAAATGTATACATTATATATTTGAATATTAGCATAAGATTGAATTCTATATGTGTTGGTTATAGGTCTCTTAAAAATTGATAGTAAAAAAAGCAGTAAATACCAAGAGTAAGGACTGCGCTATTAACCCTTTCATGACAGGTAATGTGCCAGATTGTCCAAATATCAGAGGATATGCTTAACCTCTTTTGTGGACGGAGTAGAAGGGCATATTTGACTTTTACCTGTTATAAGATTCGATGGAGTTATGCATAAAAAAAAATTGTGTGGCCAAGTTCGAAAGGTGGATTAGTTAACAAACATTCATTTGTGTTCTCTGATTAATACTCCCCTTTAACCCCTTTAAGACACAACTTCAGGAATAAAAGGGAATCATGACGGAATATTTCCGTCGGGTGTCCTTAAGGGGTTAAAACTTTGCTCTGCCATTGCTCTTTTAAAATAACTACATGTTTCTATAATAGTAATACTTGCTTATGGCAACAGTTGCTCTAATAGGCAAAATTTACCTTCATTTCTTTCTGTAGGTTTTCCACATGAAGAACCACCATTTGTGCCTCCAATCTGTATGTAAAACTGAACTAACCTGTCAAAACAAATGCAAATATTACACCTACGAAAAATCAAGAGTTAATTATTATGTATCAAAATATTATGTATGAGAGCTAGATCATTTCAGAAATCCTGCCATTCTGTTTATGATTGTTATGGGCATATGCAAATATTACAAATGTTTAGAATGAAAAGTTGTATTTCTTAAACTGTGTACTTTGTCTTTAAGATATTTTGCAAACTGACGATTTGTTAGAAATGGAACATATTGTTTTTCATACAATGTTTCTGTAATAAATTACCTCTTACCCATGTTAAGTGAATATGGTGTTTAGACTTTAGAAATCCATTTTGTCCTAGGTTAACGTAACAACAAGCCAGAGAGTTTCCCACGTCATGTACCCTTAAGTTTTAGTTTAAACATAGATAAGATGTTCCCATGTGAAATGACCAAGTTATGGCCTCGGATCTTTGCCAAGTTAAGGGAGGTCCTAAAATGACCTATTTTAACATCTAAGGTGAAAATATGTGTACTTATCAATATTAGGACACAGAGGAGAGATTTTGGAGACAGAGACGCTGCTCCATCTTACCAAGACTGAGAGTTTGACTTGCTCAAGAGGGTATGTTATTCTGTTTTACTGATATTGTGAGCATATACTTTAATCCTGTAAACTCTGCTATAAATTATTGTAATGGATTATTATGTTTTTATATGTCTATATTTATATTTTTATTTAATAAAATATTTAAAAAGTCAAAACTTTATTGCTTCCAAGACAATCCCTATTTTATATTGTATTATAAATTATTTATATATGTTAAATAGAGGATCTCTTACTAACTATATAATATTATGGCTAAGATATCTGTATGGTTAGCCCTGCTAAATTCTGTGCTTTAAGATGTTATGGTGGTAAATAAGGGAACCGGCTATTACATGATATTGCTGTAATTGATGCAGTCTCCTTTATCCCTTTGTGTATTATACACTGTCACAATGCCAAATGTATCGCCTACCCACCTGCAGTATCAAATGGCAAAAGCAAAAGACTAGGAAAGAATCCAGTTTTAACTTAAGCTAAAGGAAAACCGCCCCAATTTTTGTCATTACTGAAAAATAAGTATTTATTTAAATGAATGTATTGTAAAATAATGTACACAGAGGCTTTAATATATGTACTCTTTTATTTTAAACAATAAATATAATAATAATAATAATAATAGAAAAATAATATTAATATAATATTTGAAGTGGTGCGGACATGGCTTCTTCCACTATGGTAAAAGCACATTTTTATTTTCGCCATTACTAGGGAAAATTTCATACCTGATATTTATCAACATGATAACGACTACAGATGGCCATTTACAATGTCAATGCAATTAAAATTTCAGTAGATTTTGACAACACTTATACTATTAGCATATGGATTGAAAAATTGCAATTTCAATAACTTGAAGAACATGAAAATCTTTTTCAACAAATAACCAAAAGCCTAAAAATTGTTTGTGCATTAGCAGCATTGATTCCAAAAACATCTCCTCTCACTTGATGATGTGTACAAGCAAAGTTAACTAATATTTTTTTGTTAATCATTAAGACCGCTTAATGACAAAGAGGCACTGTGACTAACACAATTGATCACTGTTATTCATGTGCACAATACCTAAATAGTCCCTTTGGAGGTATGTTAAAGGAACATTCAAATGAAACACTCGAATAATTTAATTATATGCACTCCTTTAAATTGGATTATAGGTTCCCTTTAGGTAAAACAAAAAAAGTTCCTATAAAATGCACCTGTAATTCATCAACTGGAGAGACTTCTCTCTGCAGCCATCCCACCTTCCATGAAGTCATTAATCAGGGGACACAGGGTGCATGAACGACTATTGCCATGCTCTATGCCACTACGATACTGAATCCACAGTAAGATTATTTTTGGAGGGATGATGTAAGGGCAAGTGTTCTGCACCTACAGGCACCGTAATTGTAAATCCATCCCAAACTCCAATAGGTATTGGCTATTACAAACATGTATCAAAATTGTGATGTCTCCTTGTGGGTCTTTTTAAAAGGAGTTGTATTAAGACAGCATACATTTATGAGTATATATATATATGTATATGTGTGTGTGCGTGTGTGTGTGTGTACACAATCAACAAAGCACATGGTAGATAATAAACACTGCATTATAAAGCAGTCATATCAGATATACACAGACGTCTAAACTGAAACAATTTACTTAATATTAAAGATGTGTTGAATACTCAGTGATAATTAAATGATGGTTACATTTAACTTTTATTGGTGATTTAGGTGTGGCGTAGAAATCCCAAACTATAAAAGTCAAGCAATACATTGTTGTTTGTACATTGTATAAACACAACTTTTAACAACCTCATGAAGGGAAATGAAATTCCTGGCAAGTATTAAAAATTCTAAAAAAAACATATGCTTTCTATAAATGTTGCAAATGTTACGATTGTGAACTGCATCACTCGGAGATTGGTTTAATGAACTGAGGGTTTTACTGTAAATAAATCAGAAGGCAACATAGTAAAAATAAATAGAGTTTTAGTTCCATGAGTAAAGCCAATAAAGTAACTTAAAGCATAAACATTCTATAACACACTAACCTGATATTTGTTGTGTCCAAAGCAGCAGTCCTTGCCTCTCTTTTTCCAGGACCATTAAAATTAAGAGATTTGCCATCACTTAATGTTCCACAGCCAGTTCCCACCTGACCTCCAGTTATTTTATACCATAGTTGGTTAAGTTTGCCTTCAAATCTGTCAAACATTTCACTTGGATTAGGCCTGTTTGAGACACATGTTCCGTGTTCAGCTAAAATAAATGAATAAATCAATGAACATGGTATAGTAAGGATATTAAAATAATGCTAAAGATTCATCAACACTGACTGGGTTAATTCACAAGTCAACAGTGAGCTTATCTGCACACAAGCTTAGTAGACACTAAAGGCACCATAATGATTCTTTGCAATGGTTATGGTGCATAGAGACTGTAGGAACCATGTCAAACTGCTTTTGAATGGTGAGACAAAAACAGTCCTCTACTATTGTCTACACTCCATCCCTCCTGCTTCCACTTGGTTAATGAGGAACTTCTGCAGCAGTCCATCCTACTTCTGGTGGCAAACATAGTCTGAGAGTCCTTGGCTAGCCTGTCCCAGTGCAATAGCCCACACAGGCATTAGTCAAGCACAATCAGAGGTTCCTGGTTTTAATCAGAGGGAGAATCCACTTTTTTTGTTGAACTACTTGAAAACAGTTTGCTATGAGCTGGGGGTGGTACTTACAGATTCTTTCCCCATAACCACATAACAACTATTCCCCATAACTACAATACACTACAACCACTACAATATGCAAATTAAAAAACTAAACAGTACAAGAACTGATTCAATGTCAGATCAACTTATAAAAAATGACAGCAGAGTCATTTATTTGCTGTAATGGATCATAATTACATGTTTATTAATTTGTGCTCCCTAATTTGAGTCACAAAGGCACTGTGCCAAAGCTACTATCATATCGTTATTACACAGATACATATGCTGAATCCAAAAATGTATGCACTTGCAAATTAATTAGCTATAGATGTTTAGAAAGTTAAATATAAATAATTAATTACGTAGGATCTAAGTCTTAGGATAAAAAAAACAAACCACAAAACAATCAAACATAGGAAAGAGCTGTACTACTGCACAGAAGGGCTGCCACAACATATGTTGAGTTCTGATCACATGACTCCCAGGGGCCTACTACAATGTCACTCTATGAATTCTATTGAAGGCAATCCAACATTTCCAAGATCATGTTGTTCATCTTGATGTCTACAGTTTATACAACCTCATTAAAATGTCATCTGCTT
The DNA here is from genome assembly GCA_933207985.1 of Pelobates cultripes. Lineage (NCBI taxonomy): Eukaryota > Metazoa > Chordata > Amphibia > Anura > Pelobatidae > Pelobates > Pelobates cultripes. The sequence goes on from OW240914.1 coordinate 172,423,676, forward strand.
TGAAGAGGTTAAAAATGTCTTAGGTGTGTGTGCGCATGAATGTATATATATATATATATATATATATATATATAAAAATAATATATATTTTATATATATATATACATACAGGCACGCACGTATGCACATACAACACATACATTACACCTTATTATAAGCATTAACAGAGGAAAGACTTTTGAATCTCCATTTAACAAACTCCCTGTTCATTGGTACCTTGATTCAACCATATATGCATAATTGATGATAATTAAAATAACGATAATAAAATGATAAAATGATAAAGAAAAGCTTTCATAAGCAAAATAAATGTATTGGCCTTAAATGACACTAAAGACACCTAGACCACTTCATTGAGATTGAGTGGAATGTGTGCAGTGCCCCTGGCATTTTGTTCCTGCAATGTAAAACTGTTCCATTTTGGAGATACCGCAATGTTTACATTGCAGGGCTAAACACACCTCTAGTGGCTGTTACACTGACAGCCACTAGATGTGCTTCCTTATTGAGAGAGTCAGACTTGGTTCTTGATGCATGACATCCTCACACATTGCATGAGGATGCTGAATGTTCAATCAATACTTCTCATAGAGAAGCACTGGATTAAATGCTTCTTTGTGAGAAGCACTGAATTAGAGGAGTCTAGTGCTTGCCATGCATGTGATTTTCATCTACAATGCAGAGCAAGTGGCTGCACGCAGGGCTGTATGTACTACGAGGCTAACAAGGCATTTGCTTTGGTTGGCACTTTCCAGGGGGCGGCAAAAAATGCTGCCCCCAAATGCCCAGGCTAATACCTTGTTAGCCTCGTTTTATGGGGCCCAAGAGCTGGCCGGCTGGCCACCTTTGGGCCCTCCGGGGCAGGCAGCCATTTGTGTTCCACCTGTCTTCCTCCCTACACACAAGCCTGCCAGCACGAATGCCCAGCAGTCCCATTGGACCCCAGGTAAATAATCCAGCCATCTCTATCAAAAGTAGGGATCCTGGGTGGATTTCAATAAAATAAAAAAAAACAATAATAATTGTGAGTGTTGGGGGAAAATGTGTGTGTGTGTGTTTGTTTGTCTGTAAATATGTGTGTGTGTGTCAGTGAATGTGTGTGTCTGCCAGTGAGTGTGTGTCAGTTAATGTGTGTGTTTGTCTGTCAGTGACTGTGTGTGTGCGTGTGTCTGTCAATGAGTGTGTGTCTGTCAGTGAATGTGTGTGTCTGTCATTGTGTGAGTGTGTAAGTCTGTCAGTGAGTTAGTGTCTGTTTGTCAGTGAATGTGTTTGTCTGTCAGTGCAAGTATGCATCTGTCAGTGTATATCTGAATGATTGTCTGTGTCTGTCTGATTGTGTCAAATCAGTGAGTGTGTGTGTGTGTATGCCAGTGTATCTGAGAGTGTGCGCTTGTCCGTGAGTGTGTGTGTGTCAGTGTGTGTCTGTCAGTTAAAATGTATGTTAGTTAACAGGAAGAGGTGTACTCTTGGCAGAAATGGGTGGGTAAATTTAAATTAGGGGGTGCCCGAGTTCCATAATGCCTAGGGCAGCACCAATACAAAATACACCACTGGCTGCATGGACTAAGCCACAATGCTGGAACATGGTACATAAAGGGTTATTTAGATCAAAATTTAAAACATAAAGGGGGGGGGGGTAGTCATAATATAAATAAAAATAAATTTTTTACAACAATAGTTTCACTTTACATTACAAATATGCATTTACCTGTATATCCTCGATCACAAAAACAAACTCCAGAAACACAATCACCATGACCATTACAGTAATTAGGGCATGGCTCTGATATATATACCCCATCAAGGCCAAAAGCAGGGATGTTCTTCTGAGAGTTAATCTCTTGGATCCATCGGAATCTTGTCTTACTGTAATGCAAGAAGGCAACTATTGGTCAGTGATATGGCAAGCATTGTTCCTTACTCACATACATATTGGTTTTAACTGACAAGGATCTTCATAGAATGTGTCCTTCAATATAAATATTACAGCAAGACCTAAAGCTTGACTTTAGCAAAGATTTGGTAATATAAAGGTAATCCCTATTGTAAAAGGCCCACCCAAATACTTTAGACAGGACTGAAAAAAATAGACAGGATATATAAAAATATTTTTTTTTCCCACACAAATACAAAACACTAGCCAATATGGGTTTGCTTCAACACAGTAGGTAATTAAACAGCTTCATCTTATTGAAGTTGTTATAGTGCATGCAGTCCTACTCCCCTGTTTTTCCCCCTAAAACCCAATATTAAACTAATAAGAAAGATTAAAAGATAACATCCAAAATTTGCAGACGTTTCGACCCATTCGGGTCTTTCTCAAGGACCTTGAGAAAGACCCGAATGGGTCGAAACATCGGCAAATTTTGGATGTTATACCTGCTGGAATAAATTACCTTTTTTTCATTGATTAAGCCCTAAGAGTGCATCTCTTCATTTTATATATATATAGAAAGAGAGAGAGAGAGAGAGAGAGAGAGAAATATAGATTGTATATTTTCAGATGACTTGAAACAGCTTCTAGTTAAATATATTCATTAACTAGATTCAAGCTTTAGAACTCAGTTTTTATGAATGTCATTAGCCAGGAAAGAGTGGGCTTCTGTGTTTTGTCTCTGTACACTACAGGAGAGCAATTATGTAAGCACTCCACTTCCTAACCTCTTACTTTCAACAACCATTGAGAGACTTGCTAAAAGGACACACATTTATAGCTACTTCATAATTACCCAACATCTTACTAATATCGTATATATTCATTGAATGCAACTACTTTACAGTCTTTGAATCTGATAATACTGTATATATTAGAATAAACCCTTACAACTGACCCTTCCTCTGATTATGTAAATTGATTTGTGTTTTTATGGAATATAAATGTAGCCATCAATTTTCACATTTGATTATTTGTCTAAAATAATGGTATAGAATGTAAACAATGCTTTGATCAAATAATAGTCTAAGCTTTCATAAGAATCTGATCTTTAATGGAATGGTCTACCACGGCTTTACAGAACCACCAGCGCTAAATAAATAGAAAAAAGTCTTTAAGGACCAGATTGTGATGACTGCAGGGCATGTCATAAGACATTAAAGGGACACTATAGTCACCAGTTGTATAGTACTAGTTGTTCTGGTGAGTATAATCATTATATGCAGGTATTTTCATTCAAATACTGCCTTTTCAGAGAAAGGGCAGTGTTTACATTGCCCCTAGGGAGGCCGCCAAGTGGCCACTCCTCAGATGGCCACTGGAGTTGCTTCCTGGCTCAGGGCTGCACAGTAGGCAGCTCTGCCGTTCAGCGTCCCCACGCTCTGCATGGGGATGCTGAATTTTCCTCATAGAGATGCATTGATTCAATGCATCTTCATGAGGAGGTGCTGATTGCCCAAAATAGCGTTTGGCCCCAGCGCCTTTGCCGATTTTAGCCAGTCCGACGATGGGGAAAGCATTGAATTGGCTACAAATCGTCAGTTCTGATTATGTCACCAAGGGGCTGGGGCTAGTGCCGGCGGCCGCGCACGGCGCTGGAAATAAGGTCAGTTTTTCATGCTTTTAAGGTGGGTAATTTAATGGTGGGTTTTTACACTATAGGGTCAGAAATACATGTTTGTGTTCCTGACCCTATAGTGTTCCTTTAAGGATTTAGGTGTGCATTTATAGCCACAGTATGTGAATGCAGCCATGCAGTGCCTTTTTTTTTTTTTATATAATTTTTATTTTGACTTTTATAACATTAATACAAACAAATAAGTCCAGTCCAGTTAATTGCATTATTGGGTTTACAGTTATTAAATTCTAAATACTGACTGGGCAGATAGACAAATTACAAATACAAATCGTTTGAAAAATTAACAAGATTAACAAAACATAACACAATGTGGAGTGCTAGCGGGTCAATCGGAGATTCATTTATAGTTTTTTAGGGAGTTTAATCGGTAGGTGAATAATCCTAAAGCTTATTTGGGGCCTCTAATGATTTAGAAGTTTGCGGAGAATGTATTACAAGATTGAAATTTGGAACAGAGATTCATCAAGGATTTTTAACTATCAAGTGGCCCACCCAGGGAGAACATTTTTTTTTGTAAAACAAGTTGTTTCCAGACTTATAAGAGATGCCTGTTTCCATATTATATTGATATTTAAAGGGACACTGTAGGCACCCAGACCACTTTAGCTCATTGAAGTGATCTAGGTGCTGTGTCCCTTTTGCACCTACTGCTGCAATGTTAACATTGCAGCACTAAGTCTGCCCTCAGTCACGGGACAGAGGAGGGGCAGAGCTTGGACCCAGCGCTGAGATAAGGTTAACCCTTTATTTACCGGGGGAGGAGGGTGCGAGTGATGGGGGAGCCAGAGGGATCGGTAGTGCCTGGAATACAGCTTTAAGTTGGATTAAAATATGGGCTCAGGTGGGGACTTCTTGCTTTAACCAGTGTCTTGACAGCACTACCTTTGTTGCCATTGTCAGCTGGATTATTAAGAATCTTTTCTGCTTAGAAAAGTTTGAGGTATTAAAATAAAAGATGAGTGCTTGAAAATTATTTACAAAGACTTTCCCTACCAGTTTGGTTAGTTCTGTTGTAACTTTATTCCATATCGGTCTTATACTGTCACGTGTTTAGAAGTTCCCACATCTTGATTACACCTCCAGCACATATTTGAATTAGAAGGGTTAATTTTGTTCAAAACTTTTGGAACCATGTGCCATTGATGTAATATTTTATAGTGTAACTCAATAAAATTTAGACAGTGTAATGATTGTTTAACTTCTTGGATGGATTTATACCAAAAGGATAGTGGGGTGGGCAACTTGAAGTCTTTATCCCACTTTCTCCAAGCTTTAGGTTTTGGTTTCTGTTTCTAAATTTCGGAACAACAGGAGACTTTGATTTAGAATCTTCTTTAAACAAATCATTTATTTTTTTATATAGAATATTTTTTTTCCCTATGAAACAGATGAGAAGTCAAATAGTTTTTTTATTCTAAAATAAGTAAAAATTTATTTTGAGGGTATGCCTAATTTCTGCTGAATCTGCGGAAAAGGTAATATTAGGCCAGTTATTTAAATGAAGATCTATTACATTGTATTCAATTGTATTAATGGTACTGAATCTAGAAATTTTGTCCAGTAGATTATTGGTTTTCCTAAATTTCAGCCAAGTGTGATAGAGGTCTTTTAGATAAGTATATTCCATAGTTGCGAAAAAAAAAGTACTACTAGCCTTAGCATCCCTCCAAAGTACAGAAGAGAGAGAGATTTTTCCATTCAATTAATAACTTATTACTGGAACCTTTAAATAATGTTCCAACATTTTTTATAAACATGTTGTTCACATTTGGAAATAAATAAATCCCAAGACACATAAGGCCATCAGTTGTCCATGCAAAAGAATATTTTAGGGTCAGCTCTTCAATTACATTATGGTCCAAATTCATGAGCATAATTTGGGATTTCTCCATATTTAATTTATAATTAGAAACTTTACTGTATTTATCTATTTCAGAGATTAACTCTCCTATAGATAATGCTGGTTCTGTCAAAGTAAGTATGATATCGTCTGCATAAAGGTTTATCTTAAATTTTCTGTTTGATCTAAAAGAACCCCTTTAATTTGAGCATTAGCTCTTATACTTGCAGCAAAAGGCTCCAAGGTTAAGACATATAGGAGGGGAAAAAGAGGGCAGCCCTGTCTTGTTACCTTTTTTATGGTGAACCAATCTTCGGAAATGCCAGGACCCACTGTTCTAGCCATTAGATTCTGATAAAGGGCCATCATTGCTTTCTTTATTGGTCCTATAAAACCATATTTTTCTAAAATTGTACTCATAAATTTCCAGCTGACCCTGTCAAAGATCTTTTCGGCATCTAAAGACAGGACCAGTTGGGGAACTTTTTTCTTAACAGCATATTCGATCAGGCTGATCAGCCTACGAGAATTGTTACTTGCTAAGTGGCCTTGAACAAATCCGATCTGGCCATGCAGTGCCTTTTACTGGCACAGAGGCATCCTGAGAATGGGTCTGAGAAACAGCAGTACCAGAATAAGTCTTTGCTAGTAGTGGAGACAGAGGACACAAAACCACACCAAACTAGTACATAAAAGACATGGGCGGGTTATAAACATTGGGAGAATTATTATATTAGCAATTATTTTCCCAGTACTGAAGCTTGCCTTGTGCAAAATATATTCATAGAAAGATAGTTTTATATATACATATATATATATACATACACAAAAATATATAGATAAGCGCACTCAATGGATTTCCAACGCCATTAGTGCATTCAAATGTTGCCAGTAAGGATCAATGTTTCGACCTTATGGTCTTTATCAAGATGTTATATATATATATATATATATATATATATATATATATATATATATATATATATATATATATATATATATATATATATATATATATATATATATATATTTTTTTTTTTTTTTTTTTAACTAGTTCCATATGGAAGGCCAGAGAGGCCATGTAATTCTAATGTTTTTTCTAACTTGTTATCTCAAGAAAACAACTTTATTTTCTCAAGAAAACAAGTAAAATAAAGAATCCCATTTTATCATATGAGATGGGTGAGTGAAACCATGGATGTGAAAATGCGATCAAATAGCAGAAAGCATTTGATCATTAGCATTAGGTCTTCTCAGTGTCTTTTAAGAGTTGCAAAAGATGGTGGTGCAATGATTTTAGCCAATCATTTAAGGTCACAAATAAGCAAGGAGTTGGATCAATAACTAGTACATAATGAAGGATCTTTGTCCTCCTTTAGAAAAATATGAACTTAGAATGAGTCTTGCCCAGTCTGACCTCCTTCAGAATGTGTTGTATGTTGTGGCCACATGGGGGTATAAAATGTCCCTGAAGGCTTTTTAGTAGTCCAAGAAAAAGCCATCTGGACCAGGTGCTTTCCTTGGCTTGGAGTGTTTGGCTGAGTTGCAATTCCTCCACCGTAATTGGTTACTCCAGGAGGTCCATTGCTTCTTCTAAAAAAAACTAGTGATGTAATTATCCAAAAAGCCAGACTGTATCCTTAGCAGAAGTCATACTAGAGGCCAGGTTCTGCTTGGCATTCGTGGAGTGCACAATCCTGTGCAATTCTTCGTCTATGGTGCAGTAAGAGGCGGTGGATATAGGCGGCCTATGTAGATAGGTCTGATCTAATGAGGATGAAGACAGCTCTATATTAGAGATCTCCCAGTGTTCTGCAGGCCTGACAGAGTGACCAGGAAACAGTTGCTGAGATTGTTGCCAGGGGGTACTCAAGGTCACATCTTTTCATGTTTTACCACAAACACCTATAGAAGGTATCGGAGCAGAAACAGCAGACTCAGATGTCTATTTCCCACTGTAGGCAGGTCACCCCCCCGTTATTGGAATGAAGACAAAATTGGCTACTAAATGAAAATGTGAAAGAACAGAAGGAGTACTCACACATCTACATGATGTTTATCATAAGGCCAGCTAGACATAGGATAAGGAGACAAAGTAACGGAGAAGGAGGAATATTGGGTTAAACAATACAGTTAACCCAATATTTTATATTGCCTTTATATTAATCTTTATAACATCTTTTAGATTTAGACAGCTGTCTCTATGCAATAGATCCTCTTTTTAGGCAAAATTATCAATCTGTAGTAAAAACCAAAGAAAAGAAAAAGTTACCTGCGCTCTCTCCTTAATCCCTATGGATAGTTAGACAAACGGAGGTCATTTAGTTGCTCCAATGGCCACTGGAGGGAATGCCGGCCTGCCAACGTCAAGGCAGACCCCCCTAAGCGGGTCCTAACACTGACCCTTCAGCCTGCTTCCTTGAGCTTCTGGCAAAGATATCTCCAATGAGAAAGAGAGGGGTGTTTTTTATGTACACCCCTATATACTTATTAACCCTTAATAGGGAACAAATGGGATGGGCGGCAGCATTGTAACAAGGCTGTGTGATACAAAGTAAATACAAATACAAAAAGATAGGTCCTGCGCTCACTCCCATCACTCCTGGGCTGGCAGCAATGACTATAGTACACATCAGCCCCAATATATAGTAAAAAACAAAGTTATCAATCTGCCCCATCCCTACTTCCCCCTCCTATTCTCCTGCATTAAACTCAATTTGTACTAAATAAAAATGTGTATTGCAGTAGCTAATCTGTGACTATAGATCACGATTTGCATAATTGTTCACAACCAGCTATTTTGACTTAACTTTTGTCATTTGGAATTGAATTTTTTTACAATTTAGAGTTTAATGTTTTACATTCTGGCAGCAATGACTATAGTACACATCAGCCCCAATATATAGTAAAAAACAAAGTTATCAATCTGCCCCATCCCTACTTCCCCCTCCTATTCTCCTGCATTAAACTCAATTTGTACTAAATAAAAATGTGTATTGCAGTAGCTAATCTGTGACTATAGATCATGATTTGCATAATTGTTCACAACCAGCTATTTTGACTTAACTTTTGTCATTTGGAATTGAATTTTTTTACAATTTAGAGTTTAATGTTTTACATTCTGGCAGAATTTGTAGGAAGCTAAATTCCTAAAAATACTATCAGCTCCCTTACAAATTCATATTGTCAGGGAATTTACACATTTTTACCCTTTTCACATCTTCTATATGTGACAAAATTAAGATTTCTGCTTATGTTCTACTATTTCAGATCCCATCTGAAACATTAAATAATACATAACACCAAACAGCAAGTTAATTCATAGAAGGATCAACAAATACATGAAAAATTACACAAATGGTTTTTTTTAGGTATCCCAAATAAAGTACACACAGAATTGTTATTTAGCATAATATAGGTTTTAAATAACTGTTATATAAATTTTAAATAACTTGACAGTGATGAGTAATTAATGTAGTTAAAACAATACATAACTATGACTCTCCATTGTGACTATTTTACATTAAGTGCAATGATACACAGTCGGCAAACTCATGTGTAATTCTAAATTTTCTGTTTACTCAATGCATGGTTACTTGTCTAGAACATAGAATTTGTGGAATGTGATTAATACTAGCTTTTGATGTGACTTGAAGAATGACTGTTTCCCTTCAAAGGTTAACTGGCAATGCTACTATTTTTCAATTAATGTTATATGCTGCAATACACCATTTTATATCGCTGCTATTATAATAATTTCCTACCTAGAAGCTAGAGATCTCGGTACCACAATGGTGATTCTTGTCCAGTCCTCATAGTCTCCAGTGTAGTATGTGGTGGCCTCGCACACTTCTCGAGAGCTTCCTTCATAGTCTTTGATTCCTTGTGAAGCAGGAGAGCAGCCACTGCTCACCAATGTCCAAGACAGACCAGCATCATGTGAGTACTGCAGAAGAACTGGGGTCGTATTGCTGAACACATTAGTGCAACCTACAATCAACTAAATTAAGGAGGAACAGTCAGTTTTGAGATGTACATATTTTCCATTTTGTTTGTGTTATCTTGATTGTCTGTCCGCCTGACCTCTAAACTTTTTTTAAACTCAAAATGAAAGGTTGAACTTTATGAAATTGAGTCTTTTGTTCAACCTAGATTTCTATGTAACTATGATATTCAAAGAGACATGCATCACTTTAAAACAATCGAACACTCAAAAACTTTATACCTGAATGCAACAGTTTCCTCACTCTACAGGTAAATTAGGGTTTTTTTCCTCATAAGTACCTGATTCTTCTTTCTTATGCATTCCACACCCACTACAAGGGGAACACTGATCTGTCCAATCAGTGTCCTGTCCGATGGAATGCTGTAAAAGTGCAGGAGGCATGCCTGATAGATTTACACATGTGCAGTTGAAGACCTCTTCACCTTGCAAAATCCAGACAGGGGAAGCAGAGAGGGAGTCTGATCAGTGTGATCATGCAGACCAGGCTCCAGTGTCGGGGGCAAGTCTGAAGAAACTCCCCTAGTTGAGTGGCGTGCCCAATATTGCTATCTCAGCAAGTTTATAGTAAATTTATAAACTTACTTTTCAAAGTTTTTATTGCTTTATGTTGGTTTCTATATATTTGTTTAAAAGTGTTTGCTTGATGGTTTAAAAAATGTCAAGTGATGCATGTCCTTTTAAAAAAAATCCTTTATGTAAAAACAAACTGTCCTTACCTGTGCTAGTAGTAAAGTACTCACTTTATATACTATGGTGCCTATATATCTCACATTTACTAAATGGATACACAATCTTCTACAAAACAGTATTATAATTCTGGATCATGTGCACTGACAAAATGAAGATAAAAAAAATAACTATAGGAAGATTTAGTGTTACTAACTAAATTCCAAATTGTAGCAAACTGAATTCTGAATGGCAACATTTACCAAAACACAGCTGATTTGAAGAAATTCTTCATCTCAACTATAATCACAGTTCAGTTATTTAAGCCTTAATTTGAAGTTCGGCTTTTCAAATCTAATTTTGCCTCTAGTCTAGTGTAATTAAACCCATACCAATGTCAATACTAAACCCCCAGTTCCATCTTCTCATATCTGCAAGTACTGACACTACCATGGGGTTGTGCTATTTCTACATAAATATGATTATATTACAGTACCGTGAAATGCTAGCACTTCTGCAATTTCATTTTCACTTGAATTTTAGTACAGAGAATACAAAAATGAATACATTATGTAAAAAGGTTCAAAAATATTTTGCTCTTAAACAAAGTGCTGAAATAACAGAAGAAAACGAAAAATATGCCCGGTGTTTCATATTCCTGTAAAATGTTCCTCATAACAGGAAATATCACCTTTAAACCTTTTAACTCTGTTTACAGTATGACTCAATGTTATCAACATGTGTAAAATAGCAGATATAGAATGTACTTATTTTATATAATTATAGTGTAAATATAACCAGAGATCCAGATTAAAAGGACAATGTAGGCACTTTAGAAATTTTATTTTAATGAAGTTGTTATAGTTTCCCTCACCCACCATCCTCACTCTCAAAACCCAATATTAAACTAATCAGAAGGCATGGAAGCACAGCTTCAAGCCACATCTCTAATCCCTTTGGATATGAGAGCAGGGAATCTCACTTCCTGAAACTCAAACCATAATATACGATGACATCACGCGCACAAGCACATAATTGAATACAATGATTCTCTATGGAGGAATTGTAGGTGCATCATGGCAAGTGCTGTGCCTGCGTCTACGTTCCCCAATGCTTTTTTGTGAAGAGCATTGGACTGGTCCGTGATCCTGGAGGCACGCAACTCAAGGAGGAGGTCGTGGCAGCACCAAGGAAGACTCAGTGCTTGAGAAAAGGTGAGTAATTTTTTTGTTGTACCCATCGAAGGGGTACAATTTATTAAAGGGCTCCTGGACTGTAGCTTTAGGAATACAGATATGTATTCCTATCACGACAGTGTTCCTTTAATTACACAGCTACCTGGCATGGAAAGGGTGCGTTAAGACACTGATCTTATGTTGAACAATGCATTTGGTACAGAGCGTGCTTCCTAACAAAATATATGTTTTAATGATAAGTAGATAGTAACAAGAATCATCTTGGATACCTGGTCTCAGAACCATTCTATAAATTGGTGGGTTGCAAAAGATGTAAATGCTGTACTATTGAATTCATTAGATACATTTAATGGGATACTGCCCAAATACAAAACAAATATAAAAATCACTATGTAGTAGATATAGCCCAAGTTAAAACATGCATGTATTTAATTATGCATTTTGTCCATTGGATTTAAAACTAAAAACAGCTTGCAAAAAATGCAGTTCTCAAACCTTTGCAAGCCACCTTGTTCAAACCTAGCCTCTTTCCGTGACTGTCCAACCACAGAGTTCCCAATGAAGCACAATGAGACAGGTGCTCTGAGCAATTCCTGCCTCTTGAGTTTAACTCCTCTGAGCTAACCAAACCAGGAAGTAACAGGACCTGGTGTTGGATTCACAGCCAGCGGGTGTAATAAGGTTGATTTACAAAAGTTCCAATTTCTCTTAAAATCTGTGCTTTTTGTAAAATGAAAAAAGAGAATATACTATTCACACATAATGTACTCAAGCAAGTGCTTTAGGTGTCTGAAGTGTCTCTTTAAAGGGACACTCTGAACACCAATACAACTTTAATGCATTCAATACATTTTGACATTTTTAGCAAGTTGTATTTCATGCTTGCTCAAATCTTTATATTTTTGCAGAAACCCCCCCACCCCCAATGTTTTGCAGAATGCTGTGCCATAAGCCTGCCTCCTTAGTCACGCCCCCCTCTCAAAAACTTCCTTACCAGATGTTTTTATGCAACTCAGTTAATGACAGCGCTAAGTGTTCTGATCTTGAAAGTAACCTGCATTAGAAGGAATCCCTACGTTTTGCCATTCTGATTTAATACACTAAAGCTCAGCATTTACTGAATAATCCTAGTTGTGAATGATATCTTGATTTTAGTCTCTGAATGCCCTCAGACTGTCCTGGATTATTTTTGTAATGCTTGCTTAACTGCATTCAAACGTTAGTAAAAAAAATCATGATTTATGAAATAATACTTTCCTGCTGTTTTATGATTCTTGCAGGGTGCAAGAAGGGATATGTATCCAAACAGGTGAATATGGGAACCCAAATCTACAGAAACCCTAAATTATGTCCAAGCCCCCCCATCCTCCCTCACACTGTAATACAAAGTGTAAATTGTGTTGTAATGTGTCTGGGAGATAAGGGTTTAATCAAATTTCCCACTAAACTGGCTGCTTTAAGGCTGCGCTTAGCACTGAGTAAAAATGTTGATTAAATAATTCTTTATTTAAGTTCTTCGATAAGCCTCGTGAGCCATTACACCTGTCCCTGTAATGTCGCAAGTTGCACACAAAATGTGTTAATGTGAAAAGTGTTGATGATCTTGTTAAACACTTTTTTTTTTGTAACACTTAAGGAATTAGAAATATTTTAGTCACTTAACCCATTACCCTGTCCCTGATTAGAGCAGCTGACAATTTGCAGGGTTATTCGCCAAACTCTGAATTACAGAATATTAAAATCAGAATGGCAAAATTTAGACTAAATTTGCTGATTTGTAGAAATCATCATCTGTAGTCACACCCTGGCTGCTTTGCCTAAATGTTACCATTTGGATTTCACTTTGCTCTGAATCTGAGTTCTAGCAAACAGACCTGTAAAATACAAAATCATGTTTTTGTTAGTGCACAGACTCAAAAGAAATACAGCAAAATAATATTTATTCTTTAAAGGGTAGTGGTGTCAGCAAACTAGCTAAAGGAACAGTGTCTGCACCATACACTTCAACTGACTAAAATAATAAAGGTGACTGGAGTCTATGGAGGCTGGGTCCCACATCACTGTTCAACAGTCTACTCACCATTTAGTAGAGGGGCTTCTGATTAGGATAAGGTGAAAACAAAGCTATTTTCTCGGCCTACTAATTCCCAGTAACCCTGGCATGGCATGAAACTGGGCATTGCTATTCCTCCACTCTTTTATTATTGAAGGCCAGGCTGCAGGCAGCACGGACCAGGGATCTCTGCTAAATGGTGAGTAAACTGGTTGGCAATGATGCAGGACCTGGCTCCTATGGTCTCCATAAACCATAACCACTTTAATAAGTTGAAGTTGATTTAGTGTTTCAAATGTTCCTCATTGATTGATGTACCTGTGGTACACTGATTGGGGCATTTCCCTAGTGGAACACCAGGCAATAAACCTAGGACGACAGGAATGAAAACCAAATTCAGGGATTTGGCAGCGAACAGTTAGGAGATATAAGTCTGCTAAACTGTAGATGGTAGTGAGCACTAAGTTAACACACCATAAGAGCTGGGATAACCTCTCCCAAACCAATACAAGCCATGATTACAGATTGACTATAATACAATTTTTAAAACCCACCACATATGGAATGACATGACAGAAGTCCTGTCACACTTGTGCATGGTGGGGAATTTTATTTGCAATCAGACAGTTGATCAAATCTGCCATAGCAACACTCAGTACACAGTGTATAGGCATGCCTATGGCCACATATATTAACCTTTTGTCAAATGCCCGAACATTACACAATATTATTCCTTCTTACCAGTGAGCAGCCCTATTTTTAGAACTGTGGAAATTATCTTTGAACACTGCCCTGTAAACATCTGATCTCTTTAATAATTCCACGCGTAAATTATTCATCATTTGTATTCGCCAATTATGTAAGGACCATGAAGTAGTGACTAGCTCATTAAAATTACATTGCTGTCTACCCCCAAAATTCACAAATGGGAATTCATTATAAACTCAATAAAAATTTGATCAGGATTCAGAGACAACAGCTTGTCAAATCAAATAAAGCACAAATTTAGAACCACGTTTAGATGTGTTTTCCTAGCTGAGCACAAGATCTGGAAAAAAATAATTAAATAAAATCAACTGAATTACAAGATTAGGATAAATGTACAAAATAAATATATAAAATAATGTAAATGCAATATATATCTACACATATATACATAAATATACACACACCCATGTACACACGCATACACACAATTTAAATCCAGCTTTGATTCAATAGCCATCCTTCTGTTTGTCTGCCTTTTATGGCACAGACAGGTGGTATCCTCTGGTGGGTGGTTCTAGGCTAAGGGATACATTTACTCCCATGTGGAATCCTAATGGTTCTGGTGAGAAGTGATCTGACATCACTACATCCCAGTGCTGCTCTTCAGTAGGAGAAGAGGCATATTGTCAGTACACCACAAGTGGGCCCCAGAGTACAACTAGGCCCCTTAACAGAGAACCAGTTGTATTTAAATAAATAGTTTATATGTACTTATCATAAGGACTAAATGGTAAATTAAGTGTACAGAAAACGTATATAGTGATACCTTGAATTGCAAGACATATCCAGGCTTTAAAGTGAGGTCTCTGGTTACTGCAAACCGATCACCGTCTGATTTTCCAAATATCATGGCAGATGGGGTAACAGAGCAGAAACTTTCATTTTTAATCATTCCTTCATTAGCCAACATCAACCAGAAACTCATTTGGTTCACAGGATAATCAAAGGCAGGTTTTTCATAAAAGCTCTAAAATGACATACATTTTAAATCTTTAAGTAGAAACAGTGCAAACAAAGGTAAAATTAGAAATATATTTCACTAATACCCTTTTATTTTTATTTTAGAGTCAGAATGCTCAGGAAAAAAAATATGTATTTTTTTTTAACAGGCAAAGAGAGCAGAAATCTTAAAAGCAGAGGGAAATGACAGAGGCAGTGTAGAAGTACAGTGTTCATAAACCAGAGTAAAACATATAGCTATAGCTAGACACCTTGCATAATGGATGAGAACAAAAATAAATGAATATAAAATTGAAACAATACCTTATGTCAGGCAAAAACATAACATACAGGGATATAATTTCTAATTAGTGGGGTAATAGCTGCTTGATCCAAGGAGACATCTGACTGCTATTTTGGGGTCAAGAAGGAATTTTTTCCTAGTTTGTTGCAAAACTGGAAGCGCTTCAGACTAGGTTTTTTGCCTTATTTTAGATCAACAGCAAAAACATATGTGAGGAAGGCTGAACTTGATGGACGCAAGTCTCTTTTCAACTATGTAACTATGTAACTATGTAACTATATACAGTCACAGTAATGAAAGGTTTGTCTAACCCTTGTCCTGAAGAGCTTAATAGATTGTCACAACCTCCTAACTGGTTAATAAATTAAGTAATAATTGTCAGGAATTCAAAAAAGAATTGCACATTTTAGTCCAAAATCACCAAACTGGGAAATTTTATTATTACAGGGTTATTTATTAAAGTAGGAATTATTGGGATTTTAAAGTAAATTTATAGAGAATTTAAAATTTTGGGGCAAAGGCTAAGCTATTTTGGCCTAATAATTTGCAATACTATGGTCAGTTACTGATAATTGTCAGGTTAATTAATAACTTTGTTAGATGTAAGATTCATTTTTATTCTTAGTGGCTAAGTCAGTGTAATGTAGACATAGGTATGTAAGTGGGTGAAATGCAATGCAGTTGTCTAAGACACGATTTAATGTACACTAGTTGATGTTTAATAAGTGTACAGCAACAGCAACAGGTCTGGTGTACAAGACACTCTCCATCCTCTTTCTGCAGTGATCATGTAAGGATCCGGATGATCACTGTCTCTTTGCTCAAATCAATGTTGGAGGTTTGGACACTGTGCATAACAAGGGAATGGAGCAGGTGAAAAGAATGACAGAGGCCATCCTGCTTCACTCACACTAGACATCACAAATTATGACACTCATTCCCACACAACATGAGACAGGTTCCATCAACTGCCCTGTGCTTTTGTTAAATAATATAAGATCACATCTCTCATTTCTGAAAGCCAAGTTATTGTAAATTTCTCAAAAATCCTGGCAAGTTTATCAGAGCACTGAAATTGCTGCCCTGCTAAGAGGGCATTTCTCATTCCTATTACTCAGAAAGATTATTATACAAATAGGAAACATTTGTCTGAATTAAACAATAGCAGTGATTTTACTATTAAAAGATATTACTGCTTTTGCCGTACCTGTGGCATTGTTGGGTAAGCAATTGGTATCACTTGTTTCTGGTTCTCAGATAAAATGATGACATCATCGACTGCCCATTGGTCATATCCTTCCCCGGAAAACACTGGCTGCCACCAGCGGAACCTGGTGCATGGAGTCTTTGCAGCATTAGGCAACTCAAGGTATACAAACCTGAGGAGACAAAAAGACAGACATTTTCATTTTTAGTCACGGGACATCAGAGATCAGCTGACATTTTTATGGTGACAACAAAATAAATCGCTTTCCTATTATTTTTATCTATCAGAACTACAAATATGACACATACACTATTACATCACAAGAAATGCTTGTGTATGGCTTATTTTGTTTGAAGTTACATAAAAAACACCCATTGTTCCATCCAACGCAGCCATCAGTGTGTCCATTGCAAACCGTGTAAACAATATACACACAGCCTGCATTGAAAGAGGAAATGGCACGAACAGTGATTTACTTCTTTTCACTTGGACTGTAAATGTTACATTACTGACACTCATTGTTCTCATTTGCTTGTGCAGATTTTGAGAACAGAGTGCAGCAAATAAGTCAAAGGAAAGAGATTTCCGGTAACAGTGAAAACAATAAATGACATAAAATAGGCTCAACTTATGAAACTAGAATAAAAAACATCTTTGCACTACTTTTTTTTAAACAGTAGAAATATCTTCTGATATCTTCCGCACATTTATTTGCATTTTGTTAATTGAATAACCCTGTTAGAAATGAAATTAAAGAAAATTCTATGGGAGTCAATATGACCAAGGGAGGTGTTAAATCTCCCTATGCCTCCACTCACCATGTCACAAGTTGGGTAACATCCACCAAATAATGAGCAGCCAGTGGTCACTGCTGCCCAGTTGCTATTAACACACAGGGAGCTCCTGGCACAGGTTCCTCCCATGCCCCCACTCTGGGGCTATTAGTAAAATAATAGGATAGAATGTACCCAGCACTTTTTATTTTAATGGAGACCTCACCTGTTGGCTACAGGTGGGGTCAGTTATCTGTCCACCCCAGTGGTGGTTTTAGAGGGTGTTAGTAAGAACCCTGAGTATGGGCTTGTAAAGCAATGCAGTAAAATATGTTTATATCATGGCTGAGGACATTATTGTTGGTTGCTGCAGAGTTACCTGTTCTGGCCAATACCAGCTACCGCCCTTTCTGACCATAGAATCTCTAGTACTTCTGGTCATTTCAGAAGTAATTGGTGGAGAAGACTGGAGAAGACAGGAAGTGCCTGCTCTGAGAAACAGAATAAATAAGGCTACCCCTGAGGGAGGGTTGTCTTCACCCTGCCAATATCCTCTCCTACACATAGCTCTTTGTTCCCACCAGGATGGATATTATTTATTTATAAAATATTTTACCAGGAAAGATACATTGAGAATTCTCTTGTTTTCAAGTATGCCCTGGGTCCACAAAACATTGCATTGATACAATAAGGGTATACTACAATACAAAAACAATATTAAATGAACACTATAGGGACAGAAACACATACATGTATTCCTGACCCTATAGTGTTTAACCCACCACTAAGTTGGCTTGCCCCCCCCCCGCCCCCCCTTGACGCCCCTATGAAAGTTTAAAACTCACCTTAGTCAAAATGGCCAATTTTTAGTAAATCCAATGCTTTCCCACAGGGAAAGCATTGAATTGGCTAAAATCAGCACGGGCAGGGCCAAATGCCATTTTGGCCAATCAGGACCTCCTCAGAAAGATGCATTGAATCTCTATGAGGAAAATTCAGCGCCTCCATGCAGAGCGTGGGGACGCTGAATGTCAGGGCTGCTCTTTCGGCAGAACTGACCCAGAAAGCACCTCCAGTGGCCATCTACGGAGTAGCCACTTGGAGGTGTCTTAGAGGCAATGTAAACGCTGCCTTTTATCTGAAAAGGCAGTGTTTGCATGAAAAAAAGCCTGAAGGGAACTATTATACTCACCAGCAGAATAACTACATTAAGCTGTACTTGTTCTGGTGACCATAGTGTCCCTTTAATATACAATATATACAGAATTTTGCATAGAACAGGCAGGAAATATATAATCAACCATGACAGGTGCATTCTGTTTTGAGATATGTAGAGAGGGATCTCTTAAAGGATTTTAGACTTGGGGAAGATTTGAAAGTGTGCGGGAGGTCGTTCCATAATTGCGGTGCTCTGTAGGAAAAAGAGGATCGAGCTGCTTTCTTTTTGTATTGAGGTAGACTAAAAGTGCTGGTACTGGATCAGAGATTATAGGAGGTGGGAACAGCCAGGGAGAGTGCTCAGGTATGGTGGGAGCTTCCCAGAAAAGCTCTTAAACATGAGGCTGGAAAAATGAAGGGTGCGTCTGGATTCCAGCGACAGCCAGCTTAGTTCTTTTAGCATGTCACAGTGGTGGATCATGTAATTACATTGTAGCACAAAGCGGCAGAACGAGTTATACAATGTATTAAGTTTATTAAGGTGGGTTTGCTGTGCAGGTGCATATACTACATCCCCATAATCAATGATTGGCATCAGCATTTGCTGTACAATCTTTTCCTTTACTGTAGTGCTTAGGCAGGATTTGTTTCTGTACAGGGAACCTAGTTTTGGATAAAGTTTAGGTGCAAGTTTTTCTATGTGGAGGCCAAAAGATAGATTGGGGTCTAACAACATACCCAAGTATTTGAAAGAGTGCACTGTGGTCAGTGTGCTAATTGATTTTGTTTTGATGGATAGGTGGGAATTGTGTAATTTGTGTAACTTAGGTACTTTTCAAAAGATCATTGTGACAGTTTTATCAGTGTCTAGGAAGAATTTGTTTTTTTGCGATCCACTTTGCTACCTCTGTAAACTGGTCTTGGAGCACAGCCTCAAGCGGCGGTAGATCGGATTTGCTTGCAGAGATTACTGTGTCGTCTGCGTACATGTGTACATTTGAGGATTTGCAGATATTTATAAATAATGTGAATAGTAGGGGGCCGAGAATGGAACCTTGGGGAACACCACACGTGACTGGGAGAGGGAAAGGTCTCTGTCAGAAACGGACACATATTGTGAGCGATCCGATACAAATGATCAAAACCAGGTTAGCGTACGATCAGCAATACCTGAGTTTTTTAGTTTGTGCAGCAGAATGTCATGGTCTGTGTCAAAGGCCTTTTCAAAATCAAGAAAAATAGCTCCAGTTAGGTCTCTTTGTTTCATGCCAGTTTGGATGTCATTGCAAACTTTTAGGAGGGCAGTTGTAGTGGGGTGATTCTGGCAAAAACCTGATTGATCAGGGGTCAGATAGTTAGATTGTCGGTAATACTCACATAGTTGCTGGGATTTGATCAGGTTCAGACTGGTTTTACATTTTTAGGTTATTAAGGTGTTTCGTAATGACACTAATAGGTAAAGGTCTAAAATTGAACTTGTCTCTATTGGGTCTTTGCAAATATAGTGGGGCCTGATCCACATTTGTAGTTTCAGGCAGGGGCGTATTAGCCACGAGGCAAACAAGGCATTTGCCTTGGGCGGCATTTTTCAGGGGGCGGCAAAAAACGCCGCCCCCCAAATGCCCAAGGCAAATGTCTTAATAGCCTCGCGGCTAACAGACATTCTGGGCGCTGGGCGGCAGTGGCTGCAACGCTGGGCGGGCGGGCGGCCGCCGAGGGAGCTCTTCCCCTGAGCGCTCTGCTCAGCTCCCTCGCGCGCCGCCAGCAGAGTGAGGCTGGGAGCCGGGTTGTTGACGTCATATTCCGGCTCCCAGCCTCACTCTGCTGGCTGCGTGCGAGGGAGCTGAGCAGAGCGCTCAGGGGAAGAGCTCCCTCGCCAGCCGCCCGCCCGCCCTGCAGCCACTGCCGCCACTGCCGCCCAGGGAGAGGAAGAACCCCCCCCAGCATTACCAAAGGTAAGGAGGCTGGGGGGGGGGTTAAATAAAAAAACAAAAAAAAAACACTAGTGAGTGTGTGTGTGTATGTCTGCTAGTGTGTGTGTGTGGATGTCTGTTAGTGTGTGTATGTATGTTAGTGTTAGTGTGTGTATGTTAGTGTTAGTGTGTGTATGTTAGTTTGTGTGTTAGTGTGTGTATGTTAGTGTTAGTGTGTGTGTGTGTGTTAGTGTGTGTATGTTAGTGTTAGTGTGTGTATGTTAGTGTGTGTGTGTGTTAGTGTGTAATGTAGTGTTAGTGTGTGTGTGTGTTAGTGTGTGTATGTTAGTGTTAGTGTGTTAGTGTGTGTGTTAGTGTGTGTATGTTAGTGTTAGTGTGTGTATGTTGTGTTAGTGTGTGTGTTAGTTAGTGTGTATGTTAGTGTTAGTGTGTATGTGTATGTGTGTGTGTGTGTGTGTGTTAGTGTATGTTAGTGTTAGTGTGTGTGTGTGTTAGTGTGTGTGTGTGTGTTAGTGTGTATGTTAGTGTGTGTGTGTGTTAGTGTGTGTATGTTAGTGTGTGTGTGTTAGTGTGTGTGTGTGTGTTAGTGTTAGTGTGTGTATGTTAGTGTGTGTGTGTGTGTTAGTGTGTGTATGTTAGTGTTAGTGTGTGTATGTTAGTGTGTTGTGTGTGTGGATGTCTGTTAGTGTGTGTATGTTAGTGTGTCTGTTAGTGTGTGTCTGTTAGTGTGTGTATGTTAGTGTTTGTGTCTGTTAGTATGTATGTTAGTGTTAGTGTGTGTATGTTAGTGTGTGTATGTTAGTGTTAGTGTGTGTGTCTGTTAGTGTTAGTGTGTATGTTAATGTTAGTGTATGTATGTTAGTGTTAGTGTGTGTGTGTCTGTTAGTGTGGATGTCTGTTAGTGTGGATGTCTGTTAGTGTGTGTGTTTGCCTGTTAGTGTGTGTGTGTGTTTGCCTGTGAGTGTGTGTGTCTGTTAGTGAGTGTGTGAGTGTGTGTCTGTTAGTGACTGTGTGTTTCTGTTAGCTAGTGAATGCGTATCTGTCAGTGAATGTGTGTGTGTGTATTTAGAAGGCGGAGCAGGGGGGAAGGTTGGGTGGCGGTTGCGCGAGTGGGGGTGGCGCGGGGGGGTGCCTGAGTTTTGTCCTGCCTTGGGCAGCACAAAACCAGGATACACCACTGGTTTCAGGATGTGTTTCATTTATTAGCTTGGCAATCAGGGTAGTGGAGCATCTGACAAAATAATTGTTAAAGGCATTTGCTACATCTAAGGGAAGTTGCAGGGTTTGGTTATCCACTTTGATAGTGGAGGGTTGGGACTGGATTGGGGAAGTTTGTAATTTATTTATGACTTTCCAAAAGTTTCTAGGGTTTGAAATGTTATTGTTCAGATTTTCACAAAAATATTGGGCCTTGGCCAATTTTGTTTGTTTTGTGCATATATTTTGCCATGGTCTATATGCACAGTGATCGTTCATAGAACCAGTACGCTTGAACTTTGACCACAATGAATTCCGAAACTGGTACATTTGGATGAGGTCAGCTGTGATCCAGTTCTCCAATTCATATGTGCCCCCTTTACTCTCACCTTACGCAGTGGGGCTTGCAAATTCCAAACTTGTAGGAGTTCAGACTGAAAGAATTCAACTGCACAGTCTAGATCTGGAATAAGGTTTAATCTATGCCATGGGAGGTTCTTGATGTCAAGAAATTATTCAAGATTAAATTTTTTGAAGGACCTGGTGATTTTAACCTTGGGAGAGGATTTAGTAGCCTTTTGCGCACGCAGTACACTAAGCAGTGATCACTGAAACTGTTAGGGTGAACACCTGCCTCCTGGTTCCTATATATAATGGTCATTTATGTCCTTGTGCCTACAAGCACATGTGCATCAGAGATATGGCAGGTACCCACATTGCACATGATCAATACTTTGTTATACTTATATTTATATCCTTATATGCTTTATCGTAAGAATATTGTACTTGTTTGTTTAAAATTTTGAGTAATAAGTGACTGCTGCTCCACCACGGTCAACAAATCGATATTACTCAGAGTTACATTTATAAAAGGCTTATTGAAAGCTTAAATGTAATTGAGGCCAATGTCTGATAAATTTAGTGAGCATATATCAATTCTATAGAGTTCATGTGAGGTGAGTAAGCTGTAACTCACAAAATAATATTTAGACACTAGGAGAGTCGGTGTGCAGGAACGTGTAGAAAAATGCAGCTTGAGCAGGCACATGTCCCAAGCGATGTGCTTTATAGTTCTATCAGAGGACAGTGTGTAAAGTATGATTCTACCCACTTTACAGACTTTTATACTGTTTGAGAAACTATACGCAATACTACAGTTAATACGTAAATCACCATGGGCAATGCTGCTTACTTGGATTTACTGAAGTCAGAGAAGTACATCTCAGCCAGGAGATGCCAGTTGATCCCTCCATTGTTGCTGTATTGAAGTAAAACTCCTTCCTCTCGGCTGTCTGGCTTATTACATGAAGAGCTATCTCCACCAATTTGGATATAAAACTGAATAAAATCTACCCACGTTGTGTCCATGTCCCAGCTAACAAGCTGTCTTCTGCCATCCTTCAAGAAATGATAAAACATTAAGCAGTAAATGGTTAGTTGACACATAATGTCTGGTAACATCTTCTAAATATCTGTCTTAATAATGGTCTGTGTTTAGGAATTAAAGATGAATACACACCATTTACACCACATTATTTCAAGCTCAGTTACATTTTCTGTTAGCTCTTTCTTCTACAGTTTCGAAGCTAGAATCGTTTCTGAGCGGAGAGTGAGCATGTTGGATTGAGCTTGAGACTGTGCTGGGGTAGTAACTGCAAGGCACTATTTTAAAGGACCATACAACTATACTGGGAGTGGTGCCCTATGAAAAATGTGCCAATGGAATACCAAACGTGGGGGAAATTCCTGGACGTCTGAACTGAAATTGCAATAGGAGTATATTATTTATTATAACTGAGAATGTTTGAAATGCCTACAAAGTTTAGGAATTCACTATTAATCCCCATTCCCTCACAGGGGTAGTCATATGAGTTTTAATAAAATTGTAGCAAGAGGATGTTAGGATGTATTCATTTTACACCTCCCCTCTCGACAATCCAGTGCAGACTTGTATTTTATTTATTTACCCCTAAATGTTTGATCGCTCACTTTGTCTGCATCCAGGGAAACTCCATTTTTAAAATTCAGTAATTATTCAGAACTTAATTCATGAGCTACTATGTTATTGGGGTAATTGAGAGCACATTCCATAGGTATGAGCAAAAAGAATGGCAGATGTGCCAGTGGATGATTTCTCACCCCATGTCCATAACTGATGTTTTTACGTTCACTATTCATTGCTCATGATCTGGCTTAAGATAAAGAAATATGATCATTGACTATATATATACATCCGGTTACCTTTAGAGTTCTATTATTTCCAGCATAATATTTTATGTTTGTAAAGGTATTTCATATGATAGGCAAAATTTGTAGGTTGTACTACAGTTCGTTATGATGAATTTGCCTATATTTCTTAAGTTTAAAAAAAAATAAAAAATGAATCTATCCATAAGCGACTTGTAATTCTCATCCCTTTCATACAGCAGTTCCAGCAGCAGAAAGCCAACAACTGAGCTACAGCCCCAACTAACCCTTACAAGGTTATTACCTAAAGTTGACGGGAATTGAAAAGGAATGCAAAGTGAATTGTGAAGTTTAGGAAAAAATAGCCAAATTTGAAAAATTCTCCAACTAAATTCTTTTTTCAGTATGACTAGATTGACCTTAAATATTAAATTTACTTTGCATTCCCCGTAATTCTCACTTGAGTGAATAACCCTCATGTTCATATTATGGGATAATCTCTACAATGCTACAGAAAATTATATAAGGGGAGTCACTTCCTGGTTTGTTGAGAGCTCACTACAAGAGATGTCTAGTTTGAGAATTTACAACAATTACAACTTCTAATGAGAGTATCTAATTATTTTTTTACGGTTTGTTTTGCTTTATTTTCATGCGCTATTTTTATAGTGCATGAAAATAATGCGTGGACTTTATCCTATAGTATCCCTAAGGTAGACATTAGCGGGAAATATAAATGTCTTTAAGGTTACATTTAATAAAATAATAAACTAAATATCTATTGGCTAGTAATTTATTTTAGGTTAGTATTCTTTAAAGACTATAATTAAATGCCCCTTAAGAGTAAATAATCAACATATATAACAAAAACCTCCTTGGAAGTATAATGTATTAAGATATATTGTGCACAAATATGACAATTTTGGTTCTCCAGTTCTAGCTTATCTGAGGCAGTTCGGATGAGGAGTTGTGTAATTCTTAGGATAGTAAATGTAATGAATCACCACTTGATATTTGCAACTGAAATGACAGTCACCTATTTGTCATGTTGGAGATTTTCATAAATATAAAAGAGACATAAAACAATCAAGACCAACGTACATATTTCATGCAGTTATTCCCACATGCTGTTTTTAGCAAATATTACATAGTGTAACATCATATGATAGATATAAAATACATCTGAAAAGGGCTTTGTTTTTTAAATTACATGACTGAGTTTTTTAAAGTGGACTCCTATAATGTTTTCATGAAAAAAAAAGTAATGGGCACCAGGGCACATTAAATAAACGCTATCGCAAAGCGAATACAAACAGAGTGTCCTAGTACCAAGATGATAACATAGCCAATCCAATGTATCCCCATAGAGCTAATGCACAAGTATGGCAAATTGCTGCACTATTTTGTATTGAATGAATGCATCTCTATAGGAAGTATTCGGTATCTCCATGCACAGAGTGGAGATGATGACTGTAGTTCCTGGAAAGAGTGACGGCCACTAGAGGTGGATTTAGACAGCAATGTAAGAACTGGCCTTTTTTTCGAAAATTCAGCGTTTATTGTAATCACCTTCAGGGACAGAATTTACGCCTAGAACCATTATATTAAGCTGTAGTAGTTCTGGTGACTATAGAGTCCCTTTAACATTTTTTTTTTTTTTGGTAAATCTTTATTTTTGGTCATACATGATGCAAGAATATGTAGAACACACAATGAAACATATAGCATGACATCGGAAACAGTTAGAGATAACACTATGCATGATTTCGAGGAAACAGCACAATATTTTATGTTAAGGGTATGGTAGATAAACTGCGCCTTTTCAATTACATGAGTAGGAAAAGTAGTCAGCGGAGAGACAAAGTGGCATATTATAAAAATCTGGCTACACTGATTGACTCTGCAAAAGGTGTGAACAAGAGTATACGAATGATTACATGCTGGGCTGATTAGGAAGATGGTTAAGCAGAACACTTGTCTGACTAGGTGGAGAATGTTATCGGGATTAAACGGTTGCATTACATGCTAGACAAATCAGTAAAATGGTTAAGCACAACAATGAAGCCACCGGTGTCCTGCACTCTCTGTCAAGACTGCCTTATGAGTTAAAGTAGTATAATGTGCCTGCTGCCCAGACCCAGCCTTTGCTATTGATTGTGCTGCTCTGACTATGCTAGACATGGGAAAGTAAATCAACATAATATGTGTGAGCAAAGCCAAGTTCATGGTAAGACTTGGTTAAATAGCATCTCTGTAGTGCAGTGATCTGTGGGAGTACCAAATGGTACAGCTCGCTGGTCAGAATGTCCACGGTCAGCCTATTCCCCTGCTGGGCAAAGTGGTGGAAGGCTTGTTGGGGTCCTGTAGGGTGGCGGTGTGGCCTAGGCGAGCAGAGGCCTCTCCCCAGTTCCGGGCCCTGTGGCAGGTCTGCATCTTCTCTCCACAGACTCTAGAGCTCTGTGAGGTCATGTCATTCCCTCTGAGGGTGCTGCAGAAGGCCATGGTGTTTTGCCCCGGTCTTCCTGTGATGTGGGCAATGCTTCGGAGGAGTTTTCTGGGCGACCTTCGGCCTGATTAAATATTCTGTCCAATCGTGTCAGTGCATTGTCCTCAGAGTTGTCACTGAGTTGTTGCTGAGATGCGTGCACTTTTGACCAGGGTGCGCCCGCCATTTTGTGAGGCCTGGTGTGTTCCGGGCTGGAGGCTTGGTGGGCGGCAAGAGGCAGTGTAGTTGTGCACATATGGTCGGTGGGGACCGGGATATCCTCCACCGGTCCATAGGAGGGGGAACGGGGATCCACGCTGGTGTGTGCAGCAGGGTATAGTGGCAGGGGAGCATCCATCTCCCTCACTCCATCTTGTAGGCCGCAAGCTCCAGTTTGGCAAGACTGGTGAGTAACATCGCTTTTGTGGTGTGATCTTGTAAGTCTCCCGGTCCTCTGTCACTTGAGCTTCAAAGTAAGCCGGTTTGCAGCCTTTACCAGCGTAGAAATCAGGTAAGGTTGCACAACAGTGCTGGAGCTGCAGACACACGCGTCTGCTCGTCTCCGCGGTGAAGCCTGGCCCCCTGCCCTTTAAAATATTTTACAAAACCATTAAGGTGCAACACAACCACAGAAACTATTTCTAATGCAAGCACTGTTAACAGTAAAGAAGACACTCTAGCGTTAGTTTTAAACAGATTTTTACTTCCCCAGTTGCAGTTTTTGCAGTGGATCTTTACATACCTTGGAGAAATATAGTGAGGAGCCTGATGAAATGACTCCACAGCCTTGTTCTGGTTTAACAATTTCTCCTCCAACTACTTCTTGCCAGTATGTGTCCCAGCCATTCAAGCCTTCAAAGTCAGACATCACAGTGGATGGAAGTGATGTTTCTGGGAGGCACTGTGAGTCTTGAAAGCCAGAGTCACACCTTAACACGTGGAAGCACATAAGATTAGAGCAGTGTGTGTTGAAGAATATTCTACTAGTAATTTTATTATTTAAGACACTCTTCCTGCAGCTGCAACTAATAATACGGTTGTAAAAACATTTTTTTTTCTAGAACGGAAACTTAGGAAAATTAACAGGGGAATTTTAAAATGTATTCCCAAATATCCAAGCAAAAAAAAGCAGAACTTTTTATTTTATTAAATATTTAATCCTAAAACTGGACCAGTGAAAAGACACAGATTTGTTAACGTAGATCTTTTGCTTTGTTAACATCTCAACTTTCATCATTGCCATCCACCAAATTGCTGTTTCCACAAGTTACAATGTAAAAGTTAATATGATCAGATGCAAAAGTTAACTTCTAACACTAATAAAACAAAAATGAGACTATGCTATAGGTGTAATTGAAATAAAATACACAAGCAGGACATCATTCATCTTACCGGCATACCCCATGATCACACCATCCATGCCCACTGCACATGTTTGGGCATTGTTGTCCAATGTAAATATTGTCTAAAGCCCACTCATCTTCAGATGTATAATATCTTTGGCTCCAACGGAAACGAGTTGCACTGGACCTGAAAAGACAGTGAGAAAGAAGTTAAAATAAAAATGTTACTGGAAAATGTTATTTTGGCAATACATTACCTAATTCATTATTTGCAATCAGGCGCAATAAAATTCAGCAACGCAGATAACATATTGAATAAGCTTTTAAAACAATGGATAAAGCCCCTAGGAGTTCCAATAGAATATGCACAATTTTAGGGCTCACCTGAGGATGATGTTGCACATGACACACACACATTATATTGCATTAGCTTAAGAAAACACAAGGCTAGATACGGGAAAAACTCCTCATTATCAGATTGATCTGATGTGATGCCTATTTAGAATTCCTGAAAGTCACTTATAATTGTAACCAATGGTGGTTGGTCTATTTTTGTTGCAATAAAAAAATAAAATAAAATCAACTGCTCTAGATTATCCTCCAATGCACAAGCAGAACGGTGTGTCAAGAAATAGACGACCATGGCCAATTTTAGAGGATGAGGACTTGGTTCCATACACACTCATACTTTTTTGATAAGAAATTATAATGCATCTCTTCACTTTGGGTTTATTTACTATATAATGAATTATTGTCAGCTGGTGACTACTAATAATTTATGTAAAATGGCCTAATTGGAAAAAGAATCCGACTTAATGGGATATGTAGGGAATAATTCCCTGACAGCATATGATGTTTCTGACCAATTCTACTGTATTTGATATGCTATTGCAGAACGGTATCTGTAGTTGGAGTTTGAGAGCTGGGCTTAACTGTGTGTGTTTGTAAATGCAGAATATGCAAATTTAAATATCTCCATCCAATACTATGCAAATTAAACTATCACCATCCAATACATAACTTAATTCCAGATCAATGTATTTTTAAAAAAAAATTCTTTATTTTTGAGTGCAGAGGTAAATATACGTTTCAGCAATATAACATGGCTTTAGAAAGAGATTGACAGTGTTCCGTATAGCATATTCATGGTGTGCTGCACTTTTTTTCTTTTTTTAACTGGATTAATATCAAGATATACAACAGGCTTGTCAACATTTTCTTTTGTATGCATTATAACAGAAGATAGCTTTCTTGTGAGCGCATCTGAGAGGAGTGATGGATGTTAGGTGTCTCGAGAAGATAGGCTCTTAGGTGTGCCCTTGTGATGTGTAAGAGGGTCGTATGAGGTTCTGTGTGGAGGCTTGCAGTGGCATCCCATGTGTATGCCTGTGGCCTGTGGAGTTCCCCGGTGTGGGGTGTCGTTTGCCTAGTCCAGATCAATGTATTTTGATTGATACGGCCACAATAGAAAATTGGAAAATAAAAGTTAAATCTGACTTGCTTAAAATGTGTCCATTTAAGAAAGATGAGCCAGTTTTCTATAAACGCCACGAATCTGTAATTACATTTAGTCAATTAAGTGGAATCATTAATTTTACCATTACGTGTTGATTTGCCTATGAAGTGACAAAGTGGCAGGTGTTGTATATCATAGCAAGCTTTACTTGTAAATTCATCCTTATGTGAGAGAATTAATTTACAACGCAACCATTAAAAGGCAGATTGCACTTTTCTGCATCTCTTCCTTAATTGAATACAAGATTTATTTTAAATGTGACACATGTAATATCAGTAAACTGCATTTCATTGAAAATGTGTTTAAGGAGATAGAATAACTATGTCATCCAGCTTATAAATATAAGCTCAAAATAGCTAATACAACAGATTTCTTAGTGGCTTTCATATGGAATTTAGTACGATCTTCTTGAAAATGATTTCTTCATACAGTCAAAGAGTTGATTTATGCTGAATGGAATAGACCTGAGAAAAGCTGTCTCTCCAAGGAAAAGTCCCCAGTTTCAAAGATTGATGCACCAGTTATCAGACTTATCAGAAAACTACTCTTCCCATAGACAGTATGGTGTCACTGAGGTTCAGATCTAGTGAAAGCATATCTGGGTATTGTTAAGGTTACCACCCTGATGAGGCTTTGATTTCTATCTTCCAAGACCTTAAAGGGACACTATAGTCACCAGAACAACTACAGCTTATTGAATTTGTTCTGGTGAGTAGAATCATTACCTTCAGGCTTTTTGCTGTAAACGCTGTCTTTTCAGAGAAAATGCAGTGTTTACATTACAGCCTAGTGATAACTTCACTGGCCACTCCTAAGATGTCAATTAGAGATCCTTCCTGGGTCATTGCTGCCTAAAATGCATCCAAACATTCAGTATCTCCTCCCTCTGCATGCAGACACTGAACTTTCCTCATAGAGATTCATTGATTCAATTCATCTCTATGAGGAGATGCTGATTGGCCAGGGCTGTGTTTGAATTGTGCTGGCTCTGCCCCTGATCTGTCTCTTTGTCAGTCTCAGCCAAGCATTGTGATTGGATCAGGCTACAACTTCTGCTGATGTCAGCAGGCAGTGGGCAGGTCTAAAGGAAAACAGGGACAATGTAAGCAGCTGCAGACTTGAATACAAGTAAGATTTTACTATATTTAGGGAGGCATGAGGGGAACAGGGTGGCTAGATGGTGGTTTTATCCCTATAGGGTCAGGAATACATGTTTGTGTTCCTGACTTTATAGTGCTCCTTTAAGGTTTGCGTGGATAACCTACAAGAAGATAGATATCACGAGAGGAAAAGTAGAGATCACCTCCTAGACTCTATCAAAACATTTTGAGACTGCCTTAAGATTTTACTTCTTATAATTCTCTAGTCATCACCAAAAGTCCAGATTAAAGCCTTGCATTATCAGTGGCCTCAAGGAGAAAACTGTGGCCAAACTCATGAGGGCGGGCAGGGGGGGCGTTAATATACTTCAAAAGCAAAACCTGTGCACACTCCCATTTCAGGGTGATCTCCTTTTTGGCAAGGTCTTAGATAAAGCAATTCAGAAGGCAGTGGAAGAAAAGAAAGCCTTTCATCCTAGACAAGTAAAATATCATCTAATTTGTCCTGGAAAGATAGATGCAACAGGGAATGGGCTTTTTGTGAGAGTAGATCCTGCAAGCAAGGAATAGAGTACTCCTGATCAGCCCTATGGAGATCTCAGGAGTCCTCTTCTAACTATAGAGGATCTAGAGGAAGAAGTACTAGGCAAACGTTTTAATAGTATGCTCAAGTCATTCGTTTAGGAAAAATTCTATTTGTTCTTCTTTCAGGTTCCAGAAAAAGAGACGCACAGCGGAGAAATATTTGTAAGGCAGCCATTTGGTATTCGCATTTGACATTCATCAAGCACTACAAACTAGATTTGATTTCTTATTCTAAGTCAGAATTTTGTAGAAGTGAATAAATAAAATTTAAAGTGAAGAAGCATTGTGAGACCTGTATATTTTTACTGCTTTTCCTTGGAACTTGGGTATGGGCCATAAGTGATGCTGCCATGTTTAACCAGGAAATTAGAAAATGTATAACAATGCATTTAATAATACTTAAAAAACAAAACAAAAAAAACCAATCAGCGGTCTTCAGGACAGCCTAGGTGGACAAATGCTGCCCATTAATCCTTTCGTTGTGTGAGGGAGCAAAAAGTGGTGGTCTAGCTTTTGCCGTTGCTTCTCACTACTACTACTTATTGTGGAATCAGGGGATGGGCTACGTATGGGTCAAGGTCCTCAAAAAATCTGGTATAGTCAGAAGTGCAATCTCATTATACTAAATAGGACCAGGGACTGATGCTAATAACCTTTTTTCACTATACTGGAATATGGTTGTATGTATCTGGGTAATTATGAAAGTATCTTTTGGTCTTAAAGACAGAAATTACATGAATTATACATTAATTAGTCCAATCATGAAAGAACACGATGCCATCAACATGTCTCTGATAAGGCACATACATAGGCAACGGATACTTCTCTTTCTCATTGGTTGGCCCGTGCTCCCCAACAAAGTAAAAGTACACACCTTTTCATAGCAATTATCAGCATTGATATGACTTCCTACCATCCTGAAAAATAATCATTATACAACTATGGTATTTACTGAACTGCATATAGGGTATACGAATAGTTTTACTATTTTCTACAACTACAACCTGTCATGTATTTACAATCTTACCAGGTTTTTTGTGGTAGGGGCAATGTGATTCTTCTCCAGTGAGTGAACTCACTTGAGTGGTAAATACTTGCTGAGGTGAACTCCTGGCAGCTAGGCATGCTTGGGAGGCATTCCTACAAAGTATAAGATCAAAGAATTACAACAAATTCTCAGAAACAGTCTCAGAACAGTAAAAAGGATGGTGTAGACACTCATTGTTGTGTGAAGCATGGTTAAAGCACTAAGTACTACATTAAGCAAGGTGATCAGCATTTTTGAGGCATGGAGTGGGCACTCAGTGTTGTGTGAAGCATAGTGGTGGCACTTGGCATTGTGGCAAGCATGGTGTGGGTACTCAACTTTGTTTCAAGTATAGTGTGGACTCTCTGCTGTACATGAAGCTTGGTGTTGACACTCGGCATTGTGTGAAGCATGATGGTGGAACTCTGCATTGTGTAAACATTGTTTTGATACTCGGCATTGTGTAAGCATGATGTTGACACTCGGCATTGTGTGAAGCATGGTGTCCACACTCGGCATTGTGTGAAGCATGATGCTGGAACTCTACATTGTGTGAAGCGTTGTGGTTTCACTCAGCATTGTGTAAAGCATGGTGTGGACTCTCACAACTGTGTAATGCAGGGTGTAGTCTCTGTGTATTGCATCACGCATGATGTAGACACTTATGACTGTATGAAGAATGGTCTAGGCATTCAACATTGAGTCAAGAAATGTGCGCACACTAAGCATTGTGTTGAGCATAGCAAACCAACTCAGCATTCTGTAAATTATGGATATTAAATAGTAAAGATAAGGAAACAGAGAAAACAAATGGTATGAGGAAAGAAAAGCTTGATGGTTTTATTTATTTTTTTCAAGCTTATTTTTATTTTTTTTATTTTTTGAAATACTGCATAAAGAACACTTTTCCAAAGGACTTGTATCTTTTCTGCTTTCAGTTCCCCCTATCCAATATTTGCTATTGTAGAATTTACTGGGACGAGGAGTACAGGGGAGGTAAGTATAAAACACACTCACCTTTACAACACCTCCTACTACATTTGCAACCATCTTCCCATGAGGCTCCAGGTGTATCATACTTATAGGGGAATCCATCTCTAAAGTGTCATACCAGTGTATGTGGGCATTGATGACATAGAGTTGTTGCACCCTCAAGGCATGTGCCTCTGTGCATCATATAGGTTAAAAGTAACACCCCATTGCCCAAATAAAACTAAAAATCATTATTTAGTATATATAATCTTGATAAAAACATTTTATTTGGGGTATATCTAAAAAACAACTCTCTTGTCTGAAGTCTTTGCAAGCGGTACCCTTCTTCCCCAGCCCAGACTTTCTGTGGCTGTCCAATCACAGACTTTCTACTGCTATGTTACCAGGAATAGTTGTCTGACAGCCAGGATGCATAACAAGTTTATTTAAATAAAAGATAATTTCTGAAATCTGAACTTTTAGTAAAATGTAAAAAGAGGACACAGAAACTGAAGTGCTTTATGTGTGTTTAAAGCGGTCCTTTAATCAACTGTTTATTACAAATAATGTTTTATCTAGATATAAAGTTGTGCAAAAACCCTTAAAGTGTCAGTTCTTCTTTAACACTAGTGTTATTTACAGTTTGAACTAATGTTACAAACTGTAAATATATATATTTTTTTACCAACTCAGAAATAAGTCTATCATTGCCATTACCATGTAGGCGACGATTTGACCTGTTTTTAAAAGGTTTATTCCTATCCAGTAACACTCCATGTTTCTTGAAAACAAATTCCAGATCAGAGGACACAGAAAGATTTTACAAGAAAATAACTGAAAAATTAACCCCTCAAGGACACATGACGAAAATATTATGTCATAATTCCCTTTTTTTCCAGAAGTTGTGTCCTTAAGGGGTTAAGTTGTTTACAAGCAACAAGTTGCAAAATGAACACATATTTTCCCAGCGTGCCTACATGCATTTATACACTAAAACAATTATGTTAATGTGTTTTCTTCCAATAAATATGGGCTGTGCTGTTTAGTAAGTTAATAAAATAATGATAATATGTCTAGTTTATGTGGTGAATAGCATTTCCGCACATTTTACAGTCTAGAACTCTCAACACTTGTTAAACCCATTATTTAAGTCTCTGTGTATATGAAAATGTTTTGAACAGTGTCAGCAGGCCTGCTTTCTGATCTAGCCAACATCATATGCATCACTACTTACAACTCTGATTCACGAGAGACCATATTTTCAAGGGCAGAGCCGGCCACAAAAAGAATAAACACAGCTCTTAATGCTGTCGTCCAAATATTTTCAATAATTACGTTTCCCTGAATGAATGTGGACCATTAGTAAGACGTTAAACAGCATCAAAAACCTCTCCAACTGAAATTTTTTGTTTGTCAGTCAAATTGCTCCCAAAAAGTCATTTGCGTTCATTATTATCCTTTTATCGAGAAAACACCTGGTGGTGTGGCAAAAGTAATTAAGCAGCAGGCTTTCTGCTCAGCACTCAGTCATCAGGACCAATTTGAGATAACACAAACACAATGGGACCAAACATACACTATTCCTCAGTGCCTATATATATAAAAAAAAAACTACGACTAAAACGCTTCGTAGCAACTGTTTTTTTAAGATAATCGGAGGTCTGCTGCTAAGTTCATTCAGTGAAACATAAAATAATACAATATGGGCATTTACATATCTTGATAATGTTTGAGAGGATTATAATTTTTGATGTACACAGAGCTGCTAAAATGCAAATTTAGGTTAGCTGTAGGAAGTCCCAGCCTTGCTTGAACATGTCATGTACGCCATTTGAAATGTAACATTTTTGCTGATGGAGTCTTTAAAGAGTTTTGTATTTATTGCAGCTAGTGTTTGTCCAACTGGCGACTACAGAGGATAACTAATCTCTTCCTCATATATTTGCAGATGGAAAAACCTGTTAAAATGACCATAGTTGTTATATAAACACTGTACCGCCATCCTTGAGATATACAGACAGAATGTCGGATTTTATGTTTAAATATAACAATGAGTTATTTTATGTTTCTACAGATGAGGAATCTGTAATTGTCAAACAGATAACATTAATTTGATGGTTATGACTTATACAGAAACAACAGTTAACTGCCATGTTTATTACAATTATTGCCCACAATGCAACAGTAACGCATATTTTATTTGAACTGTTTCAGCTTGCACAGAATAAATATTAGCAGAGGGATGACTGGTTTATTCAGATGCATCAAGGATAAAGCTTAAAACAATGTTCCCTTTTCGGCAATAGAAGTATTTGTTAAAGATCAGAAAACTGAATAATCTCAATATTAGCACTCTCTACATTTGTACAGAAATTCAGACTGACGCACACAAGCCAAAATGCATTATGTGAATATAGAATCAAATTGTAGCACTTTCATTCTTTGGTTTTCAGGGTGATTTTGTGTATTTATTTGGTGTACATACATGTACTAGTGTGAAGTTGCAATCAATTTATTATGAGCTTGTTTGTTAAGCAAAAGTATAAGAGGAAACCATTTTGCTTTCTAGCAGCTCAGTATAAATTGTTTGAGTATAACATTACATTTACTGTTACAATGATCTTTGGAACTGTACCTAAATTACGTAAACTACAAAATCAACAGCTGTGTATCAGAACAAATTCAAATCGCACACTGACAGCAGTCTGCTCTTTTAAATATCTAGGTATGTTGCTAGACCCCAATCTATCCTTTGGCCTTCACATTGAAAAAATCTCTTCAAAACTAACCCAAAACTAGGTGTCCTGTACAGAAACAAATCCTGCCTAACCCCTACAGTAAGGAAAAAGATAGTGCAGAATGTAATTACTTTATCCACCACTGTGACATGTTAAAAGAGGTAATCTGGCTGTCGCTGGAATCCCGACGCATTCTTCATCTTTCCAGCCTTGTGCATAAGAGCATATCTGCATTTCTGGGAAGCTCCCACCCTACCTGAGTAGAATGTTCTCCAGGATTTTCTCCTGCACCATGGCTCTCTCGGTAGCAGCAAGGAGAGCTTTATGGTTGCGTTATTGGGGTGCGGACTCCTCCTCCAAGGCCAATCTATGTTCCATACCTTTTGAAGGCGAACTTTTATTCTGGAAAACTCTAGAGGATTCCATTAAAAAAACAATTGAAGGGCGTAAAGTATTTTTACCCCAAGAAAGAAGAACAAGGAGACCTGGCCCCTCTTGGTCAGAGAAACGACCTCCGAGAGACCAATATTTTCGAGATTCTCATAGCTACCGACCAGGTAGAGAATTCAACCAGAGTAATAATTGGCTTGGGGGCCAATCATATGTGTCACGTTCTTCTCGAGGTAGAAATACTTCCTTTCGTGCTGGAGGCAAAAACTTCTGACTATCCGTTGGAAGTGGGTGCTCAACTTTCCCTCATCAAGAAAGTTTGGGCACAAGACACACAAGATGCCTTGGTCAATACACTCATTCAAAGAGGTTATCGTTTAGAATTATGCACAAGACCCAGGGACGAATTTTTCATATCCACAGGTCTGCCCAGAGACAAGGGCAGAAGTGGGGCTCTGGGAGAATATGTTCGGAACCTCAGGTCCCAAAGAGTCATCGTTTCAATAACAGAAAAGGAACGATTCCAGGGTCATTATTCACCACTGTTTTTAGTCCAGAAAGACAAGGACAAGTGGAGACCCATTCTAGACCTGCAGAGGATCAACAGGCGACTACTAGTCAGATCCTTCAAAATGGAGTCCATAAGATCCATCTCCCCAGCTATCCGAAAGGCAGATTGGCTCATATCTATATATCTAAAGGACGCCTACTATCACGTCCCTATAGCCAAGGAACATCATAGCTTTCTCCGATTTGCAATCGGAGACGACCACTTTCAATTCAGAGCACTCCCATTTGGCCTGAGCATAGCACCCAGGACCTTTTCAAAAGTATTGGTTGTTCTTATAGAGAGATTGAGGATTCAGGGAATCTCTCTGTTTCATTACCTGGACGATCTCCTATTGGTAGTTTCAAACGTCTAGATGGCTTTACTACACAGGAATGTCGTGCTAGCGGAACTTCATCGATTCAGCTGGTTGGTGAATCATCAGAAGAGCAGCCTCATTCCATCCCAGAGGATTACGTTTCTGGGGGCAGACTTTGATACTCTCCAGAACTCTATCTCCCTCTCTCAAGAAAGGATACGGAGTATTTTGAGCTTCATCTACAAAATCTTACACCTTTATATGATAACAGCAAGGAGATATTCGCAACTCCTGGGCAATCTGACTTCTACTATAGGACTAGTCAGGTGGGCCCAGTGGCATCTCAGAGTTCCTCAGAGATCATTCCTGAACCAGTTCAACCGGCGGGTTATGGATTGGAATCAACCCTTGAAGATATCTCCATTAGTAAGGGTACATCTGTCATGGTGGTTAAGAAGGGAGAATTTGGAAAGAGAATTCTCTTTGATAGAACCCAATTGGATCATTTTGACAACAGATTCCAGTGCCCATGGTTGGGGTGCCCACTGTCAGGACCAGATGACTCAAGGTCGATGGAACAGACAGGAGGCGGTTCTTCCAGGGTCTCTCTGCTACCATGGCAGACTACCTGAGCTGGGTAATTATAGACAAGAGCGAGTGGCAGCTAAGCCCCGATGTATTTCAGGAGCTGGTTCTTATCTGGGGAACTCCACAGATAGACCTCGTGGCAACAGCCCAGAACACCCGAAGCATTGTTCTCGAGACTGGTCAATCACAGAGCCAGGGGTCAGGATGCTCTAGCCCAACCTTGGAGGTTCACTCTGGCATATGTATTCCCTCCTATACCCCTCATATACCCAACTCTGAAGAAGATTCAGAAGGAAAAGGTAGAGGTTATCGCTATCCTCCCATTCTGGCCTCGTCAACCCTGGTTCCCTGTGGCAAGTCGGGAACCTCCGAGGGAACTCCCAGTTCAGCCAGATCTACTCTCCCAGGGTCCGCTGCTACACCCAAACCCTCTAACCCTCAAGTTGAGGGCTTGGAGATTGAGCGGGAAACTCTGATGAATGTGGGCATACCTGACACGGTCACCAGAACTCTCCTGAAATCACGTAAGATATCCACTTCCATCACATATTATAGGATTTGGCATGCCTTTGTTTGCTGGGCACAAGAACAGCAGGTGGTGATTAAACCCCTGGCCTTATCTTCAGTGCTCTGTTTCCTTCAGGCTGGCCTCGATAAGGGCTTTAGCTACAACACTAAGCCCTGTCTGCGTTGTCAGGTACCTGATGGGCTCTAGAACCATTGGTCATACGTTTCCTTAAAGCGGCTATGAAGATCCGGCCTCCTCTTAAGGTATTTTTGCCGGCATGGGACCTACCTCTGGTCTTAAAGGCCATGACAAGGTCGCCCTTTGAACCCCTTGACCAGGCTCCATTGATGGTACTATCCCGAAAAGTACTCCTGTTGGTGGCAATCACTTCCGCACGAAGGATATGTGAACTCCAAGCATTGTCCTGCGAAGCTCCATATATGAGGGTTCTTCAGGACCGGTTGGTCCTCAGACCGGTTCGAGAATTTCTACCAAAGGTGGTATCAATGTTTAACTTGAACCAGGAAATTGTTCTTCCATCCTTCTATCCAAATCCCTCTTCTCCTGAGGAAGAAAAGTGGCACTCTCTGGATGTGGTTCGAGCGTTGTCCCTCTATCTGGAGAAAACCAGCCCCTTCCACAGATCATCCAGACTATTTGTATTGCCTATCGGCCACAGGCGGGGTTTAGCTGCCTCTACCTCTACGTTGAGACAATAGGTGGTTCTTATAAGTACTTATCGCTGCCTGTTCCTACTGGTATCAAAGCTCACTCCACTCAGCCTCCTGGGCTTCTGTGGCAAATGTTTCCCCAGATGATATTTATAAAGCAGGCACTTGGTCTTCAGTGAACACTTTCATCCGCCATTACAAGCTGGATGTTAAAGCTAAAGTCAACTCTCAATTTGGTCATCAAGTCCTTAATGCAGTTCACTCCTCTCGACATTCATTATTTGTTTATTGTATTTATCTTCATTAAATCATTTTGCATCCAATTTGTCTCATGTTTCCCTCCCTATGAACTTGGGTAATCCCATGTGTATATGCTGCCATGATTAGCCAGGAAAATTGAAAATTTATTCATAATTACCGTAATTTTCTTTTGCTGTCTATTATTCATGGCAGCATATACGGCCCACCCTTTTGGGTCTAGTTCTTGTGTAAGAGCTTGCAAACTGACTGAGGGACTCATCCTGGGATCCTCGTTTTATAAGAATTTATTTAAATCCTGTCCTATTAGCTGTAAGGGGAGGAGCTAACCCATGTGTATATGCTGCCATGAATAATAGCCAGGAAAAGAAAATTACGGTAAGTATGAATAAATTTTCCATTATATATATATATATATATATATATATATATATATATTTTTTTTTTTTTATATTGTCTTTTTTTTGTAATATTGTATCCTGCTGTAACAATGCAATGTTTTGTGGACCCAGGACATACTTGAAAACGAGAGAAATCTCAATGTATCCATCCTGGTAAAATATTTTATAAATAAATAAATAATTTACAGTATATCCATCACTTTATCAAATCCTAAATTGTATTGTTCAGAATATTTTATACATGTATGTCAAGACAATTTGGATAAATGTCATTATTTTTGTTCTTCCCTATCCGGTTATAGATATTTTCTGTAAGCCTTATGAGGAGGCGTGATAACAGAACAGCAATATTAAAGGGAACACTTTACAGATTTCTAATATAATGTTTACTTATCACTATATATTTGTGAGGTGTAATACAATTAAATGTAGAAATCGACGCCTCTATATTCTGCTACTAGGTGCCTTCACCTTAGACCATGTCAATAAATGGTACATGCTTGTCCTTTGTACCTCGCAACCAGCATTGAGAAAGCATAGAGGGAGAAATTAAATAATGGGGGAAATTTGTCAAAGTGGTCTAAGAACTGGTGGAAAATGTAAGAGACATCGAATATGCCTACTGATTATATTAGTGTATTTGGTGATTGCTCCACTTTAATACAGAACTGAATACTTTGACAGATCTTCGAGACTGGTTTTCAATGTCATTTGCAAAATTTTTAATATAAATTTATATGTCATGAAAATGTTTAACACAAATTAAAGGGGATTTTTTCCCAATTATATAAATTTCAGAGGATTGACAGTTCCCCTTTAGGAACACAAAATAAATTTGTTTTACTGAAGTGAATCTAATCACTAAAATATAAACTCAAGAATGCAATAGTAGTAGTAGAACAGTTTAGATGCTTTTAATCATGCCAAAAAGTGAGGAAGTAACAGTTCTGAATAAACAAGGCGCTGATATTTTTACAATTTAATCTATTGTTTATATACGTTTGGGAATCAGTATCATGAAATTATTTCAAAGATAGTTTTTAGAACACTGCTACAGATCAGCTCAACTGGAATCCCCTGGAAATAGAGTCAAGTCAGATACATGTTAAATGAATAGGCACATGAAATGATGCACATTGATTAAATTAATAGAGAACGTATTTTGAAAAAATAATGCCCTTTTAATTAGGACAAGAAATGTGACTGTCAGAAGAGAAATAATGAGCTTTATATTAATTGCCTAGGTTCAGAACAAAGCTTGTTGAAGTCTTTCAGTCAAATTCCAACAGCTTCCCTATGATAAAATCCAACAAGGGCGTTGCTTTCAATACAAGTTAGCTATTTGTATGGATTATTTAATGTTATTATGAATGCATTCAGTGTTTACTTGTGTGTTTGGAATGCACTGGTCAACATGGCGTGAAGTGGTTTTACTTGAAATAGATTTAAAAGTGCAATATTTGGAATACATATTTGTGCATAATTTTCCTTACCTCTTGGACTAAATGCCATGTGAGACCATGATTGGTGGAATACTCTAGCTTCACTTGGTTATCCATGTGTGGGGTGAAGCGTTCACCACATCCCATTACTAGGTTGAATTGTATCAT
Organism: Pelobates cultripes; assembly: GCA_933207985.1. NCBI lineage: Eukaryota > Metazoa > Chordata > Amphibia > Anura > Pelobatidae > Pelobates > Pelobates cultripes. The sequence continues at coordinate 172,464,534 of OW240914.1, forward strand.
GTATGAAGCTCCAATCTGCATTGACTGAGTCTCCACATAACGTGTGCTGGAAGCTTGCTTAGAGTCCCCTATGAAACTGGATATACAAAAAGTAAATGAAACACTATATTAAATACCATAAATCCTCTTTGCTTTAGTTGGCTATAATGTAACAATGCTTTTTCACAGACAATGAAATTAATTTCTACTCATGGTTCTGCACAGGCTAATTAACGGCCCAGTATTAAATAGATACAGCACTCATAGTTATAGGTTTAGATCTTCTAACATTTAAAAATCAATAGAACAATCCTTAATACATTTATTTAAAGACTAAGACATCACCTGGATTTTAAAGTAGTTCTTATACCCCCATGTAGTACACAGAGTTAGACAACCTCTGGATCTCCAGACTAACTGAGCATTCCCATAATGCATAAACACGGGAGTTGTAGTTCACAAGGACACTCCAGTTTCCATAAATTATGCATGTAGGGCGGCATAATACTTTTCATTGTAACACATTTAGTCATGCATGCATTGGGCACCAGAGGATTGACTTGCAAATTAGCAAGAGATGATCAGAGGTGAGTATATTTTCATTTGTATTTCATTGCTTTATTTACTTATTGGCATTTTTGCAGTACATTATCTATGCCAGGTTCTCAAGGCACATTCCAGGATTAAGTTGTTTCCCAGTTCTATTCCGACGGCAAATAACGATAAAACCAACACTGTTCATGTGCCTTGAAGACTGGGTTAGGACCTCTGTAATGCAAAAAAAAAATAGTGTTCAACTATAGCCCAATATGTATCTTTAAGTACACCATACCCCTTCAGCAATTACGGTAATACATATTTCTCATCTGTTACTCCAAAATTGCTATTTGCTAAATGGTGCAATTTTGCTGCAGCATAGTTTAGTGATGTGTTCTGTCGAAAGCAGGAGCATTCCTTTGGGAACCATATAAGCTACAACGCAATTTAATATTCACTAAATGGTGCCAAGGTTTCACTGGTTAATAAAAGTCCTTTTACTGGTGGAAAAATGTAAAGGGACGCTATAGTCACCCAGAGCACTTTTGCTCATTGACGTAGACTGGGTGCAGTGTCCCTGTCTCCTTAGTCTTGCAGTGTAAAACATTGCAGTTTAAGAGAAACTGCATTGATTACATTGCAGGACTAAGACTTCCTCCAGTGGCTGTCAATCAGACAGCCACTAGCAGCATTTCCTGGTTGATAATGGACTTTTGGTACTCTAAATGACGCTAGACGTCCTCACGCTCTGCATGAGAACATCCAGCCTTAATAAAAAAAAACCCATAGGAAAGCATTGAAGCAATGCATGCACATTAGCCCACTTGTCGGATGACATCAGAGGAAGCGAAGCACTCACCCAAATATTTTTTAACCCTTTAGCTGCCCGAGGAGAGAGAGGGGGCGCAATGGAAGGGGGGCCAGAGGACACTATAGTGTTAGGAATACAGATTTACAGAATTCCTTTAAATCTCACACACCCAAGCTCTCAAAGGCTTCACCTCTATATTGCTTCTAGAATACTGTGCTTAATGTCAAGACAAGTGCATACAGTAACTCATTTTTTCTCTAGGCTCCTTTAACCATGATACATTTATCATACAACCTCTTACATCACTGCTTGAATGCAGGACTAGCAACTTTTGGCCTGAGGATCTATGCATATCTGCGACACCATTGACAACAATTACAATTGGCACGTGACATAAACTCATTATAGTCTGGCAGCCTGTTCAACCCCAAATATTGCACCCCACTCCAGGAAATATCCCAGTAAACCAGTTTGGACCCGAAGATTGTGGGTCACAAGCCCATGCACAAACCCATACAATGCTAAGTTAACATAGGCCTGTTGCCAAAAGGAATTGAGATGCACTCTTGCTATTTTTTATCATCAGAACGATGGTGTGATGCGGAAACCAATAGCCTTTCTATAGTAGTGGCCCAGAGGGCAATTGTCCCCTGCCCGCCTTGCCAGCCCTCTCATGACTGCATGGCTGATGTATATGCAGTGTTATAATGCACTGTATTATTACTAAGGGAGCCTACAGGAAGGCAGGTCAGAAAGGGAAAAAAGGACAGCTTTCTGTGCTTGTTGGCATGTTTAGCATGGCATTCTGGGAAAATTGTGAAATTGTAATCTTTCAGAGATGCTGTGTATTTTTTTTCTCCTTTTCTAAAGCCTATCTTTTCAAGTTATTTTTCTCACTTTAATGAGGGATGAGAACTTTACATGCCCTTGTTAAAGTGGATGATACTGCTTATATAGCCTCATTATCACTGCCAGAGAACACACTCTGGGCTTTGCACGGACGACCCCCTTCAGACAGAAATACTATCAGAAAGTGGAATCACATTGCTGTAATGTGCTTGATAATAAAACTTCTCTGTTACTGTTCTAGATGCACATGGGGATACAACAATTATTTCTGCTTCCTAATGTGTTTTACAATTGTTCTGATTATACTTCCCTTATGTCGAGATGTGGGCCAATTAAACCTGAGAATTATTTTGCATGTTTATTAGAGAGAGTAAAATGCATTGTAGGTAATACCTTAATCATTGCAGTAAATTACACTTAAAACAAGCTTGAATCCCTTGCTGCTTTGCTTAAAGTGTACCTTCCATGAATGGAAAGCTGACATGCTGGCACTATATAGATAATAAAATAAAATACATTGCAATGTCTGCCAAACGGATCTGGGAAGTTTCACACAATTAACTAAGGACTCAGGATAAAATGTTTTACTTTTTTAACCCACACCCGGAGCTTAGCCTAACCTCCATATAAGATTCCCTTTTTACTATAAACTAGGTTTAAAACCATCTAGAAAGTGGAGGCATATCTACTAAACTTTAAAAATTACCATTGCTGCCCAGTTGCTATAAAGGTCTCATCTCGTAGGGGTGGGGCCTGTTAAATAACAGGGAGGACATAGTCCTCCCGGGCATCAAATGGGGGATTTTAAATACAAGTCAACCAGTCAGAGCTAATTCAAAGCATATGTATTCCTAAAGCTATAGTATCCTAGTCCCAGCGATGCATCTACCGGCAGGACGGCACTTTCAGGGGGGGCGGCAAAAAAGCCGCCTCCAAAGCCCTGGAAAATACCTTGCTAGCCTCTTGTCCTGGGGAGCTGAGGAGCTGGCCAGTTGACCACCTCAGGGCCGCCCCACGAGGCTGGCATGTGCTGATTATTGAGGCGGGCGGCGAGGGAGCACTCTCCCCTGAGCTCTTCCCTGCTCAGCTCCCATGCGCACCCTGGAGGCGGAATATGACGTCACTCTGGCCTCGGCATCACTGAGAGAGGCGCGAGGGAGCTGATCAAGAAGATCAGAGCTTCCTCGCCGCCCGCCTCCACTGTGCCTGCCAGCCCGCCCATCCGCTGATCTGCAGCCAGTTTCAATGAACCCCAGGAAAGAATCCACTCCAGCAGTCCTAAAGGTAGGGAGGCTGGGTAGATTGAACTTTAAAAAAAAATAAAAAATTGTGAGTGTGTTAGTGTGTGTGTCTATTAGTGTGTGTGTCTGCTAGTGAGTGTGTATGTGTCTTTCAGGGAATGTGTGTGTCCGTCACTGATAGCGTATATGTTTTTGTCAGTGAGTGTGTATGTGTGTTTGTCAGTGAGAGTGTTTGTCAGTGTGTGTATGCATGTCTGTCACTGAATGCGTATGTCTATCAGTGAATGTGTTTGTCTGTCAGTGTGTGTGTGTGTCAATGAATGTATGTGTCTGACACTGAGTGTATATTTGTCTGTCAGTAAGTGTGTATATATCTGTCAGTGAGTGTGTAAATTAGTATATGTGTGTATCAGTGTCTGTGTGTTTGACACTGAGTGAGTGTGCGTCTGTCAGTGAGTGTGTATGCATTTCTGTCAGTGTGTGTGTCTGTCATTGAGTGTGCAAGTGTGTCTGTCAGTGAATGCGTGTCTGTCGGTGTGTATGTGTGTTTGTCGATGACTGTGTCTGTCGGTGAATGTGAATGTGTGTGTGTAACTGTGAGTGAGTGTAGCTGTGAATGAGTGAGTGTGTATATCTGTGAATGTGTATGTTTCAGTGAAAGTGTGTGTTGGTTAAACAGTGTGTATGACAATGACTGTATATCTCAAAATGGCATTTATAGGTGATGGAAGTGCACTCAATCCTTAGTCTGGAATTCAGGGGGCTCTAATGGATAAGTCCCAGTACCAAAAAAGGACCGAATGTAGCATTTGAATATAGAAAATAATCCAGGCACTCCAACGAATTCCAAAATATAGGCAATCTTTATTGGAACAAGGAACCAAACAGCAACATTTCGACCCCTTAGGGCCTTTGTACATCGCTATTGCAAACTCTTTACCTGAAGTGGGTGAGACAACCTTGTGGTGCTCCAGATGATTGGACAGAGAACATGGAATGCGCAGATGCGCTATATCCCATTTTTCTGCGGTAAGTGTCCCTAGGGTAGCATCGACTGTACTTTCTACAACGCCCACATGAGATACCATTGATTCTAGGTGGAAGGCATTCAAACTCAAGAAGGAACCTTCTTCACGTAGATGACTGGCTTGCGAAACTGGATACGAAGACATTTCCTGTTGGTCCTTTTCCACCCCTCTTTAAGATGTTCTCTATGTTTCTTGTGACGCGATCAACCTTGGCACTTCACCTGCCTCCTCAGCTCAGATCCTTGGGGCCTTCATGAAACTTCTGAAACCAGTGATCAATTATGTATGGGGAATGCGTTGCATTATTTACCTGGATGATATCCTTCTGTGCGGTTCAGAGAATTCAAGACTGCATCAACATTAGCGATTCCCCGTGGTCCGGCTGGAATCGTTGTGTTTTGTAGTAGATGGTCCACTTCATAGACTCCGTGTCTTGCACACTGAAGCTTTTCTCTTCAAAGGTCTCCTCTACCCTCAAGGAAATTTGCATGATCCTCCACTGAAACACCACACACTCACATGGATCGTGGGCTACTGCCCTCCTCCATCCAGGCTATCTTCCCAGACCCGCTATGTTACCGGGACATGCAGCACTTCCTGGTAAGGTTTCCTCAGGTGAACCCCTACGACCAACCAGACTTCGTTCTGGAGTCTGATACCAGCTTGTGGGGCTGCGGTGACAACCTGAAGAGCGCACCCACAGAAAGCGTGTGCACAACTCAGGAATTCTCCCTTCACAATACCTGGAATTCTTAGTGGGGACCTTCACTATCCGCAGACTGGTAAAGGAGTTCTCCATTTGTTACATTCTACTCGTGGATGGACGAGCGTCGACAGTCAGGTATATCATTCACCTAGACAGAGCCAGCTCCCGTCTCCTATCAGACATCATGAAGGGCATCTTCGATTTCTGCCTTCCTAGAAGGATCTCCCCGATGGTGGACTAACTCCCGGGGGAGACACATCTCAACACAGATTGGTTTTCAAACCTTCAGAGGGACCACCAGAATTCAGGGTTCTTCAATTGATTGCTGAATCCAGAGTGCACAATGGTGATTGCATTCCTGCCAGAGGGCCTCCCGGGGGGCTTATGATTTTCTCCATCACCTCTATGTTCAGCGAGTAACACTGCCTTGGACATCCCTCTGTGACGGAGTCAACCTTGTTTCCCGGACCTTCGGTGAGGATCTCCTCCTCCTACATTCATACCCAACTCTTCTCCTGGACCCAAAGGAGAACCCACATCTTCTATTCCTGGGGGGTGGCCTGGACTCTTTCTGGGTTTTTTGGCAGATCGGCAGACTATCGCAGGCTGCTAGGGACCTCTTAGGAGACTCTTGGACCCCAGGGCCGCGACAATGCTGCCTCTCCATCTGGGCATTCCCGGTCTGGTTGGTGTTTGGAACGGAACCTCGATCCATTATGTGGTGAGTTCGGACAGTTCAACGACCCTTTCCCCGGTCTGCGGACTCCCGATAGGCAATGATCCTCTTGTGTACCAATTACCCAGTGACATTCACCTCTGGCTTATGGGATGTAAAGATCGTTATCCGTTTGTCTACGGGACTGGGCATCTACTGACTGACTTTTTTGCTTGGTCAGGTGTTTTTCCATCATACACCGGATGTTCGGGCGTTCGACATAGATGTTTTTTCCTTATTTCCCGAAGACATCTATGTCTCTCGTCACACTATTTGGATTCTTCATTAGTTTTCTATTCCTTTCTCAGCATTACAATTGCAAAATATGAAGCCTCCTCTCATGCCAGAATACACCACTGCCTAGTCCATATTGAGATTCAGCACCCCCACAACGCCTGACCTTAAGGGGAAAAAAAAGCTTCTACATGTTTTTTTTTCATCGCCAAAGCTCATTTGATGCTGCCTCCCACTTCCCATCCCATGACGTCAGACATGACTATTTTGATGATTTTTCAATCCAATGCCTCTCTTAGAAAAGCACAGGGGACAAAATGCATATGCGGCACCCAATCAAATGCTTCTCATAGGGAAAAATTGAATCCAGTTGCTACTTGTGACCTGAAAGTCATTAAAGGGACACTATAGTCACCTGAACAACTTCAGCTTAATGAGGTTGTTCAGGTGAGAACTATAGCTTCTGCCAGCCTTTCTCATGTAAACACTCAGGTCTGCTGTCAGCAGAGCACAGGGCAGCACTGTGCACAGCATCCTGTGATTCAGTATCTCCTCCCTCTGCATGCAGACACTGAACTTTCCTCATAGATATTCATTGATTCAATTAATCTCTATGAGGAGATGCTGATTGGCCAGGGCTGTGTTTGAATCATGCTGGCTCTGCCCCTGATCTGCCTCTTTGTCAGGCTCAGCCAATCCTATGAGGAAGCACTGTGATTAGATCAGGCTACCGATGTCAGCAGACTGCTTGTTTTTCTGAGTCTAACAGTGTAACGAATCACCTGGCACCCCGACTGGGTACCTCCGTTGAAGGATGCTCCTAGCGCTTCCTGAGGACTCCAAGCACTGCAGCCGACACCAAAACCACCGAACCGTAGGAGCATATGAATGCTCTCAAGCATCTGAATGTTGTATACAGCCGAATAGGAAAAACCATGCGAATAGGTTTACACTCCTAGCAGTCAAACTGGAACAGCATACCATAAATCCTCCCCCAATAATGAGACGACACTTCACTTTGAGGGTTAAGCAGGAACTCACTGTACTGGCACATACAGCCTATTTTATTCCCAATCCACAAACTTAGTACTGCCCACAGGGTTTTACAGAACAACCAATCAATCTGTACAATACACACAGACACTCCCACACAAAATCCTCCCCTCTGCCTGTAATACAATTACCTTACACAATGGGTAAACTAATTATCACAGACAGAGAAATACAGTTTCATAAAACACATCACAGGGACCCCAAAACATGCAATAACCCCATAAAAAGTATATCCGAAATTCACCCAGATCCATTCAGTACTTTGGAAGATACAGTTTAATGCAGATTCTGCAGAACATATACAGGCTAAATGAAAAACAATCACTGTATAATGTGTCCCCTGCTGTATAGTCCAAAACCACTGCACGATGTCTCTGTGCACCAAACACTGGCGAGATGGCACCGTGTTGAAAAGTCCAAACAGTGTCTGTGAGTTAAAATGGCCACCATCCATTGTTTTCACCATGTGCTTCATCCATTGTTCTCACCATATGCCTCTGATACAGGAAATGGTGGCCACCCAGTAACTCCACAGTATGTCCCCAGATGGTTCTTAAAGGGCCAGCAAAAGCACAACACAAATCCATTATGCCCAAATCATGTCTTTAAAGGGCAATACATCCCAAGGGCCATAGTCACATGGCAGGAGGCTGGCAATCAGTCTTCTCCAATGCCCAGTGGCGAGGTCGGTTTCGCCACAAACAGCATGCAGATTTACAGCTTCAGGCTTGAATACAGTAAGATTGTTACTATATTTATGGAGTCATGAGGGGACCAGGGGGGTTAGATGGTGGTGTTAACACTATAGGGTCAGGAAAACATGTTTGTGTTCCTGACCCTATAGTGATCTTTTAAAGGAGTGTTTAACCCAGCAATGTTAATGTTAACATTGCAGTTTCCACAAAAGTGTTAAGATTATTATTATTATTATTATTATTATTATTTATATAGTGCAGAAAATGTCCACAGCACTTTACAACATGAAGTGGTCTGGGTGACATAAATGAATAAATTAAAAATTAAAAATGAATACTATGTATAATTAATCTGTAATTAAAGCTCAATATTATACATGTATGCAATACAAAAAATATAAACATACCTTAGACTTTAAAGGATTTGAAATCAATTTGATACAATGGTATTTTAGGTCGAACCCATAATTGCTTTTTTAATTTGAGTTAAATCTTACCAAAGAGTCCAATCATGTCCACAATATGGCTGTACATTTCCAAGGTAGAAACCGAGAGACTGTGTGACATCTACTAGATTGGTGAAATCCAGACTAATACTATTGAAGAGTACTGATGTCATGATTATCTCATCAATGGCCCATACATCTTCCCCTTGGCCAGAATGGTACGGCTGCCACCATCTAAACTGAATACCAAATTGCTTTGCTTCCTCGGGCAGTTGCACAGATATGATTCTAGAATAGTAAATGCATACTTTAGTTAGAACAATTAGCCACTAAAATAATTATAATTATTACATATTTCAAGTTAAACTCTTAAAAGTATCAACAGTCTGTAATATAAGGAGATTTAAAAGAACACTCCAAGCACCATAACCACTACATAAAACTGTTTACCAAAGAGTAGGGTAATAGAAGACTTAGAGATCACACTGAAAATTATGTGGTTACTGGTTACCCACCCTTCTGTAGATAACCCACCATTATTTTTCTATTACGCTTCAATGTTCTTTGTGAATAAAGTGGTTACCATGGTGATTGCTCCAGTTTTAAAACCATTCCCCTTTTTACCATTACAGAATCAACCCCCTATTTGTTCTTTTAGAACAGGCATTTCATACTTTGGCCTCCCCCAGATGTTGCTGAAATACGAGTTCAATGATTCTCTGGTCGGTCATCTATTACATTCTGGGAGTTGTAGGCCATTAATATAATTGGTTTGTAGTGAAAAGATCTTCATGTTCATACAGAAGTCTAAACGTATTGCTACAATATAGAGGACATATATTGCCTCCTAAAACGATAAATTACCATATAAATTCGATTATTTAAATTTTCATGATGAAAATATCTATAATTTGATTAGAGTATCGTGCATTCATTTTCATTATTCTGGAATTGTAATCTGATCAAATAGAGCTTAGAAACTTTTCATGGAGCTTTTATTGTGCTGCGGAAATCTGATTCAACCCCACTCCCAGGGGTGTCACACAGTGTACAAGGTCATTTGATTTGTGGCGGCAGGAATGACAACAAACGTGTACTTGACAAACGGCAAAGAAAATGAAGAATAATATCTAATCTCCTAGAGCAATTACTTGATGTGTGCGTAAAATGAACACATTCAGTGCTGAAGCAATGACAACTTGAATATTCAGTAAATCACTCACTGGTACGCTCTTTCCTACACATTTGTCTTCCTGAGCATATCATGGAATAAATGTGATCTTAATAAAATAATACTCTTAAAGCAACATTATAGCTGTAGAAGCTGTTAGAAGCAGCATATAGGACATATAGATAATATTCTCACCTTTTTAATTACATGGGAGCCATAATGACTGTGACTCTGAGATACTTCAAAGGAAAGTTAATGTTTTACATTAAAGGATTAAAAGCACAAGACACTTCATGGTCTAGATAACTTTAGTAACCCCTTAACGTGTGTAGTACCAGCTTGTTTATCATAGGAGAAATCTGTTTTGTTTTCTATTTTTTTGGGTGGAGGGACTTTTTTCCCTTTTAAAAATGACCTGTTATTCCTTTTTTGCATCAACAGTAGAAACAGAAACAAAAAGTATTAAAGTGGCACTGTCACCCCCATATTAATTTTTTTTTTATTTTGATTAAATATTCATTATGACTGTGGTGGAATTTCACTATAATTCCAACACAGTCAAGAGATATACAGAGACAAAGTAGGGACTACTTTGTCTTTGTATTTCTCCTCTGCTTGACACTTGTGTTACTACCCGCAGCCGTCATTAGTGATTGCTGCAGGGAATTGGCTGTGTCTATAGAGGTCTCTCGCACATGTGCAAAGGTATAGCAGTGATGTTGGCTCCTGGTGCTGAAAGAGTTAGCAGGAGTTGAAGAATAGTAGCATGACCAAGATGGCGGCAACCACGAGGGACAGGTTCAGGTAAGTAACAAATGGTGTGACGTTTTCTCCTAGGATTACCTGATACTTCAATGTATCCATCTTCCCTTCCACATGATGCAGGCTTTCAGTACCAGAGGGTGGAAAGCAGCCCCAGAGCATCACCACTCTTAACATTATACAAATATATTCGGGGCCAATACAAACCATTGTGTGGAAATCTATTCACAAACCGGACTTTACATAGGACACGAGGCCATGCGTTTAGACTGGAAGAAAGAAGATTTCGCCTAAGGCAAAGGAAAGGTTTTTTTACTGTAAGAACAATCAGGATGTGGAATTCTCTGCCTGAGGAAGTGGTTTTATCAGAGTCCATACAGATGTTCAAGCGGCTACTAGATGCATACTTGCAAGAACAGAATATTCAAGGATATAATCTTTCAATGTAGGGTAATAACTGCTTGATCCAAGGATAAATCTGACTGCCATTCTGGGGTCAAGAAGGAATTTTTTTCCTAGCTTGTTGCAAAATTGTGCTTCAAACTGGGTTTTTTTGCCTTCTTTTGGATCAACAGCAAAAAACAAATGTGAGGAAGGCTGAACTTGATGGACGCAAGTCTCTTTTCAGCTATGTAACTATGTAACTATGTAACTATGTAACTATGTAGGCAGAGTTTTTTTTTTCAGTGTATGTATTCTTCTTCTTCCTTCAGACATACCGCTGATCCATTAAGCCAAAAAGTTAAAGTTTGCCCCGTCCAGGTAGTGTAACCACTGTTCCTTTAACTTTGAACTTGCAATCTAAACTTTCAATTGTGTCTCTAGGAACATTCAGTGCCTTCGCTATCTTTTTGTATACTGTTTCTTGTTTGTGAAGGGCAATGATCTCTTCTCTTAACTTGGTGAAACATTTCTAACATGCAGTCAAACATGACACTCTAAAGACCCCTAGCCAGTTCAGGTATTTCAAGTGTTCCAACTCAAGCACACAAGGTGCAACTAATAAAACTTGATTAGCTGCATCAGGTGTGCTTAAGACCTGTTTTGCATATTTGTGCTTTGAAGTATTCTATTCAGGATGTTGTATAATTTTGAGACTGGAGAAGTCATAAGCATTTTCAGTTGAATTTGGGAAACCACTTGCAGCATTCATTGTGTTGAGCTATTTCAATTGCTTTTGTTTGATTTGTTCATTGCAAACATCTGAAAATCTTTACATTTAGTAGTAGTAGAAGAAACTGACATAGTTAACAAATTATGTGGAGCCAAAAAGTAGCTGACATGGTTAACAGATTAAAACAGATTGGGAACAGAATTAGGTCAGTCCTCAGAATCACAGCCCCAGTCATGCAGTTTGAAGCTGCACAACTTTTCAATTACCCACAGCATGCGTGTCTTAGGTCTCCGCTGTAGAATGACTGAGCACTTTAAAGAAGATGGTGGGTACATTAAGTAGGAGTTATTAAAACTATAAGTGACAGGCACATGAACCAAGGCATAGTTAGGCACATATATGCACTACTTTTATCTTGTCCTTTTGTAAGCATTTTCGCTTTCATATTGTCATGTTGAATCTCGCATTTTGTCCTGCCTTTTGTTTTTGTTCTCTGGTGATGTTCTTGAAAACTTTAAATAAATATTGTTAGAAAACAAAAACATTACACCTGTGGATACTGCTGCACTCAAGACCCAAGCACAAAGCTTAATGTATCCTTCCCTGACGTGCTATGCCATCTTACAACAGGAGAGCTTTAAACGCTTTAGGATGGCATAGCACGCCTTTAATGATCAGACCAGCCTGTATACTTACCCTCCTCACCGCATCCGATCGGGGGAACTGCCTAACAACCAAGGTAGTCCCCCTGCAGCCAATTCTGCTGATTCGAGTCATGTGATTTAATTCTACTTACATTTATGTATTATTTTTACATAACTATGTGATCTTTATTAATTAAACATGGAGTCTTCCCATGCAGTGCAGAGCCCAGAACATTTAATTTGCAACACAAATATTAGTGTTTTAGAACAGTAAAATGTATAATGATAAAAAAGACAGTTTTTGTGTGAAAAATTTTGTGTGAAAAAACGCTAACTTTGGCCTGGGTTTTTAACTAATGTTCTACTAAAAAAGACTGGACATACCCCATTTTGAATATCCGGCTTTATCTACTTTGGGAAGCAATTATAAGAGCAGAGTCCCTTCTGATGGGGGTAATTTTCATTCCTGGACTACCATACAGTCTCAAAGGAAACGTAGGCCCAGCAAGCCAATCTTCCAAAATTCAATTTGAAAAAACTGAAATGGGCAAGATCTTTATTTGATCCTATAACTTTCCATAACCTCATAAAAGCTGTACATGCGGGTACTGTTGTACTCGAGAACATAAATAAGTGTATTTTATTGCAGTTAAAACTTGATGTGTATTTCTGTATACATCAAAATTGAGAGGGGCAAGCTACCCCTCTAATATTTATTATAGCGTTCCACTTAGAGTATAGGTTTCCACTTGTACTACTTTGAGATCTTGTTTAGTGTGGTGTGTGGTGAGGAGAGTATCTCACATGAGTGTGTAGAGCTGCTGGTTCACAATTCTCACTTTTTTAAGCAACTCATTCCCTTCTGCTGTAGGTTTGTATTTTATTTCTAGCAAATATGTTTAGTGTAAATTGATCTGGAAAAACAGGACAAAACATAAATCTTAACAACTTCTTGCGCTTGTGCAATGTCTTAATTTCTCCACTATCCCAAAATCAAACTACGGTATTTAACCTACAATATAATTTAAACCCAAATCACCTGAAATACAATGGAAAAATACAGAATCACACAATTTATATTCAAAGCAGACATTTCTATACACTTCTTATATTAAAAATAGGATTAATATATAATTCACACTTTTCATAAGAGAATTGCAAGATCAGCATTATCATAGTTATTACATATCAAAGGCAGCTACAAAAAAAACTATGTAGTGTTCATGTAATGCTAAAAAAATGTATCAATTTAATTACCCGCATGGTCTCCACACATGGCTGTAAGTCTGTGAGCTTATAGCATTAAATGTCAGAATTACAGCCCGAGCTCCATGATATTGACAGCAGATTTATGAATGGGGCCAGAGTACTTTGTAATACCAAACACAACTTACATACAGACATGTGTGATCTGGATAATGCATAATGCATGTCCCACTTCTTTTCATTATGTGAAATATATGGATCCTGACTTGAAGCAGTGTATAATGAATGTCCTTAGTGCTCTGGGATATGGGACATAAATCCAAAAGGTACCTTAGAGTGTATTGCCAGCTGTAGGCTTCTAAGAATTGTGTAGATTAAACATGAAACACAAGCAAATTGAGTGAAACTAAACTGGAATTTACGTTTGTATCTAAAAATTTGTTATAATAGTAAAAATATAGAATTAGAAACAAACATATTTTTCATATTTCCAAGCATTGTTTCCAACTAAGATCACCTTATTTGACTCTTGTGGACTACACAAGCTCCTGATTAATTCAGGTGTATATTTTTTGTGGGGGACAAAAATCAAATCCTTTCGGTAACATGGGTTATTGGGGATACCCAACACTATTTTATTTAGGTATTAAGTTTTTTTATATTATGTATTTATTCCAGTGTGGCGACAGACAGCTGCTATTTACCATCGTTTGCCGCATGACATGAGTGTTAGCTAAGTGTAGATGTCACTTTAGTTTGGTTTGCAGAGGTTTTAAAATACCACTTTCATGCACTAACAATTAGTGGTGTTTAAGTAAATTGCATGATTCTGGTTTAAAAAAATATATATTTTTCACGAGTATGGATATGTAGCTACGTAGTAGTGGGCAGATGTTTTAAATTGATGGTAAGATAGCCTTATCAAGAGCATTAATGAAGAAGAGACACTCATTTCAAATTAACAAAAATATGTTGTTGAGTATACATCAAGTATACGTAAAATCAACCTACACTTAACCTCTTTGTAATAAATGACTGGGGAAATTCTAGTGTAGGTGATGGTATGTCTTGAAATGGTTAAACTGCAGTTCTTTGTGAAAGTAAATCACATTGGAGTAGAATAGAAGACTAGACATGTGGGAGTATGCCAGATAATAATAAATTAACTGAACATGTTTATTCCTATTTTATTAAACTAACACAATAGCATAATGTTATGTGGATAACATTTATTTATGGTTTTACAATACTTTTTAATTCAGGACCAAGCATGTCTCCAATTAACGCAGTGTCAATCACATTGTCTCATCAAGCAGCAAGATATCTGTGCCTAATGCATATGTGTATGTGCACCAGCCTGAGTTCACATTATTAAGCCTTTTGCGATATGTGTATGTTTGCACAGTACAAAATATGAATTCTCTGTACCTCACAATAAAAAGCACAGTTTTTCCAATCCAAAACAGAAAGTAAAAAATAGAAAGAAAACAAAAATAAAAAACATAAATAAATAAATTAAATATAACAGAAAGAAGATATTTCTTTAACACTGGATGACATGTTTTATTGAGCAAATGGTACTTTATATTATTGCCAATTTTCTGATTCTAATGCTAGTATGCTGGTACAGCACTTCTTGACTCACAATATTATATTTTTCCCCAAACACATTGTATATGTTGGATGAAGTTATTGATTTCTTCCTCTGCTGTTTGCTATCAAGTGTATCATCATTAAAAACTAGGTCCTCCAGAGAGCTGCATACATCAGGGTTGACATAAGGACATTTCACATACCTTGGCTCATGATAGTTAAGATAAGAATAATGTTCCATCAATTTCCAAGTTATTCCATTGTCATGTGAGTAATGCAGAAGGACACCTTCTCCAGGTTTGTCAGGCGCTTTGCATGTACTGAGGACAGATTTACTTCCAATTCTCAAAGTAAACTGCAAGAATCTACAGAAAAATTGGAGAAAAACATTTTGACATTGTTCTACTGCTCCTTTTATTTAGGATTTATCCCTCTGCTAGTTTAATCTATAGAGGGGCAGCCATATGTTCTTATGTAAAGTTATTTTTTTTATTTACATGGCACTGTTCTTCTTAAATGTGGCTGAGATTGTTCCTAAAGTTCTTATTTAGTTGAGATAACATATCTAGACAAAAGCAGAAAGAATAACATACTATAAAACACATGATTGTCATACACAAGAGAATCTCCCAATTTTACAAAATGTTGTGATTCACAATTCTGCTCCACTGGATATTAAAGCCACTAACCCAAGGGGCAGGAGGGGGAAGGTGTTAAATCGTGGCCCTGCAAGAGCCCAGGTAAGTCAGTATGACTAAGGGACCACCATAGAAAGCAAGGAGTTAGTAATGGTGCCCAGCCACACTACAGATACAAAAAAATAATCTAAACAAAGGTGGCAATATAAAATAAAAAAATAAAATAAGAACAATGGCCAAAACAGTGCCATCAGAATAGGAAATATGTATGCTCTTCAAACGGGGACCATTCTGGCTCTAGGAAGAAAAGGGACCAGGTGTGGGCAGAGCTGACCAAATCCAGGAGCGGATTTGTGATGCAAAGCTTCTAAAGGGGATATGATAGCTCTTTGTCAAAGTATGATTTCTATGCAAGAACTGCTGGCACAATTCCAGTCTCAGCAAAAGGATCTTAGTTTGCAACTGGACTATTAAACTTAGTATGAAAGGTGAGTTGATTAGACTCAAAGAAGCATGGAGATGTCCCATGCAGTGCAGACATAATGCAGGTTTTATCTGCCACAAATTGGCAACAGATGGCTACAATCTGTGGTATAGAGGTAGGTGCCAAGGAAGATTTATTTATCGGTATGCCCCATGAAAAGATATCCGACTTGGTCTGTTTAGGTGGGAGAATGGAGGCAAGTAAGTACCTCAAAAAGTCTGGGAGCTCCTGTAACACTACACATTTTGATTTTAATATTTTTTCACCTTAATCTGAGGTAGGCAATTAAACTGTTAAATTCAGTAGCATCCCTGTTAGTGTAGTGTCAGTGGATAGACTTTTGAGGTGCTTACTTGTATCCATTCTCCCACCTACACAGGCCAAGTGTATAAACAAATCTTCCTTGGCACCTCCCTCTGTCAATCCTTTGTAGATAAAACCCACATCATGTCTGCACTGCACTGGAAGACTCCATGTTTCTTTAACTCTCATCAACTCACCTTTTATAATGCTCTGTTTAGGTCTACGCTGCAATGGAGAAAATCCATGTATTCTCTCACTTCTCAACTCTGAACTGCAGAACTGGATTACCGCTGGTCAGCAACGAGAACGTTGACTGTCTCTAAAGACAGAACACGATACAAGTTTACTGCACCCACTAAGGCAACAACACTCCTTTCCACACTTAATTAATAATTTTTTGTTTAACTTTTTTATCAATAATTTATTATACTCTGCAGCAGCAAGCAGAGTGAAAGGATTGAATAATTTTTCCCAAGCTGTCAAATACAGTGTACCATGTTGCCTGGGAACCTCTACATTGTGTTTTCCTGCCATCATCCACATTGAACTGTACCTAAGAACAAAGACTGTTTCTGGCCCTTTAACTGTTCTGTGCAAAGGATTGGTATGTTTGATATGGCACTTAGGATACAGCCGAAGTGCCGAAGTAGTCGAAGTGGCCGCCATTAGACAATCGAACACGTGGCGGCAGCCATTTTAAATCAGTCGAACGCAGTCAGCGTTGTGTGCCATCAAATCCCTGGAACGGAAATCGGCCACACATTTGAATGAACACCACTGACCTGTACCTTCCCCTACCTTTCGACACTGCGACTCGAGACTAAATCCCGTTCGAAGATTCGAACGCATGTTCGAATGGGAATTTGTCATCTTTTTCGTGTAAAATAGACCTCCACTTAACTAACGACCACCGCTGAAACTTAACCCCGTTTTCACTTCGACACTTCGACAGAAGTCGAAGTGCGTTCGACTATTCGAACGCCGCCTTCGGATGGGACTTTGTTATTTTTCAGGGCAGAAATAGACCGACCGCACAGCCTGAATCTGTGGAACTGTTTTGGGCATGCAAAGAGGCGCGCGGTCGGTCCAAAGAGACTTTTTAATATTTCTGGAACCCCTGAACGGATTTGTACGAATTTTGAATATGTGTGTCCCCAAGTTGTGTTGTTCATAAAAATATAAGTTTTATTCCTGTATGATGAAAAATCTGAAAGTTATAAAAATGCATAAAAAGTATAAGTTTTAGCTTGGAGATAATTGAGTAGAAACAGTAAGAAACTCGATTATCTCCCAAGCAGAGGGGAGGGAATCTGTGGGTTGTAACCATTGTCTGATTGGTTAATGTCTAATTGTCTGTGGGTGTCTCCCTTGCATGGGAGCATTGCATAAAAGGAGAGTACCTGCCATTAAAACCTCAGTTCTACTTTACCCTTCAAAACGTAGCTTTGTCTCATTATTGAAAGGGAATCTGCTCAGCTAATCACTAGCTCTTTTAAGAGCTCTACCTCTCCTTCTCTACTTGGATCCAGCTGATAGAAAGAAGGCTACTCCATTACTGCACAGCATCTTGCTGGGAGGAAGGACATCTCCAACGGCTGATACCCGCTCTCCCCTGGGGTAGCCGTTACATACAACAATAACATCAATATTTAAATTTGGTTGGATTCTGACGCACATTATTGGATGTTATTTTCTTCTGATTTTAGCTAGGCTAGGCTAGGGCTGTGTTGCTCTGATCCTCTATTTTTTTAATGGCATTTCACAGATTAAATATCAAGAGTTTTTAGACTAGAACAAAATGACCCCTAAATGTCAAGGCAACAAAATCCCATTGCATTTCACACATAGGAAATTTACTAAATCGGGGATTGTAGAGACCTGACAAGGGAATTGCAAATACAAAAATACCTAAATTGGAACACCTCTGTTAACTGGTCATTATTCCAAGTCAGCTATTTTGTCCTAAAATTGCAATTCATTTCAGTTTGTCAGTTTTCCATAATTGCAATCAGTTTTTTTTCCCACTCTCTACTCTAGCAGCTTAAAGGTATTGGTGTTGTGTTTACGTATTTGTGTTATGGAATAATTCACAATATAACTGGCCTAATCCACTAGCATATGGCAATTACTGAGCTCTGTTTCATAAAGTTATACAGTGACTTATTCAATTATTTTTTTTAAAAATTAAAAAGCTTTACAAATGTATATAGTTAATATAGATATAGTAAAGAAGCAACTAAGTATGCTAAACAACAAAATGTCCTCTGCATTCCAACAGTTGACAAGCAGATATATTTTTGTCATCCATTAATTATAACATTAGAGAACATCCATAAATTATAACATTAGAGAACACCGAGATCTTACTCCGTGGAGCACTAAAATATTAAATTTTAATCTGTTCTAGAGGATAATCCAGAAACATGGTTTACTCACTTGGACTGTGAGCTGTCAAGAAAGGCAGTAATGAGCTGACGCCTCCCATCCTTATTAAAAATTAAAGCTTTGCCACTTGCAAGTACACCACAACCAAAACTGACTTCAGCACCACGGATAGAGTTGAAGTTATGGTATGAAGAAAGCCTGGAGCTAGTGAAACTTTCTGATATAAACACTGGGTAGGTCTGAGAGGCCATTTCACAGGCTGGTCCAGAGAAACCAGGTTCACATCTGGAAATTCAGAAAATAAAAAGAAAATGTAAATATAAAAAAATATTAAAACACATTCAACTGACTTCTGTTTATATTCAATAATTGCTTGAAAAAAAAGTTTCTTTAAAATAGACTTGCTAATAATGCCACTAATTTCAAGAAAATATCCAAAATGTAGTCAATATATTCATTTGCCTCTTAGCTTGCTACACATTTTACATTTTTCTAGAATCTCATCTGCTCCCATTTAATTTTTACATTGTTTCACTTATTCAAAAGATATTGGATCTGCTTGTTAAACATTTGCTATTTTAACCTTTATACGCTGTATCTAAAGCTTGTGTATTTGATGCTGGAGATATATCTAGATATATATATAATGTTTTCAAATGAGAAGTACAGGAAGGTACATGTGAGCACTTCATTTGTAGCAGTATCACTGAAGACATCATAGTAAACCATGAGACTGAAAATCAAGAAACAGCATTATTAAATCCCCCAAGATCCTCTGCTGGCTTATCATCATCGGGATACTGTCAATAAGAAGCTACTGTCTAGAAGAGTAAGTACCACTATGCTTGGGCCCACCAACGTACTGCTGCATCCCTAACATTAAAATAAACCTAACTCTAAAAAATCGAGTAAGAGCAGGTATTAAAGGAAAATAGAGCCATCTCAGGGTCTGGAGACATACATACATACATTTCTTGACCTATGATCTTGTGGTTTATTAATGTTTCCAGATTCCCCGAATGGACTTGCTTTCTATTAATACACAATTCTCCATTGTGCATTTTTTTCTATCTCTTCTCTGCTTGGGTATGAAGCCAGAATCACTAATCTTTTTTTTTTTTTTCACAAAGGAATTAAAACATAGGAGATGACAAGAATGATTACGCAATGAAGAACACTAGAAAAATCAATAGGATGAAATCTCATTACTTTCAGTTAAAGTGCCACGTGGGAAGCCTGTCACAGGTCTTAGCAATAAGTACCGCAAGCACCAGATGGGACATTTATTAGATATATGTGACACTCACTTGCAGCCAGTTCTTGTGCATTGTCCGCGTCCAGAGCAGAATTTCAGGCATGATGGTCCGATGTAAACTGTAATAGAATGCTTGTTAGAATGTGCTGATATATTGAGTTGTAAGAATTGTGATTAGATATGAGTGATGCTGATCTTGTGAGTACAATATTGTTGTAATAGGTAGGGCATTTGCTCCAGAAACATAAATCTGCAATAGTAGAAATTAATTTTGTAAAGCCAGGTCAATGATAATGAGCCTTGACAACCCAGATGTTACTGAACTACAGTTCCCATGACACTCAATGAGCCTTAAGGCTGACATAGCATCATGGGAAATGTAGTTGAGAAACATCTGGTGTGTCAGGGTTTCCTATCACTGTGCTAGATAGCGAATCATTTTGAAAAGGGCAACGACAGGCACATAGATCAGGCAGTAAACATACATAGGTTTATACACTAATGTGAATTTAAAAGTTAAGCCCAACATAAGCAAACTGGAAGTTATATCTCCAATATTGTTACTTGACTTTGAATTCTCACTTTAGTGCACAGCCCTGAACATGTCAAGGTTACACACTAATCAATCAATTGTTGGGAATTCACCCAGAATTATATTTTTGCATGGGAAAATAGTCAAACTGGAAAAATGCTCAAATTCAATCTTTTTTTACAGCACTATTTTGAGAATTCACGGTATTGTCCAAACATTGTAAGATTTTTATACATTGTTGTCTTCGAGCCCTGCTTTTGGAAGTACAACTAAAGTGAAATTTTAAACAGCAGTTGGTCTGTCTAACTGTTTGCAATGCTGGCAGGTTCAAACAGCAGTTTGTGGGATTAGCACATTGCTTCCAGGAAATAACAGATGCTTTAAGTGTGAATCAAACTCTACTATTTTTCTGTATTAAGGAAATCTATTGCCAAATCTTATATAAATCATGTAGTGAATCACCAAGTACTTACAAATAAATTGTCCTTGAGTAAACATCACTATGTTAGTAACAGATGACTCCCCATACGTGACCTTAATCCATCATATGCTTCAAATATTGAGAAATGCATTTGACATGATATACCATTTAAGTAGTTCTACGTAAACATAAATAATAATAATGATAGTAACAATAAACTTTATCATTTCTACTGCAAAGACAACAAACTGGACATTACACTAAAACTCTGCAACTTAATTACAACAATATAAAGTCTATAAAGTAACACACTAAGCACCATAAACACTACAGTATGCTGTAGTGGTTATGGTGCCAGGAGCTCCCTGTTACCCAACAATTGTAAGGAGTCATGCCGTTTTAGAATAGTCTGACCTCTAACCATGAATCTGCCAGGTACCTCTCCCCAACTCTACACAAGAAGCTCTCTCCACTGAGTTAAACCCAGAGTGCATGGCTCAGCTCACTGGCTGAAAACGATCAGCACTGCAGGAGAGCTACTGGAAGCTAATGAGCAGGAGCTTCTGAATCTCAATAAAATGTAGAAGAGGTGGGGAGCGGCACCCTGCAAACCCTAGGTAAGAAGTCAAATCACCCTAAAATGGTTTGACTCCTTACAATGGGGGGTTGCCTGGCCACGCTTGGCACCATAACCACTAAAGCACACTGTAGTAGTTATGCTGCTTGGAATGTTCCTTCAAAACATATAAACATACATATTTATAATTTTACAAACTGTTTCCAAATATCACTAATGTAGAAATATCAACAGGGCCCTTCAACTTTCCAAGGCCAACCCAAACACTACCATAAATTAAGAGTAGTCATGCTGCAAGTGTAGGACTTAATTTAGGGCCATGTGCAGCGATCACCTGAGCCTCCCTGCTAAAACTACATGAAACATTGGACAGAACTGATATAGCAACCTCTTCCATTGCTGTATCGGAGTCTATAGGCTGGCTGTATCTATAGTTAGCTGCAGGAGTTGTAATCCACTCCTAATTGGACACCCTCTGCACCATAACCTTTGTAACGAGGCAAAGTTGCTATGGTGCTTAGAGTAACCCAGTACAGTAAGTTACATTGTCCATTTCAGAACTAAAGTGGGTGTGACGGTAGTAGTCAGTATCACCGTCTAGTTTTCCTTTTCCCAATAGCAGAGTAATCCCAATAATCCACGAGAAGAAATATCGCTGTAATCGCCAAATAATCCACACATGAGCCAAGGCTTAATGCTGGAACACGACTCATTTTACTGGCACACAGGACACACAATTTATGTGATACAAAACTCCTCCTCTGGGCCAGGCTAGATAATTGAGTTTCAACAATACACAAAGCTCAATTATCTGCTGGCCAGAAATATTATACAGTTTAACAATTTCCAGACAAGTACTTTTCATAACACATACAACTATACTTTTAACATCCCTGGGTAGCTGATGGTCTGGGGAGCAACATACTTAAATTTCACGAAAATCCGTTTGGTAGTTTTCGTGTCGCGTCGTGTGGAAGTTTGACCGGCTCCCTGCATGCTGGTATCCGATTTGGAGTTCCATGAAATTGGGGCTAAGAGCCGGTCTCCGTTCACGTCAATTTACATGAAAACTACCAGGGTTAAAATATAGAGAGTTCGTGGAAAGTGTTCCCCACATTCGGTAGATTGAATTTCCCGAATGCCGTTCGTGTAAATAAGCCAGGCGGGACTTCCATGGGGGACCCGGTCATGGTGGAGGGCTATGCCGAAAATAGTTCCAGGCGGTCGACGCCTAAGTCCCGCTGACGGGCCGTTCGGGAGTTTAAGATGGCCGCCATCCATTGTTCTTTGCCACGTGTTCGGCTCCCGAAATGGCGGCCACCCGGGAACTCTCAATTAACTTGCGATTACACACGATTCTAAGTTCTAATTGCTACCCAGGGTGGTCCTCATTCGGTAAAATAGCTATTTTACCGAACAAGGGATTTGAAAGTACAGAAAATAACGAATGCACCAGTAATACAGGTAATAGATCTCACGAATACAACAGCAGGGAGGGAAATAGTCAAATGAATTGAGGGTGATTCTTCACAGTGGGTATTGGTTTCCTCAAGTTTGACCAATCTGTTTTCCAATTTATAGTCCATTATTCTTTCACATTTTCAGCTGATGCAATGCTTCTTTTATTGATAGCCAAATCAGTTCATTATAACATGGGAGGTGCTGGTGGACAGGAAGATGAGCCTCTCCACCGCATTCATTATAGACTGTAATGGCACAAGTTGGGAGCACGTAAGACCATTGAGAAGTAGATTGCAGTAGTCAAGGAGAGAGAGAATACAGCGGCATGGACCAATGCCTAGACACATCCGGTTGCTGGATGCGTGCTATGTTTTTTAAATGGAAGCTGCAGAATTTGGTGATTGACTGGACATGAGGGGTTAAGGAAAGGTCTAAGTCAAAGAGAACAACTAGACAGGGAGCCTGCAAGGTAGAGCTGATGGTAGTGCCATTGATTGGAGGGAGACACAGGCGTAGCAACATTTGAGAGAAGAGAAAGAGAAGAGTTCTATTTTGGGCAGGTTAAAGGGATACTATAGGCATCAAAACAACTTCACCTTAATGAAGTAGTTGTAGTGTATAGATCATGCCAGTGCAGCTTCACTGTTCAATAATCTGCCATTTAGGAGTGAAATCACTTTTGTTTCTTTTTAGGGAATTCTAGTAAAACCTCCCCTGACTGTGACTGATACAGGCTCTATGAAAAAATGAGATGCTAACTTGCTTTAGAAGTTTTTATCTCCTTCTCTGCAAACTGAACTGGACACACAGGAGGCTCCTGCTGGGTCTAGAAGATCATTAACAGAGCAGGATTAAGAAATCATAAATAAAACAGAATGCACAATAAACAAAGTTTAAACATTAGATCTCTCTTTACAGGATGTATTTAGGAAGGCTGTGCAATTCATATGCAGGAAGGTGTGACTAGGGCTACATAAACAAAGTGATTTAACACCTAAATTGCAGATAATTGAGCAGTGAGACTGCGGGGACATGATTTATACACCAAAACCGCTTCATTAAGTTAAAGTTCTCTTGGTGCCTATAGTGTCCCTTTAAGTTAAGGAAGTAAACAACCATCCAGTTAGAAATAGCAGACAGATAGTCAGAGACATGAATCAAGAGCAACAGTGACAGATTGGGAGAGGACAGATAGATTTGTGTGTCATGTGCGTAGAAGTGATATTGAAAGCTGAAGGAACTTGTGATTTTACCAAGGGAAGCACTATAGATCGAGAACATTAGGGGACCAAGGACAGAACCTTGGGGGACACCAACAGAGAGGTGTTGAGGAGAAGAGGAAGAGCCAGAAGCAGAAACACTGAAAGAGCACTGGGAGATGTAGGAGGAGAACCAGGAGAGAGCAGAGGTTTTTAGACCGAGATTACCAAGGATGAGAAAAAGTTGTTTATGATCAACAATGTCAAAAGCAGCAGACAGGTCAAGAAGAATTAGGAAACACTAGTGACCACTGGATTTAGCTGCAATTAAATCACTGGATACTTTGGTCAGGACTGTTTAGACTCAAAGTGGCTAGCACAGAATCCAGAATGATGCAGGTCAGACAGAGAGTTGGATTCAAGGAAGTCATTCAATCTAGCATACACAACTCTCTCAAGGATCTTGGAGACAAACAGATTGGGTGGTAGTTGGATGCGGAGTCAGGGTCAAGGTTGGGCTTTTTTAGAATTGGGAATACAGATGAATGCTTGAAGGGTGAAGGAAATATGCTAGAGGAGAGATTGAATATTTTAGTGAGGGGCACATGAGATGTGAATGAATAGGATCGAGTGAACAGGTGATGGGGTAAAAGGATCGAAAAAAAAAATGGCAGAGATGTCTTCTGGAGTATCGGGTACGAGTGAGCATAGAACACAGAAGGTAATGGGTAATAGGAAGTAATGGTAGAGGTAGGAGAGAGATTAGAGATCTCTTCCCCGATCGCAGAAGTCTTATCAGTGAAGTGAGTTGAGATGTTTGTAGCAGTCAGGTGAATAGGAGGAGGAGCAGCAACAACAGGGCAGAGAAGAGAGTTAAAAGTGTGAAAGAGGTGTTTGGATTCTCAGGAGAGTGTGGTTATGAGGGTACTGAAGTTGTTTACGTTTGCAGAGGAAACAGTCAAACAGAACGAGATAAAAAGGTCAGATTGTGCATTCAGCCACCTTGCAAAACATGCGAGAGACTACTCCCTCATCTTTTATTGAAACAAAAAAGCTCTCTGGTGAATGCTAGAGACACTATAGGCATTGAAATGGACCTTCGTTTGGTTATATTTATTCAAACTACTACTTTTCGATTCCCATGGATGTAGGCAGGGGGTAGCAGATCCACTTTTAATTAGCTCTTTCATTTGTATTACATGCATAATACATATGTATGTAACTATTAATATTAAATATGCTGAGTGATGGTGATGATATGACTGAGATTAAAAAAAAAAAAATGCATATTGAACAGATTCAGGTCTACAGCCTTGTTGAATATTTTTAATGAAATCATAATAGACTCAATATTTTAGACTTTCATTGATTTTCACAGTATTTACTTATTTCTCATTTCAATGCAAAGCATTTTTCCTCTGAGACATGATGATATGCCACCTAGTGTCTTTTAATGTCACATTATAAGATTCTGCACTTCAGAAACACAGGGACAGACACACAACAGTATCCTGTTTTAATGTGCATCTTGGCAAAAAAGTTAAAAGAATATGAATTATAGCTCAGAGGGAAAAATGGTAATTTAGTGATTTCAGGACTTGGATGCACATCTAAGAGGAACATTGGCTCAGAGCACACCTTTTGTACTACCACTTATTATGCATATGAGTGAACAGCAGTGGTTATTTGTGTGTGTGTGAGTATTTACACACACACATACAGTATCTCACAAAAGTAAGTACACCCCTCACATTTTTGTAAATATTTTATTATATCTTTTCATGTGACAACACTGAAGAAATTACACTCTGTTACAATGTAAAGTAGCAAGTGTACAGCCTGTATAACAGTGTTAATTTGATGTCCTCTCAAAATAACTCAACGCAAAGCCATTAATGTCTAAACCATTCGCAACAAAAGTGAGTCTGTTAAGTGCACATCATTTTCATGCAGTACTATAACAATGGAGACGAAGGCTACATTGCCTGGCCAAAAAGTTGTCACTATTGCTTGGATTTCCTAGTTAAAAAACACTGAGTGCCTGGACCTCTCACAAGATCTGTACAGAGCTGAATCAGCATATTGTACTGATGAAATAGCTGTATTTCATTATGGAACCACTTCTGAGCGAAATCAAGCAAAATAAGCAGTACTATTCAAGGGATACCAAAACAACTTAAGCTTACTGATAAAGTTGTGCTGTATAGATAATGTTTCTGCAGTCTCACTGCTCAATTGTCTGCTATTTACATGTTATATCACTTTGATTATGCAACCAAAGTCACACCTCTCCTGGCAGTAGCTTAAACAGCCTTAAAGGACTACTATAGTGCCAGGAAAACAAACTCCCTTCTCCTGCCTTCGGTCATTTAACCGAACGCTGGTCCATTTGATATTTTAATGTGTGAACAGCGCTACCCCAGATAGCTAAGCCATGGAGCCCATTTATATACCGAAAGACTATGGGAAAGACTTTGGCTCCATGGCGATTGAATTGTATGTATGGGATCTGGTGCCATTCGGTAATAATGTGCGCTCAGATCTAAGCTATCTGGGGATATGTTGACTGTATAGGTTTTATGTAATATTTGTAACATTGTGTATTTTATTGTCTTTTTGCTACCATGTGGGTAATGGAGTTTTGCCTCTGTCCTGGGAGATAATTGGATTACTTCCCAATTATCTCCAGAATAGAGAGGAGGGATTGTGATGTAATTGTGGGAGTGTTTAAAGGTGTATGTCCGTGATTGGTCAGTGTATACTTTGTGTCCCAGTCTTCCAACTGGTCCCTTAGGGGAGTGTCTACCAGGTGGAAGACCTGCATAAATACCGGGCAGGTAGCCCTCAATAAACCAGATCACTGCTTGACCCTCAAAACGAAGTGTCATCTCGTTCTTGAGGGGATTTGATTGTATGCTGTTACAGTTTGACTGCCAGGAGTGTAAACTGTTCGTATGGTTTTTCCTGTTCAGCTGTTTACAGCATTCGTATGGTTCTAGTTCGGGAGTTGGAGAATTCGTGGGTTTCCAGTTCGGGAGTTGGAGAATTCGTGTGTTTCCTGTTCGGGAGATTGGTGCTTCAGTAGCTGCCTGTGTATTTGGAAGGGAATATCCTCTAAACGGCTGTTTAACTCATTGTGTGCCTGGGGGTGCTGTTACAACACCTAATCTACCAATGCACATAGTTACATAGGCTGAAAAGACACGTGTCCATCAAGTTCAGTCTTTCTTACTTCTGTTTTTGATATTCATCCAAAAGAAGGCAAAAATCCAAACTAGGAAAAAAATCCGTCATGACCGCATAATTGCAGTCAAATATATTATTGGATCAAGAAGCTATTACCACACAAATTAAAAATGATATCCTTGAATATTGATTTGCAAGTATTTATCCAATAACTGTATAAACAGCTGTACAGCCTTTGATAAAACCACTTCTTCAGGCAGAGAATCCCACATTCTTATTCTTACTGTAAAAAAGCCTTTATTTTGCCTTAGACTAAATCTCCTTTCTTCCAGTCTAAATGCGTGACCACGTGTCCTATGTATACGTCC
The DNA here is from genome assembly GCA_933207985.1 of Pelobates cultripes. Lineage (NCBI taxonomy): Eukaryota > Metazoa > Chordata > Amphibia > Anura > Pelobatidae > Pelobates > Pelobates cultripes. The sequence goes on from OW240914.1 coordinate 172,492,127, forward strand.
TGTTTATGAATAGATTTCCAGACAATGGTTTGTATTGGCCCTGAAAATATTAGTATAATGCTATCATATCCTCTCTGAGGTACGTTTTTCAAAACTAAAGAGGTTTAAATTTGTTAATGTTTTTTCATAACAAAAAATGCTCCATTCCTTTTATTAATTTTGTAGCCCGTCTCTGCACTTTTTTCTAGTGCCGTAAAATCCTCTTTAAGAATAGGCGCAAAAAAATTACCACATCTTTATTAGTCATATGAGTTAATTTACGGTACTTTTAAGGAGCTGAAATGAAAAACATGGCTTGGGGACTCCTATATAACTACATGTAGGTCAGTGCAGCTTTCCCCAATTTCCACCCACCAATCAGCTGTAGGTTCCAGTCAAAAATATGCTACATTTAGTCTTCATTGACTTCAATGCATGGACTTACCGTGGTGTATGCTAATTATTTTTCTGTAACGCTTTCTGTTAAATTATTTACAGGTAGTTGGTTTATTAATATCAATCACCCCACCCCTCAAAAAACAACACATTTTGACATACACTAATGACTTGACTCTGAAGACTATTAAAAAGGAAATACATTGATAATACCTGTATTTATATTTTGTCACAAATTGACCAATGCACTCAATTAAGCCATGTATATAATAATACTAATTGCACTCTTGCTTTGCGCACTTTTACATTGTGTTTACTTTAGTTTAAAATAGTTTTTTTTTTTAAAACTGTTAAAGACTGTCACAAGATGCAAAGACTGACTATAAATAGATATCCTGACATTATCACGCACTTCAACTTACAAACACAAATCACATGTATATTTATGAATTAGCAACAATGCACAAAGAATGAGATATAAGAATAACCGGGCGCTCAGGAACAGATCTTGGAGCCAGGCTGAAAGTCCCAGCTACCGATAAACAGAATTAAAAAGTCTGCGTCTGTCAGTCAGACCGAAATTCACATGTCAATGACTTTGTCATAAATTTTGTTTAACAGAGATGACATTCCACTCTGCGTTCTAGGAGGTATTGCTCGTATAAAACACTTATCTAATATAGCATGGAAAAGTGGAAGAATGCTTGACATCAGAGATACATGGTCTCGTCTACATCAAATAAGCTGATTGCTTTTATTCAATTCACATTCCACCTCTATAATCACCACCTCAGCTGGCAGTCTGATCGCAGAAGCCGGCAATTAAATAGACATACTGTTTCTTCACCTCCCGTTGTTACTGTCCCTTCAGAAATTGCTGAGGCGAACTCATGTACTGTGAAGAGATATTTTTGGCTCCAGCAATGTGTCAAATGCACATGCAGTGGTTACACGCTGCTTTGAAACCTTCAATGTAATGCACAAAAATGACTTCTATGAATATTTTATATTTAGGAAAATCAACATATTATTTGCTGCTTTTGTGCCAGGGTATATTGTTTGTATTGTTTGCAATGATCTCTGGAGCTCAGAGGGTTAATGCTGTTTTCAGTCTGTCTTTGAACTCTGTATACTGCTGACATTAATCCTGTATAACTGTGAGTTATGGCTTACAAATAATGTAATTTACAAGCTAACATGATATACCTTCAATAGCATTTTACTTAAACAGGGATCCCAATTGCTCTGAAAATTAAAATTACATTTTCATTTATTAGAACGTTCATCTGAGCGTTTCGAAATACTCATGTAATAAAGAAGTGAAATGATACAGTTGGGGGGCAAATAGATTATTAGAACTCTTTGTCATATGCCAGGATTAAAAGAATCGAGTATTGACAGTACAAAAGTAGAAATTGTGAGAAATCACAATATATATGGAACATTAAGGAATTTGCATATATTTTTTATTGTTCCAGAAAACCTGTGGTTCATTGAAAGCGGGGGCTGTTGCAGATGTTCTAATCACTGATTTATATATAAATTAAATCTGTATCTTAATTTACTAAAAGTATAGGAATTTAGAATTCTTTATGTACTTATGTACCAATTGCCTCTAAAATGTAGGGAGTTCCTGAAGCTCTAGCTAAGAAAACACACACGTCCCGTAACTATCTTATACGTACAAACATTTATCTCAGTATGGTATTTCAAATATTTATCTCTTAATAATCTGAAATTAAGTATTTAAATCATAAATAACTAACAGCAGGTGTGATATCACTTTTCCGAGTGGTATTTTATTACTGTATTAGGAGAGTACCTATTTAAAAAAAAATACTACCCAAAGAATAGGGCAATGGAAAGGAAAGAAACAATCTGTTCAATGTAGCAAAAGAGAGCAACTAGTAAAAAATATTATGTTCGATAAAAATACATTAAAGAAGAGAGGAATCTGCACTCATCTAATAAACGGGTGCATAGCTGGTCCTGTAGGCTGGTAAACCCCGTACATAAATATAGATAGCAATATGATCCAATTAAGGTACAAAAAGGTAGCAGAATTATTTGGAGAGTCAGAACATATTTTTTTTTAAATGTTCTGGCTCTCCCAATAAATCTGCTACCTTTTTGTACCTTCTGCTCAGATGAGCACATGTAGTATTGGCCTATGTGGGTCTACCAGAGTGACAAAGAATGGAATTGAGGCCACACCTGGAACATACATTTCTCAGCAATGGTGCGGCCAAAGATACCTAAATTTATACAAAATACAGATTAAGGAACAGAGCATACACAAAAATAAAAAGAAAATATTTTACAAAGCTACCCAAAAAACCACACATCTCAGTAACAAACATTGGGACTCCATTCCACTAAATGCTCCCTCACAGCATCAGATACTCCTTTGGAGGTGATCACAGTAAAGTATGAATTTGAGGAGGTTTTGGATAGCAATGTCACTATAATAATAATTTTGATTTCATAGAGGAGATATATGATATTGTGAGTATATACATCAAAGCACTATCTTTTTAATTGTTCAGTTTTGACACTGTGTTTGAATTGTGGTTTTTTAAAAAATAAATTTTGCATTATATATATTCACAATGCTCCTAGATTTATTAAATACACTCTGGATCACTTAGCACTAACTCAATTTAATTTGTCTCCCACATTAAAATTAGGGTAGGACCCACCGATATTGGGGTACTGTGAAGTAGTGGTGGGCTTAACACAATGCGGCCATTACGGTGGAACTTAATCCCCATATTTGTTTGATGAGATAGGCAATTTTAAGTAGCCTTAGAGAAATCAGAAATGTATTTTATGAGTGCGATGTTCCTTAATCTGTACAATGTCGGAATGACAAAGACCATCTGTGAGAATGGGAGAAGCCTCTATTATCATCTCCTGAAAATCATCCATATAACCACTCTCAATACTCCAACAAAAAAATGTTGCCACCAAGCTCATCATCCAAAAGAAATCTTTTGTCATCTGCATTTCTGGCTTGAAATACTAATTACTGGCACAACACCCTACCATGAACAAGTAAAACCACATAAAACTTAAGAACATCTTACATTTGGTCATAATTCTTAAATATTTTCTAATATGCAGGGCCGTCTTTCATATTGATTGGTCCCAGGGCAAGCATTTGGATCCTGCCCCCGCCCCGCCACCTCCCCCCTCACTCCCTGGCAAGCAATTAAGCCATCCACCCCAATGCAGTGATGGACTAAAGTAGAAAAAGCCCTGGTGCAAGAATTTTTTGGGCCCCACCCCAATCGCAAGGGTAGCCGGAAGGTAGATCCCTATCTGTCGTGCAACTCAAGCAATGCTTTGACAGCTGGGGCTCTACCATTTTCCAATTCTTGCAAGGTTATATTTAGCACTGAGCCGTATTGTTGTGTTTGAATGTAAACATTTTGTTGTATGGAGTATGTATGTGGGAATGGGCAGGGGTGTGTTTGTATGTGCCATTTGAATGCAAGCATGCATGTGTAGTGTTGGTTTTTGAATGTAGGGGTGTGTTTATATATTATTGGTGTTCAACACAACAAAATGTGTGTGTTTGTATGTAGTGCTGATGTTTCAATGCAGGAGTGGGTTTGTATGTAGTGTTGAACTTTGAATGCAGTGGTGTATTTGTATGTAGTGTTGGTGTATCAATGCTTGGATGTATGCACATACACTGCCACACACACACTGTGATACACATACACACAGATACACACTGACACACTGAAACATGCAGAAACAAAGATATACACACTGACACACTTGCAGATACAGACACATAAACTGTTGCAGATACAGTCTAACAGATACAGGAGGTGCGCCCCTCCTCTCTGCATCCTTCGCTTCCTACCTCTCACGCAGCTCCTTCTGCCCTCTCTCGCAGACTCCTCTCTATGGAAGGAAGTGGCTCGCTGCTGTCACTTCCTCTTAGATGGCTGCCGAAAAGCAAGGGGCCCGGTTGAGCTGTTAAAGGGCCTCTGCTGAAAACAAGCCAATGGGTAGCCCTAAGTACATGGGCCACCTAGTGTGCCCCCTTAGTGTATGGGCCCCTGGCAATGGCGGGGAAAACATTTCTTGAGGGCAGCATGGCCCAGCATGGTCACTGGGCTTGGGGCAGCTGCCCCATTTGCCCCATTTACCTCAAGTTAAAGATGACCCTGCTAAGATGGTCCCCTCCATTTTTTTTCATGAGTATCACCACATCTTCATCATACTGCCTCCATCTGTACTGCACCACCACATATAACCAGTTTTCCCCTTCACAAATTAAAGAATTATTTATGTAACTCTATTTTGGCATGGTGCACTGTAAAGTATTCATGGCACATCTATGTTTACTGTATAAAATAAGTAATCTCTCAAGATTAAGAGTAAATAAACACCAACCATTGTCAAGTGCCCACATGTTACCCACGATTGGCCCATTCTGCCGCCACCGTAGCCTTGTGTCTCTGGTAAGAGCAGCATTGGGGAGGGGGATGGTTATTCGACTCCACCTAAATAAAAAGAAACAAATGTAATTACGTAATATATTATGTATTGAAATATATATTTATTTTGTGGCTGCTGGTTAAGCTCAATATTACCAGGGCTTGAAATTTCTTCTCGCCCCTCGAAGTAGGCACATTTAAAAACAGCACAGCCACAGTTGTCCTTGGCTAGTTTCTAAACACAGTTTCCTCGCTGTGACTTGCGCTGTTATAATGCATGATGTTACTAAAGGGCGAGCTTGTGGGAAGCTGTGTTTAGAACTAGCCGAGTACAGTTCTTCATTGCTCCCAAATACCTCTGGACACCAGAGATGAGGCTCCCCCCACTTCAGCAAGCAACTAGGAGGAAACCTCATAAATAAATTACAAAAGTACAGATCAGAAGGATAGCAGTATGGGTGAGCAGGTACTAGAAAAGAGAAGGAAAGATGTGAGCATGCAAGAGAAGAGGAATAGGGGCATAGAGAAAAGGGGCATGGATGAGCAGATGAAAGGGTATATGGAAAGGGGGGATGGATAGATAGATTAAGGGGCATGTAGGTAGCATGAATAAGTAGGTGAATGACATAAAGAAAAGTGGCATGGATGAGTATAGGAATGGGCATATAGAAACGGGACATGAGAGCAATGTGCATTGATGACAAGAGATGACATGGTAATGGGCATGAGGTGCATATGCTCTCCGACCTTCACACACACTTCATGCAAATTATTATTAATATATATTTATATAGCGCCAACAAATTCTGTAGCCCTTGCATTTACACACACTCCTCAAAAACAAAACCCAACATTCACATACAAATAGACCTATGCATTTACAGACTCTCAACACAAATGCACTACTACATTCACATACAGATGTTCTATACAAACATAACCCTGCATTCACACTCTGACAATCCACACAAATAGACTCCTGCATTCACACACTAAACACAAATATATCCCCGCATTCATACACAGATATTCCACACATACCTACCCCTGCATTCACACACAAACCCTATACACAAATACATCAAGGTGTGAACATGAAATGTATTAGATCAAAAATGATAAGCATGTGCATTTTGAGGTGGCTATAATTTTTAGGCCATGCAAAGGCTATTAGCTTATGACTTGAAATTTTGAGCCCTGGTGAAACTATATATTGATAGATAGTTGAGGGGAATATCTTTTGGGGATAATTGAAATTAAGTTTAATTGTGGATGATGACTGTCATCATCTGGAACACTTCTTACATGCAGAGGATGATACAGTGTCACTGCAGCATTCATATCCCTATAGTGTAATGGAGAATGATCATCATACAATAGCACCTCCCTCATGTTGTATAGGGTAAAGGTGCCCTTCACACAAGGGATGTATTGTTCCAATAAGCTGCAGGTGAACACCACAAAACTGGCTATAGGACCCCCTTTCTAAAAGTGGGACTAATGTGTTCCTCTAATATGCCGGCTGCCACAATAGTGATGTCATCACCTGCTTTATAAAAACAGAGGGGCATAACTCAATTTGGAAAGAGGGAGATCCATATTTTCAGTGTGGGGTTTTACACCTCTGTCATAAGTAGGCGACCACCATAGAAATAGCAACATAACCCTTCAAATAAGTTGTTTTATGTCCCTCTAGTGCAGGCTTCTCCAAACTCTGGCCCTCCAGATGTTGCTTAACTACTCCTATGATTATATGAATGAAATCGACAGGCTGAGAATCATGGGAGTTGTAGTTCAGCAACATCTGGAGGGACGGAGTTTGGGGAAGCCTGCTATAGGTTAACAGGTGCTTGCAATAGGAAATGCAATCACTTGTCTATTAGGGTGCTGAGAACCTTAAAAGTAATTTTATAATCTCTTTTGAAGAGATGAGATTCAGCTCTTTTAAACTTATCTGGAAATCATATCGGCAGATTGGATCACTTGATGACACAAGTGGCCTAGGTAACAAAATCATGTAGGGGAAGAAGCTCCCTGTCTCTTTCTCTCAAAATGCACATTTCATACAAATCCATGCTTGGGGATCCCCTTTGCAACTAAGAACAGTGACAATAACAATATGTGGAGGCCAACATATAGTAAGTTAGTATAAATAGGAGTTTTCACTCCAGTTAGAGAAATCTCAGACGTCTAGTACTTTAAAATCTATGTACTATAGAATACAAAGCTATTGAAATGACAATATCCCTAAACTGTTACTTACCCACTGTAGTTGTCTGATGAATAGATGGTGCTATGAGGGAGGTGAGATCCTGCGCACAGCTCAGGCAGACACTCTGAATGCAGCAGCGACCAGCTTCGGCCATGATTTGTTGAAAATTCCAAACTAACACTGGTAATATAAGAATTAAAACATATTAGTATTACAGTGTTTTGACCTGACACAAGGTCTCTTTCAAGATCCTGAAAAACGCGTGGTGGAGAGTTGAAATGTCAGTCATTATATTGTAAAACATTTTCATTGTCAGAATTCTGAAAGAGCACGTTTTTTGTTTTGATTACACCTATAAGCTACAAAGAGCCAAAGTAAATTGATTAATCTCATAACAGAAGGCATTAGGTTGCTAGAGTAGGACCTGCCAAAAATGGGGTAAATTGGCGTTGTGGCTGTCTTATGCAATGTATGATCACATACTGTAACTAAAGCTCCATTATTTTTGCCCAAGTCATGTATTTTTTTGTTTTTTTTTAAATGATACATTTTGTGAGCTTTGAAGTTGGTGTTTAGCGAGTGAGTGTGCTGGATCTTGTACCTATGCATATCATACATACAGCACAAAAAGGATAAACTTGTCACATGATTATGCCAGTTGAATGGAATTCTAGTTTTGAAAAGATAAATTAATTTGGAAGCATGATTACATATTTTGGGTCAGTGAGTATATGTATAAAGTACCAGTTGTTTAAAATGACTATGTGCTTCAAAGACACTTAACAATAAATGGCTATCTCCCCATGGCTCTTAGAATAAAAATAAAGATAGTCTCTCGGTAGGGGTCTTCCAATATATTGCAGACGTTGCACTGTGTGGTAAAAATACATGAAATTGAAAAGGATTACTGATGTCCAGCTATGGCCATTAAATAAATTAGTATGTGCCAGTAGTTTTTCAATAGCAGAACATATACTTTATCATCTAGCAAACATATACTCAAACAGTCATCTATGTTCCGTTGTCTCTGAAAACCCTGCTACAAAACAGTATGCATTCTGTGCAACTTAATGTAACTAATCTTCGTGTTCATGTACAAAATGTCTGTAAAACAATCTTCGCAATAAATGTATCAGCTGCTTAACAAGCCACAACACATTTCAATGTAATTAGCATTTAACGAGCTGACAATTTTCTATAGTGGACACTGGACATTGCCACCTTGGGGCTGCATGAAATATTTCAATGACATAGCAACCCTATTCAGTACTCTTTTCAGGAACCTGTTCTAAAATACCAGAAGGTGTAGTGAATTACATGCCAGAAAATTCTATTTTTTTTCCTGAGACACCTGTGAAATGTCATCTCCAAAGTTTCCTATGACACAGTAACAAAAAAGGCTGCCATTGCATATGTGGTCAACAGCCAAATAACCCCCTAGGAAAACCAACATTAATTAACAAAGCAAATCAGGGGGCCATAAAGACTCCAAAACTAAAGGGAAGTGTTCTTCTCCCTACTACCTTTGCACAGACTTAGTTTAATAAACCTTGTGTGGGCTTTCCTTATACTAAGTCAATAATGATGGAGAGAGACACAGAACTGGGATGATAGGAATCTTACGTTCTGTTCTCAATTTAGAGACTTGTTTCATTAAATTGGATGAGTATTACAAGGACATTATTCCTGATTGCAGTTTCCATAGAACTTGTACATCGGGGGACCCTTATTTTCCATAGCTACATCAATTTGGATTTTAAAAATCTTGCAGCAGTGCATGGTTGCATTTTAATACATAAATACATGTGGGACCACTGTACATGTTGCTGTGTTGTAACAAAAGGGATCTCCTTTTCATTTCACAGTTAACCACAAGAAGCATATTATTGCCCATTCCTTAATTAGCAATGTAGTACTGTTTATTTATGTACATCTGGCCAAACTATTGTATGAAAATGATCCACTTATGTTCTCTGCATATTACTGGTGTTCTACACTGCATAGAACAAACAAACAAAAATTAAGTTATTTAAACACTGTGTTGTTTGTAGCAACACATTGCTTGATGTATCAAGCTGCATATCATATTCATTACTTAGAGTCTCCATTAAGTCCAGATTGTGATTTCCCTTCTATGGCCTAGCTCTATACTTTTTCTGTAGAGTAAAATAGTAATGATGTGCAGGGCCGTCTTTAACGCGGGGCAAACGGGGCAGCTGCCCCGGGCCCAGTTTCTCTTGGGGGGCCCGAGGCACCTGCCCCGTGGGCCCCGCTGACCCCGGCGGGCGGGCGGGTGGCCGGTCGGGCAGGAAGGTGGGCGCGCGAGGGTGCAATCAGTGCTTCCTCTTCAGCTCCCTCGCGCACCGCACTGATGCCGGAGCCGGAAGATGACGTCATCTTCCGGCGCCGGCATCCCTACGCGGCGCGCGAGGAAGCTGAAGAGGAAGCAGTGAGTGCTCCCTCGCGCGCCCGCCTTCCTGCCCGACCGGCCACCCGCCCAGGAGCCCCACTGGACCCCAGGGAATAATCCCCCCCAGCACTCCAAGAGGTAAGGAGGCTGGGGGGATTAAATAAAAATAAAAAAAATGTGTGTTAATGTGTGTGTTTGTGTTTGTTTGTGTGTGTGTATGTGTGTGTTAGTGTATGTGTGTGTCAGCATGTCTGTGTGTGTGTCAGCATGTCAGTGTGTGGGTGTCAGTATTTCTGTCAGTGTATGTGTGTCAGTATGTTGATCAGTGTCTGTGTGTGTCAGTATGTCGGTATATGTGTCTGTGTGTCAGTATGTCTGTATATGTGCCTGTGTCAGTATGTCTGTCAGTACGTCTACCAGTGTATGTGTCTGTGTGTGTGTCAATATATGTACCTGTGTCTGTCAGTGTATGTGCCTGTTTATCTGTATGTAGTCAGTGTATGTATCTGTGTATCTGCTTGTGCGTCAGAGTGTGTACCTGTGCATCTGAGCCGCAACTTTAAATACAAATACACCCCTCCATTCAAACTTCAACACTACATATAAAACACACTCCTGCATTGAAACGTCAACACTACATACAAGCACACTCCTACATTCAAAAACAAACACTACACATAAATGCACACTTGCATTCAAACTCCAGTACCACATACAAAAGCATTCACACAAACATACTCCATACAAACACATGCTTACATTCAAACATACTAACATGGCTCAGTGCTAAATACAACCCTGCAAGCATGGGAAATTGGTAGAGTCCCAGCTGTCAAAGCATTGTTGGAGTTGCATGACAGATGGGGTTCTACCTTTAGTCCAACCTTGCAATTGGGGGTCCCAATAAAATTCATTCTACTTTAGTACCGCCACTGCGTTGGGATGGATGCCGTGATTGCATACCAGGGAGTGAGGGGCGAGAGCGGCAGGGCACAGGGGGCCCAAGCAAACACCTGCCCAGGGTCCATTCGTTATTAAAGACGGCCCTGATGATGTGATGTTGTCTAATCTTAACTCTACTGTTGCTACAGGACTACAATTTCCAGAATTATCTGCCAGTGCATTTCTGGGAATCGAAGCACACGTCATCTGAAGGATCATGATTAGTCATACATGTCCTTGAACCTCAGACACCCTCGTGGAAACATGCTCTGAACATAGCAATGGACAATTCCATGGAATGCCCTTCCATCTGTGATCACTGTTTAATATGCATACTAGCAGCAGACAGGAAAGTTAATATGCTCAGTGTGGGATGTTTAAAGTGCATTAGACAACAAGAGGGTGCACAGTTAATTTGTGAAATACAGTTTGGCTCATTCTTTCTCTTAACAGAGTGCGGTGACACACATCTTGTCATGTTTACTACACAGAAAATTGATTTACAAATATTTTGTATCTATAAAGTACCTGTTTCCTGGCTGATGAGATCCACACCCAAGATTAATTGAAAACTGGATCATATGAGATTCTGTGGAAGGAAGCACAGGAAGCACATGGAAGAAATCGACAGCCCAGACATTAAACTTCTGTCCCCGGTGACTGTTTTGTTTCAGGCAAAATTTTGTGGCTGGTGTCTGCAGTTCGGGACTTATTACTGTAGAAACTAGAGATGGAACCTTATAAAGATAAACACAGAAAAAAGCAGAATGTAATTAGTAGCAGGTAAACCATTTAAGTATTCTATAAAACATATTGGCCTTGGTGTAAAAAGCTTTCTAAATGATTCAATACTGTTAGAACAATATCCACAATTTGGATTTATATACAAAATTCCCACAATGGTGATTTTAATGGTGATTTCAGTAGATAAATAAAAGTCCAATATTTGTTCCTTTTGTTACAGCCCTCTGTAAAAGTTAGTCCCATTGTCATTTACTTCAAGTTTGCTGGGATTTAAAGGGACTCCCCAGTCAAGATAACACATCTAAATTAACTTATTTATGCGAACATAGATGAACGCACGGGAGCAGGGAATCCCTCTAATCTATGTTCGGGGAACTTTCCCTGCTCTGGTGCGTTCGTCTATATTCGGGAAAGTTTCCCCGAACATAGACGTACGCACCAGAGTAGGGGATCCTTTAACTCCTCACTTACCGTCTAATTCGTTCTACGACCGGATCGTAGGAACGGAACCCGGTCGGTAAGTGAGGAGTGTCTGTATATTAAAATATAAACGTATATTTTAATACAAATATTTTTTTATGTTTTGCTTTCCTTTACGCAGCTCAGTATTAAGACCATCAACTCCTCCTATATTAGTATGTCAAATGTATGGTACCCTTGTATTTTTACTTGTGCCATTTGCACCCATTTACAGAGCTGCAGAATGTGTTGGCGCTCTTTTTAAATAAAGTATAATAATAATAATAATAAGGCTTCAATCTGTCTCCAACTTGTCTGCCAAAGAGGGCTTCATTGTTGCAATGTGTAAGTATCTCATTTCAAATACAAATCTCCTTTCACTCTTTATTTTCACTTCCATTGCTTGTTTTCACAGATCATTTATTTACACAGTGAATCACATCAGACTTATCTAGACTCCATGATGCACAAAACCTAAAGGTTGCAAATTCCTTGTACCTTTATTTGCTGAAAAGTCTATGTTTTTAGCACAGCTTAAAATAAGTTTTATACTTTCAAATCCCATTTCTGGGTTATTTGCATTGGAATCCCAGATAATTCCCTATTAACCCCTTAAGGACCAAACTTCTGAAATAAAAGGGAACCATGACATGTCACACATGTCATGTGTCCTTAAGGGGTTAAATAACTCCTTTGTGATTTTGTTTCTATCACGCGATTGAGAAACTCCTCAACCTACACAACTTTCCCCTGTGGCCTGCACTAAACCTATTTCAGTTTGTTATCCTATTAGTTATGTAAACGATTGACTTCTGACATTAACCTATCTTTATCTCTGGTTACACTGTACCATTTTATTGTGCATAATTTTATCTCATCTAATTTAGACTGCAAGTTCTTTTAAATCTGGCCTTGCTCACCCCCTTGTTCCTGTATTGCAAACTTGTTTTGTCATATATATTTACATGTCATGTTTATCCACGTCACTACTATGTGGAGCTCATCTTCTCATCATGCTCTAGAAAAATAAAAACTATTGGCCCTATGATCCCTGATGATCATTATATCCATGCAAAACACATTGAAAGAGCAAAATGTAAACAAAGAGAAAGTAAAAAAATTTAGAATTATAGGCAATAACAACAATAACATAAATACAAGGTGTATACTCACAACTAATGAAAAAAAAACCTACACACATACTGAGTTTTTAGTAGGCTTCAACCTGTCAATATAGAGTATAACTGCCGCATCAACATAACTTGCATTATGTCAATCTTCCTCCAATATTATAATTTATGATTCACTGATATAACTAGAATTCAGATTGTTTAACCTCTTAAAAACACATGACGGAAACATTCCGTCATGATTCTCTTTTATTTCTGAAGTTGTGTCCTTAAAGGAGTTAAGAAATAATGCTGTAATAAATGATACCTTATATGAAGAGTAGGAGAGGGTATCCATAACAATGTGCTCCTTTCTTCCGTCAACATTTGCGTAAAGAATAACGTCGTTGTCATGAGATTCTCCTGGGTTACACAGTCCCCCTAAAAACCAGTGGTACACATACTTTATATGTTAATGTTTTCATTAAAGAAGTTAATACATGCATGTAGGAAATACAAAAAAAGAGCATATACTTTGAACAGAGTGCTAGATAAAATTAGTTGATTTGCAAAAAATATAAAAATTGCTTACTTAATAGATTTTTTGATTTTTTTACATCTGTTATTTTTATTCACAGGTATTACATTATGGCTGTATGTTTACAGACGTTGCAAGGATGAGTTGACCTGGTCAAGAACCAAACATGTGACCCAGAGAAAAGGAAGCTAGAACTGGTGAGCTGATCTCAACAGCATGAATTACATCACATGACATAATTTATCAATGCATGCAGCTAAAAGTCACAGAAAACATAAGGCAAAATAGTGTTATCTAACAAGGGCATAGCAGATACTTTTAAGGCTGTCTGGCAATCATGGTAAATATAGTCTGCTGACATCAACAGTACCAAAGTCAGCCATAACTATACTCAGAAAATATATTTCTTTATACTTAAACTGGGCCTAGGTAAATTGCTAGAGATAAATATTATGTATCAGATGTCAAGAAGATTTGTGCACCTCCAATAATCTATGCCAGGGACTGATCACTTTGACCATCATGTACTAAAAATGACAGCTCGTGTTATTTGTGCTCCAATAGACAGTATCACAGATGCAGCAATCACAACTATTTTCTTTGTTGTTTCATTTTATTGTTTGCCACCAAGCACTGAATGTTCGACATATGCAATAGAGTAGCATATTTTTTATTTGGTTTTCTGCTTTACTCTTCACATTTTATCTCGTAGGCAGGAAAGATGGAAATATAAACAAAAAAAATACTTTCAGCAAATATCACAGATCACGCTAAGCTAAAAGGATTCAGAAAAAAAACAACATTTGAACTCTAGTAATTTCACCTGACTGTCATATCTCATCAATAATAATATTCACTTTTTTGGATATCAGGAAAGATGTGTTTCAGAGAACAAATTCTGAGTTATGTAAGAATGTATTGGGCAATTATTGAACAAACAAGGAGTTGTGGATGTTACCAACCACTTGAAAAGTTCACGCCAAGTTATTTAATTTGGTCGTTTGATGGCGCTTGGGGAGGAAGGATGTCTTGCAGCTGATTTCACTCTGCTATTGTTGACAAAAAGTCTGAAGACAAATTCTGGGTTACATTATTATTATTATTATTATTATTATGATATTTATAGAGCGCCGTCAAATTCCGCAGCGCTTTACAATGGGTGGACGAACAGACATGTAGTTGTAACCAGACAAGTTGGACACACAGGAACAGAGGGGTTGAGGGCCCTGCTCAATGAGCTTACATGCTTCAGGGAGTGGGGTAAAATGACACAAAAAGGTAAGGATAGTTAGACTAATGACAGTTGCAGAAGAGGAATCAGCCAGGAGCTACATTAGAATGGTTATTTACTAAAGAATTTCTCCGGATCATCAACCAACTTATAAACATTTCTTCAACTCCCTTATTGTAGCTCACATTTTCCTACCAGCTATCAGCCTACCATTAGCTTACTGTAAAGTTAATATTGCCATTATACCGTGTCTATTGCTGAGATAACAGTTTCATATTATAAGTTTGCTAGGTTAGGAATTCTTTTTTTCCTGTTGTTCTATTATGTGTTTAACACCCTAGACGACCTGGAGATCAGGTTATTTTTGTTTCCTGTGGATTAGGCAAGTCCAATGGTAGCAGCCCATAACAAAAACATGCTTATTCCCAGACATAGGGAATGGATACCTTGGAATGCACTCCTGCGTAAATTATGTTTTAGTTTTGTTTCCTACATAGGTTATTCCCACTGATTGCACTCAAAACCCTCAAATTACTGCCAACGTATAACAATTTTCAAAAACAAGGAGTTTATGAAGGAAACACATCCCCCTAAAACCCTTTTAACCCTGCAATGTAAAACATTACCGCTTAGTAAATACAGTACAGGTGGTCCTCATTTAGCGACCTACCTGTTTTACGATGGCTCGCACTTACGACCAGGCGTAAGTGTGAGCTGTCGTGGTGATTCCCTGCTCTCGTGCGCATGTCTATGTACGGTGAAACTTCCCCGATCATAGACGAATGCACCAGAGCAGGGAATCCCTTAACTTGTCACTTACCGACCAATTCGTTCTACGACCGGGTCGTAGGAACGGAACCTGGTCGGTAAGTGAGGAGTGTCTGTAATGATTGCCGAGTTACTGACAGCCTCTAGAGGTGCTTCCACTGCACTACCTGAGTAAAAACTCGGTCACATGATGTGGAAGTTAATAGGAGAATAATAAATACAATACTTTCCCAATAACCAATACTCCTCTATTAGATTGGATCATCGCCGGAGGAGATATGAGAACACTGAAATAAGGCAACAACTCAATTGAATGTCCTTTGGTTAGTTCCCACTCATGTCTAAATGTAGTTCTTACTCACATCTGCCATTATATAGAGAACCTTAGTGTCCAGATCCAACATATATCTTTGCACTAGAGATAGAGCAAATAGCAATGTAGGCTACACCCTATTTTTATTTAAACATGCATAGGGATTTGAGATAGTGTTCAGGTAACTTATTTGGGTTTTATGTATTTGGGCTGATGGATGGGTAGTGGGATTAATTTGTAGGGGTTCGTAAGAATGCCATTTTCTGTCTCTTTTGACTTTTAGCTAAAGGCACCAAGGTGAATTATTCAGTTTGCCTCAACAGGAAAGGTGAGCATACACTTAATAGCCTCTGGAGTGACACTAAAAAGCTTCTATTATTTAAACATGCATAGGGATTTAGGATAGTGTGCACGGACCATTTTTAAAGTTTTGTTTTAGCAACTAACAGTAGTCAATTAAACTACACATATATTTGCTTGTTGCAATTTAAAAACAATGCACACATTTGGTTTAGTTCAAAGGGATCTCAGAATATTTAATAAATAACAATTAATGTAAGAAACTGCTCAGGTACACTGCAGACAAACCAGGACACACATCAAGTATACAGATGATGCTGAAAATATTTCAAGGACAAAGCAGTTATCCCAAAAGACCCGTTATCCAATCCAGGAGACAGCTAGAGTACACAACTCATAATTCAAAGGGTAACTCAAGTACAATAGTATCCAATTTATAAGACCGATCCATGGTACGTTTCTTCATTCTGTCAACCATGCGCTCTAAAATATACCAGCATTTCTAAAATTACTTCATCTATTTTCATGCAAAAATATTTCCATTATCTTTATGATTATTGAAACAATCTTGTTTGTCTACCAATTGCTTTCTCAACCCCTTATCTCAGCTCCTATTTTCCGTTTATCATCTTCTAATTATTGCTCACTCTCTACCATTAAACTGCCACTCTCATTATGAGATTTAATAGCTGTGTGCATGAAAAAATATATATATTTGCCCTCTACTGGTATCTTCCTCGTTACCTGAATTAATGGAACACAAACATGTATTCCTGACCCTATCTAGGTGGCTTGTTAATGCATATAATTAATCATTGCAAAAAATATGCATTTACTAAAATTAGCAAATACTTCCAAAACCTTAAAAATATACCTTTCATAAGCTACAGAACTGGCCCTGCAGCTAATGAAAATTGACACTCTTTATGCCCAAAACTTTTTTTTATTAGTCTTTGTCCAACCAAAGGCTTTGCTACTTACAAAGAAGTATTACACTTTATTGCTGGATTAGTTCAAGTGCTGTTTTTAAAGGGATCCCATAGTTCCAGGAAAACAAACCAGTTTTCCTGGCACTATAGGTTTAATAGCCCCCCTCCTGTGGGACTGAAGGGGTTTTACATTGCAGCACTAAGTGCAAAAGGGTCACAGCACCCAGACTACTTCAAAGAGCTGAAGTGGTCTGGGTGCCTACAGTGTCCCTTCAAGTATTTATTTTACATGTCCATTAAATTGGTGACTCTTAAAGTTATTGTGGACTAAACTTCTTATGAGCTTTAGCCAACCAAAGGATAAGGTTGATTACAGTTACATTCCACATTAATTTAGCATAGGTTGCTTCACCATATAATTAATTCAGATCTATATATTAGCTCCTATCAGCTTCAGATGGTCTAGCACAAAAGGGGCCTTTAGTAGTGTGTGTGTGAAACTGCACTCACTCCCATAAATCTGAGCCAGGGTGCTTGCTGAACCGGAATCAAACACCAGGTTCCCAAAAATTAATAAAGTAATCTCTGTGATCTTGATCAAGCATCTCTAATCGATAATGGAAATAACTTACTTAAGGGCATCTTTTTTCTATAAATGAAAACTCTTTGAACTTGATGTGCTTTATGTGTTAAGGATACTTAATATTAATACTCTGTGATTTCCATCAAGGATATCTAATCGATAATGGAAATTTCTGTAATCGTATACTCTGGTCTTATCTTTATATTGTATTTATTTTGTGTATATGTGTATTTTATGTCCTATATACACTTGGATGTTATGTCAGTATCCATATAAAAATAATATATACATTTCTTTTTCCAGTATCAACAAATTAATAAGTCTTTTAAAGTGCGTTTGTTTTTGGCAATTAAGTATTAGACTCTCTTTCTAAATAATGTAATTAATTAAGTATTGCCGATAAGTAGTATACTACTTTCAGCTGTTAAACTGCTTGCTTAGGATACTGATTCACAAGTGTATTTTATAATTGTGATTGTTTAAAGTTTGTTATATATATTGTAAAATTGATGTATGTTTCAGCTTGACAAAAACCTTTTGAGGTCGAAACGTTGCTGTTGTGATTCCTAATAAAGTACCTGTCTAGAACCAAGGAGTGCCTGGACCTCTATTACTTTATCACAAAAGGGGCAGCCAACTTCACTAATGTGATGGACATAAATTCCCAACAGAGTAGATTGTGGTTTTGTTTCCTGGAAAGGGCAGATGTCAAAATCCAAAATAATTTTTGTTTTTCATTTATCAGGAAGTAAGAGATTTAAGTGCTCCCTCGGCGGCCGCTGGGAAAGCCTCATTTGGTAGTTCTGTGCGAACGTACAAGGGGACCAATCACTACTATGAGCCAGGGGAATCCATTCGGGACTTTTATTAGTTTTTTTCAGTTTTGTGAATTGACCGACCGCACACGCTAAATTCATGGAACTGTTTTGGGCAGGAGCTGCGTGTGTGGTCGGTAAAAGGGACCTTCCACACCCTTTTTCAGAACCCCTGAACCGATCTGGGTGAAACTTGGATATGTTTGTCCCCCAGATTTGTGGGGATACCTTGTGGGGAAAGGGGTGTTCTAAGTTTTGGGGAAATTATGTGCTCTCTGCCTGGAGATAATTGGTTTATTCCTTAACTTATCTCAATATCTCCCAGGCAGAGAGGAGGCGTGTAATACTGTAAATTTGTGTGATGATTGGCTGTTGCTTTTGTTTGCTGTGGGAGGTCCTCTTGCAGGAGGATTTCTCATAAAAGCCCGTGTGTTTTCAATAAAGGCTATTCCTGTTACACCCTTCATGAAGTCTAGGCTCATGTTTGGGGGATATTCTACTTGCTGGGAAGAATCACCTTGGAACTGCATTTCATCTATTCTATTCCTCTACTCCCTGCTGCAGCTATAATCACTCATGCTCAGCTGTTGGGAGAGGCAACCAAGACCGCAGCACCATAACCACTGCAGGTCTTAACACCACTATTCAAATAAAAATAGATAAATATGTAAAAATAACTGTTTTTGTAGATATACCTAAATGGAAACATGCATGCATTTAATTGCTCATATTTTCTATAGTGGTATATCTAAAACAGCTTGCAGAAGTTGCAGATTTCTTGTCTGCAGTCTTTGCAAGTCCTCCCCTTCTAGCCCCACCCAGACTTTTTGTGGCAGTCCAATCACAGACTTCCCAATGCAGCTCAATGAGAAGTCTTTGCAAGGTAGTTGCTCTGGGAAATTGCTGCCTCTTGAGTTTAGTTCCACTGAGCTTATCAAACCCAGAAGTAACAGGACCAGTTGTCTAATTGACAGCCAGGGGGATAAAACAAGGTTAGTTTATAAAAGTGTATATTTATATTGAAATCTGCACTTTTGTAAAAAGGAAAAAAAGAAGACACACTATTCACACATAAAGCACTTCAGAAGCTGAAGTGCGTAAGGGGTCTGGAGTGTCCCTTTAAGTGCTTTCCTTGCATGCACGTCAATCCCCTACTTCCCTCTCTACCACAATTTCATTCCTTGATCTCACTGTATTATTTCACCTCAACCTGTCAAGCCCTGTTTAACCCCATAACAAGCAAGATGTATTTTTAAATTATTTAAAATAGGTTCTTTTTCTATTAACTTCAGATAAGGAATTTAAAACATAAGCCAAGGGCCAAGTGTAAAATTGAAAAGATAACATAAGAGTTCATGTATACAGCAAGTAACAGGATAAATAGCTCAAGTAATTGCAATTATTCAAGAGAGACTTCATGCGCAAAGCAGTTTTGTCATGTAAAGCAAAATTATGCAAGGCATTAGCTCTCGTCAGCTATTCAGGTGAGCAGGAGCTAATCTGATCTTGGAGAATATCTACAAGACAACTCAATTATACAGAGGAGACACTGCAGAACAAAATTCAGAGAAAAACTGAGGTCAAATTAGGAGAAGGCCCCAGTACACAGTACACAGCAGATAATTTACAAAAAAAATTATAAATGTTCTTAGATATAATCAGAAATGAATGTCAGTCACAGTGAATCTTTGTATGCACTATGATGAGATCATATATCCTGGTCAACATATCCTTATAATGCATATTTTTTTTCAAATATTCCAATGTTTCTCATGTAATAAGAGTATATGTATGAAAGTACATATTAACTTGCACATTGTTGTATAAAGAGAATATCTCACTTCAACCTTCATTTGAATGCCAGCTGACAGATGCCAGGAGCTATATTCAAGACCTGATACCTTGACTTTACTGAGCCACAGTCTAATTGAGAGACATCTCAAACACACAGTATCTAATCCAGACAGAAAGATATAAAACATATTGCATCTAATCCAGAAAAAAATACACCTTCCATCTAATCCAGAATAACAGAGAAAACACACTGTAATTAATCTAAAGAGAGATAAAACACACTGACTCTAATCCAGATAGAAAGATATAAAACATATTGCATCTAATCCAGAAAAAATACATTGTGCATCTAATCCAGAATGAGAGAGGAATCACACTGTAATTAATGCAAATAGAGATAAAACACACGGCAGCTAATCCAGAGACAGATAAAACAAGATGTATCTAATCCCAAGGGAGAGGAAAAAAAGGAAAAGATCAAAAAAATTAAAAAAAGGAAGAAAAATAGAAAAAAAGGGGATAAAATAAAGGAGCAGAGTACTTGTAGAATAGGAGAAAGAAGGAGCAGATTACTTGTAGAATAGGAGAAAGAAGGAGCAGAGTACGTGTAGAATAGGAGAAAGAAGGAGCAGAGTACTTGTAAAAAGGAGAAAGAAGGAGCAGAGTACGTGTAGAATATGAGAAAGAAGGAGCAGATTACTTGTAGAATAGGAGAAAGAAGGAGCAGAGTACTTGTAAAAAGGAGAAAGAAGGAGCAGAGTACTTGTAGAACAGGAGAAAGAAGGAGCAGAGTATTTGTAGAACAGGAGAAAGAAGGAGCAGAGTACTTGTAGAACAGGAGAAAGAAGGAGCAGAGTACGTGTAGAATATGAGAAAGAAGGAGCAGAGTACTTGTAGAATAGGAGAAAGAAGGAGCAGAGTACTTGTAAAAAGGAGAAAGAATGCGCAGAGTACTTGTAGAATAGGAGAAAGAAGGAGCAGAGTATTTGTAGAACAGGAGAAAGAAGGAGCAGATTACTTGTAGAGTAGGAGAAAGAAGGAGCAGAGTACTTGTAAAAAGGAGAAAGAAGGAGCAGAGTACTTGTAGAATAGGAGAAAGAAGGAGCAGAGTACTTGTAAAAAGGAGAAAGAAGGAGCAGAATACTTGTAAAAAGGAGAAATAATGAGCAGATTTCTTGTAGAATAGGAGAAAGAAGAAGCAGAGTACTTGTAGAATAGGAGAAAGAAGGAGCAGAGTCCTTGTAAAAAGGAGAAAGAAGTAGCAGATTATTTGTAAAAAAGAGAAAGAAGGAGCAAAGTACGAAAAAGAAGGAGCAGAGTACTTGTAAAAATGGAGAAAGAAAGAAAATAAAAAATATAAAAAGAAAAAGAAGAGAATTTTTGTTGGCTATTAATAGTAAGTGGGCTACCTAGCTCAGCCTTCCTGCTTGGCATTGCTATAAGGAAGGTAAAAAAATAGAAAAAAGGAAAGAAAAAAGGGGCAGGGATTAAGGAAGGAGAGGAGGGGAGCTGATACACAGATGAGAAATCATATTATGAGCAAACAGAGAAGTCGTCTGAATATCACCGAAAGAGGAGACCTTCGTTCGTTCCTTCCGAAAATCGAACCAGATATCAAATATTTAGTCTTGCAGCATCAGCCTCAAGGATCTCATTAATCACTAGTAAAGGTAATTTCAATTTACTTTATTGTTTTCTCATTAAACTTTATAAAGTTAAAAACATTATAAACATGCATAAAAGTAGAAATAAAAGGATAAATGTACGTACATTTTATTTTTAAAACACTCTCCTTTCTAAAAAATATTCTGCACTTGCGCAAAACCTGGTGGGCGGTAAGGAAATTTTTCCATCAAGAAAGATGCATTAGTGGGCGGGAGGTAGAAAAAGGTTGACTACCCCTGGTGTAAACGATAGGGCCACTGCACTCAGACCACTTCACTGAGATGAAGTGGTCTGGGTGACTTTAGTAATCTTCTAAGATCTAGTGGTTCTGGCGCATAGAGTATCTAAATAAGTCTTTCAGTCATGCAGTCAATTCGTGATCATTCATTGTTTACCGAATAAAACTCTTACAATACATATTACAGTTTTAAAGATTAAATATTACTTTGTTTTGAGCAGTTCCACTGAAATAAACAACAACCAAACAAACCTTAAAATAATTCCTATAGTATTTTGATCAGAGTCATCTTGAACACCAAAATGGTGCTCAACTCATGAACATCCTTGATTTACTGTTGCTTCTGTAAAATAGCCATCTCACCCGGGGCTGAATAAAATGTTTTTGTTTTATATAATTACAACATATGGAACCAGGAACCAGATAATGAACAGAAATGTATTAAGACACGCTTGTAAACCATCATTGTAAATGCTCAGGGAAGACCTTCAACCAGGAGTTGGCAGAGTAGGCATGGCGGGTGGCTACTCTACCAAGATATATCTCTGTACTAAGGTGGGAGGTATAGGCTGCAAGATAGATGTGTACTTACTGTGCTCTCCCAGCATAGCTCTCATATGTGTAGTGTGCTGGCAGCCATGATGTGACATCACTCTGGCATTGGCATCACTACTAAGCATTGGTGGGAACTGTTTAGAAATTATCTTGAAGTGGACATTGAAAGTCATTTGTCGGTGTTTGAATATGACACAAAAACTAGGTAAGAAAATACACTCTGAACGATATAACCTCTACTGAGGGATTTAAATAAATTTAAATATAATTTTGCCTCTTTATAAATCAATAATAAGACCTCATCTTAAAGGATTTGTAGAACTAGGAAAAGTGCAGTGGCGAGCTACAAAATTAATATGGGGAATGGAAAACGTTATAAAGAAAGGATAGAAAAACTGCCTAGTTTTCTTTAGAAAATTGGTGCCTTAGAGAGGATATAATAGAATTTTACAACTATATACAAGGTCAGCAAAAAAACACTATATGCTAATCTTTTCATTAGCAGGAATATACAACAGACAAGGCACCTATCTGAAAAAAAGGCGTTTTCGCTTACAGCAGAGTATCTGCTGTAATCAGATTTTAAAGATATTTTTTAAAAAGCCTGGTTGTTATTTTGAAAAAACAGACTATTCAAGGATACGATTAATATATATGTGAACAGGCTCCTGATCCATGGAGAAATCTGATTGCCATTAAGGAATCAGGAAGGATTTTTTTCCCTTTTTGTGGAATAATTCGAAATCTCTATAGTTACATTTTTTTCCCCATCTTTAGGATCAACAGCATAAAGGAATATGTTTTAAAGTTTGCATTTTATTGTTATTTTAATCTTTTTTTAACCTAGATTACTATGATCCCAGCAGCCCCACTGGACCCCAAGGAGAGGATCAACTCCAGCCTTACCTGGCATAAGTAGGAAGGCTAGGTGGACCTCATAATAAATAATTTAAAAAAATTGTGGGTGTGACTTTGTCTGTACATGTCTGTATTGGTGACTGTATGTGTTTGTGTGTGTGAATGTGTACATATATATGCATGAGGATGTTGGTGTGTTTAATAATAGACCTCCCTAATTTAGAATCCTTAAATATGGCAATGCAACCAAATTAGGGAGTTATTTACTAAACTGCTAAAAAAAAAAATCTAAGTTAGGGAAAGAGCTTTTTTTTTTTTTAAATTGTGATATTTCAGCTGTTTAGTAGATAGATCCCTAATTTCCCATTATTATATATGGCAATATAGCATAAAGGTACTAAATAAGAGAGGCATCCGATATTATTATTTTCAGTTTAAGATATTTAGATGAAAGTGTCCCTCCATCCATTTATGGACATGGCAACCAGCCCTCAATCAATATAAGGTTGCTGACCTTGACCACATGCACTACAATACCTCTCAAACAGAGCCTCCGGGTCAGAAGGCAAATAATCAGTTAACTATATATAAAAATAAGTCCCTTTTCTTCCACTCTACACTAGAGTCAAATAAACACTGAACACAGATAATGATCAAAGCAGATTATTTCCATGGTCTACCTACCCTAAATTAATATTGCTCACTTTTTATTACACTTCTAACGCTCAAGTAATCATAATAACAAGACCCCTGCATCCGTCAGTGTGATTGATCATTCTCATGACTATGTGACTAAGCTAAATGAATCCAACCTCACATTTGTTTTACTTGTTTGTTTAATGTCAGCTGGCAGCCCAGTTTAATTATAAGAAGACATTTAATATGTCTGAAATATTAAGCATTATCAGCTTGGCCTTAACTGCTACAGTGTATAGACTGTTTGCCTCGCATACAGATTAGAGAGACATAGCTAATGAATGTGTTTTAGCACACCATGGCTCATTAAATACATTTAAATAGTGCCTCTAATAGGTTAAAGTGATTGGAACAGAAGCACTGTAAATCAGAATGTGTTCCTCATTCTTCCAGTACTTTTTAAAACCATTAATATTATTTACATGAATATTTTATATAATTACAAGGGAATGGAGCTCAATGAAATTAGAAATAAAAGGAAACTCAGCTATTGTCATATTTTAGTTTTTGTGGTGATGTAGGTATTATTGAAAACACGTTTAATTAGTATCTTACAACAACATTATAAATCTCTTAATTTTTAATGATCAAAATAGTCTAAATCTAAATGAACACAATACTCTTAAAATAATGTTCTTTATTAAACATGCAGAGCTTGATTATGGACAGGGTGACCAGATTTTGGAAATATAAAATGAGGACACCTGGTCACCCTGGCTATAGCCTTCCTGCACGAAACCTTTTGCTTGAAGGTAATAGGGGTGGTGGAGACCAATTTGCCCTCCCCCCAGTTTTCGGCACTCATCGATTCCTGGAGTCTCCTCACGCTTCTCTCCATTCTGCTTCATGAACTAACCCCCAAAAAACTGACCCTGCAAACTATTAAAACCCCAGCACCATCCGTGGGTCCACCAACCATTGGCTGCCATAAATCTGCGTTGTGCCGTCAGCTGGAACGCAGTCATGCATTCTACGCCTCGCTCCTCCGTGACACACACCTCGGACTCTCCCTATTGGCTCAGTGTGGCCAATAGAATTCTGTCTCCAGCTGAGTATCAGAAACTACGTGAGAGACCGGTTATAGAGTGCTATTAACCTGCTCCAACAAGGCTTCTGCACTGTTTTTTTTTCTGGGACTGGCTGCCTTTCAGCAAAAAAAACAGGACATTTATTCATCCTGAAAAGTTTTCTTGGGAAGCTGGGACAAATTGGTGACAACCGGGACAATCTTGGTAAAACCAGGACATCTGGTCAACCTGATTATCGAATTGTTTCTTGTTATAACAAGCTGGCTGTAGTGGTTATGCTTCCTGGTGTGTTCATTTAACCCGTTAAGGACCAAACTTCTGGAATAAAGGGGAATCATGACATGTCACACATGTCATGTGTCCTTAAGGGGTTAAAGAGGTCTGCTGCTGGATCATGGCATTAGTAAATCTTAAAACTAGGTAAGAATATAAGGAAAAGGTAAGTAGAATACTAAAGAAAAAACTAACAGACTAAACAATAAAAGTATGTAGAGGAGATGAGGACAGGGAGGAAAGGAAGGTGGGAGTGCAATGGGAGAGAGAAAAGATTATTGCTTTTATACTGTATTAATATATCCCCCTCTCAGCATTTTTATATGTGATATGCTAATTGCTAAAAGACAGTATGACTATTCTTTAAGCTGTGAAACCATATTTAATTAAAATCTAAAAGTAGATTTTAACAAACGTACCCATGGTAAAATAAAATCGAAGGTTCCCGTATCCTGTAGTATCCATATAGGGTGTGCACAGTTTCCTTTCGCCATCTTTCAGAAAGATAAGGGACAAGCCTGATTCTATTGTTCCACATTCAGTACCAAGGACAGCTCCAGTTATTTCCCACCTGTAAATAGCAGCATGTAAAGTCAGAGTGCAAAAACATGTTTTAACCTAGTTAATCTAATAAAAAAAACAGAACTTCATTTACATAATAATTGTATAAGTTAGAAATGGAGAAATGGTCGATTTTCAGGTGTTGGGGAACTGCAGCTTCCACGATGCTATGTCTTTCTAACAGATGGGAAGGCATTAAAGCAGTTGTAGTCCTGCAACATCTGGGGATCTACCATTTTCCTGAGGACAGCTGTACTGAGGAAAGTCCCGACCGGGGACTGAAACGTTGATGTTGTTCAGCATCAAGTTTATTGTTTTTTAATTATATATATTTAAAAGCTACGTTTTAGAAGACTGTGAGTGGAGACCATTTTTTCTTCTATATGTATATATACATAGTTAATACAATGTTAAACAAAAATCTGCACACCAGTCAAGTCATAAGACTTGCTTTTCCCACAGAAAATGTGATTCTTTGTTGAACTAATTTGCATATGCCCACCCAGAATCCTTTGTGGTAGTAACATCACTGCACATTTGTGATTTCTGTGGGGAAAGCAAGTCTTATGGCTTGACTGGTGTGCAGATTTTTGTTTAACATTGTATTAACTATCCACAGACTTCAGGTGGAAGGGGTTTTCAATCACAATATTTTCCACACCATAATCTTTTTGGTTGTTGCTTCGTATCTATCTATCTAATCATCTAATCTATCTAATCTATCTAATCTATGTGCAAAAAAAATCAGATGCCTCACATTGAGGCATACAGGGACACATGATATTAACATGGTTGAAAAAAGATCAGCAGCCAATTTGTAGTCCTCCACCCCTTTTCTGCCTTGTGCTTTCTCTTGTTAAGTCCATTTCCCTTTTCTTTCTTTTCCCCCTGGACATTAATAAACTAAATGAAGAATGCAGAGTCTGTCTTCATATAACCACACAAATTCAGGAAATAATTGACTACCTAACCCCTTGTCACCTTTCCATAGAATATAGGCCGAATTCCAACCAATGCATTGCTGCTTTATCTGTTTTTTAGTTTTACATCTACATGACTGGACTAATATGGCTACAATTTCTACTTGAACATTATATATATAGTGATAATCTGCCTGGACGTATGTTGTCTTTGGTTGCAAAACATTGCATCTGGTCAACTCTGCAACCAACAGACATCACCAGACTAAAGGTGACCGCATTGCAGTTGTGGCTTGATATCACATGGTCTGCAGCCACCTATAGGCCCTGCATATTTCCCTTCAGTCTTGTCACTGTTTAGTTGTGAGATGAAACACATGTTTTTTAGATCTAGGTCTAGGTCTAGATCTAGCTAGCCAGTCAAAATCCACCTTTTAACCAAGAAAGGCTTATTCGTTGTTTCAACACTGTTGAAAATATATTTTACCATCTTAAGAGTTTTCAGTCAGTTGGATCAAACCTAGCAGATAAAGGGTTTATACAAATGCCAGGATCACTCGTGATGCTGTTTCTAGCAGTTACATCATCAGTAAAGAGGAATGCAGTAGTTCCAGTGACTGACACTCACTCACCCAAGTTTTACCAATACCTCTACTATCAAACACAAATAAGAAGGGCATGATTTGCACTTAATTTTTATGCACACTTTCCTCTTCATCATGAGGTTATTCTATGACTCATTTTTCTTCTTGGAATCTACAGGATTTCCTACGCATGTGATCTTGTTATTTGGCATTTCAGCTTCATTTTGGCCTGACCTATATAACACGTGTGTGCTGCTTTTGAAAACAACAACAGCCTCCAAATCAAATGTCACACGTAGAATCCCCTCTAAACCTCCTAGTGTTTTATTCTGTAAACGAATGATACAGTACTACAAACCTGGGCAAGACACAATTGAGCAATTAAACACCCTGCTTCATTGTATCTCCTAAAATTTAGAAATCAGGGGGCTATTCCCTAAATGGAAAATTGTATAGAACTGGGGAAAAAAACGAATTGGAACATTTAGGATACAATAGATACAATAGGGAAAGAAATATCCAGTTTGCACTTCATCCTCTTAGTCACTATATAAATATTGTATAGTTCCAATGTGATGGAGTGCAGAGTCAAAGGATGAAACATTGTCACTGTCCAAATACTTATAGATTGCATTGTAGATCCTGCCGGGAAATAAACATTTATGATCTACTGTATATATTTCAGGAAAAAAAAAAGTTCTCCTGCTTGTCCAATCCTCAAACATCTCTTCCATTAAATATATTTTCAAGATTTAATTGTGTTTTATAGATACTGACTACATGTGTTAAAGTGCTCTTTTAAGACCATACAGCTCTGGTTTTATATTACCATAACTCATAATGTAAAATGAATACTTGTGCTTCCTTCATTTCTTATCCATTATTCAGTGATTTCAAGCTGTATATCCTTCATATAGCTTCTTCCTGATTGCATGTTCACATATTGAGTTAATAGCAGCAATGCATTGGTTGGAATTCGGCCTATATTCTATGGAAAGGTGACAAGGGGTTAGGTAGTCAATTATTTCCTGAATTTGTGTGGTTATATGAAGACAGACTCTGCATTCTTCATTTAGTCTATTAATGTCCAGGGGGAAAAAAGAAAAGGGAAATGGGCTTAACAAGAGAAAGCACAAGGCAGAAAAGGGGTGGAGGACTAAAAATTGACTGCTGATCTTTTTTCAACCATTTTAATATCATGTGTCCCTGGATGCCTCACTGTGAGTGTCATGCATTCTTCTCGCTTGCTTGAAGACCTCACTGGCGTTTCAAATTCATACTGTATATGTCATTAAAAAGTGACAGCCATTATTGCTTATGCATGCAGGCTCCCTGTACCTCAGAAGTTACAAATGTAAGTGGTATTTAAATCCCCAGGAAAAGGGTCTATTGGGAAAGGAAATGTGCTATTCAGATATACATCTGAACAAATAAATGCTTGATTTACTTGGCAGTCAGTTGTGATTGTCACACTCATTATGGTTCGCTGGCTACAACTATGCTCCATTTACTCTGAGTGAAGTGTAAGGTCTGCCTACTGACCCAAGACGCAACCTAGGATTGTAATGTAGGTCATGAAAAGAAGGGGGGGGGGGCATTAAAGACTAAAACAGTGGTGTATTTGATACAATATGCACTGTAGGTACCAAAGATTCAGAAAGTGGTTTAGCAGAACATATAGAAACGCAATACTAAATTAATTGTCCATCTGCATCCACTGTGGTTGGAAGTGAAATATTAGCAAACCATGCCTAGGTTTACAGAGATTCTATAATCAGTAAGAAATCATTTTGATGGAACAGAATTTAATGCACAGATAACAGGTAAACTACCCTGTATTTTTAATATGTAGAAGACTTTTCTCCAAACTTATGCACGTACAGTAGTTATAGTACATCCAACTTTGCAAAGGATTCTTGCAGGTTTCTTCAGATATGGAAGATTTTGGGAATACAAAATGTTCCGTCAGTTATCACTGACTGTCTACTGTTCTCTCACAATTCTGGGGGAACCACTGCTCAATTACAATGATTTCTGTTCTAACTTTAAAGGGATACCCTAAGAACTAAAATAACTTTATCTTAATGAAACTGTTTTTTTTTAATATAGATTATTCCCCTGTGCTCCCACTTCTCAGTTCTCTGTTATTTAGGAGTTAAATTACTTTTGTTTCTGTTTATGTCCAAACCACACCTCCCCTGGCCGTGATTTACACGGCCAGCATGAATAAAATTTTATTCAAAAGTTTCATTTTGAATAAGATTGAACAGCAAAGTGTTTTTTTACTAAAGAAGTTCTTATCTCCTGCTCTGTCAATTTCATCATGCACATGATTACGGGTAAGCCAGGGTTGGGGACTTGTGGGTAACTTCTGGGCAACATTTATGGCCCTCCCTTGGGAGCATGATATAATTAGTAATTACCTTTTATAAATGTGTTCTGTGCTGCTGGATCCCCTCAGGTGTGTCTCATAACCCCTCTTACCATATTGCGTCTCTGCTAACCCTCGTAGTTGTGACAAAAAGCAATAGGGGGCACAGCCGAACCATGCATTTTGCAGGAATGGTGCTGCTATAGTGACCAAAATTCATCTATAACACAGAACAAGGAACAGTGCTAACATAAAACTACATTTTTAAATTCTATAAGGCTACCTAAAATCACCTATCTCAGCAAACAAATTTGGGGATTCAGTTCCACCATATGGCCATAGTGTGTTAAACCCACCACCGATATTGGGGTACTGAGACGTAGTGATGAGTTTAACACACTATGGCCATATGGTGGAACTGAATACTCATATTTTTGCTGAGATAGGTGATTTTAGGTAGCCTTATAAAATTTAAGAACCCACCTAGGTGTGTCTTTTAACCCACCTCTCACTACGTGTGTGCCTTTTAAACCCACCTTAACTCTTATATGCCTCCTAATCAAACATCTTGTACATGTGTTAATGGATGCATGAACAAAGTGGTTTAACTCCTAAATGGCAGATAAATGAGCAGTGAGACTGCAGGGCATGATCTATATACCAACACAGCTTCATTAAGCTCAAGTTGTTTTGGTACTTCGAGTATCCATTTAATATTCTGCAAAGGAAACAGTGGCGAAACATCCTTACTATCAACACAAAATGCGTACTCACCCAGCAGGCTGACTTTCAAACTCTTCAGACCACTGATCCTGAATGTCCTCAGTGGAGAGGTCCACGTCCCTTGTAGAAGCAAAGTTATATTCACTGCCCTCTGTTCCATGGAAATAAATGGCATTGCCATCAGATTGACAGCTATGCTATAGGGAAAAGAAATGAATGGCTTTGTAATTCGTTTGCATATGAAGAGTTTCAAGAGAATGAAAGCTTTTTGGTATGTCCCTGCATCACCAATATAAAGATTAATATGATTATTTACTAAATAGTAAATTCAAAATAAATAAAATGTGAACGTAAAAATGTAAGCCTTAAATTGCCAAACTGAAAATAGCTGATTGGTGAATGTGAAATAACATTAGAAAGTTACTTAGAATTTTAGTAAATGTAAATTTTAGTAAATTTAGTGAAAGTCCAAAAAAACTTAAAAAAACTTTACGGTTAATGAAATAAAAACTAAAATAGCTATAAGAAAAAAAACATTAAAAGATATTTACATGTCAGAAAATGGATTAAGTGTGGTACTAAAGTCAGCAGTACATAGTATGCTAAATGTCTGTATAATGTCCTAATACCCAACTAAAAGACCTCAATAGCAACAGGCATACAAATTTTCTCTAGCTGTATTCAGGTGTGTCCCCCATTTTCAGTAAAAATCTGAAAATAACACTTTTTTTCCATCGCCAAGGCTTCCTCAATGCTGCTCACCTTTCCCCCACCTGTCAATCACAGAGGAGGTATGGCCTCCTCTGCTGATATCCAATCCAATCTTCCTCACAGAGGAGCATTGGGGACCTAATGTGCATGCACAGCTTCAATGCTTTCCTATGGGGCTTCCGTGTCACACTCATACTGACAGCTATTAGTGGTGAACTTAATTCTAAAAGGACAATGCACCCAGACTACTTCACAGAGATGAAGTAGTCTGGGTGACTATAGTGTTCCGTTAACCTGAAAAGGTAAGTTTTGTAGTAAGGCAGTGCAACAAATATATCAATAGTTATGTGTGGAGCTTGAACATCAAAAAGCTGTTTGTTAGCAGGAGTGGGAAAAAAGGTAAATTGAATGGTTAATAATTATCCGCTTGTTAAAATCATGTAGAAAAGTAAAATGTACATGGAAAGTAAGATCTGCCTGCTATACAACTGATAAACTAAGGTTTGTATTTTGCAAAGTCGGCTAAACGCCAGATAGCTCCAATCTGTCTCTGATCTATTCCCTACAATATCCCTGTATTCTATCTGGATGTATCACATAAAATCCTAAAACGGCTCAGTTACTAAGCATGTCTTTCTGTAACTGGAGATGAGCCCCTGATCTGTTTATACCACAGGTTAATCTCGGAAATTCATTGCTTTTACATGCTACACTAGAAAGTCAGATCTTGTATCTTAATTAAGTGATTTTATAAAAAAAATACATAATATAACATATTGTTCTTTTTTATATGTTTTAGTTTAACAAATATTCAAGGGGATATCATCACACCAAATCCTTTGATCTTCTTTGATGTTGTCCTTTTTACTTGATTATAGAAAAGGTTTGTGATATCATATGATGTTCTAGAACATTTATTACATAACACAAATCATGATAAAATATAATACAATTTTAAGATGACCAAAACAAACGTGAAGCCTATTTCGCAAAGATTTGAAAGTCTTTTAAAAAAAATATGATTATAGACTGTCTCTACATGAATACAGGTTTTTCAAAAATGACTTCTACATTTACATTAAGTAGCACTATGATGACTAGAATAATTCATTATTGTAGTGTACAGTTTTTGACTCTCATATACCCAATATCTTTCTACTGAAGGTATGTAAGTTCCGGAATATGTTCTTCTTCCTCTCACCCTATAAGGATCCCAGCGAGGTGGCTTTTAGTTTTCCAGCAAGTGTTGATCTGTGATCCTTAATATATATAATGAATACAGAAAGAACAGACAAGAATAGACACCCTGTGCTGTCATTTGACAATGATGGAAGCTTTATTTCTGCAGCTGTAGGATTAGACAGGTGTTTAGGTGACAGGTTTTTAATTTGTGGCTGTTAAAATGCTCATTAACTGTTCCATTCAACTGGAAGGGAATTCCATTCAACATAAAATAAAGGCATGTTCCATCACTATATCAAGCTTTATTACCGGCATATATTAACCATAAAGGTTAAATCAATTACAAGAACCGCAAAACTCCCCAAAATGACTGATTAATATTTATTGCATAGCAACCTATAGCAGCAATGTAGTGCAATTACATTAACAGAGAATTATTGGTAAACGGACAACTGAATTGAAAACAATTAGACACTTTTTGCCTAAATTTTGCCATCTGGCCTGGATTCTGCAAATACATTGTAAATGCCTGTGATTAACATGGAACTGTAATATCTAAACGCCATGGGTGACTAAGGTCTGCTTCAGAGAATTATTCAAATGTAATCTAAACAGTGTAATAAGAGAACAAACAGCAAATATTAACAATAAATATTAATATTCACCTGACATTTGCTTTCAGACAGCTTACACTGGGCTGTGAGTTTCCCACAACTCCTAGCTTTTAGCTATATATGTATATAATTGATATAAGATCTAAAATATAGCTGTATTTCTATATAACAACATAAGGACTAACGCATCTCTGTCTCTGTGATTTAATTTTGTATGTAAGCTGCATGTTTGAAAAAAGCAGTGGTGAAAATATATTGTAAAGTCACCGTACTTGTTTCTGTTCATCCATCCATTTACATATGTTAGCATGTCAATGTTTCGAGGGCACTCATACCCTACAACAGCTTCCTCAAAACATCCTGATGAGGACAGCCTGAGAGCCCTTGACACACTGATATGGAAAATGTACTATGCGGCTGGAATGTTTGATGAAGGTAGCCTTTATAGTTTTGGCATGGTCCAGTAAAATGTATTATTTTTATTAAGTATTAGCGTGACAATTGAATACAGTACATTAACCATACAGTACTGCATTATCCAAATCACCTGACATAACAATGGCCAACTTAAGAATATTGTTATTTTGTTTTTAACTGATACATATACACCCAACCAACATCGCTGATGCTAGCTCTTGGCATATTTTCAAGAGCTGAGTATCCTGCTAAAAGCTGATAACTTAAATTGTCCTTGGATGATTATAATCCATATACAAATCCTTGCCAGTGCATTTCCTATCTGAGCCAGTTTTTGTCTGCACGCTATCGAAAGTATCGAAAATGGAGCTCCATGCTTAGCTAAAAGCTTTATATGCTAGATACTTGATACAATGTTTTTATTTCAATCCGTTGCTTTAAAGATTTTCTCTTGCTTGCCAAAGGCTCCCTAATGCCTTCCACTCCTACCAAGTAGTTTATCCTTGTGAGCTCAGGCAGTGCTGAATCCTTTTTGCCTTTTTAGTTGTTCAGAACTGTGACCTGTAGCAGCCAGATTTCTCTTCGCTGCGATAATACAGTTCTTATGCTCTTGTAACAATGGGTAAGGGTGCAGCAAGCCAGCTCTTCCTTTACCATCACTGTAATTCTTTATTGATCCTTATCCTTCTGTATTAAGTTATTCATTGATACCATATATTTTACATATACACCCTATATTACATGATCTGCCCCACATTTTAACCGGCAGATTAGGATTTACAATTCTGCACTGCGTTGATGGTGACGTCAATGGTGCAATAATTTCTCGTTGTGAATCGGTAATTATACACAGATCACCTCCTTGCAGTCTGGGAGCTCTAATCTCAGGCAGAACTGGGACACAAGATTCATGGGAGTTACACTCTCAAGTGGTACCAAAGATGATTTTAACCTCTTAAGGACCAAACTTCTGGAATAAAAGGGAATATGACATGTCACACATGTCATGTGTCCTTAAGGGGTTAATGACAGCAGTTTAAAGGACCACTATAGTGCCAGGGAAACATACTCGTTTTCCTGGCACTATAGTGCCCTGAGGGTGCGCCCACCCTCAGGGTCCCACTCCCGCCGGGCTGGATGGAGAGGAAGGGGTTAAACACTCACCTTTCTCCAGCGCCGGGCTCCCTCCCTCTGCCGGTGCCTATAGTGGTCCTTTAAATAGCTGTGGCTGAAGACTGTAACTCCTACTAATCTTAATGTCCTAGTGTTGCCCATTTAGTAAAGTCCTGTCTTTAACCCCTTCCCTACCCTAAAAACTACACTAAACATTAAAACTTACATTACACTACACAGAACATGAACCCCTACACTACACCTTCAATTTCATGGCGTATTATGATGTTTAAAAAAAACAAACAAACCCTTGCTGGCATTATTTTTCAAATAAAA
Source organism: Pelobates cultripes (assembly GCA_933207985.1). Lineage (NCBI taxonomy): Eukaryota > Metazoa > Chordata > Amphibia > Anura > Pelobatidae > Pelobates > Pelobates cultripes. The sequence goes on from OW240914.1 coordinate 172,526,948, forward strand.
CAAGGTATTATGTATCAAACCTAATACCTAATATTTATATAATTAAATTTTATTCAAAGGACAAAACACATTTCTTAAACCCTGTACAGTATACGACATTACATTAATGTATTATGCGACTGACATTGCAATGTAGTGTAGCTTTAATTCATGTGACATACATAAATTCTCATTTATTATTAAAAGAAACACAAAACAATGTGATTTTTTTCACAGTTTTGCCAATAAAAATATATGCATAATTAGTGCAGCTTTTAAGAAAGTAACACAAAATAAATAAAGAGGAGACGGAGGGAGAGAGTGGGGGGGGAAGGGGGGGCATGGATTATGTGTACGCACTGGGTGTCTACATATGTTTAATGGTCACAAAATACAAGGAGTAGAATAAAATGTCTCCTTGATTTAACCCTGCTCACATCGCAATGTAGCAATGGCGGCAGAACATTTCATGCATTGTTACGGCGTTAATAAGGTTGCAGTAATAACCATGTATTAAAATATATAGTAAAGATGAAGTATGAATTCATAAGAAAATAATACAAATGTAGGTTCTGGAAACATAAATTAACTGCTCAATCTTTGGTCTTGTGGTTTATTATATTGCCAAAACCACTAAATGGCACGGTTTTCTCATGATACACATTCATATTTATTACATATTGTATAGCTGCATGGCAATGTAGGGGAAAGTCTGTTAATGTTTTATGATATGTGGATGTACAGATGTGAAATCTGTCCCATTTTAAAAAAATTAGCACATGCCTAGTCTCCTTTAAAAGGGAATTCCATCTTCTGTCATCTGCCCATGAGTGGAGGCATTCTATTGGCCTATCTATTCAGGGGCCATCAATGCCTCACAACACCTAGGAGTGGGATTACAGGAGTGGGATTACAGTGCTGACAGGAGAGAGAAGCAAGAGAGAGCGCACAGCAGTAGCAGCTCCTGCCCCCCCCCCACACACACACTTTATGTAAGCATTCAATATTATCTACCCAATATATATATTTATCTCTGTATTGCACATGGGTCTACATTGGACAGAAACACATCCACACCCCCTATGTTGTAAGAGGTTGAGCAATAGCTTTCCCATCCCATCATTAATACTAATAAAGCCCTAACCCACTGTCCATTGGTAGGGGCTGGTGGGATGCCCCACACTTTATTTTCTTATTGCAGCTACTAGCAGCTGGAGGGGACACTAATCCCCGCAATTATTTAATTAATAGCCTTAACCTGTTACTTTTACTAATATGGGGGCACATTGACCCAGTAGACTGTTTATGTTTAGTACATTGTAATGTGTCCTGGCTAGCAAATGCTGGCTAGCCACCACACGATTAACTATTGCGCCACTAAGGTGTTCAGATGTCCAAATCGGCTTACATAAAAAAATGTGGGCAGAACCAAAAAGTCACATTGACAAGCACCAGATGTCTAACAAAATTTCAAATTCAGGAAATTTTGTTCACAAAAAAACCACACAATCACGCTGTGCACAAGTCTACTATTTATATTTTGTTTTCTATTTAACTCTATAGGCCACTGTTGCAGCCATCTAAATTATGATTCTTGTGTTTCCCACTTAATGCCTTTAAAAAATATCACCATATTCCTTACAAAGACCAATCAGCAGGTTATCAGACATGTAACTAGACAATAAGTCAGTAGCATACTAAAGGTGGAACTGGTAGGGGGGAGGTCCGCCCCGCGTGCCAAACAGTACAGTCGTGCCCGGGGCGCACTTAGACAGGGGTGGCTTTTTGCACCCCTGTGGCTGCCTATTTGTGGGGCCCAGGAGTCTCTGTGTTAAACCTATATCAGCAGTAGCAGCTCCGCGGGGCACACTGCATGCCGGAGTGTTGCCATGGCAACCCTGAGACTCCTGGGCCCCTCTTCAGAATCCTGGCTGCTGTGCCACTGGCAGGTAAGATGCAGCATGGGTGGGATAAGCCACATTAAAAAATAGTTCATCAGTCCTGGTCACCCCCACACCCACCTGTCACTTTCCTATACCCTGCACCCCACACTGTCCCCCGCAAACCCTGTCCCCACCACACAGTCACCCCAAACCCTGCCCCTAAACTGTCACCTTCTTCCCACACACTGTCACCCCCAATCCCTGCCCCTCACACTGTCATCTTCCTGTCCACCCACACTGTCACCCACTAACCTTGCCCCCACACTGTCACCTTCCTGCCCCACCACACTGTCACCCCCAATCTCTGCCCCTAGCACTGTCACCTTTCTGTCTCCACACACTGTCACCCCCAAACCCTGCCCCTCACACTATCACCTTCCTACCCCACCACACTGTCACCCCCAATACCTGCCCCCCTCACTGTCACTTTCCTGTCTCCCCACCCTCTCACCCCAAACCCTGCCAGTAGCACTGTCACCTTCCTGTCCCCCCCATACTGTCACCTTCCTGTCCCCCACACTGTCACCCCAAACCCTGCCCCTCACACTGTCACCTTCCTGCCCCACCACACTGTCACCCCCAATCCCTGCCTCCACACTGTCACCTTCCTACACCACTGCCCCCACACTTTCACCTTCCTGCACACTGCCCCCCACACTGTCACCTTCCTCCACACTACCCCCTTCACACTGTCACCTTCCTACACACTGCCCCCCCACATTGTTACCTTCCTACACACTGCCCTCCACACTGTCACCTTCCTACACACTGCCCCCCACATTATTACCTTCCTACACACTGCCCTCCACACTGTCACCTTCCTGCACACTGCCCCCCACACTGTCACCTTTATACTTACTACATCCACTACACACACGCTCTGCATCCACTATATATATATATATATATATATATATATATATACACACACACATATATATATATATACACACTGAACTAAATTATAAACACAACACATTTGTTTTTGCCCCTATTTTTCATGAGCTGAACAAATCTGTCTAGATCTGTTTTAGTGAGCACTTCTCCTTTGCTGTGATAATCCATCCACCTTACAAGTGTGGCATATCAAGATGCTGATTAGACAGCATGATTATTGCACAGGTGTGCCTTAGGCTGGCCACAATAAAAGGCCACTCCAAAAAAAATGCCAACTAAAAAAAAATTAAAATTAAAAAGACTACTGCAATTTTTCTAATGTTCCTACATTACATCCTTATATCAAATACAATTGAGTGCTCCTTGTTTTAGGGCAAGTAGTTTTTTTCAGTACATATGTCAACAGATTTCTTCACATCCGTTATTCTAACTCCTCCAAGCACACTGTATTCCCCATGCTTTTCAATGAATGATTTACCTTTTGTGATTTCGAAGTCTTAGCTTCTGCCGTTACCATGATTTAATTAGGTTTGCATCAGAAATTAACGCTAATGCCTCTCTTCATATTTCCTCCTTGGGGCCCAATGGACCAATGATACTTGTGGACAGCTGTAGCCATACAATTTATTTTCTGGCGACATTGCTTTGATTGGAATGAGTACAGTGGGTATTTGGGGACAGCCAGCTTGCAAAGGGCTGGTGGCAGATGGAAAGAAATCTGTCCAGTTTGTCTTCACCTCTACATGAGCATAAAGTCATCAATTTCTTCCATTAAGAGGGTTGTCACTCAGCCCATTTGAGTGGAAGAACATTTTCTGGTAACCAGACTCACTGATAAACAATGCAAATGCGGAGAATACTTTGGAAGTGATGTAAAATGTAGTTTGCGGGCAAACTGAAAATGCAACAGCCAATTTCTGTAATGACTGTAATATTTTAAGTGATTACATTTTGTTGCCACTTCAGATATCTCCTTAGAGAGGACATTTTTTAATTAAAATCTAGGCAACGAATGCAGCTGAGATATGAGAGGTAAAAGAAAAAATAAGACAGAGATTAATAGAGAACTGTTGCAGAATAATATAACTGTTCTGTATTGTGATTGATTATGAAGCAATTAAGAGTTCTAAGTGTACATATGTAAACCTAGAACACAAAAGACTAATTCGTTCTGGAAAACTAAGATACGATACACAATTAACCCTTTCAAATTCTGGCTGGATGAGGAACATACTGCTTTTGGATGAAGCAACAGTTAACACCATGGGACAATTTGTTAAAAATTAAAATTCAAAGTAAAATAACTCACTAGACTTTTTAGGAATATCCCAGGTCAGTCCAACTGAAAAATACGCAGTGTGAAAAGAGCTTTCCCTATGTCGTACATTACAACTGTGTTGTAGATTTGTCCTGAGAGGACCTTTTATTAAACAAAAGTTTAACTTTTACTTCACTTGTTTTCATAAGAACCAACATAATGACGTTTATGCATTGCAACCTCAAGAAACATACCTTTTACTTAAAAATAATTATGTGAAATACTTGTAAATGTGAATGGGAGCAGTGCTTATAAATATGAGAATTTAGTGAATGTGACTTAATTAGTTCCTATTTTTTTTAAATGTATAATCTATAGGATGACTTACAAAATGGAAGATACATCCAAGCCCAACAAACAGTTCAGGGCTAATCATTAAACCAGGAAACACCAGGATTTTTCCAAGGTATTTGGAACAATTCTCCAACTCCAGCTATTGTTACAGCTGTCTACATTAGCCTAAAATATGCAAATATATTTTCAGCGCAATATAGTTAAATTTTTAGTGAATAAACCTTCTTGCAGTTAAGACTTTTAAAATTGGCAGGGGCATATAAAAAAAAAAACCCAGGTGACAAAAATTCTGTATTTTTACTGATTTTTACATTTTGTTGGCATTTGATTTTTATATTTTTCTAGCTAGCTTTGTTTTTTTTCGTAGCAATAATTTTCTATATTACATTTGAAAAGGGCTATGATTTTTTTTTCTATGACGGACAGGGAAATACATTTTTAAAAATGTTTTAATATGCTCCTTGCTTATACCACTCTATACCCTATACTTATTACAAGGAAAGGGCTAGGTAGGAACATTTTATTTTGAGGTGGGTGTCTAGTTAATATTAGAAGAGAAAACACATGTAATGGGATACTCATAGTGGTATTAACAAAGTAAATCAAATAATATATTTTTACTTGAGATAGATGATTTTATGTAACCTTGAAGACTTAAAACTATGTATTTTCTTTTCTTTTGCACTGCTATCTGTTTATGTTTTTTTTTATATAATTGAGGTCATTTCACCACAATCTCTATTAAGAAATGTATATTCTCAGTGTGCTTTGAAAATCCTATTTTTGTCTAAGGATCCAGTCCACCAAAATCAAATCCCAAACAATAACTCCACCAACTGTACTACTAATTACCTGTTTTCATAGCAAAAAAAAAGTTATGAATTTGACAAACAGGAGACGGATGGAAAGAACCAATGGGGGAGGTTATTATGCCAACCTCTCAACAATGTCAGCATATTATTTAATTGGCTCTTTTTCAAACCATCATACTACAATAATTTAGCTCATTGTGACAAGAACACTGAAATGCAATCTATACATGAAACACTGCTACGTTAGTCACTGTCAAAATGCATGGGGATTGTAGATGTCTGAACAATTATAATGAATATAAATATGCTGTCAATTATACAAGATATGTTCCTTCCCCAGAAATATATTTAACATCTAAAAAATCCAAATACAATCAAAATTCTGGGCATTAATACTGAAATGTACTATCATCAACCCATTACTTAACATAATTATGAACTTGAAAAGAAAATAAGAAAGTCAGTATAACTAGAATAAAATCTCAAGCCTACAATTCGAGTCTGTTGTTAAAATGGTTGATGCATACAGGCAGGTAAGCAAACTGAAATAGATTGAGCAAGTTTGAATTACCGTATATACTCGAGTATAAGTCTAGTTTTTCAGCACATTTTTTGTGCTGAAAACCCCCAACTCGGCTTATACTCGAGTCAGTGTCTGTATTATGGCAACTTACATTGCCATAATACAGACTGGGGGCTGGCAGAGCTGTTACTTACCTCTCCTGCAGCTCCTGTCAGCTCTCTCCTTCTCCGCGCCGGTCCGGTCAGCACCTCGGTCAGCTCCCAGTGTAAGTCTCGCGAGAGCCGCGGGGTCATAGTGTGGCCCTCGCGAGACTTACAGTGTGAGCTGAGAGAGGAGCTGCACGGACCGGCGCGGAGGAGGAGAGAGCTGACAGGAGCTGCAGGAGAGGTAAGTAACAGCTCTGCCAGCCCCCTCCTCCCCCCACTGAACTGCCAATGCCACTGGACCACCAGGGAAGGAGAGCCCCCCTCCCTGCCATGTATCAAGCAGGGAGGGGGGACAACAAAATAAATACATTAATAATATATAAATAATAATAAAAAAAATAATTAAAAAAATAATAATATAACAATTTTTTATAAAAATGCCCACCCCCCACCAAGGCTCTGCAACACAAACACACACACACACTGCACTCATACACACACACTGCATTCATACACACACTGCATTTATACACACACTGCATTTATACACACACTGCGCACTCATACACACACTGCATTCATACACACACACTGCATTCATCATATACACACACTGTAAATAAATATTCAATTAATATAATTTTTTTAGGATATAATTTTATTTAGAAATTTACCAGTAGCTTCTGCATTTCCCACCCTAGTCTTATACTCGAGTCAATAAGTTTTCCCAGATTTTTGGGGTAAAATTAGGGGCCTCGGCTTATATTCGGGTCGGCTTATACTCGAGTATATACGGGTAAGTGATTGAATTTCAAAAATAAATGACACCTTGAAAAAGTCACTATTATATTAGGAGTAAAGCTATCCTGTTGCTGCATGGAAGCTAAAGGCCACCTTCAAATGCCCCAAATCTATGTCCCCATATAACCCTAATCCCCTTTAACCGCCTAACTTTAAACACCATTTAATCCTCACCCAAACCCTAATCCAAACTACCCCTAAATCTACACACCTCCCTACTTAGACATAGTTTTGGGGGGATTTAGGTTCTGAAGTATCATATGTGGGACAATTTACCCCTGGATTCCAACAGGTCATGTAGAGGGGAGGAAGGTATTAGTATTTGTTTGCTTCTTAATTTTCATCAGGCAGCCACTTCTCAAATATCTGCCTAATAAAAAAGAAGGTTCACTATTATAGTGATCTGCAAGGCCACTTAGGTCATGGTCATGATGGTGTCCCCTAGGAGACTGTTGAGAGGGAGTGCTGGGGAGCAGACCCCTCTGTTAGTTAGGTGGCATGGTAAAAATACAGGAATATGTCATGACTTCCCCACCTCTCTCTTAGTGTAGAGGTCATCTTAGTGTAGAGGTTTTTTTGGGGGGGTTATCTCAAGGTGATTCTGGAATCTAGCAAGGCAGTTGCCTCTATCCTTATGCCAAACCTAACTACCTTAAAACCTGAAATAACAAATATAGATATAACCACCTAAGTAAGTATCATCTCAGAAGACATTTATTCTTTCATCACAGACAGACCTGACAATGTTTTAACAAAAATAGGCATTTGATCTCTATGGTAAAGTGAAAGCACTTCCAGGTCTGTCTCTGGTGATGGAATAAAGGTCAGTCCATGACAATATTTGCTGGTCTTGCTGAATCAATAATGTAGATTCTATGATTAATTTTGGGTCAACGGTCCCTTGTGTCTTTGCACCCAGCATGGCTCCCTGGGAAGATAGCAGACTGTGCATCTTCTTATTGTGTTCAATCATTGACAATTTAGTGGTTTGCCATTAAGGTAGACGGCAAAATACTGCTCTTTAAACTGTACAACTGCACAATGTTTTATCATGTGCATGCTCGTGGCTTTGTGCTTCTTATATTTATGTGCCATATATAGAGAGTCAAATAGATAAATAGATTACTGTATATCTGTAAAACATCACGTGATTGAAAAAGTAATTAAAAATCTGCACCGTAACTACAAATTGTGAACATTATGTAACGTGCAAATGCCACAATCTTGTTCACATAATGAAGCCCAGGGAACAGCAAAGCTAAGTGGAGTGGGCCTTAACTTAGCTAGCAGGCAGGCATATGGCTAGGGGGAGTTGATTGGTGATTTTATGTTTAGGGGTATGGCTAAGATCCATATAAATAGTAGCCATTTTAGGGAGAATCCATTTTAATTTAAATTCTCACTTACTTGTTGCTGTATTTTGTATTTAGTTTTTTGTATTTCAGGATGCATTCTAGGGATGCAGACCATGATGTGGAGGCCTTTCTAGCAACTGTCTGGGCGGCTGTCAGAGAGCGTGGAGTGGCCTGGATGGAGGAACGTCTGGGGACCTTCAGAGATGCAGCAGGAGCTTCAGGCAGGCAGGCGCGATGGATGGCAATGCGCAGTAGGCCACCACAAAGATTGAGCCCGGGGGATGAGCATGGACCACGCCGGATTAGGAGCCCTTCCTTGCAGGACCCAGTTTCCAGGATGGAGAGTGGAGGTGGCTGGGCTCTGTCTTGTGGTGGTGCTGGAAGGAGTTACGACCGCACACCGTGGAGGTTGGCCAGGAACTTAGGCATGTGGCCAGGATTGTGCAACGCTGCGTCTGGCGATGGTCGGCAGGACAGCGCAGAACACAGCTGTGGTAGGTCCCTGAACCTCAGGAGGCGCTACTGGGAGCCGTACAATGCAGAAGGATGCTTTGGCAGGGGCGCTGCTGGGAGGCAGCAGCAGGACGCAGGCATGGAATGTAGGGTTAGTCGGCTCCCAGGGCCTGCAGGGACACTGAGGGCACTATTGGTGGGTTGAAGGCTGGGGGGACCCTTCCACAGTCAGTATCTTCCCAGGGTGCTAAGGCCTGCAAGGGCTTGGACGACATGATTATGTTGGCACCCTTAGACTTCTATAGGGGTTGGAGTGAGGGGAGTCCAGCACCCAGGTCCCCACGGCTTGTTCCCCCAGTGTCCCAGCCATCACCCCAAATGTGCAGCGGCTTGAGGTGGCAAGACGGAGCACTGAGAAAGGAATGGAAAAATGAGACAGGTAGTGATATCACGCACCATTACAGCAGGGTGCCCACACCGGAACAAGCCACTGTGGGTCACCTTAGGGCTGAAGTACAACTGGTGGGCAGGAGTAGCTGCACTCAAGATTGCTTAACCAGGTTCCTCAGTATAATGCGGGGCTGGCAGATAAGCATCACGTACTCGCAGGAGCTGTCGCAGGGGCACACATGGCAGCGCCAGTAGGGGCTCTCCTAGCTATAGCCAGGACAAAGACACTACGGCTCACCGGTTAGAGGTTCGGGTCCCAAGAGGAGCGCTTCTAGGTCCATCAGCAGTAGCTCCTCGGACAGGTGTGCGAGGGGATTGCCTATTCATCCCTCGTGTCACCATTTATTAGGTTGTTTCTTTGATGGTAAATAATTAATTGATCTCTGCAACAAGCCTTTTCAATTGAACGCTACAATTTTAAGGTACAGATTAAAATTTAGAAGATGCTGCACCGGATTTCTTTCACCTTTGCCACTAGATTATTACTTTCTTATAATAATGTTATCATTGTTATCTATAGTGTACTACTGTAGTATTCTGTACTTGCAGTTACATGTATTAAATAATAATCTGGCTGTTAGTATTTGATTGTCAAAATTCTAAATTGTATACCACAAATGTTTCTTGGAACCCATGCTTGCCACTACTAGCTGTAAATTCCTTGAAATAACTGTTTATCTCTACTCCTCCTTAAGCCCAATCCCCAAACCATCTCTGCAACAAGCCTCCTCAATTCTTCTTGGCTCAACCCACCCACCCGCAACTCCTCACGCCCACCCAGGTTCCCCCTAAATTTATAGAATGCTCCTCCAGCTGTTTAAGATTCTCACTCAATTACCTCTTTATTCCATCTATATTTTACCAATAGCTGCAACTCTCTGTTTACTTTTTTAGCCATCACTTCCAAATTTCCCCTGCTACCTCTTGTCTCAAATCCCCATGGTATTCTTAAGATTGTAAGCTGATGGGCTATCTAGCTAAGCACTTTGTATTAAAGAGCTTAAATGGCTAGAACTCATCTAATGGGCAGGGCCCTCTCTACCATTCGTATTTGTCGGTGTATATTTTATGTCCTCCACTAATTGTACAGCGCTGCGGAATCTGTTGGCGCCTTATAAAAAACAGCAATAAATAATTAATAAAATAAATTGATCTCTGTCTGCCCATGGGATGTTCCATCTTCTGTGCATACTTTGAAAAAAGTGGCACCTTCTTAGAATGGGTAGTTAAGATGGAGGTGGGCACCAAGTTTGTGGTCCATTATTTGGACGACTTCTTGTGTGTCAGTCCCTCCGGTTCTGATGCCTGCAGGATTGGTTTACGAACACTGGAATGGGTGGCTCATGTCTTCAGGGTACTATTGGCGGGTGACAAAACTGTAGGGCCTTTGACGTGTTCTAGTTTCTTGGGGCTCGAGATCGAAACTGTGGCAGGTGAATGTCGTTTACTGCAGGACTAGTTGGTTGCTCTTCAGGAGGTCATTGCAGAGGTTTGGTGGTCTAAGAAAGTAACCTTACACATGTTGCAGTCATTAATTGGGTGCTTGAATTTTGCGTGGCAGGTGATCCTGGTGGGGAGGGTGTTCAATAGATTCTTGTCCAAGGCCACCTGTGGTATATGGTCATTGCATCATAATCATCATCATCAGGGTATCGGGACCCATGAAGGAGGACATAGGCATTTGGGAAAATTTCTTGCGTGGCTTTAATGGGCAGGTTTTCCTTTGGGACAATGCAGTCTCGTTGCCTGAACTGGAACTGTTTACAGATGCTTCGGGTAGTGGGGGGAGTTGGCGCTTACATTGCGGGCCAATGGTGCGCGGAGCACCTTAGTATTGGTCTTTGAGCTTGCTTATTTGGAATTTAGCATTTTTAGAACTGTTTCCATTATTGGTGGCATTGTCCCTATTGGGGCCTCTATTGCGGGACAGGAAAGTCATCTTCTTTACCGATATCATGGTGTTGGTGGACGCGGTGAATAACTTGTCGGCCCGTTCAGTCCCCGTGGTTCGGCTGCTGCGTCACTTTGTTCTGAATTCCATGCAATTTCATATTATTTTTCGTGCACTTCATGTTTCTGGCTTCTTGAACATAATCGCTGATTTGCTTTTCCCGTTTACTGTGGGAGAGATTCCGTGCGAAGGCAGGTTTATCTTGCCTGGTCGAAATGTGGCAGCTGGGAACTTCATACTTGGAGGACTAATCAGGGATTCGTTGTTGCCAAGCACTTGGGCAGCATACAGTAAAGTTTGGGATTTATGGGATGCTGCATGGGGGTGTACGGAGGGGAATCATTCTGTGGAGGTACGTTTAGATGTTTTGTTATGGTTTATGAGTCGGTTGTTTGCGTCTGGGGCCTCGCCATCGGTTGTTGACTGTAATCATGCAGATTTGGCTTCACTCTTCAAGTTAAATGGGTGGGAAGACTTGACCAAGCACTTTATGGTTCGTCAGAGGGAAGAAAGCTCTGGGTAGCAGAAGACTGGTGTTGTTTGAGTTGTTTCTCCGGCTGGTTGGGGCATTGCAAGGTCTGGGGGGATAGGGTTAATATTCATCTTTGTCATTCAAAAACTGATGTTTTTAGTAAGGGTTGTTTGGTCAAATTGTATTGTTTACCTGGCTCAAGTGTTTGTCCTGTGGGTTGTGCTTCATGGTATTTTGGCGGTTCGCATGCTGGCGCTCTGAATTGTTTAGGAAGATAGGGCAAGGGTTAGTTCCGGATTTCATTCTGATTCATGCTGGGGGTAATGATTTGGTGCGGTGCATGAAGAGGGACGTGGCTAGGGTGAGATTCCTGTTTGGTCCTGGGTGTGATTGTTATTTGGTCGGAAATGGTGTCGCGTCTGCATTGGCATTTTGCTAGAGTCCCCGCAGCGATTGCCAAATGTCGTAGCAAGATCAATACGTGTTTGGCTATCTATATTAAGCGAATAGGGAGGGTGGTAGCTAGGCATTGAGATTGGAAGCTATGCTTCCTGGCTATTTTCAGCATGATGGGGTACATCTTTCTGATGTGGGCATAGATTTTTTAAATTTTGGTTTTCAGGAAGGTTTGTGGCAGGCTCTGTTTAGGTGGATGGGGGGCATTCAGGTAGCTTGAGGTGGTCAAGCTCTGTGCTATGGTGGGGATGGATAGGAAAATTGAGGGGTAGGTTGGCTTGGTAAGTGGGGGAGTTCAAGTTCAGGATCAATAGTAATGCATTGATTGGTTTGGTAGGTTCGAGCTCGTCGGTAGCTCAGAACCTGAGTGTGTAGGGGTATCTCGGTATACCACTACAAATGGAAAAAGATGCCCTTGGTGGCTGTGGTAACTTTGTGTTGTTTTAAAGTTAGATGTTGTATTAATATATTGCTGTTATTTATGTTGCGGTCATTGTCTGTAAAAGTTTTACATTGACATTTGCTGGGCTTCGATGTCTTTAAGTGTGTTTGACTATGACCCCTTATTTAAATTAATTTATCAAATTTAATAAAAACTGTGATAATTTCCCCTCAAAACTATTGGTGTCCATGTGTAATTGGGGGGGGGGGGGGGGTTTCATGGGGGTTCATTTAGATTATGCCTAGGGGACAACTATGCGCATGTCAAGCAAACTCCTGCAGCAAGGTTGTATCTTATTGAGATGATACATGTTGAGAGAACAGAGAAGAACATCTGTCTATTATCACAGACAGATCCAGATAAAAGGATAAAAAAATGAGATATTATTCAACAAGATAACCAATAAAACATGGACTACCAGGGACAAAAAAGTCAGAGTATGTGGTTTAAGGGTAACTATAAATTTTCTGTAGGAGATAAAATAATAGTAATAATAAATACATTTTTTATTTAAAAATATGTATTAATTTTATAACAAAATGGTAGCAGCAAAATATATGTATAAAGGTGAAAAACTATGTGTAGATCGTACCCTATATACATAAGCGATCATCCTGTTTTTCACACAATAATCTGACAAAGAATTATCCCACAGTAAATACTGAACAGATGCAAACCTTGACAGTAGCCCCAGGGAAGAAGAGCCAGTTTCCAGTATCCATGGGATCTAGATTGTCTTCTAACACGACTTGCTTGTGAGCAGAGTTGATAATCAGAATGTTGTCCAATGCCCAGCAGGCCTCGTACACATCTCCATCCAGGGTGTTCTCCTGCTTCCAGCGAAATTTTACAGTTTCACCTTTGGCTTCATGTGGAAGGTAGATAATGTGGATAATCGTGGTAACATTGGACGGGGCACTGTAAAAAAACAATAATCATATAGAAATCACTCACACATATTTTATATAAAAATTGCAAAAACATACTGCAACAGAGAGCAGTAGAGAAAGACAATAATATTGCAGCTACTGATTCATGCACTTTGTGCTTGATTTCATTAAAGCATTAAGCAGTGAGACTGCAAGGGCATAGTATACACACCAAAACTGCTTTATTAAGCATGAGCTATTTTGGTGCGTTGAGTGTTCCTTTAATGAAACACACAGCTATGTCCCTAGCCTGGTTATTTTTAGTATAGGTTATTTTTATTCTAGTGAGATAATACAATAATCTAGGAATTGTGGCTACAATTTGGCCACAATTACCAAACTGTATATATAGCAGAATTAGAAAATAGACCCCTTCTTAATATAGTTATAGTCCAGATAAAAATCTATTTTCTGTAAAGTATACTTCATATTCCAGTTTCTATGTGAAGTTGCTTAGATATGAAGTGCCTAATTGTGCCACAACTCTCAGTGCTAACGTGAAATATGTATTATTTACTAATTGATCACAGTTATAAATTACGTAAATGATAGGTACAAAAAATATATATATATAAATTCTAAATATGACCCACCATTTTGTTTTTCAATACATAAATAAGCAAATTCCTCTGCTCTAAGGAGGGAATTATGGAGTACCTTCCACACAGTATAATGGCCACATTGAGGATAATTGTAGTTCACCTAAAAACCCTCTATTACCCAACTCGGCATTCCCTCATAATAAAAAAAAAAAATTGGGAAAATAGATTTGATTTTCTTTATGAAAGAGAAGCTAGTCAGTTCAGTTTGGGGTTCATATAATTATAGTTCGACAAATGAGACTGAATGAATATAAAATATCTGGTTCACATCATGGTGTTTTTTTCTAAAGTAAATTATTAGTAAAAGGCACATGGAAAATTAAATAATTATAACAATATCTCAAATTTAAATACACGAACACACCTAATTGTCTCCAGTGTCACCCAGCTCGAATTGTTGTTCTTAGCATAGGACACCAAGATACCAGGGTCAGAGTAGCTGAAGCGGCATGAGCCTGAGCCTGTAAGATATAACCATATTAAGAAAACGTTATGCTGTGAGGAAACCATTAATTATACCCTAATAGTCCCAAATGGCAAGTGACCCCTGTACTTTGCACTCATTTTTTTATATGTTAAATAACTAAATCAATAATGAAATACCATTATAGCTTTTCCTGAGAGTAAGCAGCAGATTTATCCATGCTTTGGAAGTCAGGATTGATATAAAAGTGATAAATCACATCTGAGCGGAGTAATCTATCGCAGATTTCCCAAGGGAGGAATATGAATTATGTGCATACTATAACGATGCATATAGAACTGACACATGTGACCTAAATATTACAGAGAGAATAATCAATAATCGTACAATCCTAATGCTGACTATTAAAATATAGTCAAAAAGTGACAAAAGTAAGGATCGATCAAATATAATTGATTGCTATTGCATTCATGGCTTTTATATATATATATAACACACATGCACACACACACACGCTGTCATGGGAAAAAGAAAATACTCCCTCTTTGAATTCTTTGCTTTCACATATCAGGGCATAATAACAATCATCTGTTCCATGGCAGGTCCTAACATTAGGTAAATACAACCTCAGATGAACAACTATACATGACATACTACACTGTGTCATGAACAACACGACATATTACACAATGTCGGGATTTATTTAACAAAAATAAAGCTGAAATGGAGAAGCCATGTGTAAAAAACTAAGTGCACCTTTACTGCTTCCGTAGAAAGTAAGAGGCTAAGTAGCAGGCAGGTTCTGTTAATCAAATGCCCTAGATTAATTGATCATCAGCAAGTGTGACCACCTCCATAAAAGCCGATGTTTTATCAGTTTGTAAGTCTGAAGCATTCAAGTGTGTGTTAACACAATGCCAAGGAGGAAATGGTCTTAGAGAAGCAATTATTGCTGGTCATCAACAAACAATCATTCGGGGTTGCTGTATCTCTCGTGCAGAGAGAACTTGCTGGCATTTCAGTTATGGACTGCCCTTTTGGGTGGGATTAGCCTAGTATTCAATGAAATAAGTTCTCTCTAATGGCAAAAACTATTATGAGACCTGAACAGGGATTTACCGAAGGGCAAGTTACTGAGTTTTTCTAAGCTTTTTTCTGGTTTCAGGCTTCTCATATTCTCTGTTTTTGTTGACTTTATCAGTCTCTCACATCGCTGTGGAGGAATTTTTCTCCCCACTCTTTACAATAATGCTTCAGTTCATTGAGGTTTGCTGGCATATAGTTCAACCGTTCAACCATTTCTGTTGTTAGTCAATTACATGGTTTATTGTTGGGGGTACTGTGGTTATACAGTAGGTTGATATGTCTCAGAAGCCTATTGTCTGTGTTTGGTGGTCTACATATGGGGTTTCCATCGTGTGGTGAGGTTGTTTGGCTATTTTGCTCTTCTGAGGACAAACATATTGTATATACAAAATATAATAAAACCAAGATTATACAATAACATAACAATTGTAACCATTGGTCTTGGGGGCTGAGTCGTGGTCTGACTAGTTGCTCTGGGAACCCCAATTTGGGGTCTCATTTGTGTGTGGGTATGGTGAGGGTCAGCCTGCAGTCAGGTCGAGACTCCGATGAGGATGACGAGCATGCAGATGAGCTTTCCTGAGATGCTTTCTGACAGTTTGTGCAGAAATTCTTTGGTTATGCAAAGAGATTGTTGCAGCAGTTGTCCGGGTGGCTGGTCTCAGACGATCTTGGAGGTGAAGATGCTGGATGTAGAGGTCCTGGGCTGGTGTGGTTACACGTGGTCTGCGGTTGTGAGGCCGGTTGGATATACTGCCAAATTCTCTAAAAACGCCCAGACGGCTTATGGTAGAGAAATTAAGATTCAATTCAAGGGCCACAGCTCTGGTGGACATTCCTGCAGTCAGCATGCCAATTGCACGCTCCCTCAAAACTTGCGAAATCTGTGGCATTGTGCTGTGTGATAGAACTGACTGGTCTTTTATTTTGGCCAGCCTAAGGCACACCATTGCAATAATAATGCTGTCTAATCAGCATCTTGATATGCCACACCTGTGTGGTGGATGGATTATATCAGCAAAGGAGAAGTGCTCACTAACACAGATTTAGACAGATTTGTGAACAGTATTTGAGAGAAATAGGCCTTTTATGTACATAGAAAATGTCTTAGATCTTTGAGTTTAGCGCATGAAAAATGGGGGCAAAAACAAAAGTGTTGTGTTTATAATTTTGTTCAGTGTATATATATCCACATAAAGAGAACACTCAAAGGTTTCAGTCCCAACAGTGCAACAGATCTTTCGTATAGACTTGCTCTCTTTATGTGGATGTATACTATAGGAGTAATACCATACAAGAGGATTAAGAGGATCAAGACTCATATATGGTGGCCATATTGCCTTCTGCAACCTTTGTTGGATTCAGGTGCTGGAGCAGTCATGTAACTACAGCTTACTGTTTAATAAATAAACCGTTTTGTAGTAACATAAAAAAGTCCTGCCTTCAAGGCCAAATGTTTATATATATATATATTGTAGACTGGATTAGCCTTATTAGTCCAGTAGACAAGATGCCAAAATACCAGAGTATTGCAGTATGCAATGATACCTTTTTTATTGGACTAACATAATATTTCAAAGACAATCTTTCAAGAGTTTTCTTCTCTTCCTCAGGTCTGAAGCAATACTGATCAATCTGATAGAGTTAAACACTTAATACAACTGATGATAGAGAAGGGGAGAGGGGGGTGAGTGGGGAGTCATAAATAGCAGAAGATGTGCCTGAAAGTCAAATTCTTAGGTTGGCTGAGAATAGCCTGAAAAAGTAAATAAACAGAGAAGAGTCAATAAGCTAGTAAAAAAGGTATCATTGCATACTGCAATACTCTGGTATTTTGGCATCTTTATATATATATATATATATATATATATATATATATATATATATATATATATTTATATATATATATATATATATATATATATATAAAACTAACAGTCAAGGATTTAAAGATTACCCGAGTGTGTCTAAGGTGTTTAGAAAAAGAAAAAAAAAACAGCTTAAAGGTGTTTCTATTTTTTCTTGTTTTTTTCTAAACACCTTAGACACACCCGAGTAATCTCAAAATCCTAGACTGTTAGGTGTGCCTTGAGGAGAGGGTTGAGGAGTTCTGGTAAAAACGGCCATGTGTGTTAAGAACGTTATTAAATTAACTACGGTTATATGGCATTTTAATCAGTCTGTACCTAGAACAGTGATGGCGAACCTATGGCACGCCGAGCCCTCTCTGTGGGTACGCGGCCATAGGTTGCCGGGGGTGGGGGAAAGGGGGCGCTGGCGCCTACTCTGCTTTCGTGTCGGATGGACCAGGAGGCAGGGGGAGGGATCTTGGAAGCAGCTTTCCTGTCCTCCCCTGAGCAGGCTGTCTGGAGCGTTGCCGCGCATTCCCATGGCAACACTCCACACAGCATTGCGCGGGAGGACAGGAGAGCTGCAGCCAGACACATACTTACCACCACCGGACCACCAGGGCTGGCTGTGTCCCCCACCTCCTTCACCAAAGGTAAGAAGAAGGGAGGGGGGATAACGATTTTATTTTACCTCCCACACACACACAGCTCCCCTACCCCTCACACAAACAGCACCCTTACCCCCACACACAGCACCCCTCAGAGGTCTGTGACTGTATTCAGCAGTCTGTGTGTATGTATTCTATGTATGTATTGCATTTGTTGGAGAAGCTTAATTGTATCTATTATTTATATCATTATTTAAAAATTGTATCATTGAACTCTCTGTTGTGTTCTTCTTTTAAAACAAAAGATGTTAATTAGTTCGGACAACTGTACGAGTTGTTTTTTCTAAACTAAACCTCAGTATTCAGGTTTAATTGCTGTGTTGACACTTCGAGGAAAACAAATGTTGGTATGTTTTGCGGTTTGGGCACTCGGGCTCAAAAAGGTTCGCCATCACTGCCCTAGAAGGATATCCCACATACAAAAACTAGGTACCTGCATTACACCTGAAGAAGAAGTTGGTGGACAATATTCTACAGCAACCCACTGCTTTTTGTGTCACCTTCTGTTTAATCACTTCAAAACTGCAAATAAATACTTTTCAAAGGGATGTGACAAAGCAGTTGCTAACTTTAGCTATTTTATTTAATGGACATGCCCATTTCTATAGAAAAAAAAAAGCAAGAAAGATTACTAGATGTAATCAGCAAGTCTTACCACCTGGGGTTAATGAAACCAAAACTATATTTATTAGCTTTTTGTTGGTATAAACATTTTGCATCACAGACATGCCACACAGTTAAATTTTGTGTTTAAATAAAACAAACATACAAATGAAGGGCAGAAGAAAAGACATCTCATGTTTACTTTGAGCCCATCTGTTGCCAATGCTTGTGTTCCAATGACAGAACATCTGCCGTCCATCTTTGTACTTTACACCACACTAAGGTTCCAAATTTTAATCATATTCATTTATTTTACTTAGAGGAGCCACGTTCAAAACCAATCAACCTCATCCTTAGTTTGTCAAATACATTCATACAGCATGAAAGATGAAACTAAACTTTATTCTATACAGCAGAATGAATAGGCGCATAATGAGAGGGAAATTGAGATGTCTCCCGCTAGTTTTATTTACAGAAATCGTGCATCAATGCAAAATCACCACTAGTTATTTCAAGCAATGAACTCTTTGGCTATTGAGGCACAATGTATAATGTGCAATAAAATGTGTTAGCTATGTGTTTATTCATCTTTGCATTTAAAGCACCGTTTTTAAATATGAGTACTGTATATAATGGTCAACTTGTATTTTATTTAAGGCAATACAGTTATCAGACTGAATGAAAGCCAGACCTCAGGAATATACACAAATTTAACTGAGGCTTTAGCTATTTTGACAAGCGCACAGCAGTCACTTAAATTGGCCCTTAAGAGCCGGTGTACTTTAAAGAGATGTAATTTAAATATTATTTTTTTTTGGTTCTTTCCTACCTGCAAAAGGGGTATCTCGAATTAAGGATGTGCATCTCAAGTTGGACTTTGGAAAGTCCTCCTTGGTCAGAGAAACTTGAGAAATTATATTTTTACAACTATCCCAGAGTTCCCAGCTTGACATGTAAATGAGCACAGGCAGGCATTGTGTTCAATTTTTTTCTCTGTATTTCTGCAGGTACCCTTAGCAATAAATTATGTTTTTTTTAAACCAAAGCACGTTATTTGATCCAAAAGGACCAGAAACCAGCAATAGACTACATTCTTATGGTCTTTTGGCTCTCATCAGCATGGTCTGGAACTGAGAGCATACAGCTAGGTGCCAGAAAGATTGTGGTGAGACCAAACACAATAAAACTCCCCACATTGCAAATTGAGAAATTACTGTTTGCATCATCTGTATATCTGTGCCCAAGGAGGCCTCTCCAAAGTCCAATTTAAGATATCCTGCTTCCCAACTGTGCCAATTTCGTGTCCTGTCCTGTCATCCTGACTTTGTTCTCTAGTGTCCAGTTTCAGAGGACACCAGGGAACTGTCCCCAAAAATCGTAGTGCAAGTGCATCATTAGACATGCTCACACTATGCTAAAGGGCACTGGGACCCGGTGGAGAGCAGTGGAACAGTGCTCCCTGCATGTCCTGCCCTCAGTGGGCTGTCCTGTGGGATTGACAGGTAGCCTGGCATGAATTTACACCATATTGACCTTTCAATTTTTTGGGTAGGCCTGCCCCCTTTTCGGGTCAATCTGAGCCCTTTGGGCAGTGCCAATCATGTGATTTGTGTCACTGGCCTACTCCCTTCTACACCAACCCACCAGCATCCTGCTTGCAGGGACAAGGATGTTGGCAGTTGTGCAGGCGATGCACAGAAATTAGAGACAAAAACTCTCTACTGGAGAGTCCACAAGTCATTGATTCTCAGCTGAACTGCTCACTATATGAGTGGAAAACCTGGGGTTACTCATGGTGATAGCAGACTATTTTCTGCTGATCCAGAGCAAACAAAATAAATTATGTTGCCTTTCTAGGGGAAGTGGCTCTCTTGACTTACAATCTCTAAACTGCTCCTACTTGTTGTTTACCCCCAGTTCAGTGTGGAGAAACTGTGTCTATTGGTAGGAGTCTGTAAATTCTAAGAAACGCAAATAGGATATTTGGAGCTGACTGCTGGTGTTGTAAACTTAAGATGTTAGCATCATTGAGATGAGAGGAGGTATCTACCACAATTCCGAGCAATATGGCTGCCCTAGATATTAGCATTGTGATCTTTCTCAAGGTGCTATTCTCCAGGTGCACTACTTAAGTTAATTATAGCCACCTTTTCTTGCTAAACCTGTCAGAATGTTGGAAAGAGCAAAATATTATTTAGATCTCAAGTGATTCCACCTGGAATGATGACTCTACATGGAAAAAACTGGTCGCCTGCATAGTAGCATTCTAAGATAAGAGTGTCCACCTGACAATGTTTAAAAGCGAAGTTTGCAGAAGAAATACATCTGTGCTGGCTATAAACCATACACCAAGCTTAAAGGACAATTATCATCAAATTGTATCTACTAAACTTACCATAACTTCAAATAACTTCAATTAAGAATCAGTCAACAAAGTGGAACTTGACATGTGGAGAATATGCACTATTTATGGTATAAAAAAACCCAGAGAATATTCAGACAGGTGTGTGAAAGGCATTCCAAATCACTAGATAAATAGTTGAGCTGGGTCAGTTGATCACACTGTGTGAGAGTTGTCTCATATACAACACTAATTAAAGGCACAATGCCATGATTCTAAACTCGATGAGTTGCGTAAGCAAAATAAACCACTGGGACCCACCAATACATAAAGCAAAACATGTAAGAATCAAAAACAAAGTGCAAAAACAGCTGCCAAGTATGAATTGAGAGGCCTATGTAATGTGCTGAATGTGCTGATTTACTTCACCAATGCCAACTACATGCTGCCTAGAGAATTAATAACTCTCAAGTTACACTTTTATTCCCAATTTTACACATATTGATTTCTGTTTGATAATTTGACTCTACAGAGGTCAGTTAAAATCAAAGTAATCACACAATCTATTCATTCTCACATCAATCCTCAATTAAAAAACAACAATATAAAACACTAAGGATATAGGTTGCTATAGACCTATGGGTAGTTTGTTTCTTAATCCATCTTTGGCGTCTAATACCGACCAGGCATTAAATAACTGTTTCAATGAAAATGAGACACCTCCTTTTTCCTTTACATACAGAAAAAGACAGAAGAGTGTTTGAGGGAGAGAAAATGAGAAGAACGTAAGAAGATAAAAGACAAAAAGAAATACAGGAATACAAAAGAAAGAGTCATACATGGAATGACTTGACTGAGGGGAGCATAACAAGACTAGATGTAGTGGAACATGCATTGACAGAAAAGTGAAAATAACTTGTGAAGATGAAAGACAGAAAAAAATAAAAGGAAAAGTACATATAGGGAATACAAATTAAAAGCGACACAGGAAGAAGCACAATATAGGAATATAAATAAACAGTAGATACCAAAAACATCCACATTAATGGCACCACTGGTACATATCAATTTTCCATCATCATTTCCAGTCTCAGTAAGCCTCACTAACTCATCACAATATATTTACAGAAATGTTAATATTACTTTTTAGAGTGGGTGTTAGCAATATAGTAAGGTCTGAAACACGTAATACATGTTTTAACCAAGAAATATCAAATTACAATATACATAACTCAATACAGACTAAAGCCTAGATTGTAATTTCGTACGGGAATAGGGTCCTCAAGGCCTCTTGTATTTGTTTGTTTGATTTTCCACTGTCTCTCAGATGTATTGTACCTTTGTCTTTTATGGCACTTTATAAATACATTTTAATAAGTAATAATAATAAAATATGTCAAAGAGCATAAATTATTGTTAATTAAGGGACAAGCATCATATAATAATCATTGAACACATGCTAGACAAAACTGGCAAGCCATCCTGTATGTGGAACATGACATGATCATTTCATGAGACAGAAGAATGAAGTTGACGAGTGAGACTGAGCAAAAGGGAATATAATAAATCAGAATTTATATGCAAAAACTACTCACATGGGACCAACAACCACAATGATTTTAAATCTCAAATGTGATTTTGGAATTCCGTAGGCATAATGGAAGTATTCATTATACCAGAAATAGCATTTGTTCATGAAGAGTTCTGTTGGCCTTATTGTTTCATTGTTGTAAATTATTTTAAGATTCTTAAGGAAATATTGTGCAGGAATTTAAGTATGAGTCAATATCAGATTAATGACCTATTTTTAGAAGTTAATGACGCGTGTTGTAATTTAATTAAATCCATAAGACTTTTGAAGGATTTCTATATTCAGTAGCGTGATACTAAGGGGAAAAAAAAAAATGTTTATTTCATCAAAAAAAAAAAAAAAATGAAAATAATATTTGAATAAACAAACATGGAAAAGTTAGAGCTATCTATGAGTTTCCATGTAGATGCCAAAATAACAATAGCTATACATTCATCCATCAATCTGGAAATTACAGACATCTGAAAAGCCAAAGGCAAGAGTCAGGCTAAAATAGCCTAGGTTAAAGAATTGTCCAATATAGTATTTTTACGTTCTGTTTTCAATCCATTAGAATTTGGAATTTAGGAGTAAACTACAGAGTAATTTCACTAAAGTGTGAATTCTTGTAAATCCAAATGCAATTTTACATTTTATGCAAGGTAGATAAATTGGAAAAATCTTCTAAATCAGCTTAGGCACGTTTTCCGTTTTGACCTAAGAGTTGAAATTTACTTTGAATTTACTTTGAAACCTCAAAATGTACAACTTAGTGAATAATTTTATCAAAGTAAAAGTGTTTTGGAATTAAAATTCACAGATTGCTTTAAAAATAATATATATCTTTGTCACTAACACATTATAACACATTAGAAAAACTACAATAAAAAGTGTGTATAGAAAAATATCCTGCAAAAAAGTATTGTGCCAGACAACATCATACTTCAAAACCAGGAAGATATGTTATGCACAGTACACTTACCAATAGAAAACTGCAGGATGGAGGCTGTACTTGTGTTAAGGTTAGTCGTTGTCTGTAAAAAACAAAACAAAGAATTCTTCAGATATATAAAATATATAGACATACAGAATGCACATGACCATCTCTTAAATTGCCATTACATATGAAGATAAATGTATGTTTTACATAAAATATTAATGTTACATATACATTCATTTTTTTACTTTTCTTATTATGGATTTTAATAAATAAATAAATAAAGGAACATACATGTTTTGTGAAGCGTAGAACAATGCCATCTACAATCAAACACAGTAAAGAGGTTCCAACTCCTTAAGAATTTTTTACACTTTTGTGGGTCTGTAACTTTACCACTGGGCCATAAAACACTGATTATTCCCATGTCCAAGTGTGAACACAAATGATGTCATATCATGAGTTTTGTCGTGATGGAAAGCAATGATGAAATATTCAGGTTAAATCTGCAAAGCCAATCATGCATTATTTTATTCAAGGCAAGTAGTGTGATGCTATTATTGTAATGGAAGCTTGCTTGTGTCTAACACTATGCCTGGTGTATTATCATGTAGGTATTTATGTCCAACTTACATTATAAGTTTGATTTATGGAATGCAAAATCCAATTTATTTTGTCATCAGGAATAAACATAACATATGGGATACATATTAAAATTTAAGCTGCATAACATTACTATCCAGTGGACTTAATGTAATCAACAAACACTTCAATTTATCTTTGTTGAGAAGATGACACCGTAGCCAAATTCAATCAATCAATTAGTATAAAGGCTGTGTAGTTTCAACAGTAAGTACATTATTTAGTTTATCAGAGGGGATCATAACAAAAAAAGAAAGGCTACATGAAAATGGTATTCTTTGCATTTTAAATTCTCATATTAAAAATGAGATACATACACACCTAGATAGACAATAGCTAGATAGATAGGTAGATAGATAGATAGTCACCACCATCTGGGAGCAAAAGGACACTTTACTGATTTGTTCTTATGTTTTAGTCACCCTGTACCCATTATAGGTGCAGGGTGTGTATAATATGGTTGTGGTTAAATGTTTTGTGTGCTCTCCTGTCCTGCTGATGCTTGCAACCAACTAGGTGGATTTGGCCTTTGGAGCTTGTATAGCACCATATATTGGTAACAACAACTATATGCACTACCTGAATAGCTGATAATTTGCATATTCAGGTAGATTTGCATATTATGAATTGTGCAGGCAGGAGAGATATTTTGTGTTCAATGTTGTCATCCCCTTCCCCTTCATACATATGTTATCATGTTATTATAATTCCCTGTATGTTTTCTGACATGTTTTAATTATTTGTATTTTATTAAGTTTGTCACAGCAAGCAAACATATCATCTCACTCTATAGTAACATTATTCTCAACCTTGCGGTCTCCACCTTCTGTTCCTCAGCTCCCCTACCAATCTAGATTTAAGTTCCCATGGTAATAGGGCCATCATCTCCTCCTGTATGTTTGTCAAATTTTGTATTGTCTTTCAGTTGTGACTTTTTACTTGTACCATTGTACCCATGAACAGTGCTGTAGAATGTGATGGTGCTTTATAAATGAAGTATAATAATAATAATAATAATAACAAAAGTTAATTTAAAATTCAAGGCCAATGAGTCAAAGATAGTGTATAGCTGAATTTCACTTTGGATATTTTGACCTTAAATTTGAAATTCAAATTTGAATTCTCACTTTAGTGAATAATCCTGTATATATTTGCATATACTGTATTTTAATATAAGACGCACTGGGATATAAAATGGACCCATATATTTTGACAAGAAATGTGGGCATCCTGTGCCATAATTACAATAAACATTAGTTTATGTATATAGGCGATGTAGCGTGCGTGGGTCTAGAGGGATGTAGTGTGTGTGTGTGTGTAAGGAATTCGATGTGTGCAGGGGATGCAGTGTGTGTGTACAGGGGTAGGAGTGGTGTAGATTAGGCAGGGGCATACCTAGAGCATTTGGCACCCGGGGTGGATCCTGTGTTTTGCACACTTCCCCCTCTCTCTTTAAAATGTAAAAAACACCCACAATTTTTTTTTATTGTTTTCAATAATATTTATTGCACACATTTGTAAACTGTATATAACTTGAAAACACTAGAACTATGAAAAATAAATTATTAACTTAGAAATAAAACCCCTGTCCTGCCCCCATTATACAAAAAACATGTCCTGTCACCATTACAGAAAACCCTGTCCCGCTCCCATTATACAAAACCCCTGTCCTGCCCCATTATAAAAAAACCCTGTCCTTCCCCCTTATACAAAAATCCTGTCCTGCCCCCTTATACAAAACACATGCACTTCCCCTTCACAAAAAACCCTGCAGCCCCTTCAATAAAATTCATACACCCACCTTCACATAAAAACAAAACACTGCACAACCCCTTCACATAAAAACAAAACACTGCACAACCCCTTCACATAAAAACCCTGCATGCCCCCTTCACATAAAAACCCTTCATCACCCCATACACATAAAAAACCTGCACCCCATACACATGAAAATCCTGCACTCAATTAGGGATGGCAAAAAATTTGGTTATTTTCGGAAATTCGGGAAAGTAAAAAAATTTGTCTGCTTTTGTAATTCGGACCAATGGCATTAGGTTCTGTTCGGCACTTCATAACTGGCAAACGTCGGCACTTTGGAACTTCGGCACTTCGTACATTCGGAAGCATCCGAATGGCATTAAATTTATATGAATTAACATTTGGAATGAAACGAATTGCACGTCTATTGCTCATTTCATTTGACAGGGAATAGTGGAACCGGATTGGCCAAGCAAGCATTCCATTGCACAAATGAATTAGCTTATTGGTCAAGCTCCCTGTCATCATTCACGTGATTTTACCTCCCTGTCTCTTGTTTTGCCACTTTTTAGAAATTTAAATCACTTCAGCACTGTGGAGCTTCGGCACTTCCGAATTACCGAACTTTGGCACTTTGGCACTTCAGCACTTCTGAAATTCGTAAGCATCTGAATGCCCGAATTGCATGAAATGCATACGAATTTAAGTCATCTGAAATAATTACCCCTAAATCCCTTTCCTCAGATGTTGAGGTAAGGACTCTATCAAATATTCTGTACCCTGCCCATGGGTTTTTACATCCAATGTGCATTATCTTGCACTTATCCACATTAAGTGTCAGCTGCCACAACTCTGACCATTTTTCTAGTTTACTTAAATCATTTGGCTTATCCCTCCTGGAACATCAACCCTGTTACATATCTTAATATCATAAGCAAAAAGATGTACCTTACCATCAAGACCTTCTGCAATATCACTAATAAAAATATTAAAGAGAATGGGTCCAAGTACAGATCCCTGAGGTACCCAGCTGGTGACAAGACCATGCTTCGAATATACTCCATTGACTACAACCCTCTGTTGCCTGTCACTCAGCCACTGCCTTACCCATTCAACAATATTGGAATCCAAACTTAAAGATTGCAGTTTATTGATAAGCTTTCTATGTGCAACAGTCTGAAAATCCTTACTGAAATCTAGGTAAACAATGTCTACTGCATTTGCCTCCCGAACGGGGACAACCCCGATACCCCATTTAGAATGTTGGCTTAGAACGCACTGGGGAACCCCCATTGTCCAATATGTGCTGGAGTTTACGGACCGGCTGGAGGAACTCACTCACCTGGTGCCCGGGAACCTCTAGGTGGCTCAGAGATGCCAGCGCATGTGGTATGATCGGGGAGCCAGGAGCTGTACCTTTCAAGTCGGTCAGAAGGTTTTAGTTCTGAAACCCGTCCGACATGATAGGCTACAGACTGCCTGGCAGGGCCCATACCAGGTAGTGGAACAAAAGTGTGACACTACCTATTTGATCAGTTCTTGCTCGAGTTCCGGGGTTAGACGCCTGTTAACATGTTGAAGCACTACCACGAGCAGACAGAGGATGTAGCTGCTATATGTGCTCCAGCCTCAGAAGTTTGTGATAATCTTTCCCTGTCTGACCTCCTGGAGGATGGAGCTCAGGCCGGGTTCATAGATGAGGACTGCCTAACCGAGGAGGAACGCAGACAGGCACAGCAGATGCTGTCTGCAAAAAGGGAGATGTTCTCCAACCTGCTCAAGTATGCCACACTGGCTACCCACCGGGTGCAGATCCCCAACCAACCCCCTCTGTGGAAAATCCCATATAGGGTAGCAGAGGTGGTATGGAAAAGCATGAGTCGGGAGATCAAAGAAATGCTCAGCCATCCAAAAGTCCTTGGGCTTCCCCGGTAGTACTGGTCCTGAAACAAGACAGAGCCATGAGGTTCTGTGTGGACTACTGGAGGCTCAATGACAAGATGGTATCCAATGCCTACCCCATGCCGCATATAGATGAGCTGCTGGATGGCTAGGGTGCGGTACCTCACCTCCATCTCTCAGGGCAGATCCCCTTAGCAGCAGACGCTGCGCCCAAGTCGACCTTTGTCACCCCATTTGGCCTGTACCAGTTTAAGGAAATGCCATTTGGGATGAAGAATGCCCCAGCCACTTTCCAGAGGATGGTGGACCGGCTTTTAGATGGCCTCCAGAACTATGCCTATGCATACCTGGATGACATTGCCATATACAGCGACACTTTGAAAGAGCATCTGGTACATGTAGGAGCTGTGCTAGACAGGATTAGGGAAGATTAACCCTAAAACCCAGCAAGTGCCACCTAGGGATGGCAGAAGTACAATACTTAGGAAACCGGATGGGGTGTTGGAAGCAGAAGCCCAAACCAGCCAAGGTTGAGGCAGTAGCCAGTTGGCCCCGTCCCCGCACTAAGACCCAAGTGATGGCCTTCCTAGAGACCGCTGGCTACTATAGGAAGTTTGTCCTCAAGTACAGCGCCCTAGCCAAGCCCCTCAAAGACCTGACCCGAAGAGCTTGCCCAGACAGGTTGCCTGGATCCGATAGTGTGAGCAGATGTTCCAAGCCCTTAAGAACTCCTTAGAATGCCATCCAGGGTGAGCATTAGTGTCCTGAAAGGAGACACTTCCCTTGCAGGGTTTCACACAGAGACCTCGCGAGCGGAGTCTGGTCGAGGAAGGTACCGCTGCGAGAGTCCATGAGATTGGTCTGGGCACTTTTGGGGCACAGGCGTGTTTTCCCATGGGCGGCTCTCTGGGAGACAAATGGACGGTCACTTTTCCCCGCGCTTGGTCTCCCAGGTACAGATTCTCGTGGGATGAAGACCCCCTTGTCTCCGGATGTGGGAAACCCTGTGTTTGGATGGTGGGCTTTTGGAGAAAAAGGGACAAAGCCCTTTCCTGCGTTAGGTTCCCAGGGAGGGGGAGGATCCTGGGAGGGGACATTGTATGCTGTGTGTTACACCCCTTCTATGGGGTTATGCTTAAAAGGCGTGTGTGGCAAATAAAGGTGTTGTTGTACCTCCAGAACTGTGTGTCGTCCAGTTACTGGGGGGAAATGGGTCTGTTTGTATTCTAAATGGTTACTGTTCAGCTGAAGGAAGGGAATTAGCGGAGGTAACCGGTCGGGTTACCTGTGGTCCGCTACACAAATTAATCTTTGTTTTACTTTCCTTTTCTCATTTATGTATCTAAAAAATGTTTTGTCCCCTTTTTTACTGACTGTGCTATTTTCTCTTCTGTGTGTGATTTGGAAGCTCTTATAACTCTTATGACTTGCTTAGCCTCTTTCTGCCTAATCTTATGGATCTGCCTATTTCCTCACTCTGGGTTTTTTAATAATTACTAAATGCTAACTTTTAGTTTTTTACTATTTTGGCCACATCTGCGGAGTACCACAGTGGTTTCTTGAATTATTTACTTTTACTGACAAGCCTAATGCAATTTTCTGTTGCCTTCAGCAGTGCAACTTTTAAATAATCCCATTTCTCTTGGACTCCATTTAAATTGCTCCAGTCTGATAATGACTCCTCTACACATATTCTAATTTTAGAAAAGTCTGTTTTTCTAAAGTGTAAAATCTTTGTTTTTTATATTAAACCACACTGACTGAAGTCCCTAATATGCATCCGCCTGTATTCTGAGTGTTAACACAAAAAACTTCTTTTAACTCTGAAACCTCATTGAAAGCCTAGTCATTTGTCCCAAGATGGACAAGTACATCCAATTCTCCTTCCTGCTTTGCATGCTTAACAATATTACAAATACGTCTCTGTAGCGGAGATGCAATATTCCCCGGGTTATCTCCGCTTATAATCCAAGTGAGGCTCAGGAACAAGTAAATAGTAAATCCACAGGCAAGGCTTCCAGCAGGTAAAATACAGCAATATCCCCACAGCAATCCAAATAACTGGACGACACACAGTTTCAGGAGCATAACTGAAAGCTTTAATCCACAGTCTCCTTTTAAAGCATGCTCCCATGCAAGGGAGGGATTTACAATAATTATTACAGTAGCCAATCCTGTCCTGGTAACCTCCCACACATCTCCTCCCCTCAGCCAGCATCATAATCCCCTTATCCAGTACAGTAATTCCCCCCGTTTCTGGATGTACCCCTAAACGTAGGGGTACCGCTTTAAATCCTACATCCCCGGATACCCCTGATCTGGGTGAACAACATATCCAAAAATCACCCAGATCAGACCAGGGGTTCGGGAAATGTATGGAGGGAATAAAATGACCGACCGCACTAACTGAGATAGCCGAATGAGGTTCCATGCGAATGGGCCCTGCGGTCGGTCCTGGCATAAGGGAATAAAATACACGAAAACCTCTAGCTATAGAGACTAGGGAGGGTTCGCCTGAATCCCCTCGTTCGGTTCTTTCTATCTACCGAACGAGGGGCCGTTCGGTAGTTAGGAACCGAACGGACCGGGCTTGTGGAGGTCTCAGCGGTGTTCGCCTACTCGAGTGTCCGATTTTAGTTCCAGACACTCGACGGCAAAACACCGCTGTTCGGGAGTTTTAAAATGGCCGCCGCCACGTGTTCGTTTGTCGAATGGCGGCCACCCCCGAGAACAAAGGACGGCTACTTACTAGGCAATTACCCGTTCGCAACAATGTTGCAACGGGTAATTGAGGACACACTTCACACAGGGGAGGTCTGGTTGTTCGGTAGTTTCATTCGAATGAACTAAGGGAATGAAACTACCGAACAATCAGAGGAATACAATTCTTTTAAAAGACATATAACACAGCAGATCACACAAATGCAGTTATGTACAATATATTTGCAGGATAGCCTGGTGCCATCCGCTACAGTCTCCTGTCTCTGTGAGCAGTAGTTCCAGGAAGACATCTCACAAGACCACTATTGTCCAGCTCCACACCTCTTATGATAGAATCCCCCAACAACAACTGCTTTCTATCAGGCATTCCCATAGTCTCCAAGCCTGGCTCCATAATATCACTACACTCTATGCCTGAGCCTATCTCCACAAAACCACTACACTCTGTGCCTGAGCCTGTCTCCACAACACCACTACACTCGGTGCCTGAGCTTGTCTCCATAACACCACTACACTTGTGCCTGAGCCTGTCTCCATAACACCATTACACTCTGAAAGTGCTGAAAATTAATTAACCAACAATCTATGGCAAACACCTAGCTAATCAAATGCCTTACCAATTACCAACAGTAAATCAAACCTTGTGCAGTCAGTAACCTTTTCCTATAGATGAATCTTACCTGTAACAGTAAAAAGAAAACTCATAGCAAAATCCGAGACAGTTGAAGAATCAGTAAAACTATCCAGAATATCTCCAAGTCTAGTGCATGAAGTGTGTTTAGTGCATGCAGTGTGTAGGGGATGCAGCGTGTGTGTGTAAGAGAGGAATTGTATGTATAGAGGATGCAGTGTGTGTGTGCGCAGAGAATGTAGCGTGTATATAGTGAATACAGGTATTGTAAGGGATGCAGTGTATGTGTGTTTAGTGGATGCAGTGTGTATGTAATGGAGGAATTGTG
This sequence comes from Pelobates cultripes, assembly GCA_933207985.1. Taxonomy (NCBI): domain Eukaryota; kingdom Metazoa; phylum Chordata; class Amphibia; order Anura; family Pelobatidae; genus Pelobates; species Pelobates cultripes. The sequence continues at coordinate 172,558,232 of OW240914.1, forward strand.
TGTATGCAGAGCATACAGTTTGTGTGTGTGTATAGTGGACGTAGTGTGCATGTCTAACTATGTAGGGTGGGATACTGGCTGTGATCTGTGAGTGGAAAGAGGAACAGCTTTATATTTTATAATTATGTCTGGCCAGGGAGAATTCCCTGGCCACAGAATTTCCTGGTGGTCTGATGGTAAAAGTTGCTGCTACAACTCCCCTGGTACTCCCGTTGTACTATGAAGCCCCATCATGCACCTCTTCTGGGTGCAAGATCTTATTGCCAGCCATGGCATTGTGCAGGGTTGGTGTGTTGCCGTCGTAACCTAAGGCAACTCTCTGACAGGCTGGGATCACAAGAGAAAGTGCAGACAGAGTCCACCAAACTCCCTCTCCTATTGCACCTGATGACGGCTGTATTTATAGGAAGCTGCCAATTTGCAAAAGCAGTTCTATTCCCTTGTCTTTACACAAATATATTGTGAGTACATGAACAAGTGATGCTGCATTTTAAGTTATAGGATATGGACCTAACTCTGTAAAAGTAATTTATAAGGTTCTGTGTAATTTTTGCTTTCAACCAATTCATACCATGAGACTATCATCTGTCTGGTAAATTCTCAACAGGTTCCTTCATTCCTTTTAAGCTGTGTGTTTTACTAGTCACGTATCTGTTGATCTTGTACTAACAAAACTAAATTTGCTGTTTTGCCAAGTTTATTCAAAAGGAATAATTTGAAAAACAGCCTCACATATTGTCTGGACTTACCCTACAGTCTGATACAAATGCACAGATATCTTATTCTGCTATTTATACCTATCATGGTCTAAAAAACTAACTTAGCCACTAGCTATCTGTGATTTGTAAGATCTTATGTCCTACAATATGGTACGAGTCTTACAGCAGCAGCCCAGGGTAAAACCATAACAGAAATAGCAGGCAGGACGTGAGCATGTGTTTATTTTTAATACTTGGCTTGGAATTTTTTTTTATAAAGTCCTCTGTAAGTTTTCTCTGTGAGAACTGGCACAAGAAAACATATCAAAACCCAGAAATGAGTGAAACCCGTAAAATGACACAAAAGCAACTTCATAACAAAGTACACACATGGAAAGCAACTGGAGTATTTAAAGTGACAGTACAATAATGTGTACAAAAATTAACTATAAAGGATTAGAGTCATCTCAGTAAGGCTCTAAAAAATGTGAGTGTGAATTCTCTCCATTTTAATTACTTTTTGATGTGATATTCTCCACTGTACAATGAATCGACACTATTATTTATCTTTTCTTTTCAAATAAGTTTAATTACATTTTTAATAACTAGGGAAAAGGGTGCATAATAAAAAAGGGGGGAATAAATTCTCCATCAACAACATTATATATATGTATAAAAATATTTTAAAAATACATGAAATATTGTCATTAAACTGTAGAAAATATGGTTATAATAACAATCTATATATTACTAAATAGTTGCTAATCTAGAGATTTATTCGCCTTTTCTTTTTGGGAGATATTTAAACAAGAATATCCTGGAAATTTGTAGGACATATGATATTTCAGTAAACACACTGTCTCACAAGGCACCCTGATGCAATTCTTTATGATATGCATTTTGCAGTTTATACATTGCATTAATGTACTATATTGCATGCAATATATTAAGAAAATAGTTTTGTACATTTTATTGCAAGTCACTTTAAGTACCCCACTCCTTTCTAAGTATGTGGAAAGTCTAAAGGAAAGTTGCACTTTACAATATTTGGTAATTTGATGGCTAAATATCTATTTTTGCTATATATTCATAAATTCTTTAAAAAAATAAAACTTATATAAATAATAACTTGCATTCCATAAACTAACATTATATATTTAAAAGTGGGAGTGATCACTTCTTTCTTCCTTTACTTTACTTTGCTCTGAATTTTATCCTCCCTTTACCACAGACATCTTGCTCCCTCTGACATTTCCCTCACCATGACATGTCCAACTCCACTAACCATTTTCATCGGACAATCCACGACATTCAAACAGCTCTGATTGCACTATTCACACGCCTTAACTAATGCGATCCTTTTCTCTGACCATTCTCACGTGATTCGGGTTTCTCCACTAAAATAGCACTTACATATTGCCACCTCTCTCCATAGTCTGGCCTTTCCTCTCGTGTTCTTTCTCTCTGCTCAGCCATCATGGACAAATTTATTGAGAAAGCTCCTTCTAAATGGTCCCAGGGTAAGTCACAATGACAGGCCAAGAAGCCACATCTTGGGGAACCTGTGCCTCCCTCCACGACTCACCTCTCTCCAACAGATTCAGAGGCGGAGGAGGGTCCCTCTCAACAGCATTTCCAAGCTGCCTCTATTTAATAACACGCTTCTTAGACGGCAAGGGAAGTCTCTAACCTTCTTAAACCAATCTTTGAGTCCCAAGTCTCAGTGAAAGTAACTTAATATAAATAATATTCTAATATTCATAGGTATAGTAATAGACCAATGAATATATATTCTCTAATTGATAACTTGTCAGTCGGAGAATATGTTGGAGAACCCTATGAACTCTTTGATGAAGTATAGTGCTGAAATAGATCCAATTTGTAAGTGTTACAGACCATTGTCTAGTAATATCTGCACTAAATTGTTGCACAATCTGCAATAGCTAGTAGTAACCTTTAGCTACAGTAATGTGTATACATTAAAATACACAAAAGAATGTAATAAAGTTCAGTATAATATCCTAAGACCTAATAGATATGTTGGTAGAAAAAAAGGAAATAAACCAAAGTATATACAGAAATATATTAGTATAAAATAAAATAAAATAATTTTAGTATTATCATTAAAAGTTATATTTTAATTGGTTAGGACACTAATTTCTCCTTTTGTTTATCTCTTCAGCCCATGGGTTAACCCCTTTACTAGTGCTCCTCAAGCTTCCGTCTTACTGTTTTGTTCTTTTCAATCTTTCAGTCTCAATTTAAGGATCTTAAGGAATCCATTGACAGTGCCCTTCATCTTCTTCCCACTCACTCCTCTCAACTCACACTGTTGGAAACAAGACAGAGTACCATGGAGGATGACCTGCACCAGCTCCAATCCCCAATTCAACAACAAAACACCACACTGACCTCTCTACAGGACAACCTTAGATTTATTGGCTTCCCAGAGTCCTTGAGATCAGTCGACTTAATTTCTACTCTTTAGTCCTGGATCCGGGACACTTTACAGATCGCATCCTCTTCTGACGCTCCTCTCGTCATTGAGAGGGCACACAGGCTTGGACCGGACAGACCGGGCAAAGGCTCAAGACCTCGACCGATCATCGCAAAATTCCTCAACTTTTGTGACACTATCCGTATCTTAGCAGCATTCAAAGCCTTAGATATTCCCACTTATCAGGGGAACAAAATATTGATCATTACAAATTATTCAGCGCAAGTCACTCAAAGGTAAAAAGCATTTACACCCATTTGGTCAAATCTATACAAGAAAGGAATCCGTTTTGCTCTTCTCTACCCTGCCACTCTTCATCTACAGATTGCCAATCGTACTCTCTCCACCTCATCGGTGGCTGTTCCTTCAGGATGTTATGTCGGACTGTGACAAAGACTCGCTGAGTCGCCTCTCCCCTAATCGTGAGGAACAATAAGATAATTGTTCTCATTTTTTTTGGGTTCTAACAACTGTATATAGTTTGGGCCTCTTGGCCCTGTTCATGCTGGACTCGCTGTGCACCCCACTCGCTCCATCCCTGGAACTTGTCCGTCTGCTCGGGCTGGGACAAACAGAACACCAAACATATGCATTCCCATGCAATCAAATACGCTTCACGCCAAGGTATCGGCTAGCCACGGATGTCTCAATCATCACACACATTTTATCTGCTCCCCCTCTCAAGTTCCTCTTGTGGAATGTGATAGGTGCAAACACACCCATAAAATGCAATAAAATCCTAACCTACTTAACCAAACATCAAGCCCAAGTCACACTTTTGCAGGAAACACACTGGTCATGCTCTGACACCACTCAATTCAAGGCTCCTTGGATTCAATCCCGTATAGCTGCTAAATACAACTCCAAGGCCAGGGGTGTGGCGATCCTGCTACACTCTAAACTACAATACATAATCCACAATTGTAACACAGATCCAGAGGGTCGTTATATCATCTTATGTCTCACTAGCATTGCATTGTCAATGTATATACTCCAAATCCATGTGATAACCCCTTTTTCACCAAATTACTAACATTACTCACTCAAATTGACAATGACCAAATAATTGTAGGGGGTGACTTTAATGCCATTGTTGACCCATCTAAAGACAGATGCTCGTCTGGGTCAGCACCTCCCACAGACAGTGACCATAGGCTCCTTCATCTGATTGCCTCATGTAACTTGCATGACCCATGGAGAATATTGCATGGTGGGGAACGGGACTACATATTCTATTCTAAGGTACATAACACCTTTTTAAGAATCGATAGATTTTTAGTCACCCCAGCAGTGTTACTAGTGTCAACATTGAAACGATCGCTGTCTCGGATCATGCGCCAATTACTCTTTTGGTCAACACCACAACCTCCAATCCTTTCACTGCACATTGGTGTTTCACAACATACCTAGTTAATAATCCGTCTTTCCAGGGTCATCTAGAGTCCAGTTGAGCTAATTTTGTTGATGATAACTTGGAACACATGGAAGACCCCAAGTTACTGTGGGAGACATCCAATGCATTTATGAAGGGACACATTATCTCCTATACTTCCTCACCCAAGAGGAAGTGAAGACGGAACTTTACATTATTTGAAGATGAACTTAAGTTGGCACACAGACAAAATTTGACTGACCCTTTGGTTGCACAGCACCAGAAATATCAAGACGCCAAAAATGACTTAAACACATTTATTGCGAACCATGCACAATCAAATGGATTTCCAGCAACAACATTTTTTCCGGTGGGGTGGAAAGGCCTGGGAAACTATTAGCTTGACTAGCCAACCCCAGGTCAAAATTCAAACCTATAACTGCAATCACTTCGCCAGAGGTAATTGCTGCACCTCACATGTGGCGATCAATAAAATGTTTTATGAATATCACTGGCAAATGGCAAAGGCCCTGCCGTATGACCATATCCGCAGCATGACCTTTCTCAAGAGCCTTGGTCTCCCGCGGTTGGACAAGTGATCCAGGGAGCTTCTCAACGAATCTATCACGATGGAGGAAATAGGACAGGACGATCAAGACCCTGAAATCAGGGAAAGCTCCAGGCTCTGATGGCTTTACAGCAGCATACTACAAAGCCCTGAAGCTTGAAATTAGTCCCACCATCAATAACTTGTTTAAGCAAACATACTTGGAGGGTCTCCCATTGGATACCTTCTACCAGGCCCAAGTCATCCTCATTCCCAAACCTCACAGGGAAACAGAGGCCCTGGCCTCCTATTGTCTGATTTCACTGCTTAATCAAGACATCCAACTCCTTACCAAAATCATAGCATTGAGAATACAAACGTTTTTGCCTAGTTTGCTCAATACTCACCAACTGGGCTTTGTAAAGGGGCAGAAAGGTGGTCACAGGGGTCCAAAGGGCACTAGCGGCTGTGATGGGGGTGGCCCGTGGGGGAACGTGCTTGCAATCGCCATCCCTAATTGGCCTTGATATAGAAAAGGCATTTGATAGCATCACCTGACAACACCTACCTAGTGTGCTGAAGTTGAGATATTTTGAACACACCTTTGTAAATTTTATCATAAATTTACAACATAACCAAACAGCCTGTGTTACTACAAATGTCCTTGACTCCCCGTAGTTCACTCTTGAAAAAGGTGTGCGAAAGGGCTTTTCGCTCTCACCGCTGTTATTCAATGGTACGGGATCACGCTTGTCGGGACCAACCTGAAGGTTTCTGCATTCGCCGATGACCTTTTACTTTTTACTGTCAATCCTCAGAGATCACTGCTGCCCCTGGTTACCCTGCTCGATTCATTTCATACTATGACGGGTCTAAACATGAACTGGAATAAATCAAGTGCCCTTCATTTGGGTGTGGGGGACCCCCTGCACCCTTGCCAGGTGATCTTCCTTTGAGGTGGGAGCAACGGGCACTGAAATATCTGGAAGTTAGGATCCCGTAAAAGTTCTCTCTCTTGTACAAGCTAAATATAACCCTCATCCTATCAAATAGCTTCTCATAATTTGAACATTGGCACAAATTGCCCTTATCATATATTGGTAGGGCGATATGTATAAATTAATTTGTTTCCCTAAATTGTTATATCCCCTCCAGGTTCTTCCTTTATTACTCTCTAAAAACGATGAAGCCCTATTGAACAAGAAACTCAGGCAATTTCTCTGGCAAGGACACAAAGCACGCATAAGTCTTACAAAACTTTACCAACACAAGGCCAGTGGGGGTTGAATCTACCGAATGCTAAAGAATATAGTCTGGCGGCTCAACTAAGACTGGATTCAATCCCAAAATCATTTTTCAGAGCTACCTCTGTACTCCTCTCTGGTGCTACTGGACTCTTTGACTGCTCTACTTCACAGGCCACATCAACTCCTCCCAGATTACATCCTATAGAACCCCCTTCTGGGTACTCCCCTCAGGGCCTGGAAACAAACCCGATCCAAACTGGGGGCTCACCCCCTCTGTGTACTACACATACCACTCCTTCACAACCCTGATTGTCCCCTGGGCAATGACTACCTCTTTCCGTTGTAGGCTGAGCGGGGGATCATGACTCTCCGATCCTTTGTTGATCATAACGCACAAACATTTTTTACACTGGTGGAACTCAGGGAATGCTTCCCAGGCCTTGCACTCCCATGGTTCGCTTACTTTCAGGTGTGACACTACTACTCGACTATTACACAGAATTTCACGACCACCAACTGGGAAAAACCCCTAGATGCACTGCTGTGCACTTCTACCAGGATCTCCTATTCAATCCCAACACTTTATATGATAATACGATACATTCCAGATTGGAAGAATCTCAAGACGGGACTGGGAAAATGGAAGTCTCATTTTCCACATTTATGTTCAGCGGACATACTTCTTGCACACCATACTCAGGGTCAGTCATTACCTATGGTCACATATAGGGACATGTTTCTCAAGACTTTACACTACGCTTACTATTCCCCCCATAGACCTCACCTCATGGCTAGAAAGGACTCCGCAACCTGTTTCAAATGCACACACACTAAAGTCGACTTGTATCACTATCTGTGGGAGTGTATGCTCATTCAGAACTTTTGGACTGAGGTGAGGGGATACCTGGCCAATGGGAACTTTGCCACTCTCCCCTGACTTCCTGCTTTTGGGACCCGTGCTGGGTCAACCTCTGACTAACAAACAATTTCTTCTCATTGTAGCAGCTGTTGAACGCAAAGCCATCCTCCAGGTCTGAAACCAGCCAGGTGCTCCCACCTTACAATAATTTTTATCTAAACTTTTTATTCAAAATGGATTGGCTAACAACCTTAACCAATAAGGAAATACTTGCCAAAAAATTCCTCATGACTTGGGGACCATACATCCTTAATTTGGATGATTCTTTTAGATTAAAGGTAAAAGACACCCACGGAGTGCAGTACACGGCATGGTTTTCGGCAGAGGTGGTGGCGGGTCGGGATCCTTTGCGACACATGTCTCGGTAACCGTCCAATATTTTCAAATCCAGATACATCCTTGACTCGAGTGGGAAGGTTGTGGGGTGATGCAATATGCCAGCATTTAGTTTTGTTTAAGTTTATTTAGCTTTGTCTTGTTCGGTCATCCAGTTCCTTAAACTTAGTGTGGTTTCATGCAATTACTTTCCATCCGTCCATGAGTTGTCTGCCCTACATCTACTCAGATTTCTGGGACTATTGGAACTTCCCACTGCCATATACCTTTGCACCTCTAGCAACCAATTGACAGTGGGGGCAGTGTCCCAGCACACTTAACCCTGGGTAAACGCCACCCCTAGTGGCTGTCTACCAGACAACCACTAAAGGGACTATCGGATAGTTAGGGGACTTTTGGTTGCCTAACTGACGATGGACGTCCTCACGTAATGCATGTGGACTTCCAGCGTCACCGGAATCTCCATAGTAAAGCATTATATTCAAGTGCGAGCGCGTGACAGAAGTGCAATTGTACTTTCCTGGCACTATAGTTTCCCTTTAAGTAAGATGCCAGGGGTTTATATATCTTTTGATTACATGTTGGCTTTTTCCATAAATTTTGCAAGCACATATTGAATTACAGTGGCGGAAGACATCTCTCTTTGATAAAAGATGATGTGTAGGTCTATGGTTACCTTGTGAAGTGCATTTCTAAACAGTGTAAACTAAAATAGTTACATGTTACATTGATAAGAGCGTGAGTGTATAACCAATAGTTACATTGATAAGAGCTGGAGTGTATAACCAATAGTTACATTGATAAGAGCTGGAGTGTATAACCAATAGTTACATTGATAAGAGTTGGAGTGTATAACCAATAGTTACATTGATAAGAGCTGGAGTGTAGAATCAATGAAAGCCCTACTACTATTCAAGGCACGATCTTAAAAGGCAACACAATATTATCATTGCTAATCAGCCTTCCAGTGTATGGTAGGGTAGCACTGACTTACCAGTTCTCTTTCTCCGTACGGGTCACAAAATGTGGCAGCCCCACCATGCATAATCACACCGCACTGTGCCCCAACCTCACAGTTTTTGCAATGCAGCCTGCACAAACAAAACAAGTTTACATTATATTAAAGTATTAATAGTCATATCACAGTATTTAACCAAGAACTAATAATAATAACAACATATTTAACCAGAAAAGTACATTTATTTTAGATTAAATTTCAAGTCCACCCTGGGATGAGGGCTGCTCTTATGATAGACCATGACACTATATAATAGAACATAAATACTGGGGGGTTTTTTGGTTTTATTTATTTGCACTGTGATGGTTGCACCCTGTAAGACCTGCTGACATGCAAACAAAAAATAAATCATATTTAATGGACACTATAATTGTACTTTACATAATGGAAAAAAATACATATATGCAAAATAATTATTGAGTGTATTTCCTTATCCAGTTGTCAGACAAAGAAATTGTCTCATATCAATTAAGAAGCAATATATTTATTCACCAAAAAGCAAAAGCCGCTCAACTACAAACAAAATCTCTAAATGAAGGCCACAATTGTTGATCTGAAAAACATTCTTCAATTCAGCTACAGTCAGAGCCTGACCACTGCAGCCAGAATATTGCAACAGCTTTTAAGTTGTCACCATCATGCACTGTTTAGTGACTAACTCTTATTATATATGTTTGGTATAATACACCTATGGTAAAATGAAAATTGTAGCCAATATTCAAAAATAAAGTTTTTTTCAAATTAACTATTGAGGCCTTGAGTTTGATATCTGGTTGACAGTTGAGCAGTGATACTTCACACAACAAGTTTGTTGAATCGCACTCATAGGGAATCCCCAAAAATATGAAATAAAAAAAGGTTGTGAGTGAACAAAGTATAAAAAGTCCCAACACCTGAGCATAGGACCACCCGCAGCTGCTGTACAGGGGAGAGACCACCAAAGAAGGCAACCCTAAAGGATTATTAGAGAAGACCTGGACGCGTTTCGCACCACTCCGGGTGCTTTCTCAACATCAGTTGAACAGCCTTGGCTGTTTAGTGAATAAATCTATTGCCTTGCTAAGGTGAGTGGGAAATCAAGATGTTTTTTTTCTCCTTTTTGTCCCACAATATAAAGTCATAGTACTTTCTTGGGTAGATCTGCTAGAGATTTAGATTTTTGTTCTGGTGAGTAGAATCATAGAAAGTGAGGTGTTTACATTACAGCCTAGTGATACCTTCACTGGCCACTCCTCAGATGGCTGCTAGAGGTTCTTCCTGGGGCAGTGCTGAACACTGCGCAGTACTGCCATTCATTGTATCCACCCTCTCCATGGAGACTCTAAACTTTCCTCAAAGAGATGGATTGATTTACTTCATACCTAGAGAAGATGCTGATAGGCCAGTGCTGTGTTTCACTTGTGCTGGCTCTGCCCCTGATTTGCTTCCTTGACAGTCTTAGCCAAGCATTGTGATTGGCTTACAGAATCACTTCTGAAGATGTCAGCCAGCAGGCAGATCAGAGACAGCAGCTGCAGAATTGAAGATTTTACTATATTTAGAGAGGCAAGGGCGGGCCAGGGGGGCTAGATGGTGGTTTTAACACTATAGGATCAGGAATACATGTTTGTGTTCCTGACCCTATAGTGTTTCTTTAAGCACTCTCACACTGTGCGAAACAAGATTCTCTCAACTGACAAAACAAAGATTGAACTGTGTGGCCTCAATTCAAGGCATGATGTCTGGAGGACACCAGGCACTACTCATCACCTGCGCAAAACCTTCCAACGTATGGTGGTGGTAGCATCATGCTTTGGGGATGTTTTTCAGACTGGTCAGGGTTAAGGTAAAGCTGAATGCAGCAAAATACAAAAATAGTGAAACCTCAGACTGGGCCAAAGATTCACCTTTCAACAGGAAAATGACCCTAAGCTCACAGCTAAGACAACAGACGAGTGGCTTAGGGACAACTCTATAAATGTCCTTGAGTGGAGCAGCCAGAGCCCAGACTTGATTCTAATAAAACATCTATGGAGAAACCAGAGACTGGCTGTCCACCAATCGTCAACACTAAACCTGACAAAATATGAGAGGATATCCAGAGATGAATTGCAGAAAAACAGCCAAATCCAAGTGTGCAAAGCTTGTCGTATCATACCCAAAAGGACTTGAGACTAATCGCTGCCAAAAGTGCTTCAACTAAGTGGTAAGTGAAGAGTCTAAATACTTATGTCAATGTGATATTTCATTTTTTTCTGTTTAATATATTTGTAATAATATCAAAAATATTTTTGTATTTTATACAGCATTAAAACATATTATAAATAAATATTGGGTTTGAATACTTTCTAATTGTACTGTACATGCCAAAAACTGGCTATTTTCACTAAAAGGCAACACATCAGGCAGGCCAAAGTACTTCATCCATTAGAATTCAATAGCAGTGTTCACATAAGCAGAAGCTATGAAATAATTCTGGAAGAGGACTAGCCTTGGGCTATGGATCTGCACCTGAGACTCATTAGGATATTCTTGGGACCTTTTCAATGCTCTTCAAAATGCCTCTAACATTCATTATAGCCGTGTAGCTGAAAACTGGTGATCATCAAGAGCACATTAACATCAGGTGCCAAGACTAATGTTGCATCCTACCAGTATTGCAGATTAACTGCAATTTTACCGATTTGTTATGAACCAGACAACATATGAAGCTGTCATATGTATAAGAGATGTGTGGGCGCAAATAAATATATAGGTGCACTGCATTTACAGAAATATACATGTTTGAAACTGCAGGTAGCAGAAAAAAACATATACGGGACGCAGATTCAGGAAAAGATAAACATGTAGCTGGCAGGATATAGTGATATCACACAAAAATTGTGGAATAGTACAGATACCTAGCTAGAAATATGTGTAAGGAGGTCAGGAATTGAGACTCTAAACAATATATTGAAATTAACAGGGATACTTTGCATGAGTATGTAGTGTGGTCTTTAGTGTTGATTGAACCCTGGGCATGTATTTGCTTGGGCCCCCTGTACCCTGCCCTAGACTTCATTGCATGTAATCATGTCCTCCACCCAATCCCTCCTCCCATCCCCCCAAAAAGTGTATTTTTAACTTGTTTATACTTTGTTTCCCACAATGCTTTGATAGTTGTGGTCTATCATTTTGACAATCCTTGTAGTGTTGTGTTTAGCACTGAGCTGTATTTGTTGTTTTAATGTAAGTATACTTTTGTATGGGGTATGTGTTTGTGAATGTAGGGGTGTTCTTGTTTGTAGTGTTTTGTGTTTTTATGTACTGTTGCCATTTGAAAGCATGCAGACATACCCCTACATTCAAAGGCAAACACTTGTGTGTAGTGTTTGCTTTTAATGTAGGGGTGTGTCTGTATGTATTGTTGACATTTGAATGCAGGCATGTAATGTTAGCATTTGAATATTGAGATATATGCATAGATACACACACTGACACCCATGCAAATACACAACCACACACAGTAACACACATACAGATGCATTGACACACATGCAGATACACAGATATCCAGAATTACACATTTAGATGCACAGAATGACACTCAGAGATACAAACACTGGCACTCACAAATACACATGGGCACATACAGACACACATGCAGATACACATAAATACATACAGACACACATGCAGATACACATACACAAAGATACAAATACAGACGCATATGAAGACACACAGATAGATACACTTACAGATACAGATATACACATACATACATACAGACAAACAGATAGATACACAGACACACATATATAAACACAAACAGACACACAGATACATGAACAGATACAAAGAAACATACAGACACACAGTTAGATACACAGACACAGATATACAGACACATATGCAGATACACAAACACACAGATAGACACACACACAGATAGATACACAGACGCACAAATACAAATACTGACATATAGATACATATAAAGACACACATACACATATAAAGACACACAGATACACGCACTGACACACAGATACACGTACAGACACATAGATACACACACAGACAGAAACACAACACACAGATACACATACAGGCAAACAGACAAATACACAAAGAGACAAACAGATACACATACAGACAAACAGACAGATATACAGACACACATAGAGACAAACATGCAGATATGCAGACAAACATGCAGACAAACAGATAGATATACAGAAACATACTAATACATGCAGATACACATAGAGACACACAGGTAGATACACAGACACACAGACAAACAAATACACATACACACACAGACACACACACAGATACACATACAGGCAAACAGGTAGAAACACAGACCCACTGTCAGGATTTCTCTGCTGTTTTAACCCCTTTAGGTTGGTGGGCGTTCTATGCCATCCTTTTTTAGGCGGTCCTAAACGCTGGCAGGCAGCATAGAACGTCTCCGACGTCCATTTGTACTTACCGGGCCTGAACGCTGCTTATCTTTTAGACTTTGCTTTTGATTTATTTCATTATTTGCTATTTATGCTAAAGGTGTTTTGCATCTTTGTTCTGTCTCTGTCTGGTCCCTAACACACACCTACAAACATGCAGATACAACGACACATCCAAACACATGCAGATAGACATACAGACACACAGATAGATACAAAAACACAGACACAAACACACAGATAGATACACAGACACACAGATAGATACACAGACACACAAACAGACAGATACACACAGATACATACTGACACACATACAGACACACATATACACATATAGGCAAACAGGTAAATACACAGATACACATAAAGACAGATAGATACACAAACACATGCAGACACACAGATACATTTACAGACACATACTAACACATGCAGATACACATACAGACACACAGATAGATACACAGACACACGAAAACACAGATAGATACACAGACACACAAACATACAGATAAACACACAGACACACATACAGATACACATACTCACACACAGATACACATACAGACACAAAGGCAAACAGATACACAGACACACATACATATACACATACAGGCAAACAGGAAGATACACAGACACAAATACAAACATGCAGATACAAAGACACATACAAACACATGCAGATACACATACAGACACAGAGATAGATACACAGACACACGGACACAGATAGATACACAGACACACAAACACACAGATACACAAAAATATACATACTGACACACTTAAAGACAATACAGACAAACAGATACACAGAAACACATACAGGCAAACAGGTAGATACACAGACACACATATAAACATGCCAATACACACATAAAAACAGATAGATACACAGACACATACTAACACATGCAGATACACATACAGACACACAGATAGATACACAGACACACAAAAACACCGGTAGTTACACAGATACACACAGATAGATACACAGACACACATACACAAACATTGATGCACAGATACAGACAGATACACACACAGCCACATGGGTACACACATGCAAAATGTACATGTTTTTAACCACCCTCCTGTTTCCTACCTTTTTGGTGCAGGAGGGTGGCTTCCCTGGGGTTCAGTCAGCTGGCCGAGGCTGTTGGGAGTCAGAGGCTCTCCGAGTCTGCATTCCCCTCCTCTCTGCCTCCCTACCATTCAGGTCACTCTGTGATAGCTGGGAAGAAGTGACTGGCTGTCACTTCCTTCCAGCCCTGACATCATAAAAAAGGCTTGGTCACATCATTCAAGTGATACAGTGCTGACCGAGTCCCTTAGGACACATTGCCATCAGATGCCCCTAAGTGCATGGAACTCTCGATGGGCTTCTTATCGTGCAGGCCCTATTGCAGCAGGTGTACTGCAGTAGTTCTCCCGCTGACACAATCCTGTTATAGCTATGGGCCCATGGGGCAGCTGCTTTCCGTCCCCCAGGAGTAACAGGGCCTGTAGCAGCTGCCCTGTTTGCCCCATGTTAAATATAGCCCTGTGAGTATGAATGAATTTACAAAAGCAAAAGTATAATTAGAGCAATACATACGATGGAAATAAAAGTAGACTGGCTACAGACAGGGCCGCCATCACAAGGGTACAGCCTCTGTGTTTGTAAGTACCGATTCGGCATTAGATCTTATAAACTTGTTCCATACTGTACTACCCTATTGTGTGTCTATATATATTTTTTCTCAGGACGGGACATATACTCTTCATAGGGGCGGGCTACCTAAACGGACCCAGAGACTATCCACACCGGAGCTAGGTTTTATAGCTCCCTGTTTGTGAGTGTTCCATTCATATACCTTGCTTCTATACACTTTTATCTATTTAAGATTTGCACCATGTGGCACCATTTGTATGTCTAGGTTCTTGTAGTATCCTATACCTAAAAGTACCAAGGTTGTTATTTTAAGGTAATTCCTGATTTTTTATAGCGTTACTTTTTTATCTTTGCATTGTCTGACAGTGTTTAGCTGTATGTTTGTGTCAGTGCATCAGTGTATGTGTGTCTTTCTGTGTGTATTTGGGACTGTGTGTCTGGAGGAGGGTATGCCCAGGTAATGGCTTTGTAAGATGCCCTAAGATTTCTCATGGCAGCCCTGCCTACAGGGTTTGTATAGAATGACCTAGTTTATTCACCTAATTATTTTATATATACACTGTTGTAGCCAAACCATCAGTATATATGAGAACAGTGGTTCTTTACTCCTGGGTCAGGACCTAGAACTGGATTCCCATGCTATTTCAGTGCTTAATGGTGGGAACAGTTGCATTATACTGATTAGATGCCAAGTAATGGATCACAATAAAGAGTTTACTGTAGGGACATTATCTTCACCAGGGTAAGGAACAATTATCTGACATAATGACTAGTTTAATTAAGGTGTATTATAGAATACATTTTATTATATATTGTATTACACTTTATACATGGGGCACAAAGCTAATTTAAAATTGAAGAATGGGTCATCAAGCTAATGCCATTTATTTGATTTGAGTGCTTAAGAACTCTTTACAAATTGTGCATGGGGAAAAGATGCTGAAATAAACCTCTGGTATAGTATATATTCCCTATTGACCCAGCTCTCTCATTAAATAATATACATCTCTAGGTGGAACAAAACGTGGGGTTAATGTTTACGCCCAAACAATGGTCTACAGCACTTTAATACATGCTGGTGTATCTTGGAACATAATGCATTAGGAGACTAGCCACAAATTAATAATATATATTAGACATTGTCCCAGATACAGTAACTTGAAAAACCTTAATTTACAAATTCATTCAGCTGCTAAAAGTTGTATTATTGGTCCATGTAAGTCCAATGCTACCCCTGAGTTTCATAGGGTTCTTGAAAGTCTGTCTAACACTTGTTTACACAAATATATTTCTCACAGGATGACAAGTACATTGAACAATTACTGTAAAATATGGTGGGGTGGTCTGCCAAGGTATCCCCACCACGGATACCCTTTTTCCCAATACAGGAACCCAAAATAATTCACAAGGTAAAATAGCACTAATATTCCATAACCCCCACACATGAGCCAAGGCTTAATGCTGGGAGAAAACTGTTTAATGGAAGCACAGGCACCAAATTTATACAGTCAGTAAACTCCTCCTCTGTGCCTGAGAGATAATTGAGTCAGGAACTGTACTAACTGAATTATCTCCAGGGACAGAAAAGTATCACAATTTCTGAACACCGCAAAAGTACCCCCAAAACCACACACAAGTCACATTCCCAGATAGCTGGGATTTGGGCAAAATTTTTTTTTTTTAAATCACCCAGATCCATTCTGTAGTTTTGGATCACCATCACAGGGAAGTTTTGACCTATTTGCCACGAGGTTGAAGCCCAAAATAGTTCCAGGGAAGTTGTGGCAAAAGCCGGTCTCCGTTCGTGGGGGTTTTTATGAAAACCACACCTGTTAGACAAAAGCAGATCAATAGAGAATGCTCCCTGTGTTCGGTAGCATAGATCTCCCGAACGCTGTTCGTGTAGATGAAACGGAAGAGAAACGTGCAGCAGGTACATGATGACCAGGTTTCTTGGGAGTGCCTGGCCGAAATGAGTTCCAGACACTCGACGACCAAGTTCCGCTGCCTGCGTTCGGGAGACAAGATGGCCGCCATCCATTATCCTGAAAACGTGCGTTTGTATGCATGAAATGGCGGCCACACAGGGGAGCATTCAATTTCCTTCCGTTTTGGTTTTCGTACATGATACTGAACGTTCCATATTCTAATGGGTCTCTGAGGTGGTCTCAGTTTGGGAACTGAACAAAATAAATTAAATAAACTATGGCACGAATCCAGACAACGAAAAGGAGCTGAAAGTGAGGGCTGCCTAGACTTGCCTTACCCCCTCCACAGTTGGATACCCCCGAAAACCAAATTGATGTAGAACCCGCTCCAGATTTTGGTGTCAATGTTCATATGTAGGCATTGTAATTCGTATATGTATTTATATTCTTATATGCAGGTAATCCTTATTGTGTATGCATGTTACTTCAGCGGTATTGACCTATGTGTTGGGGTTTACATCATCTTCCTAATTTAATCTCTGTTTGTGAGATGTATTTTTACTTGTGTATGATCACTTGCCATTTTTGTTTATACCTTTTGTGTGTTTTGTATTGTAAATTTTTATTTAGGGCCCCCACCCGCCGCTCAGGGGTGGGGGCCAGGGGGGAGGACTATAGGTCCCCCCCTTGAAGTAATTTAGGGCCCCCACCCACCGCTCAGGGATGGGGGCCAGGTGGGAGGACAATAGGTCCCCCCTTATATTACTTTAGGGTCCCCACCCGCCGCTCAGGGGTGGGGGCCGTGGGGGAGGACAATAGGTCCCCCCCCCTGTTTTTCTGATATAGGGCCCCCACCAGCCACTCAAGGGTGGGGCCCAGGGGGGGCAATAGGTCCCCCCTTTAGCTTAAAAGCCCCCACTCGTGTGGCACAGTTGGGGGCTCGGGAGTGGGGACACAGGTTTTTTTTGTTTTGTTTTTTAACAGTGAGCAGCCACAGGCTGCTTACTGTTTAATAGACATGCCCATACCCGCTGTATAGTGAGTAGGGGCAAAATTGACTAAAACTAAGTAATTTTGACTCAGAATTTGTAAATTTGGCTGAAAGACCAATTTAGGTCTTTCAGCCTTTTGGTAGATAACTCCCTAATACCGTGGGAATTAGGGAGTTATCTACTAAGCGTCAAGAGAAGTCCCGAAGTGCCGTAGTCACGAAATTCTGAAATGCCGAAGTTCCAATATTCTGAAATTCAAAATTGCCGAAGTTGCTGAAGTTCCGAAGTATCGTAGTGCCGAAGTTCTGAAGTGCCGAACTGAAGTGTCGAAGTCCCGAATTTTGGAATGCCGAACCAAATATTTTCCCTGTGCACATCCCTATTGTTTAGAACCGAACGCAGGCGATGATGGAAGTCCAGCAGTGTTCAAGAGTTTCTGTGCCGATTTTAGTTCCAGGAACTCAACGACCAAACTCCGCTGCCTGCATTCATGCGAACAAGATGTCCGCCACCTCGTGGTCATTCATGCGAACAGCGGCCACCCAAACAGACAATTAGAACACTGCGGTTATAATCGTTACTAAGTGTTAATAGGGTTTAAAAGCTCCCTGGTGGTCTCTTGTTGTTTTTAAAGTATTTTAGACAGGTCTATTGCAGAAGGCTGGCAAGCAGGCTCCTCCAAAAGCCGTGGCGAGGTTCTGTTTGCCACACTTTTTAAGTAAGTTTACTTCATATTAACAAATATATACAGGCATGGAAACCTACAAACACAATTCCTGGATTAAATAATGGGAAGATGAAATGGAACTCATGCATATGACGGATAGATTTTTTTATCTTACCATACTAGCACTCAAAAAAAAAAAAAAAAAACAACACAAAGAGCAGATTTAAAGCCTTAAAGTTGACAACCATGGAAAATCTATGATTATTAAACCTGCTACCCTTGTTTCTCACTCCTTGTCGATGAATGTTTATGCAGTAGCCCTTTCTGCTCTAAAACATGAATTTTCTCCAGCATGCTGTGTGTATCTAATTGCACATGTCACTGAATCCATTGACACCTATCATGCTTATCTTTTCATATTCATGATACACAGCCAGGATCTTTCCTTTTTACAGGATGCTACCTTTGTCCATTACATCTCATCCAGCATTGTAATGGAAGGGAAACATCTGCTCCCTTTTACATTGCTTTCACATTTTCATTTTCTCATACTTCCAAGTGTATTGAATGCAGCCCAGAACACAAATACACAGATGGTGAACAGCCAAGAGAATTTTCCTTCCAGCAGAAATGGACATATATATGAAATTACAGTGCAAGTTTTAAAACAAACTATCAGATGAAATGCTACTAAAATGTATTACATTTTACTTGGACATTAAAAGTTGGCGACTGAATTCTCTGTATTCCTCATGGGATCAAACTCCGTAAAACGGAATTCAGGTAGTAAATTCTAAAGGGAATTATTTACTTAAAAGTAATTTGCGGTTTAATTGAAAATAGAATGGCAAAAATTATACTAAAATGACCAAGCATGGGAAAAAACAAACAAATAAACCCAACAGCAACAACAACAAAAAACAGAATTGGAGAATTATTCAAACTATTTTGGTCTACATTTATAACCCAGATTTCAATTTAGCTTAAAGGACCACTCTAGGCACCCAGACCACTTCAGCTTAACGAAGTGGTCTGGGTGCCAGGTCCAGCTAGGGTTAACCTTTTTTTAATAAACATAGCAGTTTCTCTGAAACTGCTATGTTTATAAATGGGTTAATCCAGCCTCCAAATCCTCTAGTGGCTGTCTCATTGACAGCCGCTAGATGCGCTTGCGTGATTCTCACTGTGAAAATCACAGTGAGAACACGCAAGCGTCCATAGGAAAGCATTATGAATGCTTTCCTATGAGACCAGCTGAATGCGCGCGCAGCTCTTGCCGCGCGTGCGCATTCAGCCGAAAGGGAGGATCGGAGGCGGAGAGAAGGAGGAGAGCTCCCTGCCCGGCGCTGGAAAAAAGGTACGTTTTAACCCCGTTCCTCTCCCCAGAGCCCAGCAGGAGGGGAACCCTGAGGGTGGGGGCACCCTCAGGGCACTATAGTGCCAGGAAAACGAGTATGTTTTCCTGGCACTATAGTGGTCCTTTAAGTCACTGCTAAGTGAATACATTCCATATTTATAAGCACATAGATCTGGTTTTAATATTCCGAAAAAGAGTTACAAATGATTTAATATCTTAGGATAACCTTTTCAATTGAAGAAGGCCTTGATTTCCAAATAACTCAATACTGTTAGAATAACTTTCCAAATTATTTATCTAAAAAAAATCGAATTGACTTTAATTAAGACTATGGCAGATATTGGATCATTTGGAAAACTTATTAAGTTGAGGTTGAATTAGCAACATAATTCATCATTAAATTCTATGGGAATTATTGTAGATTAATCATTTGAAAAGTTAATTATTCCAAAAATGTTAGATCGATGCCATATTGTCCAAGCAGTTTAATAAAACATGACAGCATGCAGTACTTGAGGATATTTTGCTATAAAACAGAGATGGACTCAACCAACTTCCATGTTTCAAACCAAACTTGCTCATAATTTGAAGGTAATGTTCTAATATAGCAAAAATATTTAAAGGGCAACTGTCACCACAAAAAAAAAAAAAATTAGTATAATAATCTTTTCATCAGGTTTTGAAAGAGACTAGATTTAAAAAATAAATTAAACATATGTAAAAACATGAGAAAAACTAATATCTACCACTAGTATATGACAGGATCCTACAGCCATATACATACATGTTGGGTTTCGAATTCCGCCAGTTAGTTTCTATGGTCTTCCCTGTTTCTCTGCTGGAGTTAATCAAGGAAGACCATAGAGACTAACTGTTGGTTTTCAAACATTGTCTGACCCAAAGTGTATATATATATGGCTTAAAGGACCACTCTAGGCACCCAGACTACTTCAGCTTAATGAAGTGGTCTGGGTGCCAGGTCCTTCTAGGGTTAACCCATTTTTTTTATAAACATAGCAGTTTCAGAGAAACTGCTATGTTTATGAATGGGTTAAGCCTTCCCCCTAATCCTCTAGTGGCTTTCTCATTGACAGCCACTAGAGGCGCTTGCGTGCTTCTCACTGTGATTTTCACAGTGAGAGCACGCAAGCGTCCATAGGAAAGCATTGTAAATGCTTTCCTATGCGACGGGCTGAATGCGCGCGCAGCTCTTGCCGCGCGTGCGCATTCAGCCCAGGAGGAGGATCGGAGGAGGAGAGAAGGAGGAGAGCTCCCCACCCAGCGCTGGAAAAAGGTAAGTTTTTAACCCTTTGCCCCTTCCAGAGCCGGGCGGGAGGGGGTCCCTGAGGGTGGGGGCACCCTCAGGGCACTATAGTGCCAGGAAAACGAGTATGTTTTCCTGGCACTATAGTGGTCCTTTAAGGATCTTGTCACGTTCTATGTAGGTAGGGTTGAGTTTTTCTCATTTTTCTTTACATATACTTAATTTATAAAAAAAAAAAAAAATGTTTTCTTTCAAAACTTTATGGAAGGATTTTTATAATAAAGAAAATGTTTTGAGGTGAAAGATGTCCTTTAACTTGCCAAATTGCATGCTGTATAAATTGAACTAACAAAATCATTATCATCATTTAAAAAACAAAAGCAACAATAAAGTTTCACATACCAAATAGCTGGATTCAGTTCCTGTTTGTTAGAGTCAAAATCATCTCTTAAAATGATACCTTCCCTATGAACATCAGCTGAAAAGGAATACATGTGTATATGATTATTATTAGAACATATGTGCATTTCTAACTCAGCACTTTATTGTTTGTATTCAAGAAGGCAACACCACGGAGATCATCAAATGGGGCGCAGTTCTTACAAACGATATAACATTATTACAATTTTAATAATAGTGCACTCCTCTTACCCCTAAATATATGTGAAAAATAGGATATCTTCTACAACTATTTATAACTTTACAAATCTATTGTAGATAAAAGGTGCTCATTGCTATATTCAACATATCTCCACAGAAAAAGGCATCCTTAAAAAGACAACAAATCAAAAAACTAACCACGGCAGTTAAAAAATTTAAAAAGTTGACAAATTGTAAAAAAAAAAACCAGCCAGATAGCGAATTAAAATGACACTGGCACTGTAACATAGAGGAAAGCATAGCAGGTAGCTTTTTACCCCAAATGCACAGAGTGCCTTCCTCCTGCCAATCACTCCGTGTAGTGCAGTTGAAGATTTACCCAGTATGACAGGAAGCTGCTCGATGGGAGCAGCTTTCTGTAGGACTGGGTAAAGGCTAAAGAAGAACCTCTACCATGATCCATGAGGCCGCTCTACAACAGGCAGTAAGGACACGGGGTTGGGGGAGGGGACACGTGAGGTTGTGTTAGAGACAAAAAGGAGGGGGTCCAAGAAACCCAAAGAGGGTGCAAAAGACACAAGAGGGTAAGAGATGCATGGGGGAGTAAGAGACAAAGTGAGCAGTAAGAAACATAAGGGTGCGCATGAGACACAAGGTAAGTAAGAGACGCTGAAGGTGTTTAAGGGGTGATCATCTGATCGTTGTTAAAAGAACGTTTTTCGAACTTGGACCTCTTATCTAATTTTGTTAGATAAGATTTCCAAATATTTTTGGACAAACTTTTAAAATTATGTTTTCAACATGTAAAAATATCACAAAATAAATCATATATAAAGAAATATATATTGATATATAAAAAAAATCTAAATATTACAAGATTAAAATAATTTTCTTAATATTAAATCTTTTTCTTTTTTTTTTAATTAATCCAAAATATTAAATCATTTGGAAAGCTTATGCAACAAAATTACATTTAGGCAATATTATTTAATATTATGAAAACTATTTTACATTCGTAAAGTGGGATATCTACAGAAGTAATTATTAAATTATATGGAAATTTTTGTAGATAAATCATTTGGAAATTTTCTAACATTGTTGCATCATATACAAAGCTTATTAAAGCCTCAAATTAATATTGTTGGATAAGCTTTCCAAATTATTACTTTTTTTGGATACATTTGTCAAATTATTATTTTAAAATAAATAATATATTTAAAACATATATTATATATACAAATATATTAATACATACAAAAATCTAAATATTAAATTTTTAAAATATTTTTCATAATGTTAAATTATTTGGAAAGATTATTCAACAATATTAAATCTAGACCTAAGTCGAGTCCAATGGTCTTGATTTAATAAGCCTTCCAAATGATTTAATACTGTTAAAAAATTCCCCAAATAATTTATCTACAAAAATTCCCATAGTCTTTAAGAGTGACTTCTGTAGAAATATCAATAGGAATGTTTTTTTTAACAGTATTACATCATTTAGAAAGTATATTAAATATAGGTCTTGGATCAGTATGCCAATTATATGATTTTGTATAGAAAGTTCAAGTGTCATTTTTTTGAGGTGGGAAGCTAATGACAGTTAGTTACTATAACGTGGCCATTGACAGGTAATGTGTGCACATGGCAGATGCTAGACTATTTTGCGCCCTAGACAAGACTGGCTACTTGCATCCCCCCAAATTGCCAACTCTGATTTTCAAAAACATATTTGTAGAAAACCATTTTATGACATAAGAACACTTCCTACCAATGCCGCAAGAGAAAAAAAGAATGGCAAAATTGGAGAATTATTCCAATTTAGCTACTTTGGTTTTCATTTGTAACCTAGTTTTCAATTTTGAATAAGTCACTGTTAAGTAAATAAACTCTCTCTCTCTCTCTCTCTTTGTTTAGTTTAACAAAGAATCACATTTTTGCCTCATTCCATTTTAAACATGGATTCCTTTGAGTCTGTGTTTGCTGTATACAACAGCTTTGAAACACAACTTAGGAAAAGATGCAAAGCCAGTAAACCACTCATGGACAGCTGTTTCGATGTTTAAAATGGAATGAGGCAAAAATGTGATTCTTTGTTAAACTAATTTGCATATGCCCACCCAGAATCCTTTGCGGTAGTAACATCACTGCAAATTTGTGATCTTTGTGGGAAAAGCAAGTCTTATGGCTTGACTGGTGTGCAGATTTTTGTTTAACATTGTATTAATTATCCACAGACTTCCGGTGGAAGGGGTTTTCAATCACAAATTTTTCCTTACCATAACATTTTGGGTTTTTGCTTCCATATATATATATAAAATCAAATATAACTGGATATTTTGATATAAGCTTTAGAAATGATTTAATATCTTTGGATAACCTTTTCAATTGAAGAAGGCTTTGATTTAATAAGCTTTGCAAATAATTCAGTACTGTTAGAATAACTGTCCAAATGAGTTATCTAGAAAAATCCCATTGACTTTTATGGGGACTTCTGCACATAAATCATTAGGAAAGTTTTACCAATAGTATTGAATCATTTGGAAACGTATGAAACCTAGCCTGAATTATCTACAGAAGTCATCATTCAATTCTATGGGAATTGTCAAAGATAAATTAGTTGAAAACCTTATCCAAAAATGGTAAATTGAGGCCATATTGTCCAAGCAGTTTAATAACATATGGCAGCATGCAGTACTTGAGGATATTTTGCTATAAAACAGAGATGGACTCAACCGATTTTCATCCTTCATCTGACAGGTGGAACACAGATGGCACTCGCAAACTCAGCAACCCCTGTAGTTCCGCCATTTTCTGCACTCTAGGTGGTTGCCTAGTTTCCCAGTCCTGTGTGTGCAGCCAATGAATATTGTCCGTAATTGGCAATATTGGCAAAATAACTTCTGTAATAGCAAACACTAGTAAACACTGGTCTGGGTTAAATACACCTTACAAAAAAAGTAATTCATTGCAAAGAAAATGATTTGTTATCTTACCTAGGTTTGGACGCAAAGGAGCTTCGGTGGGAGCTGAAAAGAGAGCAAAAAATGTTTTTGAAAATATATTTTTATGCCTTTGTTATTTCTATAGGCTGAAATATATTGAACATCTTTATATTAACTCTGACACTGAATTCATTTCATATTTAACAAAGTATTTTGGTGTCTTCTTTATTTAAGGGTATATTTATGCTCTAAATGACTTGCAGAGTGAGATCTACCATGAACGAGTGCTTATTAAAAAAGGTAAGTTTTTTTTCAACAGTAATAAAGGAGTCCAGGTCTTGTGTGTAAGGGTCAGATACTTGGGCAGTGTAACTTGATCTAAGTAAACCTTGATTTCAGAGAAGGGACATGAGTGAGATCATTTTTAGGCAGTGTGAATCCATTTTCTTTTTGACCCCATGTCTTACTATTACTCTAGTTCTGTGTTTCCCCATTTGTTTCCCATTCTCCTTATTCCTTCTTCAGTGCTTTCCTATAGTCACGACTAACCTTCACTCCCTCGCTGTTTTGGCAGCATCTCTGCGTCATGGCCGCCCGAACATGCACATGCTCAAAGTCGGAGGGAGTAGGGGGGTCCACGACCTACGAACTCTAATCACGCTGTCTCCTAGGCTAACCATAAACACTGGGAATCGTGCACGATCATTATACGCCACAGAACAGCGTGGCTGGAACATATTATTGTTAGCCACTTCCCCATGGCAACCCCAGATGATGGACCGCCCCATATACCAATAGGGTGTTATGGAGGCCTATCAAAATAGGTTTACCTTGAGTCTGGAACCCTCTTTAAACCTGGAACATCTAAGCCTTCATTGCTCAGTTGTTCTGTGCTACTTCCTGCTGTTACCTGTTTTCCTGAATACCTGTTACCTGACCTTGGATTGCCTTACTGTTGCTGAACCTTTGCTGTCTGTATTTTGACCTTTGGATTGCTTGACTTTACCTTTGCCGTGCCCTATTGGATTTGTTTGACTTGGACTTTTGTTATTTTTGCAAGTACAAGTTCTGCATCTTTGGTTTCATATATCCAAGCCTGACACCCATGGGGATTTTACTGATGCTGGATATCCTCATGCAGAGCATAAGGACGTCAAGTGTCAGTAAGGCGCCCAAAAGTCAGTTAGTCAGATTGACACCCACTGGAGGCAATCTTATTACTGCAATGTAATTATTGCACTTTCTCAAAAACGACAATTTTTTTACATTGCAGGACTAAGTGGGACTGGCACGCTGCACCCAGGCCACTTAAATGAGATAAAGTGGTCTGTGTGACTATAATGTCCCTTTAAAGTCAGGAAATCCACACTTCTGTATTTACCGCTACACCTGTAATTGGATGCCACCATTTCTTTCACTGTTACAAATGTCTTTTCTGGCATAGAACATAATTAGTGGAAGAGCTGAAACAAACATTGGGGGAGAATTTTCAAGTGTAAGGTTCAAATAAGTCATACGGAAATGTAACATGCTGGTACCATTGCTGGTGACACTGGTTTCCATGGTGATTATCCCACTGTTAGTACTTTAGACCACTTTAGAGTACACTTTGATAAATATCCTCCATAGTTCTTGCAATAGACTGGACTATGACGTCACTTGTTAAATCACTTAATATACTTTAAAAATAAATGATTGTTTTAAATCGTACAAACATGTATTCCTGACAATATAGTGCTGGTGAGGCAACCCTTGCCTTGCTTTGAAAAGGTGATTTTATTCACCTTTTCTCTCATTTCTCGATTGGTCTTGCCATGGCTGCCTCTCCCATAATGGCTGAGATCAAACTAGATGATTGCTGCGCCAATTAGCATTTCGCCATAGCTATGTAAGCAAGATGGGAGTTGTAGTGCAAGATAACTTAAATGATTACCATTACTGGTTTGAGTAATTAAGGCAGAGGTGTATACTAATACTGATATAGTAGACATGCTCAAGTGAGGAAATTGTTTAAATGCATTTTCTAAAAAAGCAGGATAACACCACTTATGTCAGCAGAAGAATTAAACACAAACGTAAAAATATTTGCAATTTGCTGCATAAAATAATGCTGGGAAAGCTGAAAAAATCAGATTAGAAAACAATGTTAAAATGTGATTATTTTTTTTAACAACAATTATCATGTAGTTTATGACGTAAACCATAAGGTACATAAATAAAATCATGTTTAAAAGACCATTTTATTTTCCACTTTGATCTGCAGTGTGCACATGGCTTGAATTTTGTTTAATGGAGATCATTACGTATTTCTTTACTATTGACATTTCCAATTAATAGTCCTACAAAAAGAACAACAGAAACAAAAACATAAATATTAATGTATCCTCTCACACATTCAGAAATGAGTGAAAGGTGTGTATGTACTTATAATAATGTATGCACTGCTATATCCTGGCAGCAGTCTGTTAAAGTGACAGATGGTGAAAAAGTCACCCTTGCTAATGGTATAAGCAGACTTAGAAATAAAAATAGCATGAAAATAGATTCTTTGAAACATCACAGCCATGGATATTGGAAGGAACATGGATTTATAGGAAGTCTGTGCCCCTGGTACTTTTTTGGAGAAGACATGGGACATATTCACCCAGTCATAATGGTCTATGACAGGCATAGGCAACCTTCGGCACTCCAGATGTGTTGGACTACACCTCCCATGATGCTTTGCCAGCCGTACGGGTGTAAGAGCATTATGGGGGATGTAGTCCAAAACATCTGGAGTGCCGAAGGTTGCCTATCCCTGGTCTATGATGTGTTAGTTAATGTCTTTTCAGTGGTTGGAGGTCTAGGTCCTTTCTTTTTTTATAAATTCTTTATTTATTCGTTTTCAGTATGTATTTTGCGGTATGCAAACGTATGGGGTACAGAAACGTAAGGGGGGGTAGCAGATATATACACTTTTGCACAACATTTCATTTCAGTTCCTTTACAGCGTTTCTATACCATGTTGTGTGTGTCTTTGTCTCATTTATTCCAGTGCTCGGGGCTCTGGGTTGTGCCTTAGGTTGCAGTTGCGTGTTGGGCTATTGACGTCTGCGGGGTGGGGGCTCCATTGTTTTGTTGGCGTCCGAGAGGTCCTTGCGTTGTGGAAGTGCTTAGCTGTGTGGTGTGTTGTGTGTATGCAGTTTAGGTCCTTTCTTTACTCACCCTGGGATTAAAATCATTATCTGAAAAGAGTTTCTGTAAACTGAAAATAATATCTCATTATGTAAAGACAAACTTGAGCTTGTTCATCCTGCAAGTAGGATTTGGTCAACGTTGCATAAGGCAATTAACATTTGTCCAGTATCAGATGATTTTGTTTGTTGCGTCCTCTTTTGGAATGGAGGCACAGGGTTATTTCATTAAAAGGCTGCCCCCAGATTTATATGGATTTCTACATTGGGTAGTACAGCTATCAATACTGGTTCTGCCTATTTACAGCAAACAAAGTTGCAGGACTACAAATCTTATATCATGATTTCATTTTGTCCTAGAAAACTGACGTCTGAATCAACTGTAAAATTAAGAGATTCCTTAACAAACTGAGCCACCCCAACTAACAAAGGTTCGGGGTATTGCTGTAAATGATATAAAAAGAGTTCAAGCAGCAGAGAAACATGCTAGGACTTTACAATCTGATGTTTGAAAACAGATTACAATCCCAACATTCCGATACTTTTCAAGAACACTTTTGCCATTGATGGATGGGTACTATAATTTAAGAGATCAAGTTTCTGCAATCATTTTCAAGGCACTTCACAGAATCTGAATCCGAATTATTCCTCATTGCATGTAGAAATTGTGATAAAGATTCCAGTTACCAAAACTAACCTAAAAGTGCAGGTAAGGCCACAAATCGGGGAAATAGTGGACAAATTGACCATGCATGAAGGTGCACATGGGTATATGCTATTTAAAGCAGCTCTGTCACCATATCCTAACCCTGCTTCAATCGCTTCCTCTTCTCTTTCTCAATCTGTTCTTCTTGCCTTGTTTTTTTTTTATCTTTTTCTCCTAAAATACATAAAGCAAAGTAGGGACTACTTCGCTTTATGTATTTTTCCTCTGCCAGGCCACTCCAGGACCTTAATGTGCTTCTTCTTGAGGTACTCCTTTATTGTTTTGGATCATTGTCCTGCTGTAATACCCATCCTCGACCCATTTCCAATGCCCTGGCTGAGGAAAGGAGGTTCTCACCCAAGATTTAAAGGTACATGGCCCCGTCCATCCTCCCTTTGATGCAGTGCAGTTGTCCTGTCCCCTTAGCAGAAAAACACCCCCAAAGCATAATGTTTACACCTCCATGTTTGATGGTGGGGATGGTGCTCTCGGGGTCATAGGCAGCATTCCTCCTCCTCCAAACACGGCGAGTTGAGTTGATGCCAAAGAGCTTGATTTTGGTCTCATCTGGTCTTGTAGCCCATTCCAGCCTTGTGTAGGTCTACAATCTTGACCCTGACATCCTTGGACAGCTCTTTGGTCTTGGCCATGGTGGAGAGTTTGGAATCTGATTGATTTCTTCTGTGGACAGGTGTCTTTTATACAGGTAACAAGCTGAGATTAGGAGCACTCCCTTTAAGAGAGTTCTCCTAATCTCAGCTCATTACCTGTATAAAAGAAACCTGGGAGCCAGAAATCTTGCTGATTGATAGGGGGTCAACTACTTCTTTCACTCATTGACATGCAAATCAATTTATAATTTTTACTTTTTTGAAATGCGTTTGTCTGGATTTTTTTTTTGTTATTCTGTCTCTCACTGTTACAATACACTTACCATTAAAATTATAGACTGATCATTTATTTGTCAGTAGGCAAATGTTCAAAATCAGCAGGGGGTCAAATACTTTTTTCCCTCACTGTAGGTAATGAGAATATTTACCTTACACCAGTTCTAGCCTACCAGAGTAAAATAACATTCTTTATAGACAGCAACAAAAATGTTTATTAATACAGAGGACAATTTTGAGAAATGTATTTAACCAAGAGGAACTTGGAGGTGATTAAACTAATTCATGCTAGTTATAGTTCACAATTTCAACTTAAGGACCAAACTTCTGGAATAAAAGGGAATCATGACATGTCACACATGTCATGTGTCCTTAAGGGGTTAAATCTTATGTGAGAGAGGGAGATTGCACAGGCATTAATATAATTAATAATATAATTCTCATTGCAAATGTAAATGTTATACTTATTTTTTAGAGTTATACTCTCTTCATGTTTTCTAACAGTCTACCTACATTTATATATATTTTTTTTTATAGGGAATTCTGAAATATTAGTGAAATAATCACAGTCTGGTAAATTTTGAATATATTGCCTCAGGTGCTCAGTCTCTAATTTGTAAAGAAGACACATGAAGCTTCCATAGCTTAATATTGCAAATTATAGAAAAATTATAAAAGTACCATTAATGATCCCTAGATTTAATCTATGTGTTGAAAACCCCAGAGTGCTTTTTATTTTATTTTTAATTATAACATTGTGTTAGAATTTATTGCAAACTCAATATTCTATAGTAATAACTGTCCTGATAGTACACGTATTTAAAAGTAAAAGGCATGCTGAGAGTCATGTGAGTTATGGTTAACTAATCAAGACATCACTCAATTGGTAGATAATACAATTTTTTAACAAGTTGATATTTGGGAAATTTGAAATGAGTGAATAAAATTTTTTTTTTAATTATTTATTTTTCCGTGCATAACAGGATGTACATGCCATTAAGTGATAAAATTTGAGGGAATACTGTTTTTTGTTTTTTTTAATAAGGCGAACAAACAATCTGTGTGGGTTAAATTGGTGTCTAGTCATCAGGAGGTAATGCCAGTAGTGAGGTGCGTGTCAGTTAAGTGTTGTTTTACGGTGAAGATAGCACCCCATGCTCCTGATCTATGCGACTGTTAGTTTTGGGCCCATGGGGTGAGGGGTTGTGGAACCTACTACCCTGTGGACTAGTGAGTTGTCTCTTGCTGTTGAGGTCTAGGTAGTGATCACTCAGTGTGTGTACGTGGTAGTTGCCCTCACCTGCTGTCTGGGTTACCAGGGCCGGGTGCTGGGATGAATAAAGCGTGCCACTTTACCAACTAGTGTCGACCCCTAACCAGAGGGGGTCGCAGAGGGGGAGGGAATTGAGCCGCCAGGAATAAAGCCGTAGGAACAAGAGGCAAGGACAGATCCTTTAAACAGGTCCTCTGTGTCTACGGGTGTCAAACTAACTTGCCTGTATGGACTAACATAAAAGAAATGGTATAACATTACAAGTATAAAACAAGCATAAAACATAATCAAAGCAAATAAATGTGAGATGCCATTGTCGCTGTTGCAGAACACAGGTGACAGACTCTATTCTCTTTTCCTTTCGTGGGATGAACGAGACAGTACTACCGGGGTCCCAGGAGTGTGATGTGGATGGTGTCGTAGAGGTCATGGCTCACTGTGCTCTGCCCAGTAAGTTGAGGAAGGAGTGGGCCTCCGATGCCGAGGTGAGTTTCAGCACCGCATTGTCTCAGGTGACCGCTAGGGTCCTAGGTAGAAGCCATCAGTAGTCCACCTTCGCTTCGCAGAGCTGGATAGTAATGCGTGACATAAATTTCCTCCACTGGAGTGTACTGCGGGTAATGTCCTAAAAGAAGGTAAGCTGGGAGTTTTCAAAAATGTATGGGGATTTGTCCCTATATTGCTACTAGTATGTGGTGTTTGTCCACCAGAGAGTGACATCTTACGATGATGTCCCGAGGGGCTGTTGGGGGTGCCTGCATTGCCTTGTTAATTCTGAAGTGACCATCAAATTCCATCTTTTTGGCTTGTGTGTGTGGCAGGAGCCCAGCCGTGAGTCTTCTCAGGTAGTGTGGTAGTTCGGTCGACCTGAGTTTCTGCGATCCCCCCGGATTTTGATGCTGGACGGTCTACTGCAGGTCCTCTATGGTGTCCAGTTTGTTTGTTTGTAAGTAGCGGAGGGTATCCCCCATATTGTGTACCTCTTGGCGTAAGTCCATTATATCGTCTTCTGTGGCTTGTACTTTTGTGGTCACGGCTTGTATCTCCGTGCGGGTCAGGTTAAGGTCGGTGTCATACATTTGTTTCATTTCTTGCAGCAATTGCCGCATGTCACATTTCGTGGCCGGGGCCAGGTCAGCCCCCTCAACTTGCAGTAAATATGGTGATTGGGGCCTTTGCTGTTCCCCCTGGACCTCCGGGCTCAGCACCGAGCTATTGGAGCCCGTTTCTAAGACGGGCTCTGCCACCATTCTGTGGCCCATAGGGCTTTGGAGCAGGGTCCCAATGTCTTATGTGTTTTTGGTTGGTCCCATTGGTTGTTTTGGGGATTTTCTCTCCATTTTGTTGCAGGCCGGTAGTGGCTTCTTGTTTGCGGGCGGCAAGGTGTTGGAGTAAGTTCCACTAGATCCCTGAAGCCTCTTTCAGTAGGATTGTTGTGTAGGCCCGGTTCTTGCAGCGGGTTTTCCTGACCGTTTGGGGGAATAAGAAGGGCATCGGCGGGTGTCCCCTTGTGTCTGGGTGATTTAGATAGTATTTCCACCAGGTTTGTGCCCAGTGAGCCCCTGGATGATGTTGGATTTGTCCGTAACTCGGAGGAGCTCAGCGGGAAAACGTCCATGCAGCTTGGTGGTTAAGCTCTGCCCCTCAGTGAATCACATTTTAATGAACATGAATAGGAAGTGTGTCCCTTTCTCTGTTTTTTTGACAATAGCCACTGTCCACAATCATCCTAACCATCTTAAAATTATGTGAATTGCACTCCAGAAGGTGCTTTGGACGCACAACATCACCTAATGTTTAAATTTTGTTTTTGTTCTCCTTTCCAGCTTAAGTACTGTGGCCTAAAGTTTGTAAGTCTGTTTTTTTTTTTTTTTAAATAAACTTACAAGCCCTCCTAAGGGACAAAAAACAAACAAACAAACAAAAAAACAGTTTTCATTGTAACATAAAAGGATAGGAGATGTAATACTGCTACGAAAGAGTCCACATTCTTTACCTCCACTTCCCTATACCCTTCGTACATTGACTAAGTTTTGCATATTGAAGTAATATAAAACAAAATCCAGTTTTAAGCCCCCTCTTAATGTTATAATTGTTCAAGCATTAGTCTTCACATGGCCCGACTTACTTTTATGCACACGGCAGAGGAGCTGTAAAAGCACAACCTGTTCTTAATGAACACAAGCACAATGGCTTCATGTGAGCATCCACAAAAAGAAACGCGCGAGATAGAGAGTTCTGAGTACTGCAGGGTATGTTTGAAGGCTGTGATGGGAAATGTATTGCCCTATATATTGTATAATTACTGTGCCTACATATAGACATTCCTTTTACATTATGGTAGCATATGTGGAAAACCACATTCCTAAAATACTAACATGTTCCTTACTAAATACCCATAAGCAAGGTATTTGATCTATTTGCACTATATTGTATATTTGTTACACCTACTGAAAGTGACAACACGTTATTTCTGCATCTATGACAATATAGCATTCCCTGCAATAGCTTAAGGCACGTTTATTAGAAACAAGGAAACAAGGCGATGTTTCGACCCAGAATTGAGTCTTTGTCAAGCTGCTCGACAAGGACTCAATTCTGGGTCGAAACGTTGCAGTGTTTCCTTGCTTCTAATAAATATGCCTAAAGCAATTGGAGTGCCTGGACCTCATCTCTGTTACTGGTATTTATTCTTGTTCGGCTGGTGTTGAACCATGGTCTATGTCAGCACCCTTTGGCTTATGTGGATGGAGGGCCGTTCCTATCTCTATATTGTAAATATAGCACACCCTGTCTGAAGATTTTCAAAGTAAAGTACATTGCATGAACTATAAAAGTATACATCCTTTCACTACTTCTTGAAAGGATGAATGAATAATTTTAAAAAATACATGCTGTATTTTTAATCATCCTTCAACAGCAACCTAGACACAAAATAGCTAGCCTGTCCTAAGTTTATGTGCTAGTTAAATATCGGCAATTTTGAAAATGTTACCTTTTTAATTTAAAATTAAGTCTGCTATCAAGTGGTTAAACATGAATATTAGAACAAATAATAATTAGTATTTAATTCATAAACACAGTTCAAGACATGGTACAAGCAAAAAAAATTCCAATTCAATCAATACTATGATAATAATATAATTTTAAATATTCTGAAAACACTTGTGAAAATATTATTCTAGCTTTGCTTCTTTTTTTCTAAATATGTTTGTATTTTCCTGTAGTCTTAAAGCTGAAGTCCCCTGGTCCCTTATTAGTAGAGATGAAAGGTAACAGCCATGATGACAGCAAAAGGACAACCGCCTTAAGCATTTACACAAAGCTGAGCTATGGTCTTCTTTGATCAATAAAATAGTCTCCTACAATGACAGATATGAAAGCATTGGGGAAAGAAAACACAACTGTTACATATTAATGTGTGACTTTGCTTACCTCCTTGCTCGCAGAGTTGCTGGGCCAGAGCATCCTTAAATATTACTTGCCCCCTGTGAGTAGCTGTTGCCCTGTAAGTACATAAAGAAAGTACATTAGAACTAATATATATTACATAGCATTTAGTAATATACCAATGGAACATCAATAAAGACCAATTAATGTTTCGACTTGCTTAGTAACAGTTCATGGAGGAGTTATCATGCAATTGATAAACTTTTGAAGAAGATCAATATATCTCTGCAGAAATCTTTCTTTTTGGGGAAAGACTGATCATTGAACCTTTAAAATATGCGTTAATAAGCGATACAAAATTTACTATATTACCTAGTTGGTTAAAGCTCAAATAAAACTACAAGGTTTACTTAATTCATGTTGCCAAATACATGCTCAGGTTCTTGTTTGAAGAACAAGGGTTGAAATCAATCTCTCTAAAACCCTTGAGCTCTCGTTACTGATTTGTGTTTTCTGTACACTCTCACTCCTTGTGGAGATGCCATCTTCTTGTTTTTTTTTTTGTCCCACAGCTGACAGCTTTATTGAACATCACAAGGG
Source organism: Pelobates cultripes (assembly GCA_933207985.1). Classification (NCBI taxonomy): domain Eukaryota; kingdom Metazoa; phylum Chordata; class Amphibia; order Anura; family Pelobatidae; genus Pelobates; species Pelobates cultripes. Next base: position 172,592,738 of record OW240914.1, read on the forward strand.
GATGGTGTTCCTTCAAGGCATCATACTACATCAACCCCCCCTTGATCTCCTCTCCCCCCAACCTCACGTGCATAAGAGTCCCAGTTGAAATGTATTTTTGCCCCATTTCCTAGCTCCCAGCTTCATTGCAAGATGCTTTCAACAAATTGTGTTCATTGAGCTAATAACAGCTAATAATGTATCACTTCATCTTGATTAACCTTTTGAGATATTTAACCTTCTACTGGTGAAAGTTATTTGTACATAGTGAAGCACTAGGAAATGTACATGTTATGTTATTGATTGGATTAAAAATAAAAAATAAAGAAATAGGTACATCATTTTCTCCAGATATCTAAAACATCAAACACGTACTTCAGATATTATTTTCTTTATTCAAACTTGACAATACAATATAAGGAGATATAGACACAGAAGGGGTAAATTAATAGCATGCCCACACATTACTAATCAGGTGCATATTTCCATTTAGTTTGCATTATCAGCTTTCTAAACAACATGAAACCAAACATGAAATATTCTTCTGGAAAAGCTAGTGTAGCTGAAATACCATCACTGTATCTTGTTTGCAAGAAAAGAACAATAGTGCAAAAAATTATTCAGCCTCGGATTATAGACAAGGATGTAATTTCATACCAAAATCTCCTAGGATGAAAGGGTACAGTTCTCATTTTTTCCCACATAGCTAAACAATGTGAAATAAATTAATAAGGTTTGTGGACAGGGCACATACATAATAAATAAGTGGTGTGTTTGCAAAATCATGTAGATTATAGACAAAATTGGACTGTTTGTCAGAAACTCCAAGTGTTTGTCGAACTTGCAATGAGCTATCACTAAACCCAAACTGCCTCTTTTTGCGTGTCTGTAAGAGTGCTCTAGCGAAATGCTTAGCATGCAGTGAAGACAATATAGACCTATATTTTAACATAAAGCAGTGTATAAAGGTGGAAAGATCAGTATTTAGGAATGATTGGTGAAAGCTGTCTAATAGACATTTTATAGCTCACTTGTCCTTTAATTGGCATAATTAACAAAGTATCACTAGTTAACATCACCTGTACAATCAGAGGAGCTGTTTGTTCACTTTTGTCTTAAAACTATATACAAATGCTGGTATGTAGTTTATATGAAAGTAAAGTGAACCTTTTAAAATATGAATAACTACCCTTTAATAAGAATATAATATCTGAAATTTGAACATTTAACAGAAGGTACAGTGCCCATCTTTACTGACCTGGTCTCAGAAAGTATTGTAGCAGTAGAATTATGAAGGTGCCTACATCATTAACAACTCACTGGAAGGTGTTACGTTTTGATAAATATGAACTATGCAATTGTTATTTCCCTGAATGTTTGATTACATACACTTACATGTTAATTTTCTTAAGGTTAATTTTACATAGAAGAAACTACACATTTTCTTTATAGGTCATTTAGTAACATTCTTTGAATACTAAAAACTATTTGGGAAAATGTTGGTAATGGGGGAGGGGTGTTTACTCAGCTTATCAGAGTGCTCGGATCGGCGGGACTAGCTTCAGGAGGTCTGCATTGGTTTTCAGGCAGGTCCCCTCATCAGATCTGACTAGGATGGCATATATAAAAGCCGATCATTAAGGTTGGGGTTTGCTGCCATAACTACATTAAGGCACTTCTTTTGTAGGATGGCACAGCACGCTCTAACGTCGGGAAGGGGTTAAGTGGCTGCCCCCAAGCATAAATCATCTCTTTTCTTTGGCACAACTGGCAGAACTCTGAATCACTAATTAAAAAAACCTATTGGTCCATTGTCTGTGTCATTTGCTTCTTTATACATCCATGTAGCACTTCGGGGGTATAGAATTCAGACATTCCGCCAATTGGACAACATTTGGATGAATTTCAATTCATTAGAAACTGAATGCACAAGTCTAGTAATATTCTAAATCTTTGTGTTTGGCAGACAAGTTGGGGTCATACTAAAAGTCATATACTGCTTATTAAATTGCAGCTTTTTGATGAGAGTAAAAACAAAAAGAAAAAGAAAAGTTCAGACAAACTAATCTCAGCAGTGTCTTTTACATTAATATTGAATATTGTTTAGATTAGCACTTGTATGCTGTGTGTGCCCATTGCATGGTGTTATGGAACTTGTTGGCACATAATAAACTTGTAATAATATTAGTGATATCTAAATATAAACTAATTTGTCATTGCTATTATCTGTCATGTGCAAAAACTGCATTATGTAGGCTATGATTGAATTGCTTGGTTTGAGTAAAACTCTGTGGTACGTTTTAATTAATTTGACAAATGTACATTTAATGTAACTGTTGTCAGGTCACATTAATCTACAGATTCGCTTTCAGCTATATATTGCTGGATCCAATTACCTTTATGATCTCTTAATTCACTGTCACAAACTGTTTCATTTAATTAGGATAAAAAGCATAAATTATTGCCAAGAATATGTGACATTTTGCATTGTGAAGCTGCTGGCATGGTCAGACACAAGTACACAATCGTTTGTCAGCTAATGTACAGCTATTTAGAAAGTTTAACATTTTTAGATTATTTTCAGGTTAGTAAATAGAAGATCTGGCAAACATGATTTCTAAAAATATTTTATTCTATTTCAATCTGAACTCAAAAAAATTATATTTTATTAGTTTAGTAAAAAAAATAAAAAAAAATAAAGCTAGTGCATATAATTACACAAGTATTCATTGCTATATAGATGCTTTTATACATTTTCATTTTATTCACTTTCTTACTGCTTTATAGAGGCCAAACACATAATAATTCTAGAACACCACAATAAGTGTAGTTGTTTGCACCACAGTGCATTAGCATGCAACAGCAAATGCAAAAATAATTGTCTTCGTAAGAGCTTAAATTGTGAAGTATTTAAAAGCTTGTTTTTAGCAAGGCCGATAATCATGAAGTAAAATCAAATTGGGTACTGTGTTGAAATAGCCCTTATTATTGTTTTTCAGTTTAATTAAGGTTATATTTTATATGCAATTTGACGTTAGTTCTGTTACCCACGACAACAAAAGAAGACAAGACAAGGGCTCAGGGCTCAGGTCCCTATGACACCGAAAAATTGTATTACTTTGATAGACAATATTGCACGATTGATGTCGTCTTCTGTTATATATGTTTGGATCTGTGATTCTTCATGAAAATTGTAACAAGGGAGCTTGCTTTTCAATTTCAAGCCAAAGTATTTTTGAGACATATACTATAGCTGAGATTAAACCTTACTCTATTTCATGTAAATTTGTTTTTAGTTGACATATTTTTATATATGTAGAGTTGTGATATAGCTGGTCAATTTCCCTGTATTTCTTTTTTTTATTAGTAAATTTAACAAAGGATTAATACACAATGAAGGGAGGCAGCTGTCCAGACAGCAGTATACTTTACAGCATGTTGCTCCACCTGCTACAGACTTATTTCACTTGATGGGATTCGTTGTGAATGTGATTCCATCATTATTTAATATTTCAAATTTTGTGTCTTCCATTTGGTTGGACAACGTAATATGCAATTATTAAATAACTCTAACCAGAATTACTTTTTTATAATTCAAAGTTCACATTTTGTTTATTTGACCATGTTCAGGTCTTACAAATAGCCCCGTACAATTTAAAAATTGATTGATAGTTATAGACACTTGCTTAATTTTGTAATTATAAAAAACTCAAAGATCATTCAAAACAGGCACATTTCTATTTAAGCCAGGGAAATAACATTCAGACAACACCACAATTGTGTTTGGTGATCATTTTAATTATCATGGGATATCGAGTGTGCATTGCGCAGATGGGTCTACGCAGCTAACTGCATCAGGAAAATTACTTATTAACTTGTCTTATTTGCTGCTCGTTTTATAGCATTGTCTCCTAAATGTTATAAAAAGTGACCAAATCAAGTGTGATGAAAAAACGGCCACGGATCATAGAATATGCTTAAGCAGGAGCATAATTAGAGGCATCTCAAACAAAATTCAGAAATTTCCTGTGTTAAAAAAAAATGAAATCTTCTCAGAGTTTTGTTGGAAACAAACACAACACATTTCTATTACATTGATTTTACCATTTCCTACTTAATGTAATTTTGAGCACATAGAAGTGCATGGTCTGAAAGATGCTCTGCTACCTAAAGGGACACTGTAGGCACCCAGACCACTTCATCTGCAGTTTCCCTGTCCCCTTACGACTGCAATCTATAACATTGCAGTTTCAGATAAAAGACTAGCTAAGACTGCCTCTAGTGGCTGTCTACAAGAGATCCACAAGATGCAATTCCTGCATTTAACTCAGTGAAACGACGCTGTGCATGTAGACGTCTAATATCTTTAAATCCCCCATAGAAGAGCATTGATTCGATACGTTCCTATGGTAAAGGCCTAATGCGTGCAAAGAACCCACCACCCATGCACTGACGTTAAAGGAAGTTGAAACTGAGCCAGTGTCAAGACACTTGGGTGCTGGAATCGAATAATTGTTGAAAGCGTTTTTAACCCTTTAATTGTGTGGGGGGCATGGGGGCACAAGGGAGGAGGAGCAGAGGAACACTAAAGTGTTAAGAATACAGTTTTGTATTCCTAACACGATATTGTTCCTTTAACTTGGAGCTCAATCTTCAGTTAAGTGGCAAGCAAGAAACATCTAAACAACTCAACTCATTTTTTTTTGTATTTTGTTTTTAACAATTTGAGAAAGTTTACATATACACTCATTATGGTGAGATATTATTATGTTGCTTTTAACAATAATGCCTGCATTCATTGTATCTTTGCTAATTCCATTATGTGTATCTCAGCATAGCAGATGTACAAATACTTGTTCTTTTTAAACAACCGGGCCTGCCAAAATAGGGATCGAGCAGGTTTAATGAAGCAGCGCTGACTTGAGTACACATTTCAAATGGTAATCATGCATTACATGGTAGAAATGTTTTTTCAGTGTCCTGGCCAAGAAGACTACACCATCTGGGATACCAGTGTATGTGTTTACTTTACCCTGTATGATATTTTCCCCACAATTGCCACAGGGGAGGTTCTCATTAAATATAACAAGCATTAAATGTTAACATTTTACAATAAGAGTAACAGAAAATAACTCAAAAAAGATATTTTGCGATGGCCATTGTAGTACTACTGTAAGAGATTTTATCTTGTATATTTTTATTCCCATTCACAAAACTCTTGCTGACTACACTCACAATTCATCGTCATCATACTGTTATGTTATTGTGAAATATTTAATAACTGAAGTGGAGTAATATAAAATATATTCTTGCTATATGTTTTGTAATATAGTAATATTCTCAATGGCAAACTACAAAAAACAAGAGAGGCCGCAACTGTAGTAGATTAAATATTAAAGAGGAACAGTTACCTGTATTATTTTTTATTATGAGTTTTAAGCCATATTATTTATATAAAACATATTATTTAAAAAATACTATTATTACAAAAACATAACTGCTCTTACTTGTGATTGTTACACTTGTCATAATTCCACCTAAAAAACATTGCGCCCATTTGCCCCATCCTTACACAAGATTCTACTAAAAAGCCTGCGCTTGCAATTTCTCGCATTGATTATTGTAATTCTCCCTAGAAACTGTAATGCCTCCCTAAAGTAAGTAATGAATACTGCCTATTCTTCTCTCCCATAACTACTAGCCCCTCTGACAATCCTTACATTGGCTTCCTGAACCCTGTAGGATTCAATTAAAAATATTAACCTTTACCCATAAAGCTCTCAAGAACTCTACCCCTATTTCATTTCTTCACTAATTCATAGGTATGCCCCTTCTCAGTCTCTCTGCACAGCCGGTGCTCTGTCTCCCACTCTTACACTTACTGATAACTGATGCTTGCAAGACTTTTCACGGGCTGCTCTTCTTCTCTGGAACAGCCTTCTTACACCTACCTTTTATTTTTTATTATGAGTTTTAAGCCATATTATTTATTTAAAACATATTATTTAAAAAATACTATTATTACATGAAAAACACAGTGAAAGTAGTTAGCAGAATTCTGATATTTTTACAGTTACACTATTAGCACACAGGAAATGTAGTATATAAGTCTGCCCAAGGTGCCCACAGGAACCTTGCATTATTGAAAACATGAAATATTATTTTTAAATTAATAATAAAATGCTTAAAGATTCAACATTTATCAACAATGTTTTGGCAGTTTTTAGTGGTTTATCATGATGCAAAGACTATTTCTGGAGACAGAAACACTCTAATATAGGTGTAGGTGCCATTGTTACTGCGGAAATTTGCCATGGTTTTAATGTATTCCAGGCTTAAAGTCACTTATGTGGATATACGTTAACACAATCCTAAAGAACAAGAATTAGTCTGTATTCTTACATTATCATGTGAGCAGTAGTTTAATGGGACGTTAGGTGAAATTACCTCACCTGCTCCCAGCAGTATATACTTAACATATGAACTGTTAGTGTGCTTAAGGATGGCAATTAGAGCATTTTGCTATCAAACGTGTTGTTTAGCCTTTACTAATCACCTTATATATACAAATGTTAAAAGCATTATTCAAATTATTTGTCAAAAGCACGTAATTCTGAGTCACTGAGAAATAAATGGTATAAAAATGTGATTGCAGAAACTACAAAACTACTAAAAGACATACCTCCCGGGTCAGAGACCCGGTGAAGCACAGAACCACATTGGGTCCCCATATTGATCTGGCGCTCTAGATGGAGAAAATGCAGCTCTTGCTTATTCTTGACATGTTATATCCAGATGATCCCACCATGTTATACATTAGAACAGACCAATGACAATGCAATGGATACTTTCTAGCAGGAGACACCAGTATATTTAATTAAGTACTGCACCATAAGGCTTTAAACACTGGATCTCAATTCCAATCCTGCAAATATTGTGATTTGTGAGATGTTTGAATTTAGTAGTAAGATGAGGGGATCCTAAAATGTACACACACAGATTCCCTTCCAATACACTCCCACTAATAATTTTGGTGTATAGTAGGCTAATTGGGATAGAGGGACTAGTATTGCAGCAAGTGGAATCAGACTTTTGAACCTGTAAAATTACACCTTCATGTCCCAAGTGGTAGAAGCCATGTGTCTAAGGGAAGGTAAACCACGAAATTAAATATAAGAAAGGGCATTTAATGCATTTAAATCAGACAAAGCAAATGCATTGTATAAAAGAAATAAGGAAGCCAATATTGCATGTGAAAAGGTGATAAGATAGGCTAAGCTGGAAAATTAGAACATGATAGTTAGAACCCCTCAAACATTTTGTTTTTTTTTAAAGTACATAAAATCTAAAAAATAAATAACATAAAAACAAAAGTGTAGGTACACTGACTGTCAGAAAAAGGACACTGACTGTCAGAAAAAGGCAGACATTTTAAATACGTTTTCTTCAGTATATATTAAGGAAGATGTCAAGAAATATGAAAATCATTACTGCGAAACACTTGTAGAAAAAATTGTGATTGGATGACTCAAGACAAGGTGCTGCAGCACCAAACAAACATCAATGTAAATAAAACCCCAGGGCCTGATGGTATTCAACCTCAAGTACTTACTGAGCTAAATCCGGGAATACGCATACCTCTCTGTTTTTAATCTTTCAGGATTTTTTTATTTCAGGAATTGTACTGGAGTATTGGAACAAGGCAGATGTGCAATTGTGTGCGACTGTCCTAAAAAAAGGATATTATCACACTAGAAAACATGCTACATAACTAATAAAAGGAAAGGAAGATTTGAGTTATGAAGAAGGTTAACAGATTTAAATCTGTTTAGTTTAGGAAAACGGCTCCTCAGGGGGTTATAATAGTGTTATACAAATATATTTGGAGCCAATACAAAACATTGTCTGGAAATCTATTCAAGAACATAACTATACATATTTATTTTTCTAGTCTATTTATTTATGTAACTATGTAATGTCCCAATTGTCACAGCTGAATACTGTTATACATGTAGCTTGCTTTCAATACAATCTTCTTGATTTATAACATCGAACTGTAGTAACACATACAAAAAAACACACAAAAAAAAACAAATATTCATCAAACTGCTGTGCATTATGCTTGGCATGAACATCAATCTTTTCCATTTTATTCATGACACTTCAGCATATTTACCGGAAGCTAAACATACATAATATTTATAATAAAAAGCTATAGGGTAAAAAAATAATAATAAAAAATAATGGTGATCCAATATTCCTGCTTTATCATAATGACAATGAATCACAGAGTACGATGAATATGGGCACACAATTATATGTACCTCAAAGCATGTTCCTTTCTCATATTTATGAAAGTACATAAGCTCATTGGAGTTCAGGTCCCAGCAAACACAGCAAATGTAGCCAGAGTACTGATTGATGATCTGGAAGGTAGCCCAGAAGCCTCTGTAGCTTCCATATGTACTTTCGTTTCCAGCAAACAAAACCAATAAAACATAATAAAGTTAAAATAATACTTCCGACTGATGACAAATTAGTCACACAACTTTCACACAGCAATTAAGTACACTTTTCCTGTGTGCTCTGTTTTTGGGATTGTGCCAAAAGTAAATTAATTAAGCCTAAAAACACTATAAAAGCATAATGATCTGACCTAGACAATACAACACCACACCTTCCGTTTTAATGTTGTGTCTTCTGAGCCAGATTTATAGAACATTGGTAACATGGGTGGTAAGAACATGTAGATTTCGATCAACCTTAACTAAACAGATTTATTTTATCTTTAACCTATTTTCCCACTTTAAATATCACAGCAAAAACATTTGAAATGAACTTCCAAATGAAGTAGTCTTGGCAGATTCAGTCAATATGATAAAAGATTGGATAGAGTTCAAGCAACAGAGGGCATACCGAATGTGGATGATTAATTCAAACACAGGTTGAATATTCGTTAAAGGACAATTGTTTTGAATATACTTTGGGAGATGAGAAGGATTTGCCGGTACTTTTTATGGGAGTTGAGAAAGAATTATGAGTGTTTTAACCCCTTAAGGACACAACTTCTGGAATAAAAGGGAATCGTGACGGAATATTTCTGTCATGTGTCCTTAAGGGGTTAATAAACTGATTTAGTCTTCTAGAAATTCTGGGTGTCAGGTAGTTCACCTGGGATTTTCTCTGTTGATAATTGTCGAGCTGACCCATTTAGACTTTTTAAATGTATTTTGTTAGTGTTGCTGGGAGGCACATAGTTTGGCACCAGTAGTAAAGTCTGAGTTCCTTTCACTTTAAAAGGATAAACCTCAGCTGTATCAACAAATAATACTCAGTCATAAAGGTAAGGTAAGGTATGAGGAACGGGAGATTGGTGGTAGATTAGAAATAATATGGAGGGGGCTACAATGGAAATGCAGAGGTTGTAACTGAGATGGGTAAAAATACAATGAGGTAGAGGCATGTAATTACATGTTTCACGGTCCAACAAAGGACCGTGAAAGAACTTGCTGTGATCCTTTATAAGGGGTTTAGCTATGTGGAACTGCCATTATGGGTAACGCAAAAAAAACAAAAACATAACTGCTCTTACTTGTGATTGTTACACTTGTCATAATTCCACCTAAAAAACATTGCGCCCATTTGCCCCATCCTTACACAAGATTCTACTAAAAAGCCTGCGCTTGCAATTTCTTGCATTGATTATTGTAATTCTCCCTAGAAACTGTAATGCCTCCCTAAAGTAAGTAATGAATACTGCCTATTCTTCTCTCCCATAACTACTAGCCCCTCTGACAATCCATACATTGGCTTCCTGTACCCTGTAGGATTCAATTCAAAATATTAACCTTTACCAATAAAGCTCTCAAGAACTCTACCCCTATTTCATTTCTTCACTAATTCATAGGTATGCCCCTTCTCAGTCTCTCTGCACAGCCGGTGCTCTGTCTCCCACTCTTACACTTACTGATAACTGATGCTTGCAAGACTTTTCACGGGCTGCTCTTCTTCTCTGGAACAGCCTTCTTACACCTATCCGGCAATCCCCTAGTCTTCAGTCATTTAAGAAGTCTATAAAAACCCATCTCTTCAAAATGGCCTATGCCCTACCATAGTAACTTGTATTTCACAAACCTATCTCTCATTCTTTCTTAAAGGGTCACATTCCATTCTCAGCTTTCAATTCTGCTACTTCTTACACGATCGCTCGAGTGCTGCTCCTCCTATTGTGTTTTTATACCCCACCACTTCTAGCTTGTGAGCTCTTTTGAGCAGGGTCCTCATCAACCTATTGTTCCCGTAATATTTTGTAATTGTCTCCTCTATTATTAAATAATAACAATAATTATAATATGTCTCTGTTAATGTCAATCTCTAAAAGTGCCAATTTCTGTTGAAATCTGCTCTTTTGTAAAATTAAAAAAATACTTAAGTGGTCTGGAGTGTCCCATTTTAACCATAAGTTGTTACTCAGCACGATGTGGCTTTGTACATGTAATTGTAGGTTGTGTACAGGTATGTGATGTTCAGCCTGCTTGCATAGTACAGTTTATACAATAGAAAATATCTTATTATTCGGTCCCTATAAAGTTTGTAATATGTGGTGATTAATCTGTGTGGGTAGAGGTGTGGTTTTTAGAAGAGGAGGTAGGATCTAGTGAGTGTAAATTAAAGTAAAAGCCTTGCAAATGTGTGTGTATATGAGCTAATAATGCATGCATTTTGTCAGACCAAGAAGAACATAAAACATAAACACAGACTACAATAGATGAGCATAAAAGACTGAAATAAGAAAAAAATGTACGTTTATTTCTAGGTTTCAGTTTCTATATGTGCAGTGGTGGCATGTTAAGTTTATTCGATTGATTTTTATTTTTATTTTTTTTATTGCAAAAAAAAGTCCCTATGAACGAGCCTCCATTGTTTTTATGTACACACATACCTGAATTTAACTTAGCAAAATATCTGCTTTTATAAATATAATGCTGTTGAAGTTATTGCTATGTAAACAACAAGTTGGTTGGCTGAACTAAAATTTACTTTTAAGAAAAATACTTTTTTTTATTAGCAAACCTATACAATAAAATAAATATAACTATATTGTATTTGGTGTTTCCATCGTTTGAACTGTGGGTTTCTATTCATGTAGCTGCCACAAAATTAATTTATTGAGAGTGTGACAGAAAAAAGAGTTTTGAGAATGCTGAGCGAGTGAATTGTTTACTCTACAGGAAATAGCATTAGGCGTCTGCAGTGACTAGTGTTAATAAAGCTTTAAATGTCTTCCTTTGGCATGGATTAGCTGTTAACAGGTACTGTAGGAATGATAAACTCACATTCCTGTTTCAAGCCATTTTCTTGCAATTAAAAATAATGATGTCATTCAGTTCCGAAAGATCTTTTTTTCAAGGGATATATAGTCCCTTTAATATGCAGTAATGTTACTATATGATCCAAGGTAAAATAAAGACAGAGCTACTTTACATGGTCTCCTGACTGATTCCTCTTCTGCACCTGTCTTAAGTCTAATACTATCCTGACCTTTTTGTGTCATTTTACCCCACTCCCTCTAGCATGTAAGCTCATTGAGCAGGGCCCCCAACCCCTCTGTTCCTGTGTGTCCAACCTGTCTGGTTACAACTACATGTCTGTTCGTCCACCCATCGTAAAGTGCTCCGGAATTTGACGGCGCTCTATAAATATAATAATAATAATAATAGAGATAGGAAGTTAGTATACAGAATATACCGGTCTGCCATTGTTTGTACAATGCACACCTATCTGCCAATGGATGACTATGATTTAATTTTAGCTATAATAGCCTTAAAACCCAATTACATTGCGATAAACCCATTAAACATAACAAAAACTGAAAAACATTTAGAAATGGATATGCAACAGGTCAATATATTTACATTTCTATTTAAAATATATAGATCTGTATTAAAATAGATTTCAAAAAAACGATATACTGTGTTGATGAAATCTACTTTCGTTCAAATGGATACAGTAACTGTTATGTCTTACATTGTATAATATACATCACATTGTTATGTGAAAAGGACTTGTATAATTGACATCACTTAATAGAGGGTAAAGGTCAATTTATAACCCTTTCTCTAGAGAAATTTATGAGTAGAGATATTTCTTTTTCATGTAGGATATGGCATATGTAGTTCTGCCTACCCCACTTTATCAGCATTGGTTTTGGGTGTTTTGATAATGTCCTTCAAAATGTAATAAATGACTGTGTAGCATTACTAGAGGGGTGTCATGGGTAGTGCTCTATCTGTATTGTCGCTCGTTCTCCCAAGGCAGCCTATTCTGTTTTCATTTAGCTTGTAACACTGAATGTCCTTGTTAAAATAATCACTGTCTAGGAGAGGGCAGATTTTTTACATTAACCTCGTTAGACTAGGCATTAGGGGAACAAATACCTTGCATGTAGACTGCAGAATAAGAGCACTTTTAACCATTTCAATTATTCAAAGCTACATAGACCCATTGTAGAGAGAATATGGGCTTATTATTTTTTGTTTTATAAGGTAAACGAAATGTTCTGTCAATATATAACACAGGGCAAACACGTTTGGCAAAACTTCACTGGGTAACTTAACAAAGCAGTGCATTGGTATTGCTTCTTTCTTTAATTTGCACTTAAATATAAATTATGAAAATTAAGTATACATAACACACACACACACATACACTATTAAATGTTTTAAACCCTATCATCATTATTGGGGCTTTAGAGATGTGTATCTGTAAAGAACCTAATTAAAAAACCTTACGATATTATTCGTCATACATTTTTTAAGGGATATAATTAGAAGTGGGATCATTTGGTTATATCCTTTGTTGTCTATAGTTTTCTCATTCTTCTAACACACACTATTGTCATTTAGAGGCCTGCGATTACTCTGTAAATACAGTTCCATATGACATTTGTGTGATACTGCAGAACTAGTGTTAGAATAGAATGTCAGCATATTTCAATTCTATTACACAGACATAACAGTATTAACATGCAGGAAGCAGCATGGCTCTAGTAGTGTAAAATACACTATACTTTACACCGGCCAAACTGTATGGCTGCAGTGCAGGAAGAAGGAAATTGTACTTAGCCAAGAATTATATGCCTGTGGAAAAAGAAACTGCAGCCACCAGTGGCAGAAAAATGGGATAATGAGGAAACTGAAAGCACGACAGCAAGGTCGGATGTCAAAAGGGGGTGTAAATGGTAATGGGGGAGGAAGCAGTGTAAAATGATATAGGGAGGTGGGTAAGATGACACCGGGAGTAGAGGGAATAATATGGCTTTATGTATGACTGCCTTATCCTGTGGTGAATATTTTATATACACATGCAATGTGCTAATTATATGTATATATCTATCTATTGAGGTCTATGTGTGTATATCTGTATATGGGTATAACTCTATGTGTGTGTACAGGTCAGTGTGTGTGTATGGGTCAGTGTGTGTGTACGGGTCAGTGTGTGTGTATGGGTCAGTGTGTGTGTACGGGTCAGTGTGTGTGTATGGGTCAGTGTGTGTGTATAGTTCAGCAGATTGGATGGGCTTGTAGGTGTTGATGTAGGTTAGTGTGTTGATTATGCTTATGGGTCAGTTTATGTGTATGGTTTATTGTATGTGGAACATATTCTCAGCTTGAAAATAAGTAGCAGTAGTCTAGATAATTATGAACTACAATCTCAATGATGCTCAGGCAGCCTTAAAGAGTACCTGTTGTGCCCCAAACTACGTTTGCTTTTTTTGAAAAAAAAAAAAAGACATTTAATCTATACATTGTGCTAGCAAATTTATATATTTGGAGAAAAATCGCTATAAAAATAGGTATTTCCCCCCCCCCCTTCTCAGTCAAATCTTCAGCATAGACTCTATACCAACAATTTCTTTCCCAAGCAGACTCTCAATACAATTATGCCCCCGTAGGTGCTGTAATGGGGGCGGATTGGGGCAGTAGTGGGGGTTAGAGGATGTAGTGGCTTAATATATATATTTTTTAATAAAACAAAAAAAACGAAATGTTTCTTCCCCCCTCCCTTTACCTTACCTTGGTCCAGGGAGGTTGGGATCCTGTTCCCTGGTGGTCTGGTGGGAAATGAAGCTCCTTCCAGCCAGTGCCAGGAACTGTATTAGCCCCCGAATACACACAAAGACATAAAAAAACAGTGCTGCATACAAGCATTTGAGGTGGCAAGTGTTTTTTTTTTTTTTTTTACTGGATAGTAATAATTTACTGGATAATAACTTAAAAGAACACTATAGTGCCAGGAATACAAACATGTATTCCTGACAATATAATGCTGGAATAAATGTTTATGTGACTTTCACGCTGCGCTGATCTTGCTGCGGCTGGTCCCACCTGGTCTTGCCTTCCATGGCTGAAATCATTAAACTTGATCTTAGAAAATGCAATGTTTTCCCATAGGAAAGCACTAGGAGGCTATTGCACATTCGTGGCAAAACTCTGTGCTGCACCAATCAGCAACCCCCTTATAGATATGCATTGAAACAATGAATCTCTATGGGGCGTGTTCAACACCTTCATGCAGAGCGTGGTGATGCTGAACATAGGTGATGCATATTGTGCAACACTGGACTAGGAAGCACCTCTAATGGCTGTCTCAGTACCTGCCACAGGAGGTGTAACACTGTAAACACTGCATTTTCTATAAATATCAGGCAATGTGCAGGGTGGCCAGGCTGTGTCCATGAATGACAGGCCATATGCAGGGAGGCCAGGCAGAGTGCAAAGCGTGTCCCAGCCCCCATTCCCTTCTGTACCAATTCTATTGCTTACAAGCTACCAATCAGGAGTATGTTCACTGGATTCTGGGAACAAATTATTCCATATTCATGTATTCAAAAGGCAGTATATACCTTTCTTTACTTTCGCCTCTAATTTACTGGTATATAGTGCTTTGAGTGGTCACATAATTTTTGGAAAGTGTTTTAGTTTTCTTGTGGTTTCAGGGCCGGTGCAAGAGATTTTGACACCCTAGGCAAAATAATAATTTGCCACCCCCCATATTGTGACATCACAATGTCCTACCCATATCATTCACCCATGTCATAACATAACTTATGCCCCCATCCATGAGTGCCTGCCTCTACAGCAGTCTGACTGACTGGCCAGTATTAAGGCTCTTTGCTGGGTCTGCCTGGGCAACTCATTTGCCCAGTCTCCAGTAAGATGTCGCGTGCTACGCATAGGCATGCACAGCCCATTTCATTAGGGTGTGCTTTAGGAAATTCTTCTTCTATGCCATTTTTTTAATATAATGTAATGTGAATATTAATATGTTCAGTGGATATGTGGTGTGGGTGTATGTCTTGTGTAGGGTTGCTGTAAGTGTTGTAGCTATGTGTGAGGTGTGCGGTGGCTTTCTATGTGTGATGTATAAGGCTGACTGTGTGTAATGTGTGGATAGCTGTAGGTGGCTGTGTTTGGTAGCTGTGAGTGGTATGTGTAGGCATGTGAATAGCTGTGAGTAATATGTTTTGGCCGCTGTGAGTGTTGTGTGTGGCAATTTGTGCTGTGTGGGAAATACATGTGGGAAGTAGTGGAAGATGGGACTAGGGAACGTTTTGATGCAGTAGTGGAGGGTAAGCACCTGTAGTGGGAGCAGTAGTGGGACATTAGGGGTAGTAGTGGGGGGTTAGGGACAGTAGTGGGGGGCTAGGACCTGTATTGGTGGTTAGGGCAGTAATGAAGGCCTAGAGGGAATACAGAGTCAGGGCCTGTATGGGGGTCTGTTGTGTGGGGGATAGGGGCAGTAGAGAGGTGGGGGTAGGGACTGTAGGGGATAGGGGCAGTAGTGGGGGTAGGGGAAGGAGGGGGGGTAGGGGCAGTAGTGGGGGATAAGGGCAGTAGTGGTGGTAGGTGCAGTAGTGGGGGTAGGGGAAGAAGTAGGGGGGTAGGGTAGTAGTGGGGGGTTGGGGGAAATGGTGGGGGAGATATGTGCAGTAATGGGGGGGATTGGGTCAGTAGTGGGGGTTAGAGGATGTAGTGGGTTTAAATAATTATATATATTTTTTAAATAAAACAAAATGTTTCTTCCCCCCTTCCTTTACCTTACCTTGGTCCAAGGACCTTGCTGTGGAGGAGTAGCAGGAGTGATAGCACGCATGTGCAGCACAGGATCCAGCTGATTCCCCTCACCGGAAGTGACGAGGGTAGGGGATTTTCACGGGTAGGGAAATTTGATAGAACACCGGCACTCCGGCAGCACCACTCATGCGCATGCCTCTCCTGCGGCTAGCTAGGCCACTGCCTAAGTGGTCCAATGGAAGCGCCGGCCCTGAGTGGTTTACAATTGTTTGAGTGACCTTTTACCATGTAGCTTTGAAAAGCTGATAAAAAGGAAGCTGAACCATTTCATGACAGTAATTTATAGTTTTTACTTTTATTTAAATTCAGCTGGAATTCATTAATTTCCCTGAAATCCCTGGATTTCTGCTGAACATTTACAAAACAAACAAGCATTAATCACTAAGTGTAATAAATAAGCACCTGAGCGGAAGAGGTTGTGCTCTTTAAATTATTTTATGTCATTGCTATGGAGGAAAAAACAATGTTAACACAGAACACTTTGAAGTCAGCAAAATAGTGGGGATTTTTTTTATTTAATAAGAAGATAAATAGCATGTAAGAGAAGTTGGGTGTAGCTATAAATAAAAACCACACACAATGTTAAGTTTCTCTATATATACCCAAAAATAATATATAAAAAATTAATAAGGGATTCTTAGACCAATAATTATTTACCTTTATCAAACAGTAGAGTAATTTGTATTTAGACACAAAATAGAAATGTCAATCAATACAATGAATACTGTAAACATGAATACAAGTTTGTTGCATAAGACTAAAAAAATTCCCATTACGGACTGCTGTTTATATAAGATTCCATGCATTTGTGACTGATGCTAATTTTTTGTCATTTTTGTTATGTATGTTTCACCGTAGTCTTCCACTTTCTCATTAAGTACATCCATACATAATATACAATATAATTATAATATATATATATATATTTTTTTTTTAAAGAATAGATAGAGCTTTCAACTGATGCCTATTTAGATATATAACACTATAAAGTGTCTCAACAAAATATTAGCCGATGTTCTTTTGTTTGTGTGCATATTTTTGCCTCATTGCTTTTATGATTTGGTTTGGTGGGAGATGGACTTTAACTCCACCTTATCCGTCTCAGAATTACTTTGCCACCTGTTATATAGTTGCATTGGTTCAAATAAGATTAAAGTCCACCAGGCCAGCTTTTCTTTTTCAAGTCTGGCTTTTTTAAAGATATCAACTGATCTGATAAAACAACTTCTCTAAGCAGATGATAGCACATCATTATTGTTCTGCACATTCATTCCTTTTGCATGTCTCAATGGAAGACTTCTCCTCATTTGCACAATTCTGTTAATGAATGGGTCACTCTTGGTACTGTTCCTGATTATATTTGAATAGTGATATCCCATATAAAACATTTTTTTTCCCTAAAGGAAATATGTAACAAATATAACATGAAGTAAATATAACATTTCTAGCCATAACCACTCTAGCAGACTTTTTTCAGCTCTGGCACTATTCCACCACTGTAAGTAGTCAACCATTTTAGAACAGTTTTATGACTTTGTTAATGCCAAACATCCTTGGCCATATCCCACAGCCAACGTCAACCAATTAATTTTGTCTTCCATTATTAATGCCTTATTCTGTGGAGAAAGCCTCATCTGCAGGTAAGACCATATGTGAAGTGGATGTCCACGGTTAAGTTACATAGTTTCATAGTAATTTGGTTGAAAAAAAAAATACTCATGTCCATACGTCAACCTTTTATAATTTTGAATCAATGACCAATTATTCTACAAAAAGGGGGGACAATTCCTTCTTGACACCATAAAGCCACAGATTTCTCCTAAGATCAATAACCCATTCTGATACATAATAATTATATTTTTAAACATTCAATTTTTATTAAAAAAAAATCCAGGCCTTTTTTTACAACAATCTACAGAATTTGATAAGACAACCTCTTTGAGTAGATAATTCCACATATTTATTGTTTCTACTGTAAGAACCCTTTCCTCCGCTGTAAGTGAAAACACCTTTCTTCCAGTCTCAGTGGGTGACCTCTTGTCTGTTGTATTCATGCCAATGAACAAGTTAACATATAGTGTTTTTCTATACATTAGTATAATGCTGTCATTTACATTCTGAAGAAAACAAATGCAGATTTTCTAACCTTTCTTTATAAGTAATGGTTTCCACCTTCCTACTAATTTAGCAGCTCACCTCTGCAATATCTTTCTTTAAATCCGGTGGCCAAAATTGCACCGCATATTCAATGCCTTATTATTGATTTATATCTTGATCACATGATTCAGTGCATCTTACTTTCTTTTGCAACGTTTCCTAGTTTGTTATTCATAATTGCTCCAAAGGTTTTGTCATTTCGTCTTATGGCTAACTCAACCCCATTTAATGTATATGTTGCTTCTGGGTTTCTTATTCCGAAATGCATGACTTCAACAGATGCTTTAAATCAATGCACCTCTATGAGGAGCGTTCAGCAGTTCCATGCAGACGGAGGAGATGCTGAACACCAGTCCTGCACATTCTGGTCCCTTTTTACCTGCCCTTGATGGTCAAGGCCCTGCAAGTTCCTTGACTGACCCAGCTGTAGCCTTAGACCTAGACCTAATCCTACATCTTGGGATATATTGTTGTATCTTGCACCAGTAGATCAATGGGTACAGAAGGGAAACAAGCACTAGAATGTATAATTACTTTTAGTGATGATAAGTTTTGGAAGTCAGCATTTATATGCCATTACTTAAAGTAAAGAAGCTTATCTGTTTTTAAACAAATTCCTTAGTTGTAAATAAAGTTAATATAAATTACATTTGCAGCAAAGAGTTTATACATACCTTCTTTTAAGTAAAGAAGCAAATATATCAAATGAACAGATAGAAAGAGACAATGAAACAATGCTCTAAAATAAGCATGTAAAACTCACGAGCCGCGAGTTTGCCATGCTTACTAAGGCAGAGTAGGTACCTGCTCTCCCCACATTGCAGTTGAGTACTCTGCTAAAATGTACCCAGCCGGGGGGAAAAGGATGCTGGCTGCAGCGAGGGAGGTCAGTCTTCATGCTCTTCACTGCTCCTTTGTGCGTGTCCTCTGTGGTGATGCCGGGTCACCCGGCATAACTAAACTATGCGCATTAGGGAGCAGTGAGGAGCAGATAGAAGACCACCCGAGAGAAGACCCCCACTGGACCCCAGGGAAAGGTCCCACACCAGGTAGGGAACAATAAATAAAATGATGTGAGTGTGTACCAGAATGTGTAAATATGTGTGCATCTGTCAGTGTGTGTCTGTCTGTCAGAGAGTGAGTGTGCCTGTCTGTCAGTGTGTGAGTGTGTCCCACAGTGAGTGTGTGTGTGTCCGTCAGTGAGTGTGTGTGTCCCTCAGTGAGTGTGTGTATCTGTCAGTGTGTGTCTGTCAGAGAGTGAGTGTGTGTGTCTGTCAGTAAGTGTGTGTGTCTGTGAGTGTGTGAGTCTGTCAATGTTGCGATGGCCGCGGCTGGACAGTGGAGGACCTGGAGGTGCACAGAGGCACGCAACGCCGCATCACATTCCGACGTAACGTCAACGTGCTCCACCTTCATAGAGTTTCAAGGAGTGGCGGCGCCATTGGGGGTATACCAGAGGCTGGACTCCGGAGTCGCATACTGGCAGCAGCAATGTGAGTAGAGTCTGCTCGTTGGCTAATATTGTTTTTTTTGTTTTTCTTAAACAAGGGCCGGGGTTTCGTAGAGAGGGGTGCTGGGAAGGGGGATGGGGGAAGGGGGATGGCTGGGAATTATTTATAGAGGCGAGGACTGGGAATTAGTGTAAAGGGGGACTGGGATTTAGTATAGAGGGGGGGACTGAGAAATATTATATGGGGGACTGGGATTTAGTATAGAGGGAGGGACTGGGAATTATTATAGATGGGGGACTGGGATTTAGTATAGAGGGAGGGGCTGCGATTTAGTAGAGGGGGAATGCTGGGTTTTTTTTATACTGTACTTTTCAAAACAAACCTACGTTTCAATGAAAATTTTAGTTTTTGGGTTTTTTTGCGGCCCACATAAATTTAAACCTTGTTTATTTGGCCCGTGCTAGCCTTTGAGTTTGGCATGCTTGCTCTAAATATGTGACAGTAACTCTGTATTAAACAAAGCCAAAAGAGGTTTGATATTAAGAATGCCTAATGTCTTTCCTACTTGTCCAAAACATACCTTAATTAGGTAATGGAGGCATTACATAAAAACTTGTTTATTTCCATAATGCCGGTTTAGAAAATTGACATTTAATTGCACCCTGCTGAGCATCAAAAGAAAACAAATGCCCTAAATTTAAATTTCGTTTTTTCTACTGATAACTAAATGAATACACAGGTTTTTATTCTTTTCACAGAGAACATATGAATAGAATGACTGAGTTTAATCACAAAAGGAGCTGTAAAATGTATTTACGGTACCTTTTAACATAACCTCCACCTATTCAAGATAGTAGTACACTTCATGAATTAAACATAAATCTAATTTATGTTCACAGCTCCCTTCTTATCAAAGTCAGGATTGCAGAACGGTGTCACTGAATTCATTTAAAGATATTGATGTTTCAAATCAAACACAGAATCCAAAGCAATACATACAGCACCCCTGGCCTTTATAAATCACTAGTCTGTAAAAGGAAAGGTAGATTATTAAATATACATGCAATGCTCAAATTTTGACCGTGTACAAATATCCCAAGTCGTTTGTGTTTTATTAACTCTGTGAGATCCAGTTTAATCCATGTGACCCTGATTGGGGGATATTTCAAGGGATAGTTAACTGCTGGAGGTAAAATATGCCAGTAAGCCTCCCAATGCTTTAAAGCAGGGGTGGGCAATCTGCGACCCTCCAGATGTTTTGGACTACATCTCCCATAATGCTCTTAGGGCCATAATGCTAGCAAAGCATCAAGGGTGATATAGTCCATAACATCTGTAGGGCCGAAGATTGCCCACCCCTGCTTTAAAGCATTGGATTGGGTGAGATCATCAAGTTTGATGATCTCAGCCAAAGTGAAGAACACTCATAGAACTTAAAAATAAACAAGATAACAGAATTTGTTTTTACAGCTGTGCAACAGCATACATTCACCATTTCAGTCCCATTACCAAACATTTCTTAATATGTCAAGATAGTTGGATAAGGTAGTTGCAAATACACATCTCCTTAAAATAAATTTGCTATTTGCTATTTTCTTTACTTTGAAGCCCTACAAGCGTGAGGACGTCCAGTGTCAGTTAGGCAACTTTTTTATACTCTACTTTTCGTAGCTCTGTGTATATCTAGCAGTGTGGATGGCTTCCCTGGGTGCCAGTGGGGACCATACATAAACATAAACATATATATATATATATATATATATGTAAGGGCTGCTCTACTACAGTGTGGTTTCCCATTTACAAGTACTGGGAGGAATTGATCAGAAATCACTTCTACGTGTTGCAATACATAAATTGAGGATTGTCCTTCACCACCTTTTCGTATTAGCATATATTTGAAGTTTTACTGGGACTCCTGATAGGCCAGAGCCTGTTTGGCTCTAGCAGCCTTGAGTGCCGTGCAAAGACACAGTGAGTGCCGTGCATGGTACATGTGCCATAGGTTGCCTACCCCTGCTATAGTCACTAAACACCTTAAGCATAATGAAGCAGGTTTTGTGTATAGATCATCCCTCTGAAGCTTCACTGCGTAATTCACTGCCATTTGTGAGTTAAATCACTTTTGTTTCTATATGCAGGCCTAGCCACAACTCCCCTGGCTGAAACAGCCTGCATGAAAACAATATTGTTTTATTTTCAAATCAGATGTAAATTAATTTAGAAGTTTTTAACTCCTGCTAAGCCTCGGAAGAAGGCGCGTTCTATAGCGCCGAAACATTTGTTAGGCAGTAGGCAGGGAGACCAGTGATTTTGATTATAGGCAGTAAGATCAGCGATCTCTTCCTTAATTTATATCTCTCACTATTGATAATATCAGAGAGCTAACAACTATCTCGAGGATTTTTGGCTAGGGTTCATTTTCTTTCTCTGGCTCACTTCGTGTGTTCTTTTGGTATTATCTGAGCTCAAGATCTGGGTTATCTAAGTGGGTGGGTTGGTATCTATACTTACAGATTCCCTATATGGGAAGGGGGTGCCTTATGCCCTCCACTCTGCGATTTCGCCTCAAGGGATATTTTGTATACTCTGTCAGTTGGACATACTGACATCCACTCTGCATTGATACAATGTTCATAGGTATCATATTGTTGCCATACCCCAGTACTACATGTAGTCAGTGCTATTCAAGCAACCATTGAACCAGCTGTCTATATCACAGTTAGCAACATTAAGGGAGAGATCAGCCAAGGAAGGGCTCTTCTGTCCATTTTTTAGATCCACGTATGTGGCCTCAGTATTAGAGATTTTGCCTTTATTCCTCTACCTGCATTGAATCTATCTCTCTGGTCTCCCTAATTTTTTCAGACCTTTATTTTCTTTTAATTATGTGTATGTTTTTTATAATTACTATTAAAAGTTACGTTTTATAAACATGTAACTCTATTTAGGGGCTTTCTCACTTTTGACCCAGAGGGTCTCTTTTTTCTGTTTTACCTTTTCGTATTAGCAGATATATGAAGTTTCACTGGGACTCCTGATAGGCCAGAGCCTGTTTGGCTCTAGCAGCCTTGAGTGCCGTGCAAAGACACAGTGAGTGCCGTGCATGGTACATGTGCCATAGGTTGCCTACCCCTGCTATAGTCACTAAACACCTTAAGCATAATGAAGCAGGTTTTGTGTATAGATCATCCCTCTGAAGCTTCACTACGTAATTCACTGCCATTTGTGAGTTAAATCACTTTTGTTTCTATATGCAGGCCTAGCCACAACTCCCCTGGCTGAAACAGCCCGCATGAAAACAATATTGTTTTATTTTCAAATCAGATGTAAATTAATTTAGAAGTTTTTAACTCCTGCTCTGTAATTGAACTTTAATTACATACAGGTGGATCCTGTAAAGTCTAGCAAGCTATTCACAGAGCAATAAATAAAAAATTCTAAACAAAATTTGTAAAAAAAAAAAAAAAAGGAAGTGTAAACAAAGTGATTTAAATCCTAAATGGCAGAGAATTGAGCAGTGAAAGTTAGGGGCATGATCTATACACCAAACTGCTTCATTAACCCCTAATGATGGATGACAGACCAGGTCCGTCATGCTGGAGAAGCAATTAATGCCGGAAGACGGACCCGGTCGTCATGCGCTAAAATTAATCCCAGATTGCTGCGGTGCCTGCGATTGCGGGGTTAATAGTGTTGCTGGGTGATACAAGTCAATGGCAGACCAGTAACATCAAATCGCGATGTCCCAGCCATGGGCGTCCAAGGGGGGGAGAAGGGGAGGGGTACTTGCCCACCCCCCCTGGATTTTTCAGCTTGTGCTGGTATTTCTCTTATGTAATTGAGAATACAGTGCAATACCAGTGTTGGCCAGTAAGTGGCGCTGTGTATGGAGAAAGGCAGGGATAGGAAGCTACTCACAGACTGCAGAGACAGCCTGCAGATCAGGTAAGTGAGGGATGGGGGGCAGCCTACAGTTCAGGTAAGTGAGGGATAGGGGCAGCCTACAGATCAGGTAAGTGAGGCATGGGGGACAGCCTGCAGATCAGGTAAATGAGAGATGGGGGGGCAGACTACAGATCAGGTAAGTGAGGGATGAGGGAGCAGCTTATAGATCAGGTAAGTGAGGGATGGGGGGAAGACTACAGATCAGGTAAGTGAGGCGGGGGGGCAGACTACAGATCAGGTAAGTGAGGGAAGGGGGGGAGACAGTCTACAGATCATTTAAGTTAGGAAATGGGGGGAGACAGCCTACATATCAGGTAAGTATGGGATAGAGAGGCAGCTTACAGATCAGGTGAGGGATGGGGGGCAGCTTACAGATCAGGTAACTGAGGGATGGGTGGGCAGCCTACAGATCAGGTAAGTGAGAGAAGGGAGGCATACTGCAGATCAGGTAAGTGAGGCATGGGGGCAGACTACAGATCAGGTAAGTGAGCGATGAGGGGCAGCCTACAGATTAGGTAAGTGAGGCAAGGGGGGCAGCCTACAGAAAGGGACAGGAAAGAGCAGGAAGAAGCAAGGGGCAGCAAGGAGAAGGAAGGAGCAGCAAGAAGCAGAAAGAATCTGCAAGGAGCAGAAAAGAACAGAAGGAGCACAAAGGTAAAGTAGGAGAAGGAGCACAAAGGAACAGAAATTAGCAGGAAGGGTCAGCAAGGAGCTGAAAGCGTCTACAAGGAGCAGGAAGGGACAGAAGGAGCCCAAAGGTAAAGTAGGAGAAGGAGCAGCAAGAAGCAGAAAGGGGCAGCAAGGAGAAGGAAGGGACAGAAGAAGGAGAAAAAGCAGAAAGGAGAAGGAACAGAAATGAGCAGGAGGGTCAGCAAGAAGCTGGAAAGGGCAGCAAGATGCAGGAAGGGACAGAAGGAGCACAAAGGTAAAGGAGGACAAAGAATCAGGAGCACAAAGGTAAAGTAGGAGCAGAAGCAATAAGGAGAAGGAACTGTAATGAGCAGGAAGGGACATCAAGGAGCAGAAAGGGTCAGCAATGATTGGAAAGGGGCAGAAGGAGTACAAAGGTAAAGTAGGAGAAGGAGCAGAAAGGGGCAGCAAGAATCAGGACATAGCAGCAAGAAGCAGGAAAGAGCAGGGAGGGTCTGCAAGAAGCAGGAAGGGGCAGCATGAAGAAGGGTCTACAAGGAGAAGGAAGGGTCTGCAAGGAGCAGAAAGGGGCATGAAAGGACAGAAGACGCACAAAGGTAAAGCAGCAGAAAGAATCAGAAGGTGCACAAAGGTGAAGTAGGAGAAGGAGCAGAAAGGGGGCAGGAAGGGGCAAAAGGAGTGCAAAGGTAAAGTAGAAGAAGGAGCAGAAATGAACAGAAATTAGCAGAAAGGGTCAGCAAGGAGCAGAAAGGGGCTGCAGGAGTAGGAATGGACAGAAGGAGCACAAATGTAAAGGAGCAGAAAGAATCAGAAGGAACACAAAGGTAAAGTAGGAGAAGGAGCAGCAATGAGCAGAAATGGCAGCAAGGAGCAGAAAGGGTAACAAGGAGCAGGAAGGTAAAGTAGGAGAAGGAGCAAAAAGGAGAAGGGACAGAAATGAGCAAGAAGGGGCAGCAAGGGGCACATCGGTAAAGGAACAGAAAAAATCAGAAAGAGCACAAAGGTAAAGTAGAAGAAGGAGCAGAAAGGAACAGAAATAATCTACAAGGAGCAGAAAGGGTCAGCAAAGAGCAGGAAGGGACAGAAAGAGAACAAAGGTAAAGTAGACAATAAGGAGAAGGGTCAGAAATGAGCAGGAAGGGACATCAAGGAGCAGAAAAGATCAACAATGATCTGGAAGGGGCAGAAGGAGCACAAAGTTAAAGTAGGGGAAGGAGCAGAAAGGAACATAAATGAGCAGCAAGGGGCTGCAAGAAGCAAGATGTGGCAGCAAGAGGCAGGAAGGGGCAACAAGGAGCAGGAATGGTCTGCAAGAAGAAGGAAGGGTCTGTAAGGAGCAGGAAGGGACAGAAAGAGCACAAAGGTAAAGTAGGAGAAGGAGCAGAAAGGGCCAGCACGGAGCTGGAAAGGGGAAGCAAGGAGCTGGAAGGGGCAGAATGAGCGCAAAGATAAAGTAGGAGAAGGAGCAGAAAGGAATAGAAATTAGCAGGAAGGATCAGCAAGGAGCAGAAAGCATCTGCAAGGAGCAGAAAGGGGCAGCAGGAGCAGGAAGGAATCAGAAGGAGCACAAAGGTAAAGGAGCAGAAGGAATCAGAAGGAGCACAAAGGTAAAGTAGGAGAAGAAAAAGAATGGGGCAGAAGGAGCACAAAGGTAAAGTAAGAGAAGGAGCAGAAACGGTCTGCAAGGAGAAGAAAGGGATCAGAAAGAGAAAGGAGCAGAAGGGCGCCAGGGAAGAGAGAAGACAGTGTCAGAAGAAAAAGAAGACTGTGTCAAATGAAGGAGAAGAAAAGGAGATTGGAGCAGGAAGGACAAGTGAAGTGATCCCTCCACTTCATTCTGCACACCATATCATAAGGCTTTGGTACCTTCTCATCTCCCCAGGTAAAAAATGTGTTTACTTTTATTTACTGAGTGTCAGGAGTGCCGCTGGGTAGGGATGTGTTGCTGATTGGCTGACCTCTCTGGTCAGCTGGCACTCTAAGCCAATCAGTAGCCCCCCCCCAAAAAAACTAAAAATTTTTATAAAACGGGAACTAGCGATTGGCTTAGAGCGTCAGCTGACCACTCTAATCAATCAGCGGCACCCATGCCTGATGTCAATCAGCACTTCCTGACACTCTGTTTCAGAAGCCGAATACCACTGAGCAACCTGGAGATCAGGAGCTGGAGAAAGTCTTTGGGGTTAAACCATTTGAGAGTGGTTTAACCCCTTAAAGGAAAGAGAGCACCCAGGGGCCCCCTGGTCTCATAGCATTTTCATTTCATTCAGAATGTTCCTTTAATTTGATTAAAGGAACACTATAATGTCAGGAATACAAACATGTATTCCAGACATCATAGTTGTGAAAACGTTATTCACCCTGGCTTTATGTGAAAATGACCATGCCCCTCTCCTTCATGACACATTACAATAAAATACTTCCCACGGACGCCCATGGTCCCAGCCCACGTGATCGCTGTGACAGCCAGTCACAGCAGTCACAATGCTGTTGGGATATCAGATCCGCCTCCCTCCACCTCTGTTGGGTTTTTGAAGTGGAGAGAGACGGATAGTTGTTACTTTGTGTCCCTGAAGAGAATAAATTGTCTCAGAAAAGGTTCCAAATCCCCTTTACCCTGTACTTTAAAAAGTTTTTTTTTTTTTTTTAAACTAACCCTTTCCCTGTAGATTGATCACTGCCAGCAGTGATTAAAATACAGATCACAGTACTTTACTGTGATCTAGTTTTTTCTTTTACCCTCAGGGGTTAAATTTGATTATTATTTTTTTTTAGTAACCCTAAGTGATTACATTTTAATATTTTATTTTATCAATTTGTGATTTAGTTAGTTGGGGTTGGAATTTAACTAGTTAGATTGAAAAGTTAAAAAAAAATTAAAGTTTAGTTATTGAGTTTAAAGTTTATTATCACACAATGTTTAGGAAGTATAGCACAGAGAAGGCTTATGCCCTGTTTACAGCCGACTCAGGGGCGAGTGACGCAGGGGACAGTGACTACGTGCCAGATACGGCAGGACCATCAGGAGAAATCGCTGATTCCCAGGATGCTGAACATGGCGCAGATGACTGGGTACCCCCTATTAATTTTTCATCAGACATCCCAGAGTTCACTGTCAATCCTGACCTAAAGGCTGACCTGTCTGGCTATAATGCACTGGATTGTATGCAGCTATTCTTTGGGGATGATATTTTTGGGGAGATAGTCACCCAGACTAATCTGTACGTGAAGCAGTATCTGGCAGACAATCAAGAGTCTCTCATCACCAGGAAAGACAGATGGTAGCCCACCAGTGTGCCAGAATTGAAACAATTCTGGGTACTGACAGTGCTAATGGGAATAATTAAAAAGCCCACCATTAGAATGTATTGGTCTAAAAAACCCATTTGCAATACCCCCTTTTTTTTTTACAGACAATGAGTAGGGACAGGTATGAAGACATACTGCGATTTATGCACTTTAGTGACAATACGAAGTGCGCCCAAAAAGGTCATCCTCAGTATGATCTTCCATATAAAATACGACCTCTAAATGCCCACTTTAGCAAAACATTTGCCACTATTTATACCTTCCAAAAACATATTTCTATTGATGAATCCCTCATGAAATTTCAGTTAAGACTAGGGTTTAAACAGTACATCCCATCCAAAAGATACACCTTCTGTGTATACGAAGGAAGGGATAGCCACCTTGATCCCCTAGGTTGCCCAGATATAGTAGGGACAAGTGGGAAAATTGTCTGGCACCTAATCATGCCATTACTAAACAAGGGATATAAATTATATATTGATTATTTTTACAACAGTACCCCACTTCTAAAAATGCTGTACTGCTTTGAGTCCGTGGCCTGTGGCACTATTTGCAAGTCGCACAGGTTTCCCAAAGGCTCTAGCAAAAACAAAAAATAAAAAGGGGGGAAACAGCAGCTCTCTGCCAGAACTGCTGACACTAAAGTACCGCAATAAAAAAGAGATGTTCATTCTAACCACCATCCATGGTGAACGCACTCGCAAGGTCACAGTTCGTGACAGAGGGGAAATTAAACGGGTGCCAGTCTGCATAAAACATTACAATTGGCATATGGGGGGAGTTGACCTGTCTGATCAACTGATGCAGCTGTATTTGATCATGCAAAAGACCAGGGCATGGTACAAAAAAAAAGGGGAATATATATATAATGCAATGCCTTTGTAATTTTTAAAAAGGCAAATGCTGAGCAGAAAAACACTTTCATTTCATTTCAGTTTCAGCTCCTTTCTGGTTTGCTTGAGTGCCACAGAGGAGGACCATCCGTGGGGCCTAGCAGAAGAATGGAGGCAGGTCCCTTCTGCTTAAGGATTCCATCAACCACCAAAAAGAAAAATACCCAGAAAAGGTGCAGGGTGTGTTACAACAGGGGCGTAAGAGCTGAGACCAGTTATTACTCTCCTGATTGCCCCTCTCAGCCTGGCCTATGTATTGGCCACACCCAGGCCGAATAAATAGAACGGTGATTTTAGTCATCTGTCTGATTGTTGGCTTTGTCTCTTGTTTATCCTGTCTTCTCTGATCCTTGACCTCTGCTTGTCCTATCGTTGTGCCGTTTCTCTATACTCCTTTGACCTCGGCTTGTAACTTGACTATTCTCTGCTCGTATAGCCCGGTCAATCTAAAGACCGTTATTACAAGTTTCTCTCTCTGTGTTCTCTCTCTTTGTGGTCTGTGTGCTTTGGTTCTGGAATCCTTGACAGCATTGTCCGTGACACAGATGATTGGGTACTACCCCTTGATAAGTTTATGCCAAATATTCCCCCTTTCACAGCAAATAGTATACACTTGTTCATAATTTGAATTGATGAGGTGCTTATATTTAAAAAATAGATGTGGCCTTTGAGAGGTAATTTGCAATCCTGAGCTTCTAAAATGAGACTTAGGCCCAGCTTCCGCTTTTGAAAAATATGAAATTGGTGTGTCTCAAATGTGCCCCTTCAACATCCACATATCCCTGAAAAATGGATGTTGGGGGTATTGTTGTACTAAGACAACATAGCTGAGCAACATATTAGGTGTAATATGTCAGGATTACTAGTTGATCCAGCACATAGAATTGTGTCACACAGATGACTAATAGGTAATGTATTACCGGGCCTTAGAATGGCCGGACTTGACGTACAAAAGAATAGTCAGGATACTTGCCGAGGTCAGGGGATACAAAAAGAGACACAACGATAAGAGAAAGCCAGAAGTCAGGGATACAGAATACAGGGAAGTCAAAATCAAAGCCAAAGTAAAAAACCAGAAGAAACTTGAATCAGGAACATGCTCTTGGACAACCACAAGGGAAACCACAGCAGGGCACTGAGCAGGATGAGAACTGGGCCTAAATACCCCTCCTCTAGATCTGAGAGGCTGTAACCGGCCTTTGACCCCAAAGGCAGTTACCAGGTTCCCATTTGCATAATTGCTGCTCAGCATTAACCCTTCTGTGGATTTGGTTGCTGCTCGGCACAACTTTTCCAGTGTGGACAGTAAATGCCATTAACCACATTTTTATAAGCGGATGAATACGTGACATAATACTGCCATAGCACACAAAAGGATTGCAAAATATACAGTAACATCTCCAAGTGTGTGTCAAAAAGACAGAAAAAATGCAAAATTATCAAACTTCACTGCAAAATATTAAAACTTAACTACAGTATGTGTGCACAGTGACGATGAAAACTAAAAATGAAAATGCCAAGCCAAACACAGCAGCAAACCAATTATGAGGAAAAATAAGTAAAATAAAAACTGAAGTTAATATTGGAGCTCGGCAGGCTCACTACTTGCTTTGTTCAATATATTGCCAGAAAACCCACTGTGTATGCAATTTGACAGACTACTATGAAAATGATAATTACAGCCAAACATACACTGCCGGTTATATCACAGAGGTTGGCCACACTTATTATTTAATATTTTATTTTGTATTTTTTATCTTTTAAACAAATTGTAAGACTGTGAAAACACAGTTGTATGTACAAAGTTAGATTAGATATTATGTAAAACTCTTATATGAAGTACCTAATATACAATGTCATACTAACAGTAGCCAAAACTCTATCCAGTCTCCCCATTAAAAAAAAAAACTCAGGCTGAACTTTTTTTTTCTCTAAGATAGTCATATCTTAAATACCTTTACCCTGTTTTTTGATTGGACACTTCCCATATATTTGTTTGATTGGACAATGCCCAGAAAGTTAGTGCTGGGCAAAATGGGCAACCAATTTTGGGCAGATCAGTCATGTACTACCTGATGCTGTCCTACGATTAAAGAAACAATATCCCTAACCTAAATTTTAAAAATCTGTGATATAAAAGAATACATAATGCTCAAGCATTTTTATGAACTCTACAGAAACCCCTTACAGCAATATCAGTCTGTATTAGATGCTTTACTATTAGGTATCCCCTATATATATTGGATTTATGTTTCTTAACCCCTTCAGAACTAGTGTTAGGCAGATCTCTTGTTGCGGTGACAGTTCTGACATGTCAACAGTCTTTAAGAGGATCATTCAGTAGTCTAAGCTCTTAGTCTGTGGCGTGTAATATGCAAAATTATCATTAATTGTAAAAGTTTGCAGGGGCATCATCACTTTCTGCGTGACTAGTGAATTAACAATGAAATAAACAAGCTAAACGCCCCAGAATTCCACCTGACATTAAGATAATAAAACATATTTGGCAAACAGGACCATGAGAATATGGTATGTAGAATAGCACACATTCTACACAAAAAAAGGCATAAAAAGTAAGTATGGTGATGAATACCATCATTTGATATTTATCTACATGTTAGCAATTGCTGATAAGCATCAGAGAGTTCCTTTTTTTGATAACAGAGAGTGCTAGTTATTGAGTGATACCTGGCTCTGACTGGTGCCTACAGAGATTTAACCCCACCAGATACAAAATAAAAAGACATACTGCGTTATTACTGCAGATTAACACATTAATACTGTAATGGTACTCATTTTGTCATTAATTGGTTAAGCCCAGTTTTGAGTTGTTAACAATTTCTAACTTTGCAGCATTGCCAGCAGAAAATAGTTAAGACATTTGTATATTGTGATTGTGAAGTTCTACATTCTAAAGGCTAAAACATTGCTCTTAATGCTAATGTGCTAAAGATACAGCATACAAATCTAGGTTATTAGCTGAGCCTTTATTCAGTGAAGATGGGTTTTTTTTTTTATATTAATTGTATTTCTAGTCTGGATATTTGTTTGTGCAACATGCATACAATCGGAATTGCATTGACTTTCATCAGCTTTTTTATTTCTTGCCTTTCTCACCAACAAATAATTTTTATTTTACTTATGGCATAAAGAAGGCATAACATTCTACTATCACAATATATGTATCTTATCATGTATCATGAACTATCCTCAGTATAATTGTTTAATGCTATTGTTTTTTATACTTTACTAAGCACAAAGGCATAATGTGTTTATTTCTGTACACACAGACCTGTTTGCACAAAGACTTCGGGATAGCTTCCTTGGTTAAAGAATCTGGACTAACATTGTAGTTTCCAATTCTAGTCCTAGCAGGCCAACTCATAATTTTGAGACTGATTAAATAAATACCTTGCAATTCAAACACATACCATTTTGCTTCACATTCATTCCATCTACACCACGTATGGTTTGCAGTGAACTGATACTATGCCTTTTACTTAATACATTTTATTAAAGTCATGGGTACAGCGAATCTACTCGTTCAGACGATTCAGTGAGTGGAAGTATCAAAAGTACACGTGAGCAATTCAAGGCTGGCTCATTTGACTTTGAAGAACCTCATCATAAAAATACAAACAAAGCTAAAAACATTTCTTTATTTTCATAAAAAATAAACATAAATCTTGATCCGATTTATCAGTAACAACAAAAGCAAAATTGACTGTTCTGTTAAGAACTATAAAGGTCTAATGTCCAAACAGATTTGTGCTACGTTATGATGGACACTATCAGCGTTATTTGCTAAGGTCAGAACTGATGGGAATTCAAAGCATGGCTGACTCAGAGAATGTTCCCATAGTGCAATTTTGGGCTTACTTTAGAATTGCTGGTGATTCAAAGTGAATTTTAATTAAGTACATACTAAAAAGAGACACTATTGTTTATAAAAGACTTTAATCTAGGAAGGCAGACAATTATAACACATAAAATATAGCCTGAAATAAATAATATTTTAAATGATACAGCAAGTTTCCCACTTACCTGCATTAACATATAAAGAATTGTTAATTAGGACTTAAGATACATAATTATAAACCAGTAAATAGTTATAAACAATTCAATTACATGGATTAATTATTATAAAACAGAATATAATTCTAGATTGGTATTGCTTTCACTGTTTCAAAAGAACACTATAGCATTAGGAATACAAACAGGGCAACAAACCAATGTACATGTTCACATTGTTCTTATCTATACGGTTTAATGTTTTGAGCATGCCAAGTCATGTCAACGCTACATAAAATATATATTAAAAAAAAAAAAAAGGAATACAAACAGGGATTCCCATTAGAGGTAGTAGGCACCTGCCAACAATGTGTTTTTCCTGTAGGGGGCGCCTACCTTACCTGTTAACCCCATAAAGACGGCAGGCGTACTATGCTGTCCTTGGAGACCCGATCCTAAATGCCGGCGGGCGACACAGTATGTGCCCGCCGTCCTATGCACTTACCTGCTGGCCGGAGATCCCAGGGGGGAATTG
Source organism: Pelobates cultripes (assembly GCA_933207985.1). Lineage (NCBI taxonomy): Eukaryota > Metazoa > Chordata > Amphibia > Anura > Pelobatidae > Pelobates > Pelobates cultripes. The sequence goes on from OW240914.1 coordinate 172,625,805, forward strand.
CCTGGTATCCCAGGGAGTCCCCCTGCTGCTAATCTGGCCCTCCCGTGCCATGTGATTGCGATGAGGTCGCGTTCACATGGACGGAATAGCCACCCACAACAGTGCCTGCAGGTGGCCTGCCTGGAATGACAGGCAGTCCCCCTGCTGCCTGTAGAAAAGTTTAATAAAGTTTTAAAACAGTGTAAAAATAAATTATATACACTTAGATCATATATATATGTATTATATATGTGATCTAAGTATATATATATATATATATATATATATATAAATTCAGATAGTGATCAGCACTCACGGATTTTCAAGAATTAAAATTAACAATTTATTAAGTATCCATTAAAAGATCAACGGCCTGATCCTGATGAAAGTCCCTGCTGGGACTGAAACGTTGATCTTTTAATGGATACTTAATAAATTGTTAATTTTAATTCTTGAAAATCCGTGAGTGCTGATCACTATCTGAATTTATTTGAATTTTCCTGGATTACAAGCACCCGGTTATTAAATCATCCAAGCGTGAGTGCAAGGACTTTTCTATTTCTATTTTTGTTATATATATATATATATATATATATATATATATATATATATATATACACAAACATACATACACATACAATATGTCTCTAAGTGTATTTTAATGTTAATATATATTTATATATATTAATATTGAAATACACTTAGAATGATATGAATTCAACACATATATATAAAGTTATAATATATATAAAATGTAAAATAAATAAAAATTTAAAAATTTAAAATAAAAAAATTATAAAAATAAATAAATAAAAATTATATATACATGTGTAATTTAGTTCTAACTGTATTTTGATATTAATATATAAATATTGATATCAAAATACATGTAGAACAAAATTAAATATATATCTATATTAATAAATATATGTATATATCTCTATATATCTATCTATATATAAATACAAATAATTTCAAAATCACACATATATATATATACACATATATACATATGTATATATACATATTTAAATGCTACGTATATATTTATGTAATATTTTTACATAATTAAGTAATTTTATTAATTATGGTGTGAGGGACCTGCCTAACAAACCAGGCAGAACGTCCACATAATTTGGTTTGCAGTCCTTTTATTTAACCCTCTAACTTTCCAACACACCATAAAACCTGTACATGGGGGGTACTCTTTTACTCGGGAGACTTCGCTGAACACAAATATTAGTGTTTTAAAACAGTAAAATGTATCACAATTATATCGTCAGTGAAAGTGTGATTTTTTTGCATTTTTCACACACAAACGGCACTTTCACTGACGATATCATTGTTGTGATACGTTTTACAGGGTTTTTTTTTTATTCTTTATTTTTAGCATGCATGGAATAACAGAACATCTTACGATGCCACAACAGCATTAGTAAGTATATTATTAACACAGAAGGTCACTTATGTGACGGCACATTTTAAATTGATATTATGAAAGGCAAAACTGTTTCGCTACGGTAGTGTAACTTTAACGTTGAGTACAAGCCAAGCATGCTAAATTAGCTTGCATTTGAGTTAGACAAAATCATGCGATTAAATTCAGACAATAAATTCAACGGGTGCTCTGAGTCCTGGCGTATTTGGACATTGGGTGACTAGAGATAGGGTAGCCCTGGACATGTGAGGCCAACTCAATCTGGTGTATATCTAAGTGATAGCTGGGTTAACCAGTAATAGGGCTATGTTTCACTGTCGCTGGTCGTTCTCAGTTTTAAGTGTGTGAGTATGTGTGGTCTGCCGTGTCTATGTTAGTGTCCCCCAAGATTTCCCTGAGTGGTGTGTACCTCTGTCCGGTAGTTGGTTCAATGGGTGTGGATGAGTGGGGTGAGGCTCGCTACATCTGTAGAGTTATAGGAGCGTGTGTTTCTGGGTCAGCCATAGTGTGTGTGGTACATCTCCCCTAAGGGGGTTATTGTCCCAGAGTCTGCATGACTGCCCCGCTGTCGAGGTCGTCAGCCGATGCCTTGAGGGGTCTTTGCGGTGTCATGGTGCAACTGGCTTAGTCTCATGCTCTGCGATCCGGATCTGCAGTGGAGGAGAGCTTCAGTGCAGGGTGCAGGTTCGCCTGGTGAGTAGCGTAGATTTGTGCTGCTCGGTGTGGTCGCTGGCTGCTGCCGGTTCAAGGTGGTGGTTTAGCGTTCTCGGCCAGGTCACGTTTCACCTTCCGCCGTCTTCTTGGTCTGACTGGGTGGACTTTTCCCCTCTTGATTCCTCGCTGGGTCGTTACCTGTCGGCGGGGCTGCATGTGAAGCTGTGTCCCAGGAGTCTCTGTAGCTTTATGGGCTTTGTGCTGATTGTGTCTGGTCACAGCTCAGCTCCATTCCGGAGATGTTGGGCAGACCCCGTTCTGGTGAGTGTTTGTTTTCAGAGTGGGGTTTGTCCCATCTCTCTCTTTGCTTTTGTGTGTCGGGCCCTGCAGCATACTGCTGGGTGGGGGTTCCGTTTGTGGGGACTGCAGTAGGGCCTCAAGCCTCTCCCAGACTGCCCTGAATAAGTGGTCGTACCGGAGCTCAGTTTCCCTCCTGATCTTGCTCGTGGTAGTGGTGTGTGGGTTGACCGCCATTTTGTGTACTCCGCTTGTGGCCTCCGGACTTCGTGGTCCTGTCATCTGGGTATGGCTTACCCGGCTGATCATGTGAAGGGGGACCGGGATATCCCCCGCCGGTCCAGAGGGGGGGGGGGGACGAGGGCTCTGAGTCTGCTTTCCCTTTGTTCTCGGCGGCAGGTAGGTCTCATCGGTGCATCGTGCATAGATCGGGTGGGATGTCGCTTGTGGGTTATCATTCTGTTTGCCCTGACTCCCCCCTTCGCTTGGTGGCCTTAGTTTGGCTTTTCAGTGCCGTTTTAGCAGCTTTATGTCGCTTTTTCAGGTGCTGGCCGCTGGAGCTGTGAAGAATAGCTGCCGCTCAGCTCTGCAGTCCAGTCCCACCCCCGTTTTACAGTTTTTAAACACTAATATTTCTGTTCAACGAAGTCTCCTGAGTATAACAGTGCCCAGGGAGCTGTCCCCAACAATCATGGCATAAGCACATCATTAGAAGTCGCATGGTGCTAGAGCTCCTCAGGGGAAACCTAATCTTGGGCCAAGAATTTGACTTTTGTTGCTCACTTTTTTTTGTTACCTCTTGTCTCTACCCTGGAGCACACTCTACCGACTATCTGGCTTAATTCTACCTGCAACCGGCAAGCACAGCTGGTGACTGACGTACCTGCGGCCTGTAACTACATTTGAGGAAGGGGAGGCGGCCGATTCCCAACCTTGACCTGTGTCTGCTGTCTTTGAGCCCTGTCCCCCCATCACCCTGGATTGGTGGGGGTCATCCTGGTCCCCACTGGTGTCTAGCTACAACCTTCCTGCCAAGTCCTGCAACCTATGGGTGTTCCGCAGCACTAAGGTCTAGCATCTAAAATGGCCAACTTGTCATAGCCTGTACCCTTGATGGCCTCCCAGCAGCCATCTCTACTAGTGGAGTAGCTACTTGCAAAGTTTGATCTCATCAGTGACAGATTCTGGGTGAGGATCTGTGGAGTGCAGCTTACCCTTCATCCTGCTGGACAAGATGTGGCGCCCCAAAGCTGCTCTGCTGATCACCACTGACTGCAAAAGCATACACCACATGTCTCCCGAGCGGTGCAGCACAAGCAACAGATCAAGAGACCAACACGGCTAAGATCATCGAAACCCCGCCAACAGTACTTGATTGCCCGCTCCCGCTTGCCTCGACAGTGGAGGACCAGGCATTTGTACCCCCAGCGTGGCCGACATGATCCAGAGGCCTCCATATTCGATGGCCGAGCATGCAGGTGCTCTCCAAAGCAGATCCAGGCTCCAGGTGACGACCGGGACTCTTCCTTTGGGAAGGCTCGGAGCCTTGTGGAGATGATGGCTGGTGAGGAAGACTCTCAGTCCTTAGGCATAGGCTAGGGGGGCTGTAGTCTTCATCTGTAGCCTGGCTGATTTCAGGTGTTGCTACCACAATGTTGGCCATGATAAAGTTTTTTTCCTGCAATATTTTACTTAAAGGAACACTATAGTCACCTTAATTACTTTAGCTAAATAAAGAAGTTTTAGTGTATAGATCATTCCTCTGTAATTTCACTGCTCAATTCACTGTCATTTAGGAGTTAAATCACTTTGTTTCTGTTTATGCAGCCCTAGCCACACCTCCCCTGGCTATGATTGACAGAGCCTGCATGAGAAAAAAACTGGTTTCACTTTCAAACAGATATAATTTACCTTAAATAATTGTATCTCAATCTCTAAATTGAACTTTAATCACATACAGGAGGCTCTTGCAGGGTCTAGCAAGCTAGTAACATAGCAGGGGATAAGAAAATCTTAATTAAACAGAACTTGCAATAAAAGCCTAAATAGGGCTCTCTTTACAGGAAGTGTTTATGGAAGGCTGTGCAAGTCACATGCAGTGAGGTGTGACTAGGGTTCATAAACAAAGGGATTTAACTCCTAAATGGCAGAGGATTGAGCAGTGAGGCTGCAGGGGCATGTTCTATACAGCAAAACTGCTTCATTAAGCTAAAGTTGTTCAGGTGACTATAGTGTCCCTTTAACCTTTAGAGGCCCCCATTCATCTCTTGGCTGGGGTGGAGAGCACTAGATCCTCCACCCTGAATAATATCAGGGGCCCTACCTCATGCCAGTGACAAGGGGCTGGGGAGACATTCCTTGTAATGGCTGCCCAGTCACTAGTTTTAAATGTTTATTAGATTTGCCCGTACCTCCTGCATTTCAGGTTGTGGCATAGGAAGGTTTTATAGTAACATGTGGGTTTTGTTGGGCCCCGTAGTGTTTTTTTTTTAAACCTTTTTTGATGTGACAGCTGACTATTAAGTGCTGGCTATCTGCCATAATGAACCCTTCCATTGTCAAGGGTTTTTGGCTAATTGCCCACTGGCTGCTAAAACTGCCAGTAGGCAAATAGTTCTTCAAATTATCATTTGATTAAATGAAAGCAAGTGAATGATTATTTGCGAATGAGCATCCTGCCATCTGCATTCAGTCCCCATATTTTTGTTAAACCAGTGCTTTGTGAATATCCCGAATACTATACTTTTTAAGAGTTTCAGCTGTATTTTGCTTAAGTAAACATGAGTTGCCATTGCGATCAGAATTCAGTCATTTTTACTGGATGTACAAAATCAGGACTATAGAGAATAACCCAGTATGATTCAAAAACATAGTTTTATTTTTACCACCCTTATAATGACTTCCCTCGTCTCCTCTCAACAGGGACTGAACAGCCGTAGCAGCCTGCCAACTCCACAACTCCGGCGAAGCTCAGGAATCTCTGGCATGCCACCCATGGAACTTGCCACTTCTCGGTGGGAACGGAATAATGGAAAACGTCCTTACCAGGATTACAGCAGTTCAAGGTGAGGCCCCTGAGATGTTTGTATTGCTATTTGAAACAGAACATGGTGTGTTAGAAGTGTATTATGTGCACATTTTAGGAATGGGACCTGGGGTATTTATAGGTCTCCCTCATCACATGTCTTTCATCATACGTATGAAGCTACTCATTGACACACAGAAGACTCTTTAGAGTCAAAAATGTCTCTGTAATGTGTTTTCATAAAAAGATGATTCAAGGCAGTACAGGGAATGTAGTTATGCTGAGCTCCAGAATTGCTGAAGTGATTTGCAAAGCCTTCTTCATGTAATGCAGTGTATGTACCAGCAGATGGCAACCTAAAACAATTTTTTTGCTTGATAAGCCAATTACTAGTATATTAAACCCATAGACCACGTTACCTAAACTTTAAATCAGCCACGTTTCCATACTTGTTATTTAAATGAAGCATGACTAACGTCCATACAATTTTATTAATGTCACACACTGAAATTTAAATCCTTCTAAAAACAACATTTCTGAGTACTTTTTTTTTTCTTTTTTTTTGTTGTTGCAATCTTTCTGTAAATTACTTTAATTGAACAAAACCCTCTATGTTACATAGAAACATAGAAACATGTTGGTGAATGCCATGTGATGTTTGGAGTTTTTCCTCTGAATAATGTGTATTGAGATATAGCCACTCTAACCCAAGGTTGTTATAGGATCCTTCAACTTTCTCAGCCATTACAGCTGCCATAATTTTGGCCAGCCGTGGTTGAGGATGACAGGGATTTTCATACGGTCAAAGTCCTGGAAGGTGACCCATTTGCAGATTAATACAATTTATACACCTTCTTCCTTTATTTTGGTTTTGTAGCCAAGGATCTTATCCAAACGGGTCTTTCAGTTCAAACCTGCTTACAATACCAAAGCAAAGGTCTTCGTCTGTGACACTGACTCACCACGTCGGGCCAAGGAGAGCTGGTAAATAATATCCAATAAACGTATATATATGTGTTAAGTGCTGGACAGCAGTCCATGGGTAGTTAAAGTGAATAAGTCACCACACCGTAAATGATCCCCTTAGTTTTTACCTGTTTACTATTACTTTGAATAGATGTAAGCCATCAAAGATTTTCTGAATCTTTGAGGAAAAAAAAAAAAAAGACTCTAAATTCTAGTGCTAGCGCTAAAAATGGAACAACTAGGTGTTACAATCGTTATTTAGAGGATGCTTCCTGGTTCAGTGCAATTTCAAATTTTACATCTTATAACCCATATAATGTCATGTAGCCTTTAACTACCTTTAACAGGAAACTTGTACAGTAATTGTATTTTCATTTTGTATGTGATGTAGCTATTGTGATCTATTGATAAACTAAAGCCAGGGATAGGCAACCTTTGGCACTCTAGATGTTGTGGACTACATCCCCCATAATGCTCTTACACCCATAATGCTGACAAAGCATCATGGGAGGTGTAGTCCAAAACATCTGGAGTGCCGAAGGTTGCCTATGCCTGAACTAAACTAACTATATATTCTAAAAATAATACATTCCTATCTATTTTGGTGATTGTAATTTTGTTTGTACAAACTTAGACCATTTGGCTTTTTTTACTTTTAATTTTTTTCATGTATTTGTACTTTTTATCTTGGAATTTACAGTTGTTTTTAATATTTCCAGCAAAATAGTTTACATTTGAAAATGTGACTAAGGCAAGATTCGAGCACACATTTAACAGATTATCTAGATTCATACAGAGAAAGAAATGTTCCAATCTTAAATTAGTGGTCAGAAATTTTTCTAATTATCGTAATTTCGTAATTTCTCATTCTGGGTGCTCAGATGTTTAGGCTAATAATCTTGCAGCCAATATTTAATTCCTAAAAGCAATTAAAGCTTGCTGTAAACGAGCAGTACTGACCTTTCATGAGTAACTCTCAATGTGGCCATCATAACTTGTGTTCCTTTAGGCTGAATCGGTGTCATTCATTGCAAGGCTATGTCAACTTATAGTGCATTTTACATGTGAACTCACTAACCTCAGCTGACTGGTACATCCTTCGGTTCTACAATATCCAGTATGAATGATGACCGTTACCTCACTGAGCTCAGCTAGTGGGTACATCCTATCTGTTCCCCAATATCCAGTGTGAATATTAAGTGTTCTTGCATAGCAAGACCACTTAATGTTATCTCACATATATATTATTAAGTGTTCTTGCATAGCAAGACCACTTATTGTTATCTCACATATATATTATTATTAAGTGTTCTTGCATAGCAAGGCCACTTATTGTTATCTCACATATATAATTCTTATTCTTATTATAGCCAAATTTGCCACCCTAACTCCTCCCACAGTTTTTACACTACATAGACAAAAATTTACCAAAACATGCAGATTGTTCCCAATCGGATTGCTATTACTTTGTGGAACGTTTCGCTGAATGGTTCACGGAATATCGTCATTCTTGTGGCGAAATTTGTCCCATAGGAATGAATGGCAAAGCTAGAGTGGGAGCTGGCAAAAGCTGAAAAATCAGGACATGATTTCTAAACTGCCACCACTCCCTTACTTTCAGGCCCACCTACACAAATCTTATATCAAAACGTTCAGCTATCCCTCCTGCCACTAAACATGTCAACGGCTAAGCCATAGTCCTGATAGTTTTCACAATATAATCATTTGTTTGCAACTAACGCCGTCCATTGACATTCATTGAAACTTCACTCTACAAAGCTCATATTTGAAGTGCAATTTCTAAACTGCGACTGTGCCTTCATTTTTAATACTTCAGAGAAATACTATGCAAAATGTAGGTCTGGGTCTTGTGATTCTCACAATATAAAGCTCTTCGCTGTAGGATTTATAGTTTTTAAAATACGACCGTTTGAATATGGCAACCGCCAAAATACTCTGCAGCAGCAAGTGATGTCATAGACAGGGCCTTTTGAACACCTGCTAATGTTTTTATAAATGTATGGTTTAATGTAACTGTGCAACAATGTTGCAATTAAATGTGCTATATAAATGATAACAGTTACTCCGCCCACTCCAGTTGTAGACTACTGGTGGAGGCAAGAACACTTCACACAATTTCCCCAGAAATTGTAGCTTTTCTAGTTATTATTATTATTATTTATATATATATATATATATATATATATATATATATATATATGTATGTATGTATGTATGAATGGTGACCGTGACCTCACTGAGCTCAGCTGGCAGTACATCCTATCTGTTCTCAGATATCCAGTGTGAATGATGACCAAACCTCACTGAGTTCAGCTGGCGGGTACATCCTATCTGTTCTCCGATATCCAGTGTGAATGATGACCGTGATCTCACTAAACTCAGCTGGCGGGTACATCCTATCTGTTCCCCAATATCCAGTGTGAATATTATTATTATTTATATATGTGAATGGTGATCGTTACCTCACTGAGCTCAGCTGGCAGTACATCCTATATGTTCTCCGATATCCAGTGTGAATCATGAGTGTGATCTCACTGAACTCAGCTGGCGGGTACATCCTATCTGTTCTCCGATATCCAGTGTGAATGGTGACAGTGACCTCACTGAGCTCAGCTGACTGCTACATCCTTCGGTTCTACAATATCCAGTATGAATGGTGTCCGTGACCTCACTGAGCTTAGCTGGCGGGTACATCCTATCTGTTCCCCAATATCCAGTGTGAATGGTGACCGTGAGCTCACTGAGCTCAGCTGATGGGTATATCCCTCGGTTCTACAATATCCAGTATGAATGGTGACCGTGACCTCACTGAGCTCAGCTGGCAGTACATCCTATCTGTTCTCCGATATCCAGTGTGAATGGTGACAGTGACCTCACTGAGCTCAGCTGATGGGTACATCCTATCGGTTCTACAATATCTAGTGTGAATGACGACCGTTGAGCTCAGCTGGCGGGTAATTCCTATCTGTTCCCTGATATCCAGTGTGAATGGTGACCTGTCTTGCCTTTTTGTATGTTGTTTTAAATTAAGATCCTTCCTCCAAGCTGCATAAAACCACTCTCTCTTTTTTGATTTTAGGTACTTCTCCTAGCCTGAGTCCTGTGAGTTCCCCTAGCCATGCATCCTCGGGATTCACCCGATCACCTGTTGAATTTCCTGATACCGCTGATTTCCTTACAAAGCCAAGTGTTACTTTACATAAACCTGTGGGACATTCACTAAATTCTCAGGAGTTCCAGCTGCAAATCAGATCGTCATCGAGCCATATTTGTAACAGGTAAAAGGTTTGTTTTCTTCAAGTTTTATTCTGTTTCATAATGTCTGCTGTTGTGTTTTGTGAGTTTGGCTCTTGATTGTCCTTGATGGATACCTTGTATCTTAGCAGAGTAAATGTACAAAGCCATATTTATGGAAAGCGTTATGAGCAAAAGATCCTTCATATATTTAGTACAGTCTTTTTGATATAATGTTCTGCATGCTTGGAGTAATTTACAATTTTAAAAATATATGTTAACCTGCCTGCAATAGAATTTTTTAAACTCTGTTGATTAAGAAGAAAATTTGTAGTCGTGATCCAGCAATAAAATAACTTAAAAATAAATGGTTGAACTTAAGACAGTGTAAGCCATTAAATGTAACCCATATAAGATACAGTTTTTGTTTATTCTAGTTGTGGTCGTCAAATTTATAAACCTCTTTCAAACTCTGAATTGGCGGAGCACAGTTCACAATCTGGAGCTGAATACCAAGTCCGAAAATCAGGTAGGTACATTAATTGGAACTGTGCAAGAATATAACTCTACACGGTAACAATATAAACGGTTCAGAGAATATTAAAAATGTTTACACATTTTTAACAAAAATATTATATGTGTGATTATTATACACAGTTATAGTACATGCACTGCTCAGACTTGTTTATAGAGATATTAAGGGGCAGGATGCATTTTTTTGTTTCTTTTCTTTTGATATATATTTTGTATTTGTTTGCCAGACAGTGTAGTAAACTGTGTGTATATGCAAACTGTAAAGGACAGTTCTTAGCAGGTAGTTTACACTATACTGACCAGTCGCAATACTGAAGCCGACAGTTGATTTAATCCCTCACTCCAAGTTGTATTGTATAAAGATCAGTAATCTCGCAAATGCCACTTATATTCGTTTTATTATCATAGATCAGAAAAGCGACATGGGTAAAAGCTGTTATAGATTTGTATTCCTTGTCATTAGGCCTACTTTTACTTTTGGTTACATTTTGTGGTAAAATATTGTTTTAATTCTTTGATTCTGTCTCTCACCCTAATATTTGCAGGTGATAATGTTACCAGTAGTTTTAATGAATCTGGGCATGGGGAGAAGAAACCGGACAAACGATTACAAAAAGACTGCAGGAGATTATCGGAAAGTCACGAACAATATACAGACCAGACCCATATTAGCCAAACATTCGAGGTTAGGAAGAAAATCACTGTAATTCTACTGAAGCTTATATTATATTACCGGACCCCTCCCCTA